>CAWUFW010004486.1:0-600000 GCA_963921515.1 Calotriton arnoldi
TCGGGTTCATTCCTGGTGCGTGTCGGTCGGTTTGATTCGCGTGGTTTCCCGGCCGGATAGCTTGTTTCCGTCCGGTTCGGTCGTTCGGCTTGTGTTCCGTACGAGTCGGTCGTGATTCACATGCATTTCATCGTACTACCCAGGTCGGGCAGCGCCGGTACGTGTCGGTCGGACTATATTCCCGTACCGAGTCGGTCTGTATGTTTTCCGGCCCGAATCGGAATCGGCCCCTCAGTATTTGGCAACTTATTTGACTTTATAGTAATTAGAGTGGGTATAATAAATTAATTAAGATTAGTGTCCAGCACCTATCCTGATGTAATACTAACTGGAGTGGGAATAGTAAATTATTTAAGTTTAGTGTCCAGCACCTACCCTGAATTAATACTAATTGCAGTGGGAATAGTAGATTAATTAAGTTTAGTGTCCAGCCCCTACCCTGACTTAATGCTAACTGGAGTGGGAATAGTAAATTAATTAAGTTTAGTGTCCAGCACCTACCCTGATTTAATGCTAACTGGAGTGGGAATAGTAAATTATTTAAGTTTAGTGTCCAGCACCTACCCTGAATTAATACTAATTGCAGTGGGAATAGTAGATTAATTAAGTTTAGTGTCCAGCACCTACCCTGACTTAATGCTAACTGGAGTGGGAATAGTAAATTAATTAAGTTTAGTGTCCAGCACCTACCCTGATTTAATGCTAACTGGAGTGGGAATAGTAAATTAATTAAGTTTAGTGTCTAGCACCTCCACTCAATTAATAGTACCTGGAGTGGGAATAGTAAATTAATTAAGTTTACTTTCCAGAACCTAACCTGAATTAATGCTAACTGTAGTGGGAATAGTATATTAATTAAGTTTAGTGTCCAGCACCTACCCTGAATTAATACTAACTGGAGTGGGAGTAGTAAATTAATTAAGTTTAGTGTCCAGCACCTACCCTAATTAAATGCGAACTGTACTGGGAGTAGTAAATTAATTAAGTTTAATGTCCAGCGCCTACCCTGACTTAATGCTAACTGGAGTGGGAATAGTAAATTAATTAAGTTTAGTGTCCAGCACCTACCCTGACTTAATGCTAACTGGAGTGGGAATTTTAAATTAATTACGTTTAGTGTCCAGCACCTACCCTGATTTAATGGTAACTGGAGTGGGAATAGTAAATTAATTACGTTTAGTGTCCAGCACCTCCCTCAATTAATAGTAACTGGAGTAGGACTAGTAAATTTATTAAGTTTAGTGTTCAGCTGCTACCCTGAATTAATGGTAACTGGAGTGGGAATAGTAAATTAATTAAGTTTAGTGTCCAGCACCTACTTTGACTTAAGGCTAACTGGAGTGGGAATAGTAAATTCATCAAGTTTAGTGTCCAGCACCTACCCTGATTAAATGGTAACTGGAGTGGGAATAGTAAATTAATTAAGTTTAGTGTGCAGCACATCCCTTTACTTAATAGTAACTGGAATGGGAATAGTAAATTAATTAAGTTTAGTGTCCAGCTCCTACCTTGACTTAATGCAAACTGGAGTTGGATTAGTAAATGAATTAAGTTTAGTGTCCAGCACCTACCCTGACTGAATGCTAACTGGAGTGGGAATAGTAAATTAATTAAGTTTAGTGTCCTGCACCTACCCTGACTTAATGCTAACTGGAGTGGGAATAGTAAATTAATTAAGTTTTGTGTCCAGCACCTACCCTAATTAAATGTGAACTGTAGTGGGAATAGTAAATTAATTAGGTTTAGTGTCCAGCGCCTACCCTGACTTAATGCTAACTGGAGTGGGAATAGTAAATTAATTAAGTTTAGTGTCCAGCACCTACCCTGACTTAATGCTAACTGGAGTGGGAATAGTAAATTAAATAAGTTTAGTGTCCAGCACCTACCCTGATTTAATGGTAACTGGAGTGGGAATAGTAAATTAATTAAGTTTAGTGTCCAGCACCTACCCTGACTTAATGCTAACTGGAGTGGGAATAGTAAATTAATTAAGTTTAGTGCCCAGCACCTACACTGACTTAATGCTAACTGGAGTGGGAATAGTAAATTAATTAAGTTTAGTGTCCAGCACCTACCTTGATTTAATGGTAACTGGAGTGGGATTAGTAAATTAATTAAGTTTAGTGTCCAGCACCTCCCCTCAATTAATAGTAACTGGAGTGGGAATAGTAAATTAATTAAGTTTAGTTTCCAGCATCTACCCTGAATGAATGCTAAATGCAGTGAAAATAGTAAATTAATTAAGTTTAGTGTCCCGCACCTACCCTGAATTAATGCTAACTGGATTGGGAATAGTAAATTAATTAAGTTTAGTGTCCAGCACCTACCCTAATTAAATGCGAACTGTAGTGGGAATAGTAAATTAATTAAGTTTAGTGTCCAGCAGCTATCTTGAATTAATGGTAACTGTAGTGGGAATAGTAAATTAATTAAGTTTATTGTCCAGCACCTACCTTGATTAAATGCTATCTGCAGTGGGAATAGTAAATTAATTAAGTTTAGTGTCCAGCACCTCCCCTCAATTAATAGTAACTGAAGTGGGAATAGTAAATTAATTAAGTTTAGTGTCCAGCACCTACCCTGACTTAATGGTAAGTGTAGTGGGAATAGCAAATTAATTAAGTTAAGTGCCCAGCACCTACCTTTAATTAATATTAACTTGAAGTGGGAATAGTAATGTAAATATGCATGTATTAATTTGTAACCTTAAAAATTAATAGAGTTTGTAGTAGTAATTTATTTTAATTATGACATAGTTATAATTTGAAAAAAAAATATATATATAATTAATTGAAAATATTAGTTAATACAGTAGATTTAATTAATACAAAACTTTTAACATTAAATACAACATTAATAAAATGATACACAAAAATATAGACATTTTATTTTTTTATTGATGTTTATTTATTGTAAATAATTTTGTAATCAACGAAAAATATTTAGTACCAAAAGCAAAGTGGTGAGGACAAAAAAAGTGTGCACTATAGTCACTGTTCAGTACTTTTCTTCAAAGTTTCCAAAGACGACGCTCAACTCTCCGTAGCCCACCGCTCCTGGCCACAATCCTCAAAATGAAATCACAAAAATGGAAAGGAACGTCTTATAGTGATGTCCATATCAACAATTTATTACTGTATTTCTTCAGCAAACAGTCAGCAGGCCAAGTTCCAATAAAATAGTCCAATTTTTATTCCAAAATTGTTGCAGATGAATCAATATGTCACATATTCATGAAGTCTTTTCAGCCTATGCGTTTCGTCCTATACCGGACGTCATCAGTGCACTTTATTCAAATATTACAATCAGTATTGATAGATTTCAGTCTTAATAATTATTCAGTTGGTTTCTTCTTGTACTCCATTCAATTAAGTCTAAATGATGAACAATTCTAATTATATATATTAATCGGTCACCCTCTTCTGGCTCTCCAGACAATTCTAGCCAGAATAATATCCAATTCTTATGAATAGCTGTAGGCTTATCGCGGCCTTAGCTGATAATGTAAAACTAGGAACGAATAGATACTGTGGAGCAGTGGATACTGTGGGAAACTACTTACGAAGACCGAATATTTATGTGTATATATTAAGGGCCTTTGGACTTGAATACCAAGGAAGCTGGAATAGAGTATAAGCTAATACAGCTATTCATAAGAATTGAATATTATTCTGGCTAGAATTGTCTGGAGAGCCAGAAGAGGGTGACCGATTAATATATATAATTAGAATTGTTCATCATTTAGACTTAATTGAATGGAGTACAAGAAGAAACCAACTGAATAATTATTAAGACTGAAATCTATCAATACTGATTGTAATATTTGAATAAAGAGCCCTGATGACGTCCGATATAGGACGAAACGCGTAGGCTGAAAAGACATCATGATTATGTGACATATTTATTAATCTGCAACAATTTTGGAATAAAAATTGGAATATTTTATTGGAACTTGGCCTGCTGACTGTTTGCTGAAGAAATACAATAATAAATTGTTGATATGGACATCACTATAAGGACGTACAAGATGGCTGACACTGGGCTCTGCTGTGGGGAGCACAAGGCCCTGTTGGGAGTACTGCTCAAACAAACACCAGGACACCACTGTCAGCCATCTTGCCAGCACTGTTAACCACCACACAGGGAAGCTGATTAACAAGAAAGGAAGGAAGGTTGGGTTTCTGGGAAGGTGGGAGTAGCCAAAAGCATGATGGGAGTTGTAGTCACAGCCTACAGTCCTCCCCCAGATGGCCCATCCAGCCCACATTCGACCATGCTCAGCTCACAGGGAGTGGAAAAGGACTGACAAGGTGGCTGACACTGGGCTTTGCTGTGGGGAGCACAAGGCCCTGTTGGGAGTACTGCTCAAACAAACAACAGGACACCACTGTCAGCCATCTTGTCAGCACTGTTACACCACCTCACAGGGAAGCTGATTCATAGGAAGGAAGGAAGGTTGGGTTTTCTGGGAAGGTGGGAGTAGCCAAAAGCATGATGGGAGTCGTAGTCACAGCCAACAGTCCTCCCCCCACATGGCCCATCAAGCCCACATTCGACCATGCTCAGCTCACAGGGAGTAGAAAAGGACTGACAAGATGGCTGACACTGGGCTCTGCTGTGGGGGGCACAAGGCCCTGTTGGGAGTACTGCTCAAACAAACAACAGGACACCACTGTCAGCCATCTTGCCAGCACTGTTACACTACCACACAGGGAAGCTGATTCAGAGGAAGGAAGGAAGGTTGAGTTTTCTGGGAAGGTGGGAGTAGCCAAAAGCATGATGGAAGTCGTAGTCACAGCCAACAGTCCTCCCCCCACATGGCCCATCAAGCCCACATTCGACCATGCTCAGCTCACAGGGAGTGGAAAAGGACTGACAAGATGGCTGACACTGGGCTCTGCTGTGGGGAGCACAAGGCCCTGTTGGGAGTACTGCTCAAACAAACAACAGGACACCACTGTCAGCCATCTTGTCAGCACTGTTACACCACCTCACAGGGAAGCTGATTCACAGGAAGGAAGGAAGTTTGCGTTTTCTGGGAAAGTGGGAGTAGCCAAAAGCATAATGGGAGTCGTAGTCACAGCCAACAGTCCTCCCCCCACTTGGCCCATCAAGCCCACATTCAACCATGCTCAGCTCACAGGGAGTGGAAAAGGACTGACAAGATGGCTGACACTGGGCTCTGCTGTGGGGAGCACAAGGCCCTGTTGGGAGTACTGCTCAAACAAACAACAGGACACCACTGTCAGCCATCTTGCCAGCACTGTTACACCACCTCACAGGGAAGCTGATTCACAGGAAGGAAGGAACGTTGGGTTTTCTGGGAAGGTGGGAGTAGCCAAAAGCATGATGGGAGTCATAGTCACAGCCAACAGTCCTCCCCCCACATGGCCTATCAAGCCCACATTCAAACATCCTCAGCTCACAGGGAGTGGAAAAGGACTGACAAGATGGCTGACACTGGGCTCTGCTGTGGGGAGCACAAGGCCCTGTTGGGAGTTGTGCTCAAACAAACAACAGGACACCACTGGCTGACATCCTGAACTCAAACTTTGACTCCCTGTAATGGAAGCATGGTTCATGGGGGATTATCTGGGCTCTGGGGGAGAAGGAGGTTCTGCAATGGCTCCAACTGCCATCAAGGCCGTCTCTCCACTCACCTTCTCAGCCAGAACAAATAGCACTCTTGGGAGCAGTTACCCCATGACAGTGAAAGTAAATTCCCCGGCAAGATGTCTGACACATGGGCCTGATGTATGAATTAGCTGCAAGTCACACCTAGGCACTGTCCCTCTCACACACGTTCACACTCACAGCCATCTTAACTGTATATTTCCACTCACTGTCTGGGGATGCATTGTCCCAGGGGTGCTCCCTGGCCTGGCTGTGAAGGTGTGTGGAGTACAGGACAAGTGGTGAGATGCAGACCTAGCACATATCAAAACACACACACAAAGCTACAGATACATCATTGACAAGGGATACCTGACAGTGAATGGAATGGCCACAGAAAGATAGCTGACACTGTTGCATGGTGTCATTTACACAAAGCGCTGTTGTGAGCTGCATCCTACTCCTACATCATGCAGCGTTGTCATCATCCCTGACACAACACTCCCCTTACTGTCATTGACACATTCAACACAAGGAGTAATCTGGACTGGGTTGGAGGAGTTGTACAACTTACAGCAGCATTACTCAAACACACAAACCTCTGGCACTCACTGTCATGAACATGGAAAAGCAAGAGAGTAGCCTTGGTTAACTCATAGGTCCATGGAGGACATTGACAAGATAAATGACGTTATCACGTACAAAGCCCTGCAGCAACATCATTTGCTACGGTAACACAATCACATGTGTGCAATGAGATGAGAACTAGGAACACATATAACAAAATAGTATATCTCAATTGATCACATACACACCGGACTGTGACTATGTCGTCAGACACACCAATGTGACTCAAAAATACATGCAGAAATGCCAGTACACATGCACAAATCTTGCAACACATCGTAAGATGAAGTGCACGTATGTCATTGTCAACGCACAAATGTTGACAACAACAACACACCTGTGTCAGGCACAGGATGGCACTTGAGTTGCAGTGGCTACGTACAGTCAATGAATCAATACATGAGCTGTCCATGCACAAAGCTCCACGTGCACATCAAAACGCTTCAGGTTGTAATGACAATGTTCTTAACCAATATAGGCCTCTGTCTGTGACAATTGAGGACAATGCAATGTACACACACTCATTATGAAGTACAATAGCAACTGTAATGTGTGTGATACGTTGATGTGTGCGGAACCACAACATTGTGTGTTTCTCCTACCCATAGGGCCTGCTGGGGACACTGCAGGAACCGAACAAGAATCCCAGTCCCAGACTCTGGTTGACCCTGAGCTCTCCTGTGTGGATGTCTCTCAGTCCTCTTCAGACGACGACGAATGACCTGGCCCCTCCGATGTGGACCAGCATGCAGCACCAGCAGTTGTAACTTCTGCGCCCCCTGCTACCACTCCTGCTACATCTGCCAACACACAGATGACCTCTACCAGCACGGACAGACCAAGTCCAGAAAACACCAACGGCACAGCTACACAGGGCACTCTGGAGTTGGCGGACAACACCACCAGTGTCAACAGTGAAGGAGGCTCAGTGTTGTCTGTGTATGCAACCGCAGGTCCTGCTCGTGTGGGTAGGGGCGGGGTGAGGGTGGGCAGGGTGAGGTCACGTCCTGAAGATGGTGCTGCTGTGCAAGATGACCCACAGTTAGGACGCATCATAAATGCATACCGAGAATGCACCGGAGACTTTGACCAGGTAGATCTCAAGGACATGCAACAACAGCAGGCTGCCCATCATTCCAAATTGGACTCCCACATGTCCAGGATGGAGACCCACATGTCTAGGATGGAGTCCAAAATGGATAAAATGGATGACCTCACTGCGGTGCACAGGGACATACTCACATGCTTCCGACAGATTGCTGACGACATGAGCACACCTCCCTGCGTGCCCACTACATCTGTTGCCACAACATCAGCAACTGCCACAGGGAGGGATGAGGACTCTGGCGGAGAGTCCCCAGGACCGCAGCAGCCTGCACCTGAGGGTCCTCCCCAAAAGAAGAAGATGGGTCGTCCGAAGAAGGACCAGTGAGAGACGGTGCACAGACAAAATATTGAGTTTTTTATTTCGAAGTACAAGAATATCGAGTTGTAATTATCGAGGTACAAGAATATCGACAGCACGAATATCGTGGACCAGAATATCGACAGTAAGGTAAGAAATATCGTTTTTTAATATCGAAGACAGTAATATCATTTGTAAAAATATCGTTGTTAAAAATATCGATGTTTATATCAGTGTTATGTATTTTAGTATGTATTTGGAATGTATGTGATCTATATTTTTGTTTAAGTATTGTATGTATTTTTAAATATATGTATTAAATTTTTAGAAGTTATGAATTTTTTCTAAGGTAAATTTGTCGTTTTAGTTCCGTAGCGGGTTGTGGGTTTATAGGGGAATAGGGTGGGAAGTAATTTAATTATAATAAATTTAATAATCATTTTTAGAAGTTATTAATTATTTTTAATTAAATTTTGCGTTTTTATTCCGTAGCGGGTTGTGGGTTTATAGGGGAATAGGATGGGAAGTAATTTATTTATAATTAATTTATTAATATGATTTATTAATTAATATTTATGTATTTAATATTTTATATTGTTAATTGTGGTCATACATTTTTTTATTAATTAGTTATTAATTGGTTGTTAATTATTATTTAATATTTGTTAAATAAATTAATTAGGTTATTTTTTTAGGAGCGGGTTGTGGGTTTATAGGGGAATAGGGTGGGAAGTAATTTAATTATAATTAATTAATTAATCATTTTTTATTAATTAATAATAAAGTATTTATGTTTTTATATTGCTAAATGTGGTAAATAATTCATTATTAATTAGTTATTAATTGTTTGTTAATCATTAATAATTAATTGGTAAATGTGTAAATTGTGTTATTTTTTTAGGAGTGTGTTGTGTATTGATAGGGGAGTAGGCTGGAAAGTAATACATTTTAATATAATTTAAAAAAAATGTTATTATAAAATTTATTTTAAGTTGTTTTATATTGTTAATTGTGTGAATTACATTATTATTTATTGTTTTTAAATTACTTGTTAATTTTAATTAATTAATTAGATAAGTATGAATTAATTATGTTAATAGTGTTATGTTTTAGAACATTGGTGGTGTCATTTATAGGGGAATATGGTGGGAGAGAATTTTTTTGTTATTTTATTAATTGTTTGTTTATTAATTTTAATTACTTTGCTTGAGTGGGAATAGAAAATTATTCCCCTATGCAATCCAACACTTTATCTACTGTTGCACTAACTGGAGTGGGAATAGTAATTGTTACCCCTATGCTATCCAACACTTTCCCTACTGTTACACTCACTGGAGTGGGAATAGTAAATTATTCCCCTCTGCTATCCAACACTTTCCCTACTGTTGCACTTTCTGGAGTGGGAATAGTAATTGTTACCCCTCCGCTATCCAACACTTTCCTTACAGTTGCACTTTCTGGAGTGGGAATAGTAATTGTTACCCCTCCGCTATCCAACACTTTCCCTACTGTTGCACTCGCTGGAGTGGGAATAGTAATTTTTACCCCTATGCTATCCAACACTTTCCCTAATGTTGCACTCACTTGAGTGGGAATAGTAAATTATTCCCCTCCGCTATCCAACACTTTCCCTACTTTTGTACTTTGTGGAGTGGGAATAGTAATTGTTACCCCTCCGCTATCCAACACTTTCCCTACTGTTGTATTTGATGGAGTGGGAATAGTAAATTATTCCCCTCCGCTATCCAACACTTTCCCTACTTTTGTACTTGCTGGAGTGGGAATAGTAAATTATTCCCCTCCGCTATCTAAAACTTTCCCTACTGTTGCACTCGCTGGAGTGGGAATAGTAATTTTTACCTCTCCACTATCCAACACTCTCCCTACTGTTGCACTTCCTGGAGTGGGAATAGTAATTTTATCCCCTCCGCTATCTAATATTTTCCCTGCTATTGCTGTTAATGTAGTGTACAATGTAATTGTAAAAGAATAAAAACATTTTAATATTATAATTTATTATATCTATATATTTTTTTATTATTATGTTACTGGTATATGTATATATATATGTATGTATAATTTGTAATATGTTTCTAACATTTTATAATTTATTATAATAATTTTTTATTATTATTAAGTAAATATATATTAAATTGTATATATATGTATGTTTAATTTTTTAACATTATATTTATTATTCCTAATTTTAAACATTTTATAATAATTATAACTAACTTTTTTTTATTATATGTATTATTTACTTTATTTTATATTATTTTTTACATATTTAAAAAAACGATATTTTTAACAACAATATTTTTTAGAACAATATTTTTTTATAGATATTTTTGTACTTACCATGATGTAGATAGGATGTCGATATTATTGACTTTGATATTTAGGTGTCGATATTTTGGGACCTCGATATTGTGGTCGTCGATATTCTGTCAGTGATCCGTGAGAGACAAATGGCCATGCATACCCCGCAGGAAGTGAACACCTGCTCCTGATATCCTCCATTGTATGCAAAGCGTTCACCTTGTTGACTGTCACTTAACTCTCCCACATGTGATGGAGGGTCGAAGTTGGAACAATGAATCAAATGACTGTGGACTTGGCTCTGAAAATCTCATCTACTAACACTGACAACTCCTCTGTGAACTTTGGATTTCTATCACACTGTACAGCACTATCAATTATGTGTACTATTTTCACACATGCATCTAAATTAAATCATGATCACACAATACTTGCATCTTTTGTGAATTAAACTTGGTTTGCGAGATAGAGATGATGACCAGCTAAACAAAGACTATGCAGGAAAACAACTACAGCAATTCAAACACAGTTTTGCGAGTCATGGTGATGTGACACATATGAGAGATACACACTACTAGGTCAACACAAATTTCCCATGGCCCACATACTCATTTCCGCCACTATTGTGAACTGACAAGACACTGAAATGCACATAAACTAAACTCATTCTGAGAAAGTGGCAATAAGGCCACAGGTACAGTATGCAAATTGATTTTGGATGTGTGTATACAGACGCGGCACACCCCAATGTGGAGCACAGGTTTATAACACAATCACAACATGTTGCCTCCACAACAGATGCAAGGTAACCTCACGTGACAGTGAGCGCAAAGTAACCAAGAGGGTCAGAAATGTCAATACTTGGGGGTGTGGCAATGCCTCCTGTTTCCAAGAAATGTTGCACTCTGTAACACCATTGTGTGTTTTGGAGGTCACATGTCACCAGACAACAGCAAAAGGACCCTGTGAAGGACAGACATACAACAGACTTGAAATACAAAAATAGCTGCATACATCTCCAATAGACATTCCATACACAAGCCTCATGATTTGTGAAAACAACCTAGGACGCATGTCAACACTGCAATGGTGAACATACTAACTCAACGGACACATTACTGCAAGGATGATGTCAAGTAGCATGCAGACACACGTATGCAGGGAGATTTTACTACATACACATATCAGGCAAAGGAAAAGCTTAGACAACTCATCACTGTATACTCACAATCATGAGAAGAAGTTGTTGATGAGCTGTGTCCGAACATCCCCCTCAACCTCATCATCACTGGCCACATGACCCAGGGCTGGATCCTCCCCTGCTGGAGGCTGCTGGTCGTCATCATCTTGGATGAGAGGTAGCTCTTCCCTCACTGCCAGGTTGTGCAGCATGCAACACACAATGATGATCCGACACACCTTTTTTGGTGCATATTGTAGGGCCCCTCCTGTCCGGTCCAGGCAGCGAAATCTGCTTTTCAGTAGTCCAAATGTCCGCTCTATCACTCGCCTGGTCCCCCATGTGCCTCATTAAAACGTATCTCAGCAGGGATAACAGGGTTCCTGAGTGGTGTCAGCAACCACAGCATGTTGGGGTATCCGGAGTCACCTACATACCAACAAACAAACATATCATGGGTCTGAAAAGAGGGAACAATCCGAGATACAAAAAGCACACAAGGTAAACAGACTTAACACACCAACAAGCCAGGCACGCTGATTTTGCAGCTGTGACATCATCTGTGGGATCCTTCTATTCCTCATGATGTATGTATTGTGTGCGGATCTGGGGAACCGTTCACAGACATGTGAGAAAGTCATGTCAGGCAGACAAACCACCAGGGCATTGATGGAGTGAAAATGCTTACGGTTCCTGTAGGTCACTTCATTTGCTTGTGGTGGTACCAAAGCCACATGTGTACCATCTATTGAGCCAATTACATTTGGCATCCTTCCCAGAGCATAAAAGTCACTCTTGATGTCAGCAGTTTGTCGTGGTGCCGGGAATTTGATGTACTGGTTCAGCAAATTCAACATTCCCTCTAAAACATCACGGAGCACACGGCTAAACATTGTCTGCGACATCCCACCAGCAGTAGCCACAGTGTACTGGAAGGTTCCCGTGGCAAAGAAATGTAGGGCTGCCATCACCTTCACCTTGGGGATCAGCGCTGATGGATATGGCCGTCCATGTTGCAGATGTGGGGCCAACTGCTCTGCCAAATCCTCAATTAGTGCTCTGGTAATGCGGTAACGTCGGATGCCTTCACGTTCAGCCATGGTTGCTAGGTCTGGGAAGGGTCTGTGGATGGCTGGTCTCCTGTGGTACATAGGTGGGAAAAGAAAGAATATCATTACCCTTTCATATCTGGCAATTCACATGTAGAATATCACATGCTACATCACAGCAAGACTCAATGAAGTCCGGTGTGTGGTGTTGAGCATGGACACATATGCCAGCTACGTGCCCCTCGCCAAACCCTTCAGCTCCGGATGCTTGAACAACAAGTGCAATGATGTGCTGTGAACAATTTATGGGGTCTGTCCCAGTACATCTGGACAAATGTCACATACAAAACACACACCTCAGTGACTAGTGAAGATAGATGTGTTGTCCAAATGACATGTGTTTGTAAGGTCCACACACAGGGATCTTGTTATGCCACATTAACACTGTCATTATGTAATGTCTGATGTACACGTACCATCACACCCATGAAACACACATGATGTGCCCCCAATTTTTTTTGCATGTATGTCTGTGACACACAGACACAACAGCGACTCACGTGCCAAATACAGATGGATGTGTGAAACGATTTACATCTACAACATACAGCAAGAATCATGTGTGTAGCACAATACGCAATTAACCTGATTTAATACCACAATAGTAGCTCTGGAAAACTTTGTAACACACAGTCCATTAGAGCTGTAATTCAGGGTGTATGTAACATGTGATCACACAATGGGCCCCTGGAACTGTGCCCATGCCTAGGGTGGTGATCTGCAAAGTTGACACTCACAGTTGTGATGTGCATCACACACAATGGATTATGTCCCCATGAAACATGGCTCATCATGGGAGTGTGTGCTAAAAAGAGCTCTGTCCAATCTGAAATGTGAAGCTATGTACCCACACCAGTGATGAAGCAGGAAATGTTGTTTCCCATACTATGTGACAGGCTTATTGATTGGTGTAAAGCACCAGAGGCTCAGCCAAAATAGTGTGGATGGCACCCTTTGGCTGTTAAACCGCAATGGTGACAGACGCGGGTGACTATTCCAAAGACGTGACGTACACTCCTAGCCCGAGCCGGAAGCACACATTGGATATTGGCCTTCTGTGGGACAGACGTGGGTGACTATTCCAAAGACGCGGCGTACACTGCTAGCCCGAGCCGGACGCACACATTGGATATTGGCCTTCTGTGGGACAGACGCGGGTGACTATTCAAAAGACGCGGCGTACACTGCTAGCCCGAGCCGGACGCACACATTGGATATTTGCCGTTATGGGGACAGAAGCGTTTTAGCAGGGTGTGTGAATCGTGTGCACACAAAATCGGTTGGGCAACAACAACAATGTATCCAATTCTATTGTACCATGATGCAGTAAGATTTGAAGGACGCGGTAGGCGTGTCCGAGGCGTGCAATGTGATGGATTGGACAAATTCGGGTAATGCGAAAGTCTCTGACCTATCTCTTTGGACCCATGGGACAGAATCCGCCTCTGCAGCACAGATTTAAGGCTGTCTGTTCCCAAGAGACTTCACTTGCCTGCACTACATGCTTCTTGCCTACATCACTACCTACCACTGCTGCTGTCTCTGTATCCTCTGGAGTCTGCAATGGCACGTACTGTGGAGAGGGCACCAGCCTTCACAGAGGAGGAGAACCAGGCACTGCTGGACAGTCTCCTTCCACAGTATAGCAAGCTGTATGGGAAACCAGGGGAGCAGGTGAGTGTTGATTGCACTGACGTCTCAGTACACCATGTCCCCTAACAGGCACTACTGGCATTCTGGTCACCAAGGACATGCATGCACACAGAGTCATTGTAATTCTCACAGTGTGTAGAATCATGTACTGGACAGGGACAGTGAAGTAAAAGTGTATCCTGTGCTATTTCATCTCATGCACTGTACTCATGTTGTGAGGGCAGGCTTACACACAGGACAATTGCCCCTGTTGATACTTTGAAAACCTTGATGCATCTTCTGCCCTACTACCAATGACCGATATGTTCATGTGAGTGATATACAAACATGTTGCATGTGTAATGTTAGATTTGGGGGTCTCTAGTTGGCAGAGGTAGGTACCTTTGTCCAAATAGGGACCCTTGCGTCTAGTCAGGGTAAGGGGGTACACTCCTAAAATAACCCCTGCTCACCCCCTTGGTAGCTTGGCACGTGCAGACAGGCTTATCTCAGAGGCAGTGTGTAAAGCATTTGTGAACACATACAGTAATCAAGTGACAACACTACAGATGGACACCACACAGGTTGTATATTAAAAATAAGTATCTTTTATATAGATTTACCACAAGACCACAAACGACAAAAATCCACAATACGGTACTTCAAAAATGGTAGAATTAGCTTAGTTCTCTTTTAGATGGTCAATGCGACACTTTGAGTTCAATGTACCTTTGGATGCGTAACGCTATACAACGAAAGTGTTGCAGGGAAGGTGATGCGCTGGTTCCTTACACGCAAGAACAGTGATGCGTCGGGTCCCTACTGCTGCGTAGGGAATGCGTTGGTTCTTCTCCGCGTGGGGAGGTGATGCGTCGGTTTCTTACTGCGCTTTCGTGGCGATGCGACCAGCAGCGCCGTGATGCGATGAAGATCCGGTGCAATGAAACAAAGATGGCGTCTTCTTCTTGATGTGACACGATGCGTGCACGCCCGACGGCCATGCAGCGACTCAACGATTCTTCTGAGCCGCGACAGGCCCCGCAACACGCATCCCGGTGATGCGGCGGCATCTGATGCGATGTTGATCCTCTTCTCCGGCGATGCGAGGCACTTCGGCAACGATGCGACGGCCGTGCGGTGACTCAACGATTCTTCTGAGCCGCGACAGGCCCTGCGACACGCTACCCGGTGATGCGGCGGCGTCTGATGTGACGTCGATCCTCTTCTCCGGCGAGGCGCTTCGGCGATGATGCGACAGCGGCAGCGGCGGCGACACTCTTCTCCGTTGATGCGGCAGCGTCTGATGTGACGTCGATCCTTCTCTTCGGCGATGCGAGGTGCTTCGGTTGCGGTGGCGACGCTTCTTCTTCGTGAGTCGCGCTTCCAGCTCCTTGCGACACGCAGTCCCTCAGAAAGTCCAGCACAGCAGCAGGCACTTTCCAGAAAGACTCTTGGGGAGCTGTTTGGTGAAGTCTGTTGTCCCTGAGACTTCAGCAGGAGGCAATCTCTATCTCAAGCCCTTGGAGATCCTTCACAAGTTGATGAAAGTACACACAAAGTTCCTCTCTCCTTTCTTTGGCAGTCAGGCAACCACTGCAGGCCAATCCCCCAAACAGCACCTCAGCTTAGGGATAGTCTCTTCCTCAGTTTCTCTGGTTCCTCTCCTCAGCAAAGGTTTCTTCTTGTTTCCCAAAAGTGATCTAAAGTTCTGGGGTTTGGGTCCCCTCTTTTATACACCAAAATCCTTTGTCTCTGAAGGCAGAGAGGCCTTTGCCTAGTCCAAACCAGTTCTGGTCAGTCCTGGAGCACTTTGTTGACAAGACTCCTTCTTTCCTTTCACAGTGTTTGCCAGGGACATCAGACGCACCACAGGAGGTAGAGCCAGCATTGTGGAGGGAAGGCACAGCCCTATTCAGGTCCCAGGTGCAACTCCTCCCACCCATCTACATGCAGATCTCTCTATTCAGCCCTGTGCTGACTCACCCTTCCTCCTGGAATCCCCAGCCCCTGTCACTCACAAACCAGACAAGGAATACACAACCTAGCAGAGGCAGGCTTGGATAGTTAGGCAAGAAAATACCTACTTTCGAAAAGTGGTATTTTCAAACACAGAGGGGCCGATTCCGATCCCGGCCGGTAGGGCTCCGAATCGGATTCGGCTTTACCGGATCCGATTCGGAGCCCTATTTCCCGACCGATTCGTACGCGGGTCCGGGCGAGCGAGTACAATGCGTGCGCTAGCGAAATCTCCGACCGACTCGTTCGCAGGACCCGACCGCTCCGACCGACTCGCACGGGGACGACTCGCACCGCGCTATGGAGACGTTCCCCGGCCGGGTAAGTACAATGCGCATCGCGACCGCTCCGACCGACTCGTGCAGTCCGGCTCCAAAGAGCTGTCGGAGCCGCACTTTGGGGGTCCGTGTCGGACCCCCCTGGAAGCGTAGGCACGCGAGTCGCACACAGGGGGAGCCATGGGTCCCCCCTACACGTGCATGTACGGTGCGACCCGCATCGACACGAACACGCTGTAGGGGGCGCCTTGTTCGCGTCGTGCCCATTGAGTCAATGGGAGCCCGTGTACGCGTCGTACGACTGGCTCCCATTGACTTCAATGGGAGTCCGACCGAATCGAGTCCGATAGCATACGTGCGCATCGTACTCGTTCGGTCGGACTGCTAGGGTCCGATTCGGTCGGAAATCTCTCCGAGTCCGGCTCGGTCGGAGAGATTTCCGGCCCGAATCGGAATCGGCCCCAGAATGTTAAAACCAACTTCACTAAAAGATGTATTTTATCATTCTGAGTTCAGGCATACTAAATTCGTCTTTCTACCATGTTCCCTGGGTCAGTTAGAATTATAAGATATTATAATCAAACTGCCCATTCTGGCCTATGGGGAACAGGTAGCCTTGCAATAGTGAAAAACGAAAATGGCTGTAATTCACTATTAGGACATGCCACACACACCAGGGCATGTCCTACCTTATACTTACAATGCACCCTGCCCTTGGGCCTACCATAGGGGTGACTAATATGCAGAAAAGGGAAGGTTTAGGGACTGGCAGAGTGGGTGCACTTGCCCAGTCAACATGGCAGTACCAGACTGCACACAGGCTCTGCAATGGCAGACCTGAGACACACTTTTACAAGATGCTTCTGTGGGTGGCACAACCAGTGCTGCAAGCCCACCAGCAGCATTTGAGTCACAAGCCCTGGGCACAACCAGTGCACTGTACTAGGGTCTGACAGTAAATCAAATCAACCAATCATGGAATCACTAATCCATACATCAATTTACCATAGGGAGCACTTGCACTGTGGCACTGAATAGCAGTGGCACAGTGCCCAAAGCATCTATAACCAGCAAAAACACATGAGGTAACAGCAAAAAATGGAAGGGAGACCCACGCCAACAGTGCCAGGTCTAACATGTAGTAATGGTGTGTCACTATGTCATCCTTACAGGTCAACGCCCATCAGAAGCAGGAGATTTGGTTGACCATTGTCAGGGCTGTGAGATCTGTGGGGGTCTTCAAACGCCGCATCCGCCACTGTCAGAAGAGGTTGCAGGACCTCGGTGGCTGGACCCAGAGGATTGCTAGGGTCCAGCTGAAGCTGTCACCTCCTCGCAAGAGGGGCGGATGACGGACCCTCACCCCCCACATGCTACGGATACTGACGGTGGTCTTCCCTAACCTGGATGGGCAGTTGAAGGCCAGGCAGCAGCAAGGAGGGGGTGAGTTTGAGCCAGTTAGCTGTACTATGTCTGACATGCATGTTGCACTCCCTCAGCCTGGTAACACTATCACAAGTCATGTGTATGCTGAGACAACACTTGTGTGCCAAAACTGTAAAGATGCCCCATTGTCATCTGATGCCCAGGTGTGTCCCTTTCCGTCAGTGACATGTCACTAGTCTCCTGTGTATGAGCTGTAGTCCAAGGTCACTGTGCACAGCACCATGTCCGACAGGTGCATTGTGTTGACCGTCATGAGTGATGTGCTTGTCTGACATGTGTCAGCAACTTGACAGATATGTGACCTGCACTCTGTGTGGTACATGTCCAAATGGACGATGAGATGATTGGGCTGATAACACAGGTTTGTGACATGAATACTGCACACACAGGTCAGACAGATGTTGGTGTCTCTGACAAATGAACTGCGTTTGCTCAAATAATGCATGGTGAGCAGCCTCGTACTCCCACTATTCCCATGTTTCACATGGACCTAGGACAGGTAAGCCAACTCAGGCCATCAGGGAAACTGTCACATTCCATTTTTGTGTGTCAGGCAACACTGTGACCATTGCAAATGAAGATTCATGTGTCTGACTCTGTGTCAGTGTGTACAGGACGAGCAATTTTGATGGCATATGTGGCCAATGTATCGCATATGGGCAGAATTCTCATGTATGTCAATTGGCTCAGATACCCAGGTCAAATCATGTGTGTCTCATCCCTTGACTGGAAGATTGTTATACTTACGTTGTTAATACTCACGCAGTTTCACTTGCATAGAGCTTTTGCATGCGTATTAGTGTTATTATTGGTCACCTCCATTGTTTTAATGGATAGTGTTGAGCGGGGAGCGAACTTCTTTGTGCACAACACCAATTGAAGGCATTGTGGGAATTGTAGTACCTTCAGTGATAGAGTAAGGTTTAGGGATAACATTGTTTAATGGAAGCTTTTTAATAACATGTGACAGACCGCAGGATGAAAGTGGGTGGTGATGAATTCATCACATAAGGCAGTGTGGGTAAAACGGTATTTGTAGCGAAGGAGTAGGATTTAAAGATAGTTAGTCATGGAAGTTCGCTTCACAGTTTAAATTGTACCAGAATAACAAGTGACTGATCACCTGGTCCAGGTGGAGGGTTAATAAATGACGTAAAAGCTGAATCAGGTTGATGCAGAGGACACTGAGCATGCGAAGACGGGCGGGGGCATGTTATTTAGATTTTGAAGTGGTTTGACTCAGTGATGCTGCTGGAACAAGTTGTGATCGAATAAAGATGGAATTATTTTTAAGTGCACACGTTACGGTAAGCACTTTGACAGTGATTGTTGTAATAGAGATCAAGTAGCGGTCATTGGGTGAACACGGGGTTACCTATACTATCTGAGCACAGGACTTTTTGTGGGGAGTAATATGTGAGCAATAAGTGGGCCAAAATAATTTGGAGCGTTCATGAGAGATCATAATAAGCATAACATTTAAGGGTAGAATGTGGGTTGTTGCGCACACAGCGTCTCTCAAACTTCATTTATTTAGAGCAATGTTGATGCGTATAATACATGTATCGATATAAGGAATCTAATTACCATGCTGATGGTTGTTTATTGTGTCTGAGTTTTAGATACCCCTGACGAAGGGAATATCCCGAAATGCATTGGGTTTTTAAATAAAGTCGTGACATGAGGAAACACATAATTCTCCTGTGTTTTTATGAATAACATCGTATAAGCTTGGAAATGAGTAAAATAAATTGACAAAAACATGGATAAAGAGAAGCGAAAAGCAATGAAAATTTTTTAAAAATTTGAAGATTACAAAGAAACTTGATTTATTGGATTCATTCGATAATGGTTATGGCTGTGCAGCTTGTATGGGGACCGGATGTGGTTCTCGTGTGTTGTTTCTATATTGCAGTGCAATTGGGCGGAGCGCGAAGCAAGCGAGCATGCCTTTATAGTTTGAAAAAGTTGAACTTAAGCATAAATATTGAATACACAGGTGTGCATCTCTCCACCATTCATATTATGTTATGTTATTGAGTTTTTTATAACGCGCGCAGCTACTCCTGGGAGTGTCCCGGCGCGAGCCTATGAGGTGCAGGTAGAGGAAGTGATTAAAACAGAAAAGTTTTGAGCTGTTTCTTAAACTGCCCCAGATCCTGGATGCTACGCAGAGAAAAAGGCAGCGAATTCCAGGTCGTGGCTGCCCTAACGGCCAGGGACCTGCCCCCCATTCTTTGAAGGCGCACACGGGGGATCTGTGCAAGCAGCTGTGATACTGACCTCAAATGTATGGCAGGTGTGTAAAAAGCAAAACGCTTCCTGAGATATTCAGGCCCACCAGCATGCAGAGCACGATGCGCTATGACCAAGACTTTGAACTTAACACGTTTCGCGACAGGTAGCCAGTGCAGCAATCGCAGATGTTGCTTGACGCTCTTTCTAATGGGAATGTTGAACACAAGCCTAGCTGCCGCATTCTGGACCACCTGCAGTTTTCTGAGAGTATAATCAGGAAGGCCAATATACAAGCCATTGGCATAGTCGATGCGAGAAAGGATCAGTGCCCGGGTCACTGTTTCCTTCGCTGACCTCGGAAGCAGTGGGAGGAATTTCTTAAGGGACTTTAGTACCCCAAAGCAGCTCCCGGCCAGTTTTTTAATTTGGATCGAGAAGGACAACTGTTCGTCGAACCAAACACCAAGATTTTTTACTGGAAGGCCAGAGGATGATGGCATAGGATAGTCAGGCGGCCAGAGAAGTTCTCTGAACCGGGGGGGGGAACTTTCCGTAGAGAAGGATTTCTGACTTATCCTCATTACATTTGAGCTGAGCAGCACAAAGCCATTGAAAAGCAGCTGTCAAACACTTTTTGGCCTTCACAGTAGAGAACTCCGATTTACCCCAGGTGAACAAAAGTTGAGTATCATCGGCGTAAGCAACGATCATGGCACCATGCTCTTCCGCCAACTGGACCAGAAGGGTGACGTAGATATTAAAGAGCAGGGGGCTCTTCATGCATCTTGAAAGATTTTTTCCGTCCTAAAAACGGCGAGATAGCACCCAGGATGAAAATGGAGCACTGTTGAGTGAGAAAGGACAATTAAAATGGATTGATTTAACAAGGGAACTTTTGAACAACACAGGAGTCATGCTTCCGAGTATGAATGATCAACAGAAACATTGGAAATACCACAGGAATATAATCAGTTGACATGTTGCAACAATGCATGTAAATATTGTAAAAATGTAAAACTCATGACGTTAGGACTCACGTTGTTTTACTTTTGTAAAGTTCCTGATTGCGCATTAGCGGCAGCATAGGTTATGTCTATATGTTCTAATTGCCTGGCGCTGAGTGGGGAGTGAAACGATCTCAGCGCGTAATAGAATCTGAAGGCATTGAGGGAACTCCTGTACCGGCACACAACTAGTGGATATAGAGTAATTTTGTATGTAAACAGGAAGATTGTTATACTCACGTTGTTAATACTCACGCAGTTTCACTTGCATAGAGCTTTTGCATGCGTATTAGTGTTATTATTGGTCACCTCTATTGTTTTAATGGATAGTGTTGAGCGGAGACCGAACTTCTTTGTGCACAACATCAATTGAAGGCATTGTGGGAATTGTAGTACCTTCAGTGATAGAGTAAGGTTTAGGGATAACATTGTTTAATGGAAGCTTTTTAATAACATGTGACAGACCGCAGGATGAAAGTGGGGGGTGATGAATTCATCACATAAGGCAGCGTGGGTAAAACTGTATTTGTAGCGAAGGAGTAGGATTTAAAGTTAGTTAGTCATGGAAGTCCACTTCACAGTTTAAATTTTACCAGAATAACACGTGACATATCACCTGGTGCAGGTGGAGGGTTAATAAATGACGTAAAAGCTGAATCAGGTTGATGCAGAGGACACTGAGCATGCAAAGATGGGCGGGGGCATGTTATTTAGATTTTGAAAGGGTTTGACTCAGTGATGCTGCTGGAACAAGTTGTGATCGAATAATGATGGATTTATTTTTAAGTACACACGTTACGGTAAGCACTTTGACAGTGATTGTTGTAATAGAGATCAAGTAGCTGTCATTGGGTGAACACGGGGTTACCTATACTATCTGAGCACAGGAATTTTTGTGGGGAGTAATATGTGAGCAATAAGTGGGCCAAAATAATTTGGAGCGTTCATGAGAAATCATAATAAGCATAACATTTAAGGGTAGAATGTGGGTTGTTGCGCACGCAGCGTCTCTCAAACTTCATTTATTTAGAGCAATGTTGATGCGTATAATACATGTATCGATATAAGGAATGTATTTACCATGCTGATGGTTGTTCGTTGTGTCTGTGTTTTAGATACCTCTGATGAAGGGAATATCCCGAAATGCATTGGGTTTTTAAATAAAGTCGTGACATGAGGAAACACGTAATTCTCCTGTGTTTTTATGAATAACATCGTATAAGCTTGGAAATAAGTAAAATAAATTGACAAAAACATGGATAAAGAGAAGCGAAAAGCAATGAAAAAATTTGAAAAATTTGAAGATTACAAAGAAACTTGATTTATTGGATTCATTCGATAATGGTTATGGCTGTGCAGCTTGTAAGGGGACCGGATGTGGTTCCCGTGTGTTGTTTCTATATTGCAGTGCAATTTGGCGGAGCGCGAAGCAAGCGAGCACGCCTTTATAGTTTGAAAAAGTTGAACTTAAGCATAAATATTGAATACACAGGTGTGCATCTCTCCACCATTCATGCATCTTGAAAGATTTTTTCCGTCCTAAAAACGGCGAGATAGCACCCAGGATGACAATGGAGCACCGTTGAGTGAGAAAGGACAATTAAAATGGATTGATTTAACAAGGGAACTTTTGAACAACACATGAGTCATGTTTCCGAGTATGAATGATCAACCGAAGCATTGGAAATACCACAGGAATATAATCAGTTGACATGTTGCAACAATGCATGTAAATATTGTAAAAATGTTAAACTCATGACGTTAGGACTCACGTTGTTTTACTTTTGTAAAGTTCCTGATTGCGCATTAGTGGCAGCATAGGTTATGTCTATATGTTCTAATAGCCAGGCGCTGAGTGGGGAGTGAAACGATCTCAGCGCGTAATACAATCTGAAGGCATTGAGGGAACTCCTGTACTGGCACACAACTAGTGGATATAGAGTAATTTTGTATGTAAACAGGAAGATTATTATACTCACGTTGTTAATACTCACGCAGTTTCACTTGCATAGAGCTTTTGCACGCGTATTAGTGTTATTATTGATCACCTCTATTGTTTTAATGGATAGTGTTGAGCGGGGAGCGAACTTCTTTGTGCACAACACCAATTGAAGGCATTGTGGGAATTGTAGTACCTTCAGTGATAGAGTAAGGTTTAGGGATAACATTGTTTAATGGAAGCTTTTTAATAAAATGTGACAGACCGCAGGATGAAAGTGGGGGGGTGATGATTTCATCACATAAGGCAGTGTGGGTAAAACGGTATTTGTAGCGAAGGAGTAGGATTTAAAGATAGTTAGTCATGGAAGTTCGCTTCACAGTTTAAATTGTACCAGAATAACACGTGACTGATCACCTGGTGCAGGTGGAGGGTTAATAAATGATGTAAAAGCTGAATCAGGTTGATGCAGAGGACACTGAGCATGCGAAGACAGGCGGGGGCATGTTATTTTGATTTTGAAGTGGTTTGACTCAGTGATGCTGCTGGAACAAGTTGTGATCGAATAATGATGGAATTATTTTTAAGTACACACGTTACGGTAAGCACTTTGACAGTGATTGTTGTAATAGAGATCAAGTAGCGGTCATTGGGTGAACACGGGGTTACCTATACTATCTGAGCATGGGACTTTTTGTGGGGAGTAATATGTGAGCAATAAGTGGGCCAAAATAATTTGGAGCGTTCATGAGAGATCATAATAAGCATAACATTTAAGGGTAGAATGTGGGTTGTTGCGCACACAGCGTCTCTCAAACTTCATTTATTTAGAGCAATGTTGATGCGTATAATACATGTATCGATATAAGGAATCTAATTACCATGCTGATGGTTGTTTATTGTGTCTGTGTTTTAGATACCCCTGACGAAGGGAATATCCCGAAATGCATTGGGTTTTTAAATAAAGTCGTGACATGAGGAAACACATAATTCTCCTGTGTTTTTATGAATAACATCATATAAGCTTGGAAATGAGTAAAATAAATTGACAAAAACATGGATAAAGAGAAGCAAAAAGCAATGAAATTTTTTTAAAAATTTGAAGATTTCAAAGAAACTTGATTTATTGGATTCATTCGATAATGGTTATGGCTGTGCAGCTTGTATGGGGACCGGATGTGGTTCTCGTGTGTTGTTTCTATATTGCAGTGCAATTGGGCGGAGCGCGAAGCAAGCGAGCACGCCTTTATAGTTTGAAAAAGTTGAACTTAAGCATAAATATTGAATACACAGGTGTGCAACTCTCCACCATTCATATTATGTTATGTTATTGAGTTTTTTATAACGCGCGCAGCTACTCCTGGGAGTGTCCCGGCGCGAGCCTATGAGGTGCAGGTAGAGGAAGTGATTAAAACAGAAAAGTTTTGAGCTGTTTCTTAAACTGCCCCAGATCCTGGATGCTACGCAGAGAAAAAGGCAGCAAATTCCAGGCCGTGGCTGCCCTAACGGCCAGGGACCTGCCCCCCATTCTTTGTAGGCGCACACGGGGGATCTGTGCAAGCAGCTGGGATACTGACCTCAAATGTATGGCAGGTGTGTAAAAGCAAAACGCTTCCTGAGATATTCAGGCCCACCAGCATGCAGAGCACGATGCGCTATGACCAAGACTTTGAACTTAACACGTTTCGCGACAGGTAGCCAGTGCAGCAATCGCAGATGTTGCTTGACGCTCTTTCTAATGGGAATGTTGAACACAAGCCTAGCTGCCGCATTCTGGACCACCTGCAGTTTTCTGAGAGTATAATCAGGAAGGCCAATATACAAGCCATTGGCATAGTCGATGCGAGAAAGGATCAGTGCCCGGGTCACTGTTTCCTTCGCTGACCTCGGAAGCAGTGGGAGGAATTTCTTAAGGGACTTTAGTACCCCAAAGCAGCTCCCGGCCAGTTTTTTAATTTGGATCGAGAAGGACAACTGCTCGTCGAACCAAACACCAAGGTTTTTACTGGAAGGCCAGAGGATGATGGCATAGGATAGTCAGGCGGCCAGAGAAGTTCTCTGAACCGGGGGAGGGAACTTTCCGTAGAGAAGGATTTCTGACTTATCCTCATTACATTTGAGCTGAGCAGCACAAAGCCATTGAAAAGCAGCTGTCAAACACTTTTTGGCCTTCACAGTAGAGAACTCCGATTTACCCCAGGTGAACAAAAGTTGAGTATCATCGGCGTAAGCAACGATCATGGCACCGTGCTCTTCCGCCAACTGGACCAGAGGGTTGATGTACATATTAAAGAGCAGGGGGCTCTTCATGCATCTTGAAAGATTTTTTCCGTCCTAAAAACGGCGAGATAGCACCCAGGATGAAAATGGAGCACCGTTGAGTGAGAAAGGACAATTAAAATGGATTGATTTAACAAGGGAACTTTTGAACAGCACAGGAGTCATGCTTCCGAGTATGAATGATCAACAGAAACATTGGAAATACCACAGGAATATAATCAGTTGACATGTTGCAACAATGCATGTAAATATTGTAAAAATGTTAAACTCATGACGTTAGGACTCACGTTGTTTTACTTTTGTAAAGTTCCTGATTGCGCATTAGCGGCAGCATAGGTTATGTCTATATGTTCTAATTGCCTGGCGCTGAGTGGGGAGTGAAACGATCTCAGCGCGTAATAGAATCTGAAGGCATTGAGGGAACTCCTGTACTGGCACACAACTAGTGGATATAGAGTAATTTTGTATGTAAACAGGAAGATTGTTATACTCACATTGTTAATACTCACGCAGTTTCACTTGCATAGAGCTTTTGCATGCGTATTAGTGTTATTATTGGTCACCTCTATTGTTTTAATGGATAGTGTTGAGCGGGAGCGAACTTCTTTGTGCACAACACCAATTGAAGGCATTGTGGGAATTGTAGTACCTTCAGTGATAGAGTAAGGTTTAGGGATAACATTGTTTAATGGAAGCTTTTTAATAACATGTGACAGACCGCAGGATGAAAGTGGGGGGTGATGAATTCATCACATAAGGCAGCGTGGGTAAAACTGTATTTGTAGCGAAGGAGTAGGATTTAAAGGTAGTTAGTCATGGAAGTCCGCTTCACAGTTTAAATTTTACCAGAATAACACGTGACATATCACCTGGTGCAGGTGGAGGGTTAATAAATGATGTAAAAGCTGAATCAGGTTGATGCAGAGGACACTGAGAATGCGAAGATGGGCGGGGGCATGTTATTTAGATTTTGAAAGGGTTTGACTCAGTGATGCTGCTGGAACAAGTTGTGATCGAATAATGATGGAATTATTTTTAAGTACACACGTTACGGTAAGCACTTTGACAGTGATTGTTGTAATAGAGATCAAGTAGCGGTCATTGGGTGAACACTGGGTTACCTATACTATCTGAGCACGGGACTTTTTGTGGGGAGTAATATGTGAGCAATAAGTGGGCCAAAATAATTTGGAGCGTTTATGAGAGATCATAATAAGCATAACATTTAAGGGTAGAATGTGGGTTGTTGCGCACGCAGCGTCTCTCAAACTTCATTTATTTACAGCAATGTTGATGTGTTTAATACATGTATCGATATAAGGAATGTAATTACCATGCTGATGGTTGCTCATTGTGTCTGTGTTTTAGATACGCCTGACGAAGGGAATATTCCGAAATGCATTGGGTTTTTAAATAAAGTCGTGACATGAGGAAACACGTAATTCTCCTGTGTTTTTATGAATAACATCGTATAAGCTTGGAAATGAGTAAAATAAATTGACAAAAACATGGATAAAGAGAAGCGAAAAGCAATGAAAAAATTTGAAAAATTTGAAGATTACAATGAAACTTGATTTATTGGATTCATTCGATAATGGTTATGGCTGTGCAGCTTGTATGGGGACCGGATGTGGTTCCCGTGTGTTGTTTCATCTCTTGACTGTGCATATTGGTAGCTTAAACAGATATGTGTATGCTGCATTACTTTGATTATGTGAGTATGCAAAATGCTCCTGTATTGGGATATCAGACTTCATATACTCATATGTCTCAGTTGAACAACATGAGCTTGTCAAAGTGTACAAATTCTGTGTAGCTCATAGGGGACATGTATACTTGTGCACTACAGATGTTACTTGCACAGTGTATACTTGAGTGTGACATGGGGCTGACTGTTAAATCTTGATTCACTGGCCTGGTAACGAGAGTCAGTACAGACTGTTCAGGCAGACTGGATTGTGGCATAGTGTGGCACATGAAAAAGTGTAAGATGCAGTTTTGTACTTGTCAGTTGTTCTGCATGCAGACCTTTTTAGCATTGGAGTTCACAACATAAGTCCATATTGGTTACTGTGGGTGTGAGTATGTTCATCATGTAAACTTTGGTATTTCTCCATCCCATTTGCGTGCCCAATTCCAGACTCCCTTGCATGAGATGGGACATGTTTGTGTTAGGCCCTGACACTCAGGAGCATTACAGACAAGGCAACAGGCAAGCCAGTGCCCTGTTGAGCATGTACATAGTTTAAATTGAGATACATCTAACAGATGTTTCCATTGCCAACATGTGTTTGGTAACCATGATTCACAGGCAGACTGACAGAAGACCTATTTACATATGTGTGAGTTAAGGAATAGTGGCTTCGACATTATGCAAAGCCTTGCTCTGTGATGTTTTGGGAACATAAATCTAGTGTCAAGTATATGCAGATGACTGATGTGAATCTGTTTCCCCTCCTTGTTCACAGCATCATCAACAACAACTGGAGGAGAGAGTTCCAGGGACCAGGAGGAAGCAGCTAGCCAGACGGGGTCCACTGTGGAGGAAGATGAGGGACCCAGAGGCATAGAGGGTGAGGGGAGCCACACTGAGGCATGCTCAACAACATCAACATCAGCTGATGACCCAACCAGCTCAAGTGATGACTCCCTTGTGGTGGTGGGTGTTACCAGAGCAGAGGCCACACCCACAGTGTCTGTCCCCGCCACCACCACCATCACCATCTCCACCCTCCCAGCTGCTCCCATTCCTAAGGTTCGTCGACCCTCCCGTGTTAGGGAGCATGTCTCCGTTGGTCCAGGCACCGTACCCCCTGCGTCTGTCACCCCTGCTGCCCTGGGTGTGGAGTCAGTGGACTTGCTGAAACAGTTACATGTGGGGCAGACATCCATGCTGAGTGTCCTCCATGCTCACACTGGTCTATTGACACAATTGGTGTCATACATGGAGGGCATCTCAGCAAACATGTCTGCCCTTCAGCGGACCAATCAGTCCATGGCCTCCTCACTGACGGCAGCAGTGTCCCTTCTGCAGCAGTCCCTCACCTCTCCTTCCTCTGCCCCATCCACAGTCCCCACTACCCTACCTGACCCAAGCACACTCACACTGTCACATGCACACACCCCAACAGACACAGGCAGCACACAGCCACTCAAAACAAAGTCAAATAAAACACGCACGCACACTCTGGGGACTGACATCACACACACAGGGGATAGGGCAAAAAAACACACACACCCATCCACAAGCACTGCACATTCCTCAGCTACCTCTCCCTCCAAAAGCCCTACCCTTGACTCTCCTGCAACCCCCCCTTCCCAGAGGGTCTTCCTCTGTGACCTAGGCCTCTTCCCCACTGACACATCAGTTCCAACTCGAAAGGGGAAGAGGAAGTCACCATGCACAAGGAGGGGGTCCCCTACCGCACGCACACCCTCCCCTAAGAGTAGGTACACTGAGGCCCCCACCCGTACATCCCCCAGGACGAAGAAAGGAAAAACCCCACCACCATCCCACACTTCCCCCCCAAAGCTACCTCTGCCCAACTCAAGACCACCCGTCCCAGAGTTCACACACCAGAAGCCATCCCCGGTTCACCCACACACTGTTACACCATCCCCAAGATGATTAGGCCCTCACCCCCTAACACAGGCACTTCCACTCCCACAACACCACACACTCAGTCACTTACATACACTGCAGTGGAGACCGTGACCCCCCATCTGACCTGTCCACTCTGACCCAGCCCCCCAATCTAACATGGGCACTGCAGTGGAGCCCCCACCCCCTCAATCGGACATGGGCACTGCAGTTGAGCCCCCACCCCCACAATCGGACATGGGCACTGCAGTTGAGCCCCCACCCCCACAATCTGACATGGGCACTGCAGTGGAGCCCCCACCCCCTCAGTCCAACATGTCGACTGCAGTGGCTCCAGCACACCCTCAATCTGATTTATCCACTGCAGTTGCTACAGACACTCTAGTTGCCCCCAACCCCTCCATTACCCATCCTGCTGCAACCTAATCCTGTCCATGAGGTGCCTGGCCTGCCCCAGAAGATGCCCCTCCTTGGGGATTTGTCCCCTAGTGATGTATGTGCAGGCAAGCAATGTATGGGAACTCATCCTATATATCCCCTGAAGGACTCATTGACATGGACTGGCCATTGGCCTTGTTTTTTTGCAAGATTCGTGTTTTCAAATTTAAATGCTGAATAAAGCAGATTTATGTTATTTGGCCTAATTTATGGGGGTACATGATGTTGCTGATTATTGAACTGCAAATGCTGTTGTGACATTGATTTCAGCCAAATCAGGATGGAGTGATGTGATGGACTGCCGGAGGTCCATGTGATAAGTGTCCTAGTACAGTGTGTTGTGGAGTTGTTGTAGGCTGAAATGGCTTGTTGTCACGAGCAACATTGTTTTTGACAAGGAGTGTGACGTTCTTTTCACATCCTCTCCCTTCTTTGGCGTTCACTTTAGCACATATGTTGTACTTGACATTTATACTCATTTTTACTGTTTCTTATGGTATGCACCACTCAAATGGACATGCATATTAGCACATTGATGATGAACAAGTCATCTGTGTCCCAGGTGCCACTTGGTATACATGGATTGTGAGTACGTGTGGCCAACTTGGGAATCATACCTGTGCACAGGATGATGGGACCAAAGTATTCTGTGTGTTGTCATAGTTCAGTCAATGTCCGAGTCTCATTCTGACAAGGCAGACACATGCCAAGACCAAGCTTGACACAGCGGTACTTCCACAGTAGTGACGCATATGTCTCAGTGGGGTTTAGACCAACATCGTGGGGGGAGCCTAGGGTCACTTACACACACACATGTTGTGTTTATTCTGCAGAGTGTGGTTGGCTGGCTGTATTGGCACATCTTGAACCGCGTATTTCTACTGGCTTTGTGAGCAGTGATTGGATGTATGGTTTAGTTTGTTTAGCTACTGTCCCTGGGAGTCCAACATCTTCAATTTGGCCATTGATCATGGTCTTGAATTGCTATTGCTGCCACAGTGTGGAACAGGATCTTGTCTACACTTTGGTTTCTTGCTGAATTCCTTTGTATGTGTGTCTGTATGTGAACAAATGCGTGTTTGTGCATTTAGATGGTCACTTCTTCCATTGTCAAAATATACATTGGTGGCAGTGTTAGCCCGCAATGGCAATGCTTGTCTCCACATGGCATGTTTGTCTTTGTAAGGCCCAACTATGTCTGCCTCAACAGATATGTGTTCGTTTGGCACACAACCACTACTTTGTAACTACATTGTTAGTGATTTTCTGCCTCAGCAAGTCATACATGATTGTGTGCAAATGCTGGGAGTCTGGACCCCACACTCACCTTTTTCTCACTACACTGATGGGGGTGTTGCAACCCATGTCCCCTATGTGCTTGGCTAAGTTTGGGGTTTGAACCCCATGCTCATCTTTTGTACACCACACTGATGGGGGGTGATACCCCTTCTCCCCTATGTGCTTGTCACTGCTGGGTGTTTGATCTTCCTATCACCTTAAGGTGACCACACTGGGGGGGGGGGGGTTTATACCCCATGTCCCCTATGTGCTTGCCAAAGAAGGGGGTTTGTACCCCATGCTCATCTTTTGTGCACCACACTGATGAGGGGTGATACCCCATCTACCCTATTTGCTTGTCAATGCTGGGGGTTTGTACACCACAATCGGCCTTTGTTCACTAGAGTGATGGATGTAACTGCATTTATTTGCCTAATGTGTCACTGAATCTAGATGTTTGTGCACAATACACAAACCTGGCATGGGAGTAGGGGGGAGTGTTTGCCTCTGTGCTGGGGGGATGTGCATCCACCCCTTCTGGGGTGGGCTGTGCTGGGGGATGCGCATCTACCTCTTCTGGGGTGGACTGTGCAGGGGGGATGTGCATCCACCCCTTCTGGGGTAGACTATGCTGGGGAGATGTGCATCCACCCCTTCTGGGGTGGACTGTGCAGGGGGGGTGCATCCACCCCTTCTGGGGTGGACTGTGCTTGGGGGCATGTGCATCCATCCCTTCTGGGGTGGACTATGCTGGGGGATGTGCATCCACCCCTTCTGGGGTGGACTGTGCTGGGGGGATGTGCATCCACCCCTTCTGGGGTGGACTGTGCTGGGGGATGTGCATCTACCCCTTCTGGGGTGGACTGTGCAGGGGGGATGTGCATCCACCCCTTCTGGGGTGAAGGGGTGGACTGTGCTGGGGGATGTGTATCTACCCCTTCTGGAGTGGACTGTGCAGGGGCGATGTGCATCCACCCCTTCTGGGGTGGACTGTGCTGGGGGATGTGCATCCACCCCTTCTGGGGTAGACTGTGCAGGGGGGATGTGCATCCACCCCTTCTGGCATCCACCCCTTCTGGGGTGGACTGTGCAGGGGGGATGTTCTTCTACCCCTTCTGGGGTGGACTGTGCAGGGGGATGTTCATCCACCCCTTCTGGGGTGACCTGTGCAGGGGGGATGTTCTTCTACCCCTTCTGGGGTGGACTGTGCTGGGGGATGTTCATCCACCCCTTCTGGGGTGGACTGTGTGGGTTGGGGTGGACTGTGCTGGGGGGATGTGCATCCACCCCTTCTGGGGTGGACTGTGCTGGGGTGTGGGCAGCCACCCCTATGTGTTTTGGCTTTCACTGGATCGTCACGTATTGGTGGGTGGTAGGTGTCTGATTTACCGTCTGCGACGTACGAGTCGGTTCCGGTTGTTGATTCAATCATAGGCGTACAGTACAGAGATGACATGGGCGATTGGATACATGGCAGCTTCGTCTCGTAGGCGGTGTTCGTGTTGTGGCACGATTCGGTCCTGATATACTGCTCCTCCGGATGCTGTGACGTGCAGGAGGTGGCGACCGGTTCGGCGCATCGTACTTGCCCAGCCGGAAAGTGCTACGCTAATGCTTCCGGGCGAGTCCAATCTGTGTTGACAGAGCCGGCTCGTACGGGAAATGTTGCTCGATTCGGAGCGTATGTGTCGTTCAGGAAATGAACACATTTGCGCATCGTACTGCCTCGTTTGGACGGACCGGCTCTGGGAACGAGTCGGTCGCAAGGTGAGGCTACGGAGGGCTTTGGGAGGGCTGTCCAAGCGAGATCGGAATCGACCCCTTAGTGTTGATTTTTGAAGGTGTCTCCATATACACTGATTGAAATGATAGTAGCAACCCTGAATTGAGGTGTGTGGGTAGGATTTTAGAATTGCATTTATCATTGCCTGTTTAAAATCAATAATTATTTTCTGTGGAAAAAAAAAAAAATTTTGTTTAATTTTACTTAGTATTTCCATATATGTGGAATTTTGTTTATTAGGTAGTAAGGCGTAGATAAAAGGGATGTTAGTGTTTTGATATACGGCATGGATAGTATATAATTGATAGACTGGTTTAGGACAAATTTTAAAAGTACCATCCATCATCCATGTTTCTAACTGTTGTAGTTTGATTAAATTATTTGCGGTTGCAAACATAGGGAGTCATTACGATGGAGGGCGGATCGCCACCGCCCGCATGGCGGTGGCGATCCACCCTCCATTTCCCTCCGCCCGCCACCCATTTACCCCCCGCCATATTAGCATGGCTGGGGGGTCAGCAGCGGATGTAAATACCGCCCGCCGCGTTACCGCTTGTCGATTTGTCGACCGTGCGGTAAACAGCCTTAATATGGTGGCGGTGTCTGTGAGACAACGCCATCCATATTAGGATGTAGGCGGATAGGTGCCTTTTCATGGCGGCATTACCGCCATGAAAAGGCTGGCGGTATTCGCATTTGGGGGCCCGCTGCGGGCCCCCAGGATGTTGGGGTGGGGTGCACATGGGGGAACCTATGGTACCCCCCTGCATTTGCATGCACAAGATGGCAGGCACCGCGCGGTGCCTGTCACGTTGTGCATGCAAAAGCACAACATGCATTTTGTACCTTGCGGCGGGTGCTGCTAGCAGCACCGCCCGCCGCAATGAAAACTATGCGGGATGCGCCCGCCAGTGTGGCGGGCGCATCGTAATGTGCCGGGCGGGACCGCCGCGACGTCAGCGGGCGGTCCCTGGCTCCGTTGCTGTGGCGGGCGGACAAAGTCCGCCCGCCATCGTAATGGGCCCCATAGTTATTCTTTTCTCTTTAGATTTGTTGTCATAAAGAATAAAGGGTTCTTGTTATGTTATGTTATGTTAAAAGAAATTGTATAGCGCACGTACACCGGGATGGTTTCATGGCGCTACTCTGAGTGACACTAAACCCTAAAGAATGACCTGAGCCCCAAAAAAATTACTCATACGCCTGTCGGAACAGCCAGGTTTTAAGCAGTCTCTTGAATCCAAAGAGATCAGGACAAAATCGGATTTCAGGGGGAAGGGAGTTCCAGAGTTTAAGGGCTAGAATGGCGAACCTTGCACCGCCTGCACGCTTCAATTTAAAGGAGGGGGTAAACAAAAGTTGCTTGTAGGCCGAGCGCAAATTGCACGTAGGTGTGTGCCTCGTAATCAGGTTGTCCAAGAATTTAGGGCTCTTTCCATTTAAGGATTTGAAGATGAGACAACAAACCTTGAAGGCGCAACGTTGACTGATCGGGAGCCAGTGTAGCTTCCTCAGGAGGGGAGTGACATGATGATGCCTGGGTTGCTGAAAAATCAAGCGCACAGCTTGGTTCTGTACCAGCTGCAGACGTTTAGTTAAATATAAGGGGATGCCAAAATACAGCGAGTTGGCATAGTCAACATGGGACATAACCATGGCAAGAATCACCTGAGTCAAAGCTTCCTGGGTGAGGAATCTTCTAATTTTTTTTATTTTCCTCAATTGGAAGAAGCAGGTGGATATCACTGACCCGATTTGGGACTTCATAGTGAGATCATGGTTAATTGATACCGCAAGGCTTTTGGCCGACGTGGAAGGGGAGGGGTGTTGACCCAGTTCCTTGGGCCAAAAATGAGGACCCCAGGGGTTTTTGTGAATACCTCCTGTTAGAACCAACTCGGTTTTGTCCGGGTTAAGTTTTAAGTGGTTGCTGTTCATCCATCCGCTAATGAACAGCATGGTAGACTGGAAAACACGGACCGAGTCAGGGGAGTTGCTGATGGGGAATATAAGTTGAAAATCATCAGCATAGTTGAAAGTGCAGACTTGCCGCTCCTTCAACGCCCGAATGAGGGGGAGGAGGTAAAGAATGAACAAAAGGGGGGAAAGTGAGGAGCCCTGTGGTACTCCACATGTGATCCTAGTTCTGGGAGCAGTGAACTGAGCGGTACACACTGCCTGGGAACGGTTTTCCAAGAAAGAGCCGATGCAGCCCAAAGCGGGTCAATAAACTATGGTCGACCATGTCAAAGGCCGCAGAGAGATCGAGTAGGACAAGAGCCTGTGGGGAGATATTTTCGGCCTCCCCGCGGAGAGTGTCCAACACTGTCAGTATCACAGCCTCAGTAGAGTGTGCTGGGCGGAAGCCTGTTTGGTGAGGATCAAGATATTCAGACTCCTCTAAAAATCCAGTAAGGCATCTGGTAACAAGGGTCTCCAAGACTGTAGCTAGGTATGGGAGGAGAGGGATTGGACGGTAGTTCGTCAGAATTTGGGGGTCTGAACCTAGTTTCTTCAGGAGGGGAACAACAATTGCCTCTTTGAAGGTTTCAGGAACAGGGTCCTGAGACAGCGATTCATTCAAAAGATTCAGCTGGGAAAGGCGGTAAATATTTATTTTAAAATGCTGGGGGGCAACAGTCCCTGGGAGAACCAGATTTAACTTTGGATAAAAGAGCCAAGAAAGTCTGGTTACTAATTATAGGAAATTGAGTGAAGGTACTAGGATTTTTGAATGTACTAGAGCTAGCCTCAGGATTTGGGCAGGCCGGGATGCTGGCTTTGATTTTTATGATCTTGTCAATAAAGAAGGAGTTCAAAGAGTTGCAAAAAGTTTGAGAGGGGGTGGATTTAGTTGTAACTCTTTCAGAATTAGACAACTCGTTAACAATAGAAAAGATTTCCTTAGACGTATTGGTAGCAGTCAAGATTTTAGAGGAGAAATATGCTGCTTTAGTAGTCAGAATAGTCTTTTTATATGCTTTCATTGCAATTAAATAAATCCTTTTGTCTTCGGATAAGTAATTACATCTCCACTTTCTTTCAAGTTGCCGCAGACCCAATTTGGGGTTTTTAAGGTCAGTTGAAAACCATTTCTGGGCATCGTGACGTCAGGCAAGGTGTATTTTCCTAAGGGGTGCAAACTTGTCGCTAGCTGCTGTTACCATGTAGATAGAAGTTCATCACCAATATTAATAGAAGGGTGAGAGGGTGGAACAGAGTTGGCGAGTGTATTTAGGAACAGAGATTTGTCAATTTTATTCCAGTTCCTTCTTATTCCCCATTTGGAAATGGGAGTTTTGGCCATGAAACTGTTATTAATGGTGAATTTGATCAAGTGATGATCCGACCATGTACAAGGTATAACCGACATGGCGGATGTAACGAGGTTAGCTGTCCAAACCTGGTCATGTGTGTGGCCTTTAATATGTGTGGCAAAGAGCACCTGTTGTGTAAAGTGTAGCCCCATGAGTAACTCAGAGAGTACAACAGATTGGGGGCCACCGGACGTCTCATTAGCCCAATAATTAAAATCACCGATCAGCAACATTTTTGCATGGTTGGTTATTAAGTGAGCTACCTGTTCGCCCAGAGCGTAGGGGAATAGGGGCATGCTATGGAGGGGCCTGTAGAGCAGAACACAGATCAGGGGGGTAGCGTCAGATTCTAATTTGAATACCAGGTTATCTACTGACGGTAGTTCTAACGGTGTTAAGGCAGTGAATTTCCAATCATGGCATATTATGGCAGCTACACCTCCGCCCACTTTCCCCTGGGGGCGGTTGGCTTGGAGGATGTAGTAGTCCATGGGTAAGGCTGCCAGGATATCAGGTGAAGAGTCCTGGGTAAGCCATGTTTCGGTGAGCAGAAGGATATCTGGCTGCTCAAGCTTAAGTAGAAGGAAGATATCTAGCTGATGTTTAACCATGGAGCGGGTATTTAAATAAATAATAGGTAGCCTCTGCACTCCATTTCCCTCTTGTGGCTTTGGGGGGCCTGCACTATAAATAGGGCAGAGCAGTTCAGGATAGGATGTTCTTGTTGCTGTGATCCCATGTCTAACCAGGCTGGAGCAAGTGAGAGGGTTGGGTATAAATTTGTCTGAGTGAAGTTGTTTGAGCTCAGTGGCGGTATAGGTGATTTTATGGGCATAATAACTGGCCCCTGTGCCCGAATGGGCGCGGACGGGCTTACCTTTGGCGCGCGCTCCCGCGCTGCGATTGGCATTAATAGCTGGTAGCAGCTTTGGCTCCACCCCCCTTAACAGTGATAGGCGCCTGAGTGGGCGTAACAGCCGGAAGTAGCAGGGCCGAGATTGAGTGCAAGCAAGAGCAAATAAAGGTAAAAACACAGAATCAGATTCAATTCAGCACAGTTCAAAATGTAAAAGGTTATTTTAAAAAGCGGTAGTGAGCAATGTTAAAATCAGACCATAAGGCAGCGGTATCAAACACAAAGTCCCCGCTCCCACGCTGCTTCCGGCATTAGTAGCCGGTAGCAGCTTTGGCTCCATTCCCCTTCACAGTGATAGGCGCCCGAGTGGGCGTAACAGCCGGAAGAAGTAGGGCCGAGATCGAGTGCAAGCAAGAGCGATTAAAGGTAAAAACACAGAATCAGATTCAATTCAGCACAGTTCAAAATGTAAAAGGTTTTTTTAAAAAGCGGTAGTGAGCAATGTTAAAATCAGACCATAAGGCAGCGGTATCAAACACAAAGTCCCCGGCTCCCGCGCTGCGACCGGCATTAGTAGCCGGTAGCAGCTTTGGCTCCATCCCCCTTCACAGTGATAGGCGCCCGAGTGGGCGTAACAGCCGGAAGTAGCAGGGCCGAGATCGAGTGCAAGCAAGAGCGATTAAAGGTAAAAACACAGAATCAGATTCAATTCAGCACAGTTCAAAATGTAAAAGGTTATTTTAAAAAGCGGTAGTGAGCAATGTTAAAATCAGACCATAAGGCAGCGGTATCGTTATGAGTTCATAGATAGTTCAGGGAATTTCTACCTCTTCAAATGTTTTTGGGGCAGGTGTGGTGGTAGTTGTGGCTTTTTTGTTCGAGCTATAGTTCTTTTTAAAGAAGAAATAGAGGGCATTTGGCCAGTAGCATGGTGGGGTACTTTGGGCAACAATTCTTTAAGTACTTGAGTGGTAGGTTTCTGTGAGCTAGTGGTAGCTTCTTTAATGTTTTCTAGGGCATTCCTAATATCTATTTCAGTAACATTTGGGGGGTGGTTATGTTCCCTTGTATACAAAACAGTTGTTTCTCTAGTTGTTGCTTGCCCATAACACTTATTCGAATAGTATTTGCTACATTTCCAATTTACTTTAAGTCCACTTTGCTTTTCCTGTGTATAGACATACCCCATGTAACATAGCAAAAACTTTGCTTTCTGGGAAGTGATAAATTGGGCGCCTTCTGTCATTGTGATGTTTTAAATGCTACGAAAAATGTATATAAAAATTAATAAAATTAATAATGTACAGGTTTTTTAATTAATAGATGTACACTGTTATTAATATACTTACGATGTTGATTTTGAGCTAGTTTTCAATGTAGATGTTCTTTCTTTGTTAGTTGAATTTTGTTTTGTTGCTGATGTTTCTGTGGTTAGAATAAAACATAATTTTAATAATTTTGCTCAATTGTATATGTTGTGGGGTGGGGGTTTGGGATGAATTTGGGGTTTGGTTGGGTGTTTTAGATAATCTAAAAAATGCATTTTGCTGAATACTTACTTTATTTGTTAGTTGATTTTAGAAGCTAGTCTGTAATTGTTGGAATGCTTTGAGATTTTTCTGTAGAGGAGACATAGATTGAAAAAAGATATATATTAATTATTTGTGCATGATAAATAGTAGTTTATTAAGATTAGCATTATTGTTATATTATAAATGGGTTTTTACTTACTTTTTGAAGTATGAAATAGATTTTTCTTTAATGAAGTTCTTGCTTCTGGCAGGAATCCGGCAGAGTTTTGTCTTTTTTATTGTTTTTTGTTTAAGGTGTAAAATAAGAATAATTTTTCGTTCTTTATATAGTGTTTAATTAATTGTTTGGTTAACGTTATTGGTTTATTTTAATATTGTAAGTATTTGATTGGTTGATATTTATTGTTTTAATTGTTTTGGTAGTTGTTTTCCATATATGGAAAACGCTAATTAAGAGTCAGTTACTGCTTTTTTTTTTTAAACAGGTTGAATTATATAAATGTGTATTGTATTATATGTGATGTAAAATAATCTGTGTATATTACTTAAATATACATTTTAAATAGTTATTAATAGTGTATTTATCATTTAATGTTTTATAATATGTTTTACTGTTTTCTAAATTTAATGTATTTTATTTATTTTGTATGCAGTGAATGTTTATTTATTTGAATTTATTTATGGTGTTAAGTTTTGTTTGTTTTATATGTTTTTAAGTTGTCGATATTTAAAAAAAAACGATATTATTGCTGTCTATAATATTGTGATCGATATTTTTGACATGTGGTATATTTTTAATTAATGTTCGATATTTTAAATAACGATATTTATGTGTTCGATAATACTGTTATCGATGTTAATGTATAACAATATTTTTGTGTTGATAATAGTGTATTGTTTTAATTAAGTATACGATATCGATATTAGTGTAGTCGATTTTTTTGTGTCGATAAAAATGTAGGTCGATATTGTGTCTGTCGATATTATGTCAGTGATTCCACTTTGACATAGGACAGTGCAGCAAGGTGACTTGCTGTGCTGCGCTACTGCAAATCCCTATAAATAAAGCCCTAAGGGAGGTGTAAGGTTTTGGGGTATCCCAAGATTTACATGGTTTCATAAATCCGGGGATGCGTCAAAATCCATGGAACACCTATGAAACACCTCCCTAATGCACCATAAGGCAATGCAGTACTGCCTTGCTGTACTCCATATTTATGAGGCCATTCAAAGCCACGTAAAGTGGCTTTGCATGACTTCATAAGTATGATTTTGTGATTTAGGCTGCCAAAGCATCACAAAAATGTATGATACGGTGGCACAAGTATGCCCCTCAGTGTATCCGACCGTGCTGCATTGAGGTTGGTCTGAAATCACACCTAGGTCCCAATCACCCACAGAGACTACTGATCTGGGCTTTACTTTTACTTGGTGAATTTTGTCTTACATTTTTAAAAATTAATTTCTCATTTTTTTACTTTTGTTATGATGGTGTCATTTTGCTCATTCATTTTTAATCTACTTTTAGAAATTTGTTGTGGGATTTTTCTTGTGTTGTGTTTTAGCATTTTATCTGTTTTTTTAATACTAAATACTTCACACATTCTCTGACACTAAGCCTGACTGCTCCATGCCATAGCTACCATGGTTAGTTTAGCCCAACTTTAACTTATTCAAAATGTGCTTTATCCTGACAAGAGGTGTGGCGCAGCAGCCAGAGCATGGGGTTCATGGTTCGAACACCGCCAGCAGCTCAGCTCCGCACCATGTGACTCTGGGCAATAGCTCACTTAATCTCCCTAACAGCCCCCAGAGCCTTGAAACCCTTAAATGGGTGATATATTTGCGCTTTACAAATAGGAATTATTATTATTACAAGTTGGTGACTTATTCCTTGTGATGGACACATACCCACCCCAATAAATAAACCACTTTCTTACACATAATAAATAAAAATCGATATTCACTAATGAATTTCATTATTCATATATATTTTAATGGTGCACAGATGATTCATGATACTATGAAACACAGTGAGTTACTTCTATGAATCGTGTCACCTAAAAGTCTGGTTATTCTGTATTTAACATACCTCACTTTCCCAACCTGTCATTTTGTTTTATACATTTTTGGGGGGAATTTATACAGGAGTTCTGTACTCATTGCCCAGTGAGGGGCATCACATTGTAAGTCGCAACATTTCGAAATAGCAAACATAAACAATAAAGATAGAAATGTATGTGTGAGAAAAGATAGCAATATGCAGTCTTCGTTTACATCAAGCATCGTCTAGAACAATACAACATATACTAACTTTGGGGAGGGAAGTGGGATAAGGGCAGTGGTAAGGGGGGGTGGGTAGGGGTTCCAGTGGCTTCCACTAGTGGATTTGGCATCATATATAGGCAGGTACGGTCAAACAATGGGATGTTTAGTGTGCGGGGCTGACCTCGAAGCAGCAAGGGTGGTGCCAGCTCAGGGGGGCACGTGTGAGGAGATATCACAGGTGAGCTGGCAGGGCTTTAGAGCTCAAGCGAGAGGGGTCAGAATTGAGAACCATCAGAGGGACCCCACCTCAGCCCAAGGGATGGGTGAACGTGACCCTTTAAGGCAGCAGGTCATCGTTGGATAGCAGATCCTTATGAGCCTGAACCAAAGCATTCCAGAAGTCATAGATGGGTAGTCTCTGAAGCCCCCTCTTCTTTTCACTATGAGGCGATGCGCCCTCGGCCTGCGCTCAAAGTTGAAGGTCCCCATGCCAGATGGAGAGAGAGGGTAGATTCCCCGCCTTCCACCTGCCTGTGATGGCAAGGCTTACCAAGAGGAGGGCTAGGTCAATGAACTTGGTAATGAGTTTAGCTCCTTCCAGTCTTGGGTAGACTCCCAAGAAAATCTATCTCGGAGTATGTTGGAGTGGCCTATCCGTGAGACGCTCCAGGAACTCAAGGACCCCGTACAAAAGGGTTGTAATTTCGTACAGTCCCACATCATATAGGTAAGATGTGCCTGGGACTGCTGGCAATTGGTACAAATTGGGGAAGGAAGTGGGGAATAGCGCCGACAGTTTCAAGGGAGTCAAATAGGCTGTATGTAGAAGACACAGTTGTATGAACTTGAATTGAGCATTCCATGAAACCTGAGATGGGTATCGGAGCACTGCTTGCCATTCCTTATTACCTTATCACAGCCACGTCACCAACCTCCTCCTGTGTCGCATTGTGTATAATGTTTGCAAGGCAGCGTGTATAGGCAGCTTGAGTTGAGCTGTCTGCCATGTCCGGTTCACTGCCATTGTTGTTCTGACATACATGAGGAACTCTCTGGCTGGGAGCTCAGTGCGTCTGGTCATAACCCAGATATCCATGAGGTTGTCCTGCTCTGACATTTCCCTCATCTTGGAAAGGCCGATGGCCTCTAAGCGTGCCAAGTCACCCGCCAAGAGCCACACCATGTGGGCCAGCATGTCCTTCAATGGAATAGCTGAGGCGTATGAAGGTGCTCCTTTGGAATATTGCGAGGTTTTGCACAAGCAAGTGCGTACCACACACAGCAATAGGGCGCACTTAAAGGAGGTTTCAGTATACAGGAAAAGTAAATTATGAAACACTCATCTTGCAGTGGATCCAGTGTGAGCCCGGTTTCGAATACATGGTGCCTGGCCAGCCAGAGTGTTGACCAGTGTAGCTCCACTTGGTAATAATATGTCCTGAAGGCTGGTGCATTTACCCCACCTTAGACCATGGGGAGGTACAATTTAGACAAGGAAATCCGTTATCTTCCGGGGGACTGTATTTGGACATGCAGTATGATCTTGAGATAAGTAAAGGTTTTCCCAGGGATAAGCACTGGGAGGTTGGTAAAAAATATAGCAAAATAGGCAAACCCACCATCTTAGAAAGTGCCACCAGTCCCGCAACTGTAAGTGGGAAGAAGGAACAGAACACGACCCCAGCGCGAATTGCTTGAATTGAGGCTCCTAGGTTGCCCTCCAAGGTGTCACATAGGGTTTGATATATATTGATGCCCAAGCATTTAAATGTGTGAGGTCCCCACAGAATGAGACCCTCCCCTGACAAAAATGGACATAGCACAACTACTCGTTAAGCCCAGACTGAGCATAAAACTCAGCCAATTTTTGGGCAGGAGGCTTTAGATCCATGCAAACTCACTGCATATAGAGGAGCATATCATCTGCTTAAAGGAAGACTGTGTATGTTGTGTCTCCTAGTGGAATCCTCCAATGCTCCCCATCCACACTTAATCTACTAGGAAGTGGTGCTATTGCCAGGACAAATAATAGAGGGGAGAGAAGACAACCCTGCTGAGTTCCACGAGCAATTGGGCAAACCTCTGAGATATGGCTTTCAGTCCAAACCCTATCCGTAAGTAGGGCATACAGAAGTTGGACCCATTTAATCAACCAAGGCCAGAACTAAAGCACCACCACACTGCCAGCATATATTCCCAGCCCAAGTGTCAAAGTCCTATTCAATGTCAATGGGTTTACATGCTGACTCAGGCCAGGCCTATGTTACCTCCTCCGTGATCCAGTACAGCTGGCGTATATTAACAAATCGGTTTTGATCAGGGTGAATTAGGTCGGGAAGGTGTGCAAGAATACAGTCCAGTAATATTTTTTAGTCTGTGTTAAGTATAGAGAGGGGGAGGTAGGAGGTAACTTCAGTCTGGTCTTTAATGGGCTTTGGTATTGAGTTGACAACTGCCTCCCTCATTGTGGGGAAAGGTCCCCAATTTGCAGAACCTCAGCAAATACAAGTCTCCAGCCGCGGGCCAGGAGTGACTTATATGTGGCATAAAATTCCACAGGCATCCCATCTAAACCTGGACCACATCTGGGGGGGACACACAAGAGGGTCAGCCCCTTCACAAACTGCTGGAAGGCTGCGGTATTCATCGCAGGACCCACAATATAAAGACTTCTATAAAAATTTGTGAACGTGGCATTAATCTCCATCTGTGTGTAAGCTAGTGTCCTGACCCATTTTTGATTGCCACTTTAGGGGGTGGATTTTTCTAGGAGCTGTATAAGATGTGTTAGCAGCCTGCCCGTTTTATCTGTTTCCACGTGCCTTTTTTTTTAATCCCGGGAAATAGGAATTTTCGTGACGCCCTGACCAGGTGTTGGCCGCCACATTGGCCACCCGCAATATGGGATATTAGACTTTTGCATTTGACTTGACATCAATTTTGAGGAGCGAAATTTGGTTATTTTGTCTGACTGATTCTGGATACATTGAAATTAAAGTACAGAAGCTTTTTATAAGATTGATTTATTTGCTGGAGCCCTGATGAAGTTCCAGGATTGGAACGAAACGCGTTGGCTGATGTTCAACTTTTAATCTACAATCATAATAAAGATATATATTTTTTGGATACATTGGAGCGTATGGACTTTGATCTGGTGCACCTTCCTCCCTATCTTATAAAAACGATTTTCTGGTTGCCTGTAGAGTGGAAGTGCTGTACACTCTGGAAGTAGTTGCACAGGCTCTTATTTAATACACTTGTACTGGGGAATTGATGTGCTGAACCTTGGTCAGCCGCATTGTTTGTTTGTTTTATATCCCATCTAAACCTGGACCACATCTGGGGGGACACACAAGAGGGTCAGCCCCTTCACAAACTGCTGGAAGGCTGCGGTATTCATCGCAGGACCCACAATATAAAGACTTCTATAAACATTTGTGAATGTGGCATTAATCTCCATCTGTGTGTAAGCTAGTGTCCTGACCCATTTTTGATTGCCACTTTAGGGGGTGGATTTATCTAGGAGCTGTATAAGATGTGTTAGCAGCCTGCCCGTTTTATCTGTTTCCACGTGCGCAATGGCTGCATAGACCTTTGAATCCAGGCACCTGAACCTCTAGACTAACTGGCATGATCATCTCTCATTCTATTGGAGGTGCTCGGAGTAGCCCAATGTGCCATGGTGGTCAACCTCGAGGTCATGTAGTGACTTTTAAAGCTGTTGCAGGTCAGTCATAAGAGAAGCTCATGTGCCTATCGCTCTGCAGAGAGTCAAACCCCGAATAACCAGTTATACCTCCCACTCCATCACCCTGGAAGATGCCATGTCTGCATTATCCTGAAAGTAGTATATTGTGACATTGTGCAATGTTTTGCAGAACAGCTCATCCTCCAGCCACAAGGGATGCATCCACCAGGTTGAGACCGGGATTGGGGATTCTGCCCCAGTCTATGCGTAGTGCAATGGGTTATGGTCAGAAATAGTTTTATCAAAGTATTCTACGTCATAGGCCTATGACAGTAGAGAGGTCGTGCACACAAAGCAGTCAAGGTGTACGTATAATGTGTGCGCCGTGGAACAGGAGTAGTGCCGCATATGCAGGTTCCTTTCCCCCAATATATCACCAAGACCTCGATGATGCAACTGGTCTAAGATCGTCTCTGAGCTAAGTATGACAGTGGCACTTGGCAGAGGCAAGTGGAACCTGCCCATGAGTACTTTCAGGACTCCTCCAAATAGCCACCTCATGTCTGACTACTGTGCTAATTGGCTAGAGAGGGAAGGCCAGTAATAGAACTAATCAGTTAAGAGGCACAGGTGGACCCCAGGACAACTGGTTGGCCATCCAGACACCCCTGGGCCAGTGCAAACTGAACATAAGGGTCAGTTCTGAACTCCTCTAGCTGAAAAGGAACCCCAGCCCCAATCCACTGCTTAGCCCCCAAACGAAGGAGGAATAAGTAGTTCTAATGACCTGTTCCAGCGCGACTAATATAATTTCTTCTCCTTTGGACATGACATCCAGGTTGAAAACACTCTTTTAACAATTATACCAATATGACGGTGGGGCCCATAACACCTCATAAACATTCACTCACTCAAATATTCCCTGGATCCCATCCACTTTGACTTAGGAGAAAAAGTTATGACTGCTGGAGGAAAACGGGATACCTTTTTAAAGTCGACAAGATAATTTCTCAAACATCATACATAATTAGATTTAATCCTGTCGGTTTCTAAGACATCAAGGTATTCCACTCTTTGGTCGATGGACCAACTAGTGAGAATAAGTTGATTGTGATTAAGACCAGCTCAATCACATTAACCCTATTTAAAACATTTACACTTATTATTGAGCTAAAGAACCACAGACTCGTAGTTTTAGTTATAATAAAGTTTTATCTATTTTCTTAAAATGCATGAATAAGTTTCAATTTTATTAATCAGTTTAATGCGTTTAATATCATTATAAGAAATAAACTTTAAAAGAATTTAATGCATACCCTTTTAGATGAAAAATAAAAGTTTGCCACGGCAGATAAATTGCAGATCACAGCATAGAACTCCCAAAAACTGACTGTCTGACCCGCTAAACAGGCCTCCTCGACGGACCACCTATACAGGTTTCCCGCAACGATCTCGTTCCTTCCCAGTCAGATAGTTAAAGCAAAAAGATTAATTATATTAAAAGATATGGCCTATGGAAAATAGCAGCAGCTCTCCAGCGTCAAAGTCCAGTGCTCAAATATTATGTATGAATAGCGCTCCTCCTACTTAAGAGTAGGTCCTCTTATACCCTATTACTAGCTTACTAAACAGAAAAGTTTCAATCTTTGGGGGCGAGATTCACGCTAATTGGTCTATTGGAGGGGTGGCAAGCATCTCCTCATTGCCCTCCTTTCTTAAACCGGTTCCGAAAATGTTCATAACTTTGTCCTTTCTCACGGGTTTAGGACATTACCAATCCGATTGACAGTTCCTCACATGTATCTTCTTTTGTAACTTTATTTTAAACAGTCCATTGTTAATTCACAGCTGCATCTTTGGTTCTCATACATTCTCGCTGAGTCCTTTTTGGCACTCGTTTGGTGACAGGTCACGCTGTCCTTGACTCTTTTCACTCTGGGATCTACTTGCAATAACGTGATATGTTTCTGCAGCTTTCTTCCGCTTGGAAGCCATTTTGCACTTGCGCATTAAGCCCTTCTGCCTCGGCAGCCATTTTTACAGCACGGCCTAACAGGCCCGAACGAACTTTCATGAAAACAAACACAATCATAATTAAAATAAAGAAAATAAGCCTTTTCGTTTCCCACCCGTCATTCTACGTACCCCATTTAGGTGTTACCTAGCAAAAGCGACATGTAAAGCTATGTTTACTTACCATCCGCATTCTTTTGCCACAATACAACTTACTACATAGTACAAATCATGCGATATCATTCTAATTAGTACGCAAACCATTATGTTAATATTATTCCACCTTTTACAATTATAAGTAAGTTAGTTTTGCACATAAATTGCCAGTTACCAAAGATATAAGAAGACGCAAAATGTTGATTAGTCATCAAAACAATTAATAACATTAATTATTAGCATTAATATTAGGGGTTCAAAAATTTCTTATTTACCTTGCTCCATCAACTCCCCCTTTGGTGATTTTTAATATCACCACAAAAACCCATGTTACACAATTTTTCAGATAGCATTGTTTCTTGTCCATTTGCTTCTTGTTAGTTTTACACATCTGTATCCCTTTCATCTTGTCTGTTTGTTCTCCCATACATGCTTTCTTTTAGTTCTTCAAGTTCAATTTCACCTAATTCTCGTTTTCTTTCTTTATTTATCTTATTTTCTCTTTTTATTTTGTTTTGTCTTTTTCTCCTTTTAATACATATAACAAATTTCGTAAACAACACCACTAAGATTACTACTGTTGCTGATATCAAAACTTTCCCTATAATAGAACTACCTATTTCAGTGAACCATTTTGGTATTGAGGAAAAACTCTTACCAAGTTTCTCACAGGCATTTTCAACCTCCAGTGGAACAAGTTCTTTGTGCAAATTTGTAATATTCTTTATATACTTTTGTATATTTTCACTTTTATCTGGAATGTAAGTGCAACAATGTTGGACTTTCAGCATTCCACAGACTCCTCCCTCTTTTGCCAAAAGAAAGTCAAGGGCAAGTCGATTTTGCATCACCATAGCTCTCATGGCAACCATCTCGGTATTTACCATCAAGAACCCCCCAGCAGTATTCGTTGATAAACGATCTACTACTGTGGACAATTTCCGAATTTTAAATGCATTCAAAGATATTCCCACTGCTGGTATCATTGCTCCAAAAATGTCACCCACTATTTCTGAAAAACTTTCCCTTTTTCTACGTGTGAATGTTTCACCCATTTCGTGTGTTCCTTTTTCTTCTCTATCTACATGAAAGATCTTTGGAAAGACCAGGCCTAAGTAGCACGACCCATACCAATGGTCCGGCAACCTGTAATAAGCTTTGTTTCCACAAATATATTAGATCCCTGGAAATATTGGATCTTTTCATCCTTTGAATCCCCATCCTCCTAGAATTTTATAATTGTCTCGGCAGTCACTGGAACCCACGAAATATTTATCATACCTAGTTCTATTTCTACTAATGCATAACTTTCCCTGTTGGGGCCAATCTAAAGTCATAGCTGCATTTGTCTTTTTCTTATCATTACTTTCTCCTTCAAATGCCCAAAGGGGTGTTTTTGTCTCTTCCTCTATTACCTTTCTTTGAAATTTAACTCTTCTGCTTTCAACCATCTCTAAAAATACCTTTTCTTCTTTCTTTAACTCACAGGTAAGGTAGTGTTTAACTATATCATCTAATATCAAATCTTTATTTTCTAAGAAAAATTCACCAAACGTCCTTGCTTCTTTCACCTTGTTCAATTCTGGAATTATAGGAACTTTTGCAAAAATCTTATTTATGTCAATATAATAATATTCTAATCTACTTGTTCTATAAAATAAACTAGCTAAAACACTAGGGGGCCGATTCCGATCTCGGTCGGAGGCGCACCCAATACTATTCGGTCGGGAAAAAAGCCATGCGAAAGCCAGTTTCCCGACCGATCCGTACAGCACACCGAACGAGCAAGTACGATGCGCACAACAGCAAAAATTCCGGCCGAGCCGTACTCACCCAAACCAGGTCCTGTTCTCCGACCGAGGCGAATCCGGAAACGCCGAATCGAGTCGCACGGAAGGGAAAATGCAGCCCCGTCCGGCCGGACAAGTACGATGCGCTTTCCGTACGCGCCCGAACCCGTCGCTACGCACGGCACGTCAAAGCATCCGGGAGAGGCGCACATAAGCTCCGAATCGCGCCACAACACGATCCACGGCTACGAGACGAACACAGCACCGACGAGGACGACGCGAAGCGACGAGGACGAAGCGAAGCGACGAGGACGAAGCCAAGCGACGAGGACGACGCGAAGCAACGAGAAGGACGAACAACACGAACCAACCATGAATCCCTTCGTCCCGATCATACCAATATTCTACATCTACTACCGGAACAGGCACGGACGCGTACGGCGCAGAAGGTAAGTCAGACACCAACCACAAAACACATACAACACGTACACGACACATCACACACATACACTGGGAATCTGAATATACTTACACCAGCAACAGCAGCACCATAGGGGCGGGATGCCCATCACCAATGCCACATATGCACACAGGGGCCTGAATGCGCGCCACCACCCCAACCCAGGGGGGCTGGATGCCCACCACTACTACCACCCTTAGCCAGGGGGCAGGATGCCCACCACTACTACCACCCTCACCCAGGGGGGCAGGATGCCCACCACTACTACCACCCTTAGCCAGGGGGCAGGAAGCCTACCACTACTACCACCCTTAGCCAGGGGGCAGGATGCCTACCACTACTACCACCCTTAGCCAGGGTGGCAGGATGCCTACCACTACTACCACCCTCAGCCAGGGGGGCAGGATGCCTACCACTACTACCACCCTTAGCCAGGGGGCAGGATGCCCACCACTACTACCACCCTTAGCCAGGGGGCAGGATGCCTACCACTACTACCACCCTCACCCAGGGGGGCAGGATGCCCACCACTACTACCACCCTTAGCCAGGGGGCAGGATGCCCACCACTACTACCACCCTCACCCAGGGGGGCAGGATGCCCACCACTACTACCACCCTTAGCCAGGGGGGCAGGATGCCTACCACTACTACCACCCTTAGCCAGGGGGCAGGATGCCCACCACTACTACCACCCTTAGCCAGGGTGGCAGGATGCCTACCACTACTACCACCCTTAGCCAGGGGGGCAGGATGCCTACCACTACTACCACCCTTAGCCAGGGGGCAGGATGCCCACCACTACTACCACCCTTAGCCAGGGGGCAGGATGCCTACCACTACTACCACCCTCACCCAGGGGGGCAGGATGCCCACCACTACTACCACCCTTAGCCAGGGGGGCAGGATGCCTACCACTACTACCACCCTCACCCACGGGGGCAGGATGCCTACCACTACTACCACCCTCACCCAGGGGGGCAGGATGCCCACCACTACTACCACCCTTAGCCAGGGGGCAGGATGCCTACCACTACTACCACCCTCACCCACGGGGGGCAGGATGCCTACCACTACTACCACCCTCACCCAGGGGGGCAGGATGCCCACAACTACTACCACCCTTAGCCAGGGGGCAGGATGCCTACCACTACTACCACCCTCACCCACGGGGGCAGGATGCCTACCACTACTACCACCCTCACCCAGGGGGGCAGGATGCCCACCACTACTACCACCCTTAGCCAGGGGGCAGGATGCCCACCACTACTACCACCCTCACCCAGGGGGGCAGGATGCCCACCACTACTACCACCCTTAGCCAGGGGGCAGGATGCCTACCACTACTACCACCCTTAGCCAGGGTGGCAGGATGCCTACCACTACTACCACCCTTAGCCAGGGGGGCAGGATGCCTACCACTACTACCACCCTTAGCCAGGGGGCAGGATGCCCACCACTACTACCACCCTTAGCCAGGGGGCAGGATGCCTACCACTACTACCACCCTCACCCAGGGGGGCAGGATGCCCACCACTACTACCACCCTTAGCCAGGGGGCAGGATGCCTACCACTACTACCACCCTCACCCACGGGGGCAGGATGCCTACCACTACTACCACCCTCACCCAGGGGGGCAGGATGCCCACAACTACTACCACCCTTAGCCAGGGGGCAGGATGCCTACCACTACTACCACCCTCACCCACGGGGGGCAGGATGCCTACCACTACTACCACCCTCACCCAGGGGGGCAGGATGCCCACCACTACTACCACCCTTAGCCAGGGGGCAGGATGCCCACCACTACTACCACCCTCACCCAGGGGGGCAGGATGCCCACCACTACTACCACCCTTAGCCAGGGGGCTGGATGCCTACCACTACTACCACCCTCACCCAGGGGGGCAGGATGCCCACCACTACTACCACCCTTAGCCAGGGGGCAGGATGCCCACCACTACTACCACCCTCACCCAGGGGGGCAGGATGCCCACCACTACTACCACCCTTAGCCAGGGGGCTGGATGCCTACCACTACTACCACCCTCACCCAGGGGGGCAGGATGCCCACCACTACTACCACCCTTAGCCAGGGGGCAGGATGCCTACCACTACTACCACCCTCACCCACGGGGGCAGGATGCCTACCACTACTACCACCCTCACCCAGGGGGGCAGGATGCCCACCACTACTACCACCCTTAGCCAGGGGGCAGGATGCCCACCACTACTACCACCCTCACCCAGGGGGGCAGGATGCCCACCACTACTACCACCCTTAGCCAGGGGGCAGGATGCCCACCACTACTACCACCCTTAGCCAGGGGGCTGGATGCCTACCACTACTACCACCCTCACCCAGGGGGGCAGGATGCCCACCACTACTACCACCCTTAGCCAGGGGGCAGGAAGCCTACCACTACTACCACCCTTAGCCAGGGGGCTGGATGCCTACCACTACTACCACCCCCACTCATAGGATGGACAATGCATGACACAACAAGCACACCACAACCTAGGGAATGCAAGATTAAGACATCCCCCACCACCATGACAAGCGTGTGAGCAGGCTGTGTCAAATGCCTACAACACCAAACATGACTTTGAACATACAATGTGACCCCCTAGCACATGTGCCACACATATATGTGTGTGGCACCCACAATGCAAGCAGCCCATGACCATTGTGGCAATGGGGCCTATACCCCCATCATCACAGTGACCAAAAGGCAAGTGTGGGGTCCATAGCTGAAGCACATTTTGACCATTGTGGCAATGGGGTCTAAACCCCCATCATCACAGTGACCAAAAGGCAAGTGTGGGGTCCATAGCTGAAGCACATTTTGACCATTGTGGCAATGGGGTCTAAACCCCCATCATCACAGTGACCAAAAGGCAAGTGTGGGGTCCATAGCTGAAGCACATTTTGACCATTGTGGCAATGGGGTCTAAACCCCCATCATCACAGTGACCAAAAGGCAAGTGTGGGGTCCATAGCTGAAGCACATTTTGACCATTGTGGCAATGGGGTCTAAACCCCCATCATCACAGTGACCAAAAGGTAAGTGTGGGGTCCATAGCTGAAGCACATTTTGACCATTGTGGCAATGGGGTCTACACCCTCATCATCACAGTGACCAAAAGGTAATTGTTGACAAAGAAAGAGCTGCAACTGCCAAACTGCATGGATCATTCCTGGTCACAGAACCAAAAACTCATCTGTGGCAAAGTAGTGTATGTGTCCCATTGCAACATAAATTGGGGGAGCCAAATACTGCAGTGCAAATGAAACATTCCTTTGGCCATGTGCAGACAAACAACACCCATGGGGGCTGAGACCGTCAACAGTCATCAATGACACAATGACAGAAGTGACCATCAGAATGCAGAACCACATATTTGCACCAATGGGCACACAAATGCAGATACCCTGTGGAGACAGCAGATGTGAGGTGAACAGATACCATACCATGGCAGCAATGGGACACACAAACCATGATCACTGTGCTGACCGATGACCTAGGAGTCCCAGGGACAGCAGGGGAAACACACCAAACAACATACAGCCAATGGCACACCCAAGATATGCCAATGCAGTGGTGCAGATGCACAAACACAAACAGGCAGACCAACACTGTCATCATACACAGCAGGTGAGGGGTGGGGGTGCCAGTGTCCCCAGGCAACAACACAACACATGAGGAGAGCTGAATACCAATCATACAGATGTGCATACACTGCCACACTAAGGTAACTCATGGATCCAAATCCCCTATGTAGGCAAGCAGGCATTGACAGGTGAGAGGGAGCACAAAACACACATGTCACACAGGCACGTAGGAACAACAACTGACACAGCAAGTCACAGACACACCACAGCACCACCCCCAGGGCCCCCACAATGTGGTGACCCTGGGCTGAATAAAAATACCACTGTGATGACAAAGCTAAATGTCGATCACACTGTGAACCACAGTCAGGTGTCCTGAGCAACTAACTACCATCACACCTACACAAGCACAAATCAATCAGCATGGCCAGTAAGCCAAGGCCAACATGGAGGCAGGGGACTAGCCGGGCAACAACTCTCATCTGCACACACTCAAGACCACACCCCTCGACCTCCAACAATGTGCAGCAGTGAAGTACACATGCACTGGTGACATTGCACATGCACCCATGACTATTCCAGGGTGGTGGGTGGGAACCAAGGTGTAGAAACACATCACACATGGACACTCAACAAGACTCCTGAATGTCTGACACACTGCACACTACGCTGTACATGGACATGACGGCAATACCACACCGACCAATGGGATCCCAGCCACAGTCACACACCAATGAAGAAGCCAAGGTCACCCACAAAGAACACACATAGACAACAACCAACATTGCAGCCCGGACCCTAAGGAGTGCCAGCAGTCACACACACAACGTGTCACAATCACTGAAAGATAACACAAACTGGAAATCACATGACAGGGGCAAACAACAAGTGCCAAAGGGAAACCTGACTGTGACCCATCTGCGTCTGCACACAAACTCTGCCCTGACAGCAAACACACCTATGGGTGACACCCTGATGACCAGTAATGTGCCATGCACCCACATCACAGAGAACACAGGGAGAAGACTTTGGGGGAACATAGCTCAAGTCAGCAAGCATCACAAACAGGTACAACACTAGGGATCACAGCATGCGCAGATGAATGGAAGTGAACACACAGACATGCACATACAACACACACCTTGGGCGCAGGCAATGTCACACGTGTACACACTGCCATGAGGGGACTCCACTCCTGTGTGAGGAAAGCTGTGCCATATGTTGCCTCAGTAGGGCCCCATCATGTCAGCTGAGCACTTGGTCACACAATCAACAATTAGCACCAAATGAGGGCTCCCATCACATCAGCCTGGTCATGGATGTGCCAACGGAATCATCAGCACAGATCCAACACACTTGTATAGCAATGTTGCACTGACTACACGGATGAGTCCCTCCCCATTGATGCCCAAACCTGCATGTCCACTGGAGATGGCAACACGGTCAGGGAAGTAGACAAATGCAACGATGGCAGGCACAACAGATGTGCAGGGGTGGAAGCCACAGATATGAAATTGCCAATGTAAGTAGGAAACCCATTGCCAAATACTGAACACATGACACCCTCAGATGCTGCTATTGATGACATGGATACACCACATGATAGGACACATTCCCCCTGGACCACATGGGTTCCTGCACAGTAACACTTCATAATCATGAGACCAGATATCACCATCACTGCAGCAAGGGCATGGTTAGCTGCACCAACAACATGTACATCTGAAGCATGAGCACTAGAGAAAAGAAAGTTGCTTTATTCAGCATATGTGTTGTTTGATAACAACGTCCAGAAGAAATTAGAGCAAAGGCCAATGGCCAGTCCATTGTCAAAGTTCAAACAGGGTGACACTGGCAGATGTCACCCTACGCATGCCTGCACAATACCAGGGACAATCCACTAGGAGGGGCAACCGGGGGGCAGGCCAGGCACCGCAGGGACAGGATCAGGGCTCACCAGGGGGAGTCAGGGAAGGGGTGGTGGGTGCTGGAGAGCCACTGACAACTGCAGTGGAGGTGTCTGACATGGTGTGTGCCGGCACAACTGGGGTGCATGACACAGATGTCGTGGGTGCCGGCACAACTGCAGTGGACCCTGCAGATGGGGTGGACAGGTCCGCCACTGCAGTGCCCAAGTCAGACAGGGCGGTAGTGGACTTCACTGCAGTGCCTACCTCCAGGGGAGGAGAATGGGGAACAGGCAAGGTGGGTTGGACAGAGGGGGAGGACACCCTCACCACATCAGTGGCACAGACAAGCGCAGCGGGGGTGTGGTGCTGGGAGAGCAAGTGGCAGGGGGAGAAGGCCGGAGCATCTTGGGGATGGTATATCTGTGGGTGGGGGAACCTGGGGCAGGGTGTGGTGGGGGCACCTGTGCAGTGGGGGCCTGAGGGATGGAGGACGGAGACCTTGTGCCTGAGCTGCAGGGCGGTGGCGGGGTCTTGCTCTTAGCACTCCGGGGGGACTTGCGGGTGGGGGCCTCAGTCCGTCTGCGCCTGGGGGAGGGTGTCCGGGGGCGAGGGGCACTCTGCTCCGTGTGGGTGGGCTTCCTCTTCCCCCGGGATGCTGGAGCAGCTTCATCGGTGGGGAAGAGGCCGAGGTCACAGAGGAAGAGCTGCTGTGACTTTGGGGTTGCAGGTGAGGCAAGGGAGGGTGCTTTGGAGGGAGAGGGAACTGAGGACTGCGCAGTGCATGTGGATGCGTGTGTGTGTTCCAGGGCCCCATCCCCTGTGAGTCTGGCTTCAGTCCCCTGAATGTGCGTGCGTGTGCGTTTTGTCATTGGCGTGTGTGTCAGTGTGCTGGATGTGTGTGTGCTGGTGTGTGCCTGTGCCGGTGTGTGTGTGCCTGGGATGGGTAAGGTGCTGGGGAGTGTGGATGGAGCAGAGGCAGGAGGGGTGAGGGACCGTTTGAGGAGGGACACTGCTGCCGTCAGGGAGGAGTCCATGGACCTATTGCCCCTCTGTAGGTCAGAGATGCCCGATGAGATGCCCTCCATGAACGACACCAGCTGAGTCAACAGCGCGGTGTGCGCATGGAGGACACTCAGCATGGCTGTCTGCCCTACATGGAGCTGGCGAAGGAGGTACACAGACTCCTCACTCAGGGCAGCAGGGGACACAGGGGCAGGGGGTGCGGTGCCTGGCCCAAAGGAGACACGCTCCCGGACATGGGAGCCTCCACGGACCTGGGGAATGGGAGCCGATGGGAGGGCGGTGGTGGTGCTGGTGGTGGCGGGGACAGCAACACTAGCTGGGGTGTGGTGGCTGCTGACACCCGCCTCCACAAGGGAGTCATCCTCCGAGTTGCTCTGGTCCTCAGCTGAGGTGGATGCTGCTGAGGACTCCTCGGTGTGGCTCCCCTCGCCCTCCGTGCCACTGGGTCCCTCCGACCACTCCTCGGCTGCTGACCCAGTCTGGCTCTCCGGCTCCTCCTGGTCCGTGGAGCTGTCCCCTTCCGTGGCCGTGGATGTATCTGCAAACAATGGGGAAACAGACAGACATCAGTCACCTGCACCAAACGCACACACCACTGTGAGCACAGCACATTACAGAGCAAGCCCTGGCATCATTAGTTGTACATTGCTAAAAGTGCCCTAATTGAACAGGAGAAGTCAATTGTCAGTCTGATGCCAAGCATGGCACTCACATCCCACATGGCCTTGCACCCATCTGTCTGGTGTCTGTTGGATTGCAACACCCCAGTGTTGACACATGCACCAAGTACACAGTAGTTGGACAGTGCAGAGGACACGGTGTGGACACATCACAGCTCTTGCCACTGAGTCAGTACAGGTTTACGGATGTAAGGGATGCCCAGAGTCAAATAGGAAATGCATGTGATGCATACCAGCGACAGACACCATGATGCACCCATGTCCTGATAGCCAGCGCCACTATGGTGTGCATGTAGCACATGTCACTCCCCTGCAGGATCACCAATCAGTAGACACATGCCATGGCGGAGGCATGACTGCAAAGTCATACATCACTGTCTCAGTGATGTATGACTTTGCAGCCAGACAACAACACTCTGCACTGTGTCACAATAGTAGGTCATGGGGAATGCAAGTCCTGGAGCTGCACAAGTGCACATGTACATCCCCCCACAACACATCCTCTTAACCCTCATCTGTCCAGGTCATACCTATTGGACATATGGGAGACCTGTGACACTACCCTCTGAACCTGAGCCCCTCACACTCTGCTGTGCATGGGGAACAGCTGCCTGAACTTCACATTTACATGCCCCAGTCTGCATGGGCAGCTGATCAGACACCTATGTGTCACACAAGTATCGTCTCCTATGGTCACATCTCCAGTGGCATGCTGAGCCCCTACCAAGAAACTCCACAGCAGTCCTGGCGACTAATCCACAGCACACTGACACAGAGGCAGACACCTGAGGGGTCAAATCACTGTGCACAATGTGTCCTCTGATACACGGGAGTGGGAGTACAGAGTGTATTGTATGGCCTGGAGTAGGCATGACTGTCCAGCCCCACATGAATGAGGGATGAGCCCTGGACTGTAGGCAGCTGGCTAAGTATGTGTGACACACGTCATATACATACTCCTGGGGCCCAAACATTGTTCCCACCCGCAGCATGGGTGTGTGCCAGGTACCCCAGCCACATGTGGTGGATCAGCTCAGCAATTGGACCACAGATCAAAGTAACACGCTGAATACATGTCAGAATACAGGCATTGTGTAAGCAATGGACCCACCCATGATGCCCACCACAGAGTCAGGGAAACAGATGCTGTCTCCCACCTTGAGTCAAGCAAACTGCAAGGACACAGTCCTAAGTGACAGAATTCCCTGCATGTAAGGGCCACACCTGGGTATCAGATGAGGAGTGGGCAGTGCACAATAGAGGGACATGGCTCCTGGACAACATGACTGCTGTACTGTGGCAGTTCAACCTGGCCCGAGGAGGGCACATAGCATGTTAGACAGAGTACACAGTGCAGTCTTTGACTCACCCCTCCTTGCTGCTCTCTGGCCTTCAGCTGCCCATCCAGGTCTGGAAAGACCACCGCCAGGATCCTGAGCATGTGGGGGTCAGGGTCCGTGTTCCGCCCCTCCTGCGAGGAGGCGACAGCTTCAGCTGGACCCGTGCAATCCTCCGGGTCCAGCCCCGAAGGTCCTGCCACCTCTTTTGGCAGTTGCGGATCCGGCGCTTGTAGACCCCCACGGACCGGACAGCCCGGACGATGTCCTTCCAGATCTCATGCTTCCGATGGGCAGAAGCCTGTCAGGATGACAAAGTGATAAGGCCATTACTACACATGCAACATATCCGTGCATGACACAGTTGCATATACATGTCGCAATCACAGGGGCACATGGTGTACCCAGGCAGTGCACGGCTGCCCATGGACAGTTTTCCAGAAGTCACTACATGGTATCATTGCATGGGGAGTAAAACCCTGTTCAGAAGCACTGTCACTGCACCATACCTGTCCAGTGCAAGTCACTACACACTATGGGGGGTGACAACTACTCAGTGAGCCTGCTAGCCAGTGGTGTGCTGACTCTCAGCCTTGCTAGTCAGACAAAATGCACATTCAGAAAGGCAGTGCACAGAACACTCACCTGCTCCCCTGGTGTCCCATACAGCTTGCTGTACTGTGGAAGTAGGCTGTCCAGCAGGGCCTGGTTCTCTTCAAGGCTGAAGGCTGGGGCTCTCTCCACAGTACGTGCCATTGCAGGGTCCAGAGGGGCAGAGACAGCAGCAGTGCAGTGGCAGATGTCGTCCTGGAGCATGTAGTGCAGGCAAGTGGGCTCTCAGGGGAACATGCAGCAATATATATGTGCTGGAGAGGCAGATACTGTCCCTTGTGTCCAAAGTGATAGGTCCAAGTCGTTTGCATCTTCTGAATCTGGCCAATCCATGGAATAGCAGCACCAAAACATGCCCACAGCATCCTTCAAAATTTCAACTTCATGACATACATGATTTTGCAACATTGTTGTGGGTGACCAACTGATTTTCCAGCAACCGACTCGTTCGAATATTCGAAAACGCGTCCGTTGCCAGGCAAGCCCATTGTCAATGGGTGCGCACCGATCGGTCCATTGAGGTACAACGCGCACAGGGGTACAACGCGTACCCGCACACATTGAAAGCAATGGGCCGGCCGGAGGCACCGATCGGTCCATTGCTGTTCAACGCGCACAGGGGTACAACGCGTACCCGCACACATTGAATGCAATGGGCCGGCCGGAGGCACCGATCGGTCCATTGCTGTTCAACGCGCACAGGGGTACAACGCGTACCCGCACACATTGAATGCAATGGGCCGGCCGGAGGCACCGATCGGTCCATTGCAGTACAACGCGCACAGGGGTACAACGCGTACCCGCACACATTGAAAGCAATGGGCCGGCCGGAGGCACCGATCGGTCCATTGCTGTTCAACGCGCACAGGGGTACAACGCGTACCCGCACACATTGAATGCAATGGGCCGGCCGGAGGCACCGATCGGTCCATTGCTGTTCAACGCATCACTGTACATGTGACTGGCATATGTCAGCATGCCTATCTCAGATGGACATATGCCAGCCACAGATAGCTCCCAGGGAGTGAGGGGCACACCTACATCACAACAGCCTGTCCAAACCTTATCATAAGGCATGTAAGGCTGCATTTCCTATTGTGTGTATGTTGGTGTACATGTTGTCCTGTGGGTGTCACCTGTGGGCAGCCACCCCCAGGCTGTGCACGTGTTAATGGGGACAGGATCCTGGGTGTTACGTGTACGTGACCACTGTGATGTGCAACTGTTCATATCTGTGCATGTGCCATGGTCACATTTCACAGTGGTGTTTGTGTATGTCATGTCACATACCCCGTGAGTCCCATGTGGGACGGTATGTTTGAGCCAGGGTGTCCCAGTGGCACAATAGTGATGGCCCTCCACAGTCTTTGTGCATGTAGTGTTTACAATGTCTCTGATTTCATGTGCACAATGGGAGACAGTCTCCACATCCACGTTGTGTGTGCATGGACTCTGATGTTGTGCGTGTGTCTCACAGACGTCCATGGCTCTCCTGCCATGGCAAGTGTGGCCACTACCTGTGGGGGTCATGTTTGTTTTGTTGTGGTGTACACATGATACTCCAGGTGATGCCAGTGTCCATGTGGCATTACAGGGTCCCTGGGAATGTGCCTGTCGTTGAGCTGTGGTGCCTGGGGCACATCTGTCCTCACATGTCACTGGGGGGTGACTGTGACACAGCATCATGATATCCAATGGGCCAACCTGGGACAAATTGATGCCACCTGTAGGACCGTGTTGACAGATGTTGGCCATGTATGTACCATACATGTCGTTCGGTACTGCACACTTCATGTAGTTGTGCCTCATGATGATGTATGTTGGGATCTTGAGTGTGTTCAATGCCGCATATGTGGGGTGACTGACGATCTTGCTTACTTCTCCTCTGCACTGCAGGGCTCCTGCTGTCCATCGGCCATTCCCAGACCTGGCAACGATGGTGGAACGGGACAGCATCCGACGGTACCGCTTCACCAGGCAGCTGATTGAGGATTTGGCAGTGCAGTTGTCCCCACATTTGCAGCCTGGCCGGCCGTATCCTACAGCGCTGACCCCCAAGGTGAAGGTGATGGCAGCCCTACACTTCTTTGCCACCGGTACCTTCCAACATACTGTGGCGTCTGCTGGTGGGATGTCACAGACCATGTTCAGCCGTGTGCTCCGCGATTTCTTGGCGGCAATGTTGCTCTTCCTGAACCGGTACATCTATTTCCCTAGACTGCGACGACTCACTGACGTGAAGAGTGACTTTTATGCCCTGGGGAGGATGCCGCATGTCATTGGCTCCATTGATGGGACACATGTGGCTTTGGTACCACCACAGGCCCAGGAGCAGGCCTACAGGAACCGCAAGCACTACCACTCGGTCAATGCACTGGTGGTGTGTCTTGCAGACATGACCATCACACACGTGTGTGCCCGTTTCCCTGGTTCAGCACACGATGCCTTTGTGATGAGGAGTAGTCGCATCCCCAGGTTGATGGCACAGATGCAGAACCAGCGTGCCTGGCTTGTCGGTGTGTACTGACTTTGTGCCATTGTGTGTGATCTGATCTGTAGTATTCCGCCCACTTTTCCAAGTCAGCTGATGTGCACTTGTCTGTCCGTAGGTGACTCGGGATACCCCAACATGCCGTGGTTGCTGACACCCCTCAGGAACCCTGTGACACCTGCCCAGATGCGCTACAATGAGGCACATGGTCGGACCAGGAGAGTGATTGAGCGGACCTTTGGTCTCCTGAAGAGCCGCTTCCGCTGCCTGGACAAGACCGGAGGGTCCCTCCCATATGCCCCTGCGAAAGTGTGCAAGATTATCATCGTCTGCTGCATGCTCCACAACCTGGCAGTGCGGAAGGAGTTGCCTCTCATCCAGGATGACGATGACCAACATCCGCCACCTGTGGAGGATCCTGGCCTGGACCACGATGCCAGTGACGATGATGATGATGATGGTGATGGTGATGTCCGCACACAGCTCATCACCAACTTCTTTAGCTGAATGTGAGTATCCTGAGGTGTCATGTCAATGATGTGAGTTGGCATGATGTGTGGGTGGTGCTCTGGTGCTGTTGGAGTGTGTCCATGGGCTACTTGACTGGATGTGTGTTGCGATGTGTGCTTACAGGTGGGCTGTACTCCCCAACAGTGTTCACATGCTAACTTGGTTCTGGGTGGGTATCTTGTAACATGTATTGTGCATGAGTTTTGCTGTTCTGTCCTGTCCTGCATTGCTTTTGACTGTGTGTCATTTCTGTCCTTCACAGGGTACTTTCAGATTCGTTTGGTCAACTGTGTCCACCGACGACGTGATTGCACATCCAGGCTGGTAGCTGTTGTGTCCCTACAGGTGATGTGCGCCACACCCATGGACTTCCTTCTGTCTACAGTTGTTGACTGTGTGCCCGCTACCAGGTGGGGTTACCTTGCATCTGTAGTGGTTACGGCATGTTGCTACTGTGTAATAAACCTGTGCTTCACTTAGTGATGTGCGTTGTCTGTGGTCACACATTTGACTGCCATTTGCTTACTGCACCTGTGGGCTACTTGACTACAACTGGGAATGGGTGTGGTGTCTGTGCATTGCACCGTCTTCCCTGGCAACATCAGTGTAGGCAATGAGTCAGATGGCCTAGGTGTGTATGTGTTGTGTAGCCCTGGTGGTGTGTCTCCCTCATATGTGTCACGTTGCCTGTACTCACATGCCTGTGTTGTCCTTGCTGTTGCAGTTCGCATACACTGTGTAATTTTGCAGTTCATCATCCCCATAACAGCACCCACGTTGGAATCACGACAGAGGCAAGTATGGTGTATTATTGTGTTTATTGTGATACATCTGTGATAATAGTGCATAGGATGGATTGTGCTGTACATGAATCTTGCAATCCCAAGTTCCTAGATGAATAGAAAGTCCAGGTAGACAGGATCCCCAGTATCGGGGCCACAGTTGTCTGACACATTGTTCCAACTTGTACTCCCCATGCAATGTGTGGGAGTAGTGTTGCCATCAACAGTGTGAACAGTCTGTGCACAAAGGCGAAAATCCAGAACAGGTTCAGGCTTCCTGGGAGTTGCGCTTGGCCATCAGCCTCTCACTTTCCCCTCCTCGGACGACCCCTCTTCTTGGGGGGGGCCCTCAAGTGCAGGCTGCTGCGGTGCAGGGGACTCTCCGCCAGAGTCCTCCTCCCTCCCTGTGGCAGTTGCAGTTTGTTCGGTACCAGATGTTGTTGGCACACAGGGAGGTGTGGACTGGTTGCTGTTCATCTGGCGGAGGCATTGTAAAATGTCCCTGTGCACCGCCGTCATCTCATGTAGTACATCCCACTTGGACTCCACGCGGGTCATGTGGGAGTCCACACGTGACATGTGTGACTCCACGTGGGACATGTGGGAGTCCAAGCGGGCATGATGGGCAGCCTGCTGCTGTTTGATGTCTCTGAGGAGCCCCACTACCTGGCTGAGCTCTCCGGTGCTGGACTGGTACGCATCAGCTATGCGTACCAGTTGTGGGTCTTCATGCACACCAGCAACGTCTGCAAGCAGCGACCTCTGTCTCCCACCCCTCCCACCACCCCTGCTGACATGTGCAGTGTGTGCAGTTGCACGCACAGATAACCCTGGTCCACCTTGGGGTTGGTGGTGGTGGTGGTGTCCATGGCCCCAGGTTGGTCCAGGGTCACTGCGCTGGTGTTGTTCCTTATTCTGTCCATGTCAGCAGGGATGGTATTCGTGGTGACAGTCGTTGGAGGGGTGGGTGCAGGGGGTGCAGCTGGTGGACCTGCTGGTGCTGCAGCTGGTGGTCCTGCTGGTGCAGCATGTTGACTTGCACCGGATGTGCCAGGTTGTTCTTCATCGTCCGAGGAGGACAGAGGCTGTACGACGCCAGTGAGCTCGGCATCCTCTTGAGCCTGGGACTGGGACTCCTCAGCGTCTGCTGCTGTGTCCCTATCATCACCTGTTTTTGGGAGACACAAACAATGTATGTCATGTTTCTGCAGGCATCAGTGGTTGACACACCTGACAGTTGTGACTGTGCCTCGGGGTGCGGGCCTGTACATTGTATTGTCCTAAGTCGTCACAGTCAGGGGTTGATATTGGTGTGGCACATTGTCCTGCATTATTTGGGCATTTCTATGTATTCTCTGGGGTGTGAACATGGTCTGCATTGATTGTGTTTGGTTGACAGCCAGACCTCCTTCCCACCCACCCACCCACCCAGTCAGTTATCCCACCATGGAACGTGCTTGCATTGCAGGGAGTGTAAGTTGTCTCTCAGGATGTCAGTCAGTGGTGTCCTGCTGTTTGTTGGTGCACAGTTGGCAGCAGGGCCTTGTGCTCCCCACAGCAGTAGCCAGTGTCAGCCATCTTGTGAGTCCTTCTCCACTCCCTGTGATGTGAGCATGGTTCAGGGTGGTGTTGATGGGCCAGTTGTGAGGCTGAGCAATGTCTGTGACTACGACTCCCATCATGCTATTGCCTCCACCCCCTTCCCAGCATGCCCATGCTTCCTTCCTTTGACTCTGCTTCCCTGTGGGGTGGGCTGGCTGTGCTGACAGGATGGCTGGAGTGTTGTCCTGGCAGTTGTTTGGCTAAGAGTCCCAAGAGTGTCCCTGTGCTTCACACAACATAACCCAGGGTGGTGGTGCTTTGTGGGATCTTGTGTTAGGATGGAGGGCATTGCATTCTACCAGGTGGGTACTGTGGAGTTTGTGTTGGGGGGGTGTGAGGGGAGGTGCTGGTGACTATGGTCAGTGCTGCAAGTCCCCCTTCCCACCCAGCCAGCCAGATATCCCACCATGGAACGTGCTTGCATTGCAGGGAGTGTAAGTTGTCTCTCAGGATGTCAGTCAGTGGTGTCCTGCTGTTTGTTGGTGCACAGTTGGCAGCAGGGCCTTGTGCTCCCCACAGCAGTAGCCAGTGTCAGCCATCTTGTGAGTCCTTCTCCACTCCCTGTGATGTGAGCATGGTTCAGGGTGGTGTTGATGGGCCAGTTGTGAGGCTGAGCAATGTCTGTGACTACGACTCCCATCATGCTATTGCCTCCACCCCCTTCCCAGCATGCCCATGCTTCCTTCCTTTTGACTCTGCTTCCCTGTGGGGTGGGCTGGCTGTGCTGACAGGATGGCTGGGAGTGTTGTCCTGGCAGTTGTTTGGCTAAGAGTCCCAAGAGTGTCCCTGTGCTTCACACAACATAACCCAGGGTGGTGGTGCTTTGTGGGATCTTGTGTTAGGATGGAGGGCATTGCATTCTACCAGGTGGGTACTGTGGAGTTTGTGTTGGGGGGGTGTGAGGGGAGGTGCTGGTGACTATGGTCAGTGCTGCAAGTCCCCCTTCCCACCCAGCCAGCCAGATATCCCACCATGGAACGTGCTTGCATTGCAGGGAGTGTAAGTTGTCTCTCAGGATGTCAGTCAGTGGTGTCCTGCTGTTTGTTGGTGCACAGTTGGCAGCAGGGCCTTGTGCTCCCCACAGCAGTAGCCAGTGTCAGCCATCTTGTGAGTCCTTCTCCACTCCCTGTGATGTGAGCATGGTTCAGGGTGGTGTTGATGGGCCAGTTGTGAGGCTGAGCAATGTCTGTGACTACGACTCCCATCATGCTATTGCCTCCACCCCCTTCCCAGCATGCCCATGCTTCCTTCCTTTGACTCTGCTTCCCTGTGGGGTGGGCTGGCTGTGCTGACAGGATGGCTGGGAGTGTTGTCCTGGCAGTTGTTTGGCTAAGAGTCCCAAGAGTGTCCCTGTGCTTCACACAACATAACCCAGGGTGGTGGTGCTTTGTGGGATCTTGTGTTAGGATGGAGGGCATTGCATTCTACCAGGTGGGTACTGTGGAGTTTGTGTTGGGGGGGTGTGAGGGGAGGTGCTGGTGACTATGGTCAGTGCTGCAAGTCCCCCTTCCCACCCAGCCAGCCAGATATCCCACCATGGAACGTGCTTGCATTGCAGGGAGTGTAAGTTGTCTCTCAGGATGTCAGTCAGTGGTGTCCTGCTGTTTGTTGGTGCACAGTTGGCAGCAGGGCCTTGTGCTCCCCACAGCAGTAGCCAGTGTCAGCCATCTTGTGAGTCCTTCTCCACTCCCTGTGATGTGAGCATGGTTCAGGGTGGTGTTGATGGGCCAGTTGTGAGGCTGAGCAATGTCTGTGACTACGACTCCCATCATGCTATTGCCTCCACCCCCTTCCCAGCATGCCCATGCTTCCTTCCTTTTGACTCTGCTTCCCTGTGGGGTGGGCTGGCTGTGCTGACAGGATGGCTGGGAGTGTTGTCCTGGCAGTTGTTTGGCTAAGAGTCCCAAGAGTGTCCCTGTGCTTCACACAACATAACCCAGGGTGGTGGTGCTTTGTGGGATCTTGTGTTAGGATGGAGGGCATTGCATTCTACCAGGTGGGTACTGTGGAGTTTGTGTTGGGGGGGTGTGAGGGGAGGTGCTGGTGACTATGGTCAGTGCTGCAAGTCCCCCTTCCCACCCAGCCAGCCAGATATCCCACCATGGAACGTGCTTGCATTGCAGGGAGTGTAAGTTGTCTCTCAGGATGTCAGTCAGTGGTGTCCTGCTGTTTGTTGGTGCACAGTTGGCAGCAGGGCCTTGTGCTCCCCACAGCAGTAGCCAGTGTCAGCCATCTTGTGAGTCCTTCTCCACTCCCTGTGATGTGAGCATGGTTCAGGGTGGTGTTGATGGGCCAGTTGTGAGGCTGAGCAATGTCTGTGACTACGACTCCCATCATGCTATTGCCTCCACCCCCTTCCCAGCATGCCCATGCTTCCTTCCTTTGACTCTGCTTCCCTGTGGGGTGGGCTGGCTGTGCTGACAGGATGGCTGGGAGTGTTGTCCTGGCAGTTGTTTGGCTAAGAGTCCCAAGAGTGTCCCTGTGCTTCACACAACATAACCCAGGGTGGTGGTGCTTTGTGGGATCTTGTGTTAGGATGGAGGGCATTGCATTCTACCAGGTGGGTACTGTGGAGTTTGTGTTGGGGGGGTGTGAGGGGAGGTGCTGGTGACTATGGTCAGTGCTGCAAGTCCCCCTTCCCACCCAGCCAGCCAGATATCCCACCATGGACTGTGCTTGCATTGCAGGGAGTGGAAGTTGTCTCTCAGGATGTCAGTCAGTGGTGTCCTGCTGTTTGTTGGTGCACAGTTGCCAGCAGGGCCTTGTGCTCCTCACAGCAGTAGCCAGTGTCAGCCATCTTGTGAGTCCTTCTCCACTCCCTGTGATGTGCGCATGGTTCATGGTGGTGTTGATGGGACAGTTGTGGGGGGGCAATATGTGTGACTGCGACTCCCATGATGCTATTGGCTACACTGACTTGGCCAGCATACACAGAATTCCTTCCTTTGAGTGGTCTTCACTGTGTGTTGGTGTTGTTGTGGTGGCTACATGTGTGGATGTGTGTCTTAGTTCTATTTGTGCCACTGCCTAGCTGTAGTTGTGGTTGTGTTTGTACATGTGTTGGCACAGTTGGATGTGACTTTTTTGATGGCATGTGTTGTGTTTATCTGACTGACATACACATTTTGGGATGATTCTGTTCTAGTTGCTGTGTAATTGCTATGAGTGCATGGTTTGACTCTCCCCTTGACAGTGATGTGTGTGTTTTGTGGCAGTATATTGTGTACATTTGTTGTGTACTCACCAGGCTCTGGGATGTCCTCTAGTCCATATATGCTCACTGGCGGTAGGATGGCCCGCACCTTCTCCTCCCAGGGCCTGAGGTATATTGGCTTGGCAGGAGGGCCACTGCCGGTGTGTTGGCTGTTGATGTAGTCTTGCTTCAGCAGTTTCCGTACCCTCCTGCGCACGTCATACCACCTGTTCTGGATGTCGGTCTTTGTGCGCCGACATGGTGATTGGGCGTTCACCCTGTTGATGATCCTCTCCCACATCTTGGTTTTCTGTGACATGGGGGTCTGTTGGACCAATGTGCCAAACAGCTGTGGCTCTACCCTGAGGATCTCGTCTACCAGGACTTCCAATTCACAATCTAGGAACTTGTGATTCTTCTTGGGGGGCATGGTGATGGGTGGTGATGGTGGGTGATGTGTGTGTTGGTGTGCAGGTGAGGGTGTGTGGGTGTGTGTTGTGCTGGGTGTATGTGAGGTAGGTATTTGTTGGTGTGCTGCTGGTGTGTGGCTTGTGTGAGGGATGAGCTGTGGGTGTGTTGTTGCTTTCTCTTGGGTGCTGGCAGTGGAATGGCATTTGCAAAGGCTCATGGTAGTGATTTGTGTCCTTTATATAGGTGGAGTTGTGGGTGTGTCTTTGTTCTCTGTCCCCACCCCCCCAGTATTTATTGGCTTGGTAATTGCTTGTTTGGCCTTTTTTTTGTTGATTTTTCCTTTGTGCTGTTTGTGTATGTTGGAAACGTTCTTGTGACCGAGTCGGACCCTGCATTGGTCTCGTACGGTGTTTTCCGTTTCGTTCACGCTGTGTTTGTGCAGTTTTGTATGCTGCGTACGCGTCGGTCGCGGTGTATTGTGTTGCTTCGGCTCGGTTTTGTATGCGTGTCGGTCGTACGGCTTGTCCTCCGTCCGACTCGGTCGTGTTTTTCGCGCCTTGCATCGTACTTTGCGGGTTGGAGTTGGCGGGTACGATTCGGTCGGATTTGTTCCGGGTGCGTGTCGGTCGGTTGGATTCGCGTGTTTTTCCGGCCGGATTGCTATTTTCCGAGCGGCTCGGTCGGTCGGCTTGGTTTCCTGACGTGTCGGTCGGATTTATCGCGGCTTGCATCGTACTTGGCGTGTCGGGCGCCACTGGTACGTGTCGGTCGGTAATTTTTCCGGCTCCGAGTCGGTCGGTGCTTTTTCCGGCCCGAATCGGAATCGACCTCTACATGTTATTCCATACGTCAAAGGAAGGTGATGATAGGTCACACCTTCTGAAACAGACGCAGGTAACTGCATACAAACATAACAATCTCTCACATCCATTGTTTCTACATATTCATATAATAATTTTGTGAAAACATTCTTTGAAAAATCAGTTATGGATCTATCTTTATGTAACTCTGCACTAACTATTAATGTTGCTGTGTTCTGTATGTTAGCTTCCTTATCCTTCTTTGTGTTGTTCTCTAATATGGATGTTTCTTCTACAGCTAATCGAATTGGAATGGTGATTGCTAAGATAAGCCATACAAACATTAATAAACCTGTACAAAAGAAACACATTCTACACCATCTACGTAAAAACTCACATCTACATCTTCTATTCTCTGTGTCTACCATCTTGTTCTATTACCTAGATATTTATATATGTACAGAAAATGTGTCACCACACCTCAGAATGACGTTTCAGCCACTCTACTTTCTCACTTTGTCTCGATTGGTACTTTCTTTAGTTCTTCTCAGAACTCTTTCTTGTCTTATTTCGGTTTTTATTGTCCAGTCCGGCTTTTTCTTTTTAATCTCTTCAAGCTTGTTGCACTTCACTTTCACCCATTGGGTTGCAGCTTTGTTCTGGGTTCTCGTGAGTGATTTCTTCTTCTTTGATATCAGTCAATGCGATGTATAGCCATTCAGGTGACTTATATTTCAAATTAGCTTTCTTTACTCTTTTCGTTTTCTGCAATTGTTTTCCACTTTGTTTTCCTTGTTCTTTTTGGCTTGTTATCTCATTTACTTGCTCTGCATTATCTCTGTTTATGTTTATGGTTTTGTATCTCAATCTTTTGACTTCGTGGGGCCAATTATCTCCTTTTCTCTGCCTTTTCGGTTCACTTTCTTTTTCTTCTCGTTCTGCTCTCCAAGTTCTTTTTCTTGGTCCTAGTCTCTGTTTTCTCTCTTCTTCTGATTCTGTTTCAGACCTTACTTCATTTCCTCTTATTTTGAACTTTATGATTTCACCTCCTTTGTCTAGCTCTGATTCTTCCTGTGTCTTTTCTGTTTGCTCACTTGTTTCTATCCCTCCTCGAGGTTCTTCCGAATTCTCGTTGATCTCTCTGTCTGTTTCTATATTTCCCTGTTCTTTCGTTTGTTGGTCTGTCCCTATTGCTCCTCGGGGTTCTTCGGATTCTTATATCTCTCTATCTGAATCTATCCCTCCCTTGTCTATTTTGACAATGTTTGAAGGATTTTTACCATAACTTGTGCTTGGTTGCTCACTGTCACTGTTTCTTGGTTCAGTTTCTTCATTTATGATGTCAATTTTCCATTTATTCTTTAGCTTTTCATCACAATTTGGTTGGTCTGTATCAGATGCTGAACTGGTGTCTGATATTTCCAGATGTCGACTTACAGGTCGATCTTCAAGTTCTGGAACCTTTGTTATTTCAAATTCTTCTCCTGTTGTTAAACTTGTACCTGGGTCTTCCAGATGTCGACTTACAGGTCGATCTTCAAGTTCTGGAACCCTGTTTGTTTTGTCTTCTGCATCGGATGCTGAACTGGTATCAGATATCTCCAGATGTCGACTTACAGGTCGAGCTTCAGGATCTGGAACTCTGATAGTGTGGCTGGCATGTACCCAGTTTTTCACTCCTGCACATTTGACTGCAGTTGTTGTCACCAGGATCACTTGTCGTGGTTGGTCCCTGCCAGGAACCAAACAGTTTCTTCTTCTGTGGACTTTTATGCGGACCCAGTCTCCTGGATTCAAATCATGAGCTGGTTTTCTTTCAAGAGTGGTCGCATCCGGTCCAACCTGATGAACCACAGAATGTACCACATCAGCCAATCCTTTGCAATAATCCAACACGAGATCATCAGTTATAGTCAGCAGTTTGTTGACAGGTACATGTGCTTGTCTCATTGCTCGTCCCATGATTATTTCATGGGGACTCAGACCTGTTTTTCTATCGGGTATGCTTCTGATTGTCATTAACACCAATGGAAGGGCATCTGGCCATTTGAGTCCTGTGGCTTGACACATTTTCCCTAACCTATTCTTTATTGTTCCATTCACTTGTTCTACCACTCCAGAAGCCTCTGGTCTGTATGCACAGTGCAATTTCTGTTGAATACCAAGAGCTTCACATATCAGTTGAATTAGTTCGTTTTGAAAATGTGTTCCTCTATCTGTTTCAATCGTTACTGGAAAACCGTACCTCGGAATGAATTCTCTCAGCAAGAGCTTAGCTACTGTAATCCCATCATTCCTTCTGGTCGGATAGGCTTCCACCCAACGAGAAAACAAACAAACGACCACAAGAACATACCTCAGTCTATTGCTTGGGGGCATTTCTATGAAATCCAGTTGCATTCTCGTGAAAGGACCTCCCTCTCGTCCTATTGTTCCTAGACTCACTACTGTCTTCCTTCCTGGATTTATCTGTTGGCAGATAAGACATCTTTGACAAAGACTTTCAGCTATGGCTCTGAATTTTGGGTTATACCAGGTTTGTCTAAAAAGTCGGATCATAGCATCTCTTCCAATATGAGCTTGTCCATGCCATGTTAGAAATCATGCTATCAGGCATAACTGGTCTTTCATCTCTATAAACCCAAACATCATCTTCCTCCCTTTTCCTGCTTTTATCCAGCTATCTTTTTCCTCATCATTTGCGGCTTCCTGTAATTGTCTCACCTCAGCCCATGTTTCGACAATGTTAGTAAACAGCAAGGGACATGAAACATGCCCTCTTTCTCTTCTTCGGTTCAACGAGACTACATTTTTAGCACAATAGTGAGCTATCTCGTCGGCATACTTATTGCCCACGGTTATGTAGTCCTCCCCATTTTTGTGCGCAGTACACTTCACCACTGCAATCTGTTTAGGCAGCTGTATCGCCTCAAGTAATTTCTTCACAAACTCACCATTTCTAATTGGAGTTCCTGCAGACGTCAAGAAACCTCTTTGGGACCAGATCTGCCCAAAATCATGGACCACTCCGAAGCCATACTGGCTATCCGTGATCACTGTGATTCGAACATTCTTTCCCAGTTTGCATGCCTGAATTAGAGCAATTAGTTCAGCCACTTGGGTGGAACGTATCCCTCTCAAACAAGATGCTTCCATTATTGTAGCTACTGTACATACAGCATATGCCGCACTCAAAACTCCTTCACTTGTCCTCAAGCATGAGCCATCCACAAACATCACATAATCTGATTCTTTTAAAGGCTCATCTTTGATGTCTGGCCTTGGTTTTGTACAGTATTCAAGCACATTCAAGCAATCATGGTCAACTTCATCTTTGTCTGTCACACTCTCTTCATCTGGCAATGATGTCGAAGGATTCACGCTTGTGCATCTGTCAATGGTTACATTGTCTGCACTTAAAATCACTTTTTCATACCTAGTCAGCCGACTATGTGTCATGTATTGAGTTTTGGTTCTTGTCAAGAGAATTTCGACTGAATGTGGAACATATACTCTCAGTGGGTATCCCATCACAATGCCTTCACTTTGTTCCAGACTCACACAAGTAGCAGCTACTGCTTTCAGACATCCAGACAATGCTTTTGCTACCGGGTCTAAAACAGCTGAAAAATTTGCAATAGGTCTTTTCATATTTCCATGTCTTTGCACTAAAACTGAAAGTGCACACCCATCTCTCTCACTACAGTACAGCTCAAAATCTTTTTCATAGTCAGGCATTCCCAGTGCCGGTGCTTCACACAGTCTCGCTTTTAGTTCTCTGAATGCTTTCATTTCTTCATCATTCAATTCAAACGGATCTTTAACATCCTTTTTTGTCAATCGCTGTAATGGTTTCGGAATTAGTGAAAATCCACTTATCCACTGTCGACAATATCCAACCATTCCCAGGAACATTCTTACCTCTCTTTGTGTCATTGGAGCTCTCATTCCTCGGATAATTTTTATTCTCTCAGTCGTTAACTTTCGCACTCCTTTTTCTATTTTATGACCTAAGTATTGAACCTCCTGTTGACAAAACTGCAATTTTGATGGGGACACCTTATGTCCTCCTCCTGCTAAATGGTTCAGTAAAGCAATTGTGTCAGTAACACATGCTTCTCTGGTTTTTGATGCCACCAATAGGTCATCAATGTACTGAACCATCACAGATTTTTCAGGCATTTTTAAATCTTCCAACGATTTCTTTAAGATCTGATTGAAGATCGAGGGACTTTCTGTATACCCCTGAGGAATTCGGCACCATGCCAAAATACGCTCTCCGAACGCAAATAATGGCTGGCTATCTGGATGTAACGGGATAGAGAAAAATGCATGGCACAAATCAATGACGGTGTACCATTCTGCCTCATGTGGAATCTGATACAATATTACAGCAGGGTTTGGTACAATTGGACAGCAAGGAACAACAATGTTATTAACCTTTCGTAAATCTTGGACTATCCTATATGTTCCATTCGGCTTTTTCAGTCCCATTATAGGTGAATTACATGGACTGCTCATTATTTCTTTCAAAATTCCTTGTTCAATCATTTTATTTATTACAGGTGTTATTCCTTCAATGATTTCTAGGCGTCAATTTATATTGTGGAGTATTTGGGTAATTTATTCCTTCTCTAACAGAAATTTTAACAGGGTCTACTCCTCTCATTAACCCAATGTCTTCGCCTGTAAAATCCCATACCTCCTGTTTGACTGTTTCTTTTAACTCAATTGGGATTTTCTCTACATCGAACACAGGAAACATGTCATTCACTCCTGGCTCTAATTCTGCCACTGTCATTTTATATAGTACATCTTCATCTGGTGTCTGAAATGCAATCCCATCCGGAGTACAATAGATGGTGCAATTCATTTTGCAAAGTAGATCGTGTCCAAGTAAATTTACAGGACTGCAATCGCACACCACAAATCGGTGCATTTCTCTGAATGGTCCAACTTTTACCTCTACTAATTTGTGAAGAGGTGCCTTAATTTGCTGGTTTGAGACACCAACGACTTGGATATATTCACCTGAGAGAGGAAGGTTTGGAATTTCCACTGATCTAACAGTAGAACGGGTTGCTCCAGTGTCCACAAGGAATGTTACATTTGCACCATTCACTTCTCCATCCACAAATGGACCTGCCTGATCTACCTCTAGAGTTGCGCCAAGTACGCACTCTTCCTCCTCTCCTAGGCACCGTCATAAACTTTCATCCGATTCATTCCCATCCTGTCGTAACCAATATTGTGTTATCGCAGCTGCGCGCTGCAATTGTGTTACCTGCTCTCCTCCGTAGAATCCTGTCTCTGCACTGTATCTCTGTGGGTTTACACTCTTGGGAAGTGGTGGTTGTGGCACCTGACTCTGCTGAGTAACTACCTGCGGTTGCTGCAGCTGTTGGTAACTCACCTCACTCTGCACCTGTGAATTTAATGATTGATTTTCCGTATTAGCTTTTGGAGGACATTTACACTCGTTTCTCCAATGCCCTAACTTTCCGCAGTTGTGGCATGGCCACTTCTTCTTTGCTTCTTCTATACTCATTTGACCTTTGCCTTTACCTATATTCGGTTTGGATTTAGTTTGTCCTGTCTCATTAACCTGATTATTCAGTTGAGCTTCTTGTTTTTCTGCAACTTTCACTTGTGCCCACATTGCTTTCTCTTTTAATTTACGCTGTCTACATTCAATGTCATCACTACAATACTTGGCATACCTCAACACTTCATCCACTGTACTGTTCTGCCAGCATATCATATGCTGTTTAATCATTTCGCTTATTTCTGGTTTCAACCTTAAACAAATCTATATACAAAATGACTCATGTCTTTCTCATTCAGAGTCTCATAACCGCTATACTGTTTGAAAACCAAAAGTAGCCTCTCAAAGTAGACTCCTTACTCTCCTGCGTAGTTCTGTCAATTTTTACCCAATCAGTTTCTTTGGGTGGAATTTTGTTTTTCAAAAAGGTAATAACTTGGTCATACTTCCTCATCACTTCTGGTCCTGGCACTCCTGTTTTTGCATCTCTTGGGTATTCTACAGTTGGCCAATCAATGGTAATTTTACATTCTGTCCATAAATCGGCAGGCTACTCAAAACAGAATTTCTCTACCATAATACTTAATATGCGCTAAAAGTCGCTAATATACAAACACCAGGAAGCTGGCCAAAAGACAAAGGCATGTCACAAGGCACAAATTAGAAACATATCAAAATGTATTAATACTTCATTAACATCTTATTTATAAAATGAACATATATAAAATCCCACGCCACACTCACTCACGCATTCATACCAACAGATTCATACTCTCACATACCAACACATCCTAAAAATCAGGAATTCAGTCATACTCATACCAACAATACAGAAAATAGAAACAAATGGACCAAATTTAACGGATAGAGATGGCAATGATCATAATCTAAACATAGGTAAATAATCCAACATTTAGATAGCGCCAAATTTATCTAGGGTCCTCAAAATACATTCGAGTTAGGGTGATAGCCAAGAATATAGATCATGAATTAGATGCGGTCCATAAACTAGAAACAACGCCGACGCGCGTTTCGGTGATCGACCCGGTGCGGGTCTCACCTTCCTCAGGGCGAAAGGATCCAGAGGCGTGGTAGTGGGACGAACCTATGATAAATGCAGACCATCAAAGATACAGTATTTAAATAGGACAATAAGATGAATTCATATCATGATACAGAAAAAAAAAGAAAAAAAAACATGCCATAATTGTCAAACAACGGCTCAGCTTCCAAAGAATAAAATTCCAATAATCAAGTGGTACCCAGAAGCACACGGAAACATAAAGTGCACAGAAAAGATATATGTAGAGTGCAGAATAACGTAAAACGCACCCACCAGTGTCTCTGGATATAAAAGAAGATATAAAAGAACAATATTGTGAATAGTGCAGATCGGGTGTGGTCACAGATTCAAATAAACATGCCAAACCCCATAAAACAACACCACAGTGTAGCGTAACTAAAAACATAGATACAAAAAGAAATAATATAAGAGCTCAGAAAAGAGTAAGTAATAACGATAATTACCAAACTCAAGAGACCAACTCGAAGGATCTGAAATTCGTAAAGCAAGAGACTGGAATCAAAGTAGAGTACTGATCTCTAAAAGCGACAACAAAAATAATTTATTTTCTTATTTTTTTAGTCGCTTTTAGAGATCAGTACTCTACTTTGATTCCAGTCTCTTGCTTTACGAATTTCAGATCCTTTGAGATCCTTCGAGTTGGTCTCTTGAGTTTGGTAATTATCGTTATTACTTACTCTTTTCTGAGCTCTTATATTATTTCTTTTTGTATCTATGTTTTTAGTTACGCTACACTGTGGTGTTGTTTTATGGGGTTTGGCATGTTTATTTGAATCTGTGACCACACCCGATCTGCACTATTCACAATATTGTTCTTTTATATCTTCTTTTATATCCAGAGACACTGGTGGGTGCGTTTTACGTTATTCTGCACTCTACATATATCTTTTCTGTGCACTTTATGTTTCCGTGTGCTTCTGGGTACCACTTGATTATTGGAATTTTATTCTTTGGAAGCTGAGCCGTTGTTTGACAATTATGGCATGTTTTTTTCTGTATCATGATATGAATTCATCTTATTGTCCTATTTAAATACTGTATCTTTGATGGTTTGCATTTATCATAGGTTCGTCCCACTACCACGCCTCTGGATCCTTTCGCCCTGAGGAAGGTGAGACCCGCACCGGGTCGATCACCGAAACGCGCGTCGGCGTTGTTTCAAGTTTATTGATCGCATCTAATTCATGATCTATATTCTTGGCTATCACCCTAACTCGAATGTATTTTGAGGACCCTAGATAAATTTGGCGCTATCTAAATGTTGGATTATTTACCTATGTTTAGATTATGATCATTGCCATCTCTATCCGTTAAATTTGGTCCATTTGTTTCTATTTTCTGTATTGTTGGTATAAGTATGACTGAATTCCTGATTTTTAGGATGTGTTGGTATGTGAGAGTATGAATCTGTTGGTATGAATGCGTGAGTGAGTGTGGCGTGGGATTTTATATATGTTCATTTTATAAATAAGATGTTAATGAATATTAATAAATGTTGATATGTTTCTAATTTGTGCCTTGTGACATGCCTTTGTCTTTTTGGCCAGCTTCCTGGTGTTTGTATATTAGCGACTTTTAGCGCATATTAAGTATTATGGTAGAGAAATTCTGTTTTGAGTAGTCTGCTTTTTTCCCCTGATTTTTCTCTACCTCATTTGCTTCAGGGGCCCCCTCTGATTGAGTGGCCATAAATCGGCTGGCACTACAATGTCAAATAATCCATCCAAATCTACCCATAACACCTTCGAATCTTTGACAAACCTTTCTACTTGTCTGTACCATTCTACAGGTTTTTCTCTCAATTTTGGAAAGTCATTTGTAAATGACAGTATATCTTGTCTGGACCAGGGGACATGTACATAACTACCTCCTGGAGTTTCTTTCATCGGATACTCCCTTACAACCGATTCCTTGTCTGTTACCGCAAATGCCAAAGACGCTTTGTCGGTTGTTCTCTCATTTCTTTTAGTCCATCTGCTTCTCCATCTGTCCACATCACCCCATTTTCTCAACAAAACAATCAGTTCTTTTATCTGGGTTAACCGTCCTGATGTGTTCATATTTTCTATGTCTTTCTCACAGAAATCTACTCTATACGGTTTCTGCAAACTTCTGACTTTTACAAATTCCACTCCTAATTCATTCGCTGTCTCTTCCAATTTGTCATGTAAATTTCTAGCTCTCCAAGTAATGCTCTTACACAAGAACATTATCTCGTCGTCCTGATATGTTTTTAATTTTTCTGTACCAATAGTCCCTAAAATTAACTCTTCCATATCTATCTTTAGCCTAATTACATCTAATGGTTTCGGTTCTGTCTCTTTCTTTTGCAAGTTTCTCATCCATTCACTTAATTCGTCTGGAGTTGGACCTACAGATGTACTATTTATTTCTATCCAATTTCTCTTCCTTTCTGGTGTTTCTGATGCAGACTCGGTTCCCATAGGAATCCTCCTTATCTCACTCTCATTTACTGTCAGGTTAGTAGGTGGGCTCGGTCTATATGAACTGACCAAATTTCTTGCCCCTTCAGTTTCTAGTTCCATCCCTTCTCTCATTCTTTGCAAATTTGAGTTCATGGGGATAACTAAGGAATGCTCATCTATTTTCTGGTTCTCAAAAACTGGTATTACTGGTCCTATTGTCACTGGCACAGTCACAGCTTCCATGTTCATTGTTAACGCTCTTATTTTCTCAGTCAATTCTTTTGTAGTTTTTGCTAACTTGGCTGCATTGTCACTGTCAAATTTTTCACTTTGTGGGGTTTTTAGCTGTTCATTTGACCTATTTATCTCGTATCTTCGTTCTGGACTTTTATTCCTCCCAGTTTCCATTGGCGGTGCATTAGGTGTCACCACCGCAGAATTCTGTTGATATGGAGGTGGGTTTCTGTTTAAAATATCTTCCAGCAACTCATCCTCTGTCTCGCTACCTCCATACCCGTACCTTTCTGTAACTGTATGTTTCTTTTTCTCTGTACACTTCTTTCCTGTACTTTCTTCAACTGTAAAAGCTGGAAACAAACCTTCTGTCATATTAGCATATCTCCAATGCTTCATTCTGTCCTCATGATTCACTCCCCACAACCTTCCAGGAACTAAACTATGATTCTTTGCACCTCTGTATCTTTCTCGTTCATACATCTCGTCTTCCCATTCACCTAACGCTTCAAACTGTGTCGGTCTAGGTCTTGGCTCAAGCTTCGTCATTTTCTCTCTCAAATTTCGAAGTACAGCTATGCTAAACGAACCATTCTCCGGAAAAGCCAGTACTCCATCATTCTGAGTATATTTTGTCCAGTTTTCTAACCAAATGCAAGTTTGATAACCGTATTTCAGCATCATATGAGAAGCTGGCGTTTTCGGCGGAGGAATTACCTGTCCCTCTCTAGTCACTACCTTTTTGTCTTTCTTAAAGAAGTTCTTAATTTTCGCCATCCATTACGGTTTCTCTCTACCATATTCATAATAAGCCATATTTCACGATTTCTTTCCCTTCTGCAAGCTCGTAACTCTGCTCTGATCTCTATGTGCTATTCGGACCTATCCCAGCGCGTCTCACACCAACGCACCAATCCGATTCTTCTACGTCACTGCTTTTCAGACCTATCCCAGCGTGTCTCACACTAACGCACCAATCAGGGCGTTTTCCATGTTTCTATTGCACTGGCCAATCCCAGCGCTGTCTTTTGTCAACGTCAGTTCTACTCCTGACCCCTCCTTTACAAAATTTATCGGCAGTTTGTTCTCGACTATATTTGATTAGTTACGACATAAAAAACACATTTCCATTGTCTGTTTTCGCTAAACAAAAGTGATAGTTTACTCTATTTTGCAAGAATACAGTTTCGTTCGATAAGTGTAGCACTTCCCTCTACCTTACCCTTCTTTCAAGCAAGGGGTAAACCCGTTTCTCTGGGGAGAAAACACATGTGGAGACTACACTGCTCCTGAGAATTAAGGCCAGAGTTTCACAAGAAAACCAGTTGCTATTTCACTCATACACGTTTCATACGGAGAATGTCCCTATCATAACACAACCTGTGTTATCACCAATTTTAAAACTAGACAATGCACTATTCCATGTGACTTCTCTTGCCACACGTGTCCACTTCCTACTTCCCGGAAGCTTCAACATTTTCGACTTACATATAACGTAATACAACTCAACATGAAGTGTTAGACATGAAATAATCAATAATCAATAATCAATAATCACCAAACTAATCTATAGTTTCCGGTCAGTTCACGGGAGGTGTCCCAGCTATCTGCGACAACGTTTATGTATCTACAGACAGAATCGCACTTTAAGGTCCAACTCCCAAAATTTGCTTTGTATTCCGCTAGTTAAGAAAGCCCGACTCGGTGGCAGATCATTTACAGTGGGGGCATCCAAGCTTTGGAATTCTTTGCCCAACTGTATACGGCTGATTAAGTCTGAATCACTATTCAGGAAAGCTGTAAAAACATGGCTTTTCAGCTCAGTCTAATAGCTCTCTGAACCCGGACATGACACTGCCTGGTTGCTCGCTGCTGACTGTCTCTATAGCGCCGGGACACCTCTGCTGGAGGTAACTGTTCGCGCTCAACAAATGGCTTTATTATTATAGTAACCATAACTCTGCTACCAAGAAATCTGATCCAGCGCGACTAATATAATTTCTTCTCCTTTGGACATGACATCCAGGTTGAAAACACTCTTTTAACAATTATACCAATATGACGATGGAGCCCATAACACCTCATAAGCATTCACTCACTCAAATATTCCCTGGATCCCATTCACTTTCACTTAGGAGAAAAAGTTATGACTGCTGGAGGAAAACGGGATACCTTTTTAAAGTCGACAAGATAATTTCTCAAACATCATACATAATTAGGGGCAGATTTACATTCCCTGGTGCATCCCTGCAAATCAGCAGGGATGCGCCAGGGAAGATGCGTCACGCAAGTTTGCCCTTGAGCCACCGTAGATGCGCCGCAATTACAATGCAGTGCATCGTGGCGCAAGGATAAGCAGATGCGTGACGCATCTGCCGGCGTAAGGTTGGCGCAGTGCTGAAGTTGTGTCCCAAGCGCGACGCAACTCCAGCACTGTTCCAACCTGCCCTATCCCTAACATGGTGCGTCACGCCTTACGCCTGCTTGAAGCAGGCGCAGGGTTTTGACGTAGCATGGACGTAAAAGTGACTCAGTGAAATCTTGTAGATTTCACTGCGTCACTTTTCCGAGGCGTTCCTGCGACGGAACGCCCCCCCCTGTGCCGGAACGCCCACATGAAACCTGACGCAGGTTTCATGTGGCGCAGGGCTTTACAACGTGATGCATCTCCCTAGATGCGTCACGTTGTAAATCCCCCGCAGCATGGCGCATGGTTTGCGCCGCCGCTGCGTCACAAAAGTGACGCAACGGCGGCGCAAAAGTGGCGTAAGGGGCTTGTAAATCTGCCCCTTAGTTTTTATCCTGTCTGTTTCTAAGACATCAAGGTATTCCGCTTTTTAGTCGATGGACCAACTAGTGAGAATAAGTTGATGGTGATTAAGACCAGCTCAATCACATTAACCCTATTAAAACATTACACTTATTATTGAGCTAAAGAACCACAGACTCGTAGTTTTAGTTATAATAAAGTTTTATCTATTTTCTTAAAATGCATGAATAAGTTTCAATTTTATTAATCAGTTTAATGCGTTTAATATCATTATAAGAAATAAACTTTAAAAGAATTTATGCATACCCTTTTTTAGATAAAAAATAAAAGTTCGCCACGGCAGATAAATTGCAGATCACAGCATAGAACTCCCAAAAACTGACTGTCTGTCCCGCTAAACAGGCCTCCTCGACGGACCACCTATACAGGTTTCCCGCAACGATCTCGTTCCTTCCCAGTCAGATTTAAAGCAAAAAGATTAATTATATTAAAAATATGGCCTATGGAAAATAGCAGCAGCTCTCCAGCGTCAAAGTCCAGTGCTCAAAAATTATGTATGAATAGCGCTCCTCCTACTTAAGAGTAGGTCCTCTTATACCCTATTACTAGCTTACTAAACAGAAAAGTTTCAATCTTTGGGGCAAGATTCACGCTAATTGGTCCATTGGAGGGGTGGCAAGCATCTCTTCATTGCCCTCCTTGCTTAAACCGGTTCCGAAAATGTTCATAACTTTGTCCTTTCTCACGGGTTTAGGACATTACCAATCCGATTGACAGTTCCTCACATGTATCTTCTTTTGTAACTTTATTTTAAACAGTCCATTGTTAATTCACAGCTGCATCTTTGGTTCTCATACATTCTCGTTGAGTCCTTTTTGGCACTCGTTTGGTGACAGGTCACGCTGTCCTTGACTCTTTTCACTCTGGGCTCTACTTGCAATCACGTGATATGTTTCTGCAGCTTTCTTCCGCTTGGAAGCCATTTTGCACTTGCGCATTAAGCCCATCTGCCTCGGCAGCCATTTTTACAGCACAGCCTAACAGGCCCGAACGAACTATCATGAAAACAAACACAATCATCCGGGCCTTACATGATTATAAGAAGGCCATTTCCGCAGCTAAGGCAGCTTATTTCTCAACACGAATTCTCAATTCTAATAATCAAGCTAAGGAATTATCCACAATTGTTGATGAATTATCAAATCCTGAGAGAGTCCTAATTAAACCCAAGCCGTCACAGGCCCTGTGTGATTCTTTGAATACATTTTTTATTGATAAGATTAATTATATTAAAGCCAGCATCCCATACAGGCTCCCACATGATATTACCCCGTCTTCACCTAGGAACCCCCACTCTCTGGACTCCTTTTTACCTATTGATATAGAGACCTTGAATAACCTACTCGCTAAAGTTAAATCTGGCTCTCCTTTGGATCACTGCCCCCCTCATGTCTTGAAAGCAGCCTTTATGGCCTTTCCAGACCCAGTTCTTGCCCTTTTAAATCAATCCTTGTCCCAGGGCTGCGTCCCCAAGGCTTTTAAGGAAGCCATAGTAGTCCCCCTACTAAAGAAACCAAGTGCTGACCCCCAGACACTAGCAAATTATCGTCCCATCTCTCTGCTCCCCTATATGGCTAAGCTACTAGAGGCCTATGTGGCAAAATGCTTATCTAACTTCTTGGAACAGACGGGATTCTTTGATCCATGTCAGGCCGGTTTTCGGCCTAACCATTCCACTGAAACTGTGACTGTGGCAATATTGGATTCCCTACGTGAAAATGCAGACAGAGGCACTCATCAGGCCCTGATATTGCTTGACCTCTCAGCTGCATTTGACACGGTCGACCATAACATTCTAGTGGACCGTGTCAGAGAGGCTGGCTTTCAGGGTCTAGCCCTTAGCTGGATTAATTCCTTCTTAGTAAATCGCACTCAGGCAGTCCGTATTGGCCAATTCACTGCCCCTAAACTAAAAACAACTTGCGGGGTCCCCCAGGGTTCTTCGCTTTCACCACATTTGTTCAACCTCTACCTATGCCCATTGATAAGATCTTTGAAAGAAAGGAAGGTGAACCTTTTCAATTATGCAGATGACCTCCAACTCATGTTCTCAATTGATAACTCCCCTGATTCTATAAACAATTTTCAATCTATTATGCTTTTCATCCAGCAATGGATGAATCTTAATCATTTAAAACTTAATCCCAGCAAAACTGAATTAATTTTGACAGGGGAGCTTGCAACCCATGGGGTCCACAATATTGGCCTAATAATCTGGGACCTCCCCTACCCCCTCAACCTCAGTAAAAAGTTTAGGGGTTACAATAGGCAACGACCTGTCCTTAAAAGCACATGTTGGCACAGTGGTCTCTGCCTGTTTCCTACAACTTCGAAAAATCAGGAAAATAAGTAGGTTTCTGTCCCACGCTGCTTTGGTCCAAGTGGTAATAGCTCTTGTGCTGTCTCGTCTGGACTACGCAAATGCCACCTACTTGGGACTGCCACTTGGCCTCATCAAACGACTTCAGCTGGTGCAGAACCAAGCGGCTCGAATGATACATAATCAGCCCAGATGGCAGCACGCCTCACCCCTCCTTAGGAAGCTGCACTGGCTCCCTATTCCGCAGCGATGTGCCTTTAAAGTCGGATGTCTGGTGTTTAAATCCCTAAACGGCCATAGCCCAAAATTCATTGACAATCTTGTCTCTCGTTATACCCCCACTCGGAATCTTCGTTCAGCTCAACTTCACCTTTTGACAATACCCACCTTTAAACTGAAACGTCAGGGGGGCTGCAGGTTTGCGACTTTGGCCCCACGCCTGTGGAATTCCATCCCCCTGGAAATTAGACTTAGCACCAATCTGCTCCTATTCAGAAAATCTCTTAAAACTTGGTTATTCACACAAGCTTATGAATAAACTGTTCCGGATTGGCACCTACCTAGTCTCCAGCGCCATGAAACCAATCGGTGAACGAGCGCTCTATAAGTCACAATTAAGATAAGATAAGAATCATAATTAAAATAAAGAAAATAAGCCTTTTAGTTTCCTACCCGTCATTCTACGTACCTCATTTGGGTGTTACCTAGCAAAAGCGACATGTAAAGCTATGTTTACTTACCATCCGCATTCTTTTGCCACAATACAACTTACTACATAGCACAAATCATGCGATATCATTCTAATTAGTACGCAAACCATTATGTTAATATTATTCCACCTTTACAATTATAAGTAAGTTAGTTTTGCACATAAATTGCCAGTTACCAAAGATATAAAAGACGCAAAATGTTGATTAGTCATCAAAACAATTAATAACGTTAATTATTAGCATTAATATTAGGGGGTTCAAAAATTTCTTATTTACCTTGCTCCATCAACTCCCCCTTTTAAAATGGAGGACTGAAACTTCGGCTGCGTTGAGGTGAGTCTCTTGAGGGAATGCTACATCCATCCCCTGCCACCTGAGATAGGCCCGCATCTAGTAACATTTCCTGGCTGTACCCATCCCCACCACATTCCAAGTGATGAATGTATATTTACCCCGTATCCCAGTGGTGACCATTCATGAAAGAGTAGGTAAAAGGTGGGAAGACCTGGTCCAACATGGCTGACACAGAGAGGTGAGCAGTATGTCGGACTAGTGGTTCTGGGAATGGGTGAGGAGATTTCATCTCAAGAGAATCAGTACTATAGGGAAAGAACTTTGTGGTCAGCCACAGTTGATTGGTCGGACAAACTTTAAGCAGCTCCCAACCGGGAGAACATTGTCACATTTAAACAAAGCAAGAAGCATTCCTACCAAAAGCATTCTCAAGTTATCAGGTGTCAAGCTTCAATAATGGGGGGGTACAAGCTGCTGGCAGACTGTAACATCGGAAAATTCTTAGTAGATAATACAACAACAGGTAGATGATCATGGAACAATCTGAAGGATCTCTCCATCGGTCCCCAAGCCGTGGAACAGGAGTAGTGCCACATATGCAGGTTCCTTTCCCCCAATATATCACCAAGACCTCGATGATGCAACTGGTCTAAGATCGTCTCTGAGCTAAGTATGACAGTGGCACTTGGCAGAGGCAAGTGGAACCTGTCCATAAGTACTTTCAGGGCTCCTCCAAATAGCCACCTCATGTCTGACTACTGTGCTAATTGGCTAGAGAGGGAAGGCCAGTAACAGAACTAATCAGTTAAGAGGCACAGGTGGACCCCAGGACAACTGGTTGGCCATCCAGACACACCTGGGCCAGTGCAAACTGAACATAAGGGTCAGCTCTGAACTCCTCCAGCTGAAAAGGAACCCCAGCCCCAATCCACTGCTTAGCCCCCAAACGAAGGAGGAATAAGTAGTTCTAATGGCCTGCCCATGCCATTTTTGTATGGAGGACTGAAACTTCGGCTGCGTTGAGGTGAGTCTCTTGAGGGAATGCTACATCCATCCCCTGCCACCTGAGATAGGCCCGCATCTGGTAACATTTCCTGGCGGCACCCATCCCCACCACATTCCAATTGATGAATGTATATTTACCCCGTATCCCAGTGGTGACCATTCATTAAAGAGTAGGTAAAAGGTGGGAAGACCTGGTCCAACATGGCTGACTCAGAGAGGTGAGCAGTAGGTCTGCCTAGTGGTTCTGGGAGTGGGTGAGGGGATTTCATCTCAAGAGAATCAGTACTATAGGGAAAGAACTTTGTGGTCAGCCACAGTTGATTGGTCGGACAAACTTTAAGCAGCTCCCAACCGGGAGAACATTGTCACATTTAAACAAAGCAAGAAGCATTCCTACCAAAAGCATTCTCAAGTTATCAGGTGTCAAGCTTCAATAATGGGGGGGTACAAGCTGCTGGCAGACTGTAACATTGGAAAATTCTTAGTAGATAATGCAACAACAGGTAGACGATCATGGAACAATCTGAAGGAGCTCTCCATCGGTCCCCAAGCCCCACCCTTATGGGGTTCCCCAGGGGGTGGGGGCTCTTCACGGTGGGGCAAAGGCAATAAAGGTACCAATTACAGTGTGAAGGAAGGAGGGAGAGGCACTCTGCCGAGAGCCCAATGACACTATGGTCATACCAAGTCATCCTCTGTCTGCGGGGTAACATTGGGGGGCAGAGAGTTTTATCGTGGATGATATTCGTGGTGCAGCATCTCCAGACGAAGTCTCTGACGGAGTCCCGCTGGGGTTACCAAGCGTGGCCACCGTCTCAATGGGTGCTCGATGCTCTGTGTGCAACTGGGCCTGCGGAGGTAAGACAGGCATCCCCTGGCGCTGTTCAAAGTATTCAACCCCTCCAGCTGTCCTCAACACCTTCAGCTACATGGTGGTCTCCAGAGCCATAGTTCTCCTTAAGCCAGGCATGGGCATTCTCAGCGTCCACAAAGAAGTGAGTGTGGTCCCCTGTAATGACCTTCAAATGGGCAACAAACAGTAATGCATATTTAAGGGAGAGGTCACAAAGTCTCCATGTAATGGCCTGGAAGGAGGCCCAGCATTGTTGCACTGCAAGGGTTAAGTCCAGGCATATGGAGACTCTAGCCAATCCCACTACAATAGGGTGTTGCTCCCTAGCACGCTGCAAGATACAGTCTTGGTCACATAATTCAGAAGTTTAGCCACAATCGGTTATGGGGGGGGCTCCAGGCAGCGGCAGACGGTCTGGCAACCGATGAGCATGCTCCACTGCATACATTGCAGAGAGTCCCTTGGGGCGACATCACTTTGAAGTCAGAGTTCAATATACAAGATTGGGTTCTGCCCTTCATCCCCTCCGACATGCCTAGTATCCGCAGGTGATTTCGGCGCGAACAGCCCTCCGCATTCTCCACCCAGACCTCCAAAATCTGGATCCTGTCCAAAAGTTCCTTTCAAACGCTGATTAGCATCCAAACATTGGGGACCAAGTTCCTGGAGGGGCCTTTCTGCATTCATAACCCTGTCTTTAATTTTCCAACTGTCCTCTTGGAGCAAGTTGAGATCTATAGAAAGGACATTTATCTTAAACGCCATAGCAGCAGAGTGATTCCTGGACTCCTGCAAAGATCTGATCCAATTTGTCAGGAGGATCCACAGCGGGTGAGAGGCCATGGTCAGCGGGCATGGAAAGGCACAACTCCAGGGGGGGGGGAATGGCAAGGAGCTCCAGATAGTGTAAGTAGCTGTGGCTATCTTAATACTGGAGTAGAGCCCCCCATCGTAGTCACACAGGAGCAGTACAGTGGTGGGCCGTACCAAAGTCTGTTCAGAGGTCGTGTCTAGTCGGTGACCGCCCTCATCGAGAGGCAGGGGCTCGAAGTCCAAGATGCAGAAGGAGTCGGTGGAGGGCCTCCAACACAGCCCGCGAGATGCGCTAGTCACTAGTGGGCCTGCACGAACAGCTGCAATATATTATCCCCAAATACAGGCCAAGCTCCAGAAGCCAACAGCTGGGGGTGACCATCAGTCGGGGAAGATCCCCGGTTGTGCAGTGTGGCACTTGCTTTAAAATCCATTGGTAGCAATAGGAAGAGCTGGCCTCTAGGCAACTAGTGGGTAATCCCAGGCGGTGAGCCCATGGCCTCAGCTTTCGGCAGGGCTCGTCCCAGCCCAGGCACCACCATGAAGGTCCTCTCCTAGGCAGTGAGTCAGTTCCGTGGGCTGTGGGGAATGGAGCACACCCTGACACTCACTGGTCAAACTCTAACTCCAATACCCGCTGGTGTGGGGCTCCCACAAACCCAGTGCCATCAGATGCACCACGTCTGTCCACAGACAGGTGCAACACTGCATGCCATTGACCGCTGCCTCCGTCTCCAGTGTGGACTGTCACCCCCATTTGCAGACAGCATGCACAGCAGCACAAGTCCGGGGCCTTCTCCAGTCAAGGAGGGTCGCTAAGCCAGGCCCACGTGCCGAGAACAATCCAGCCCTCCACTAGTCACAGGAGCACTCACAAGGGCATAGGAATTGTACCAGGAGTTCTGAGGCTAATGCTGACACAGTAACAACAGTTCCCACCCACCTAGTTGAATGTCAGCCGATGTGAAGTCTCAACCGGAGCAGGCTTAGCGTGCGTCCGCCATCTTTGCGGCAGGCCACACCCCTCTTCACACCCTCTTATTATGCATCCAAGCCTTTTTAACTTCACTGCCCCACATAAAGTTACTTAGCTAATGTTGACTGTAGTCCTTTGACACAATTCAAAATGGTCTACATTTGGCAGGCCTAATTGCAGCTTTTGGCTACAGCAGTCCAGGGGCACAAGGCAGTCTTGAAGTCATGCTTTTACAGTTACGCATAAGGGTAGAGCAACTACAAACTGCAGAACACGTGACAACAAATGTTCATGCTGGTAACGCAGTTCCAGCAGAACATCACTGAGGCCTTACCACAATATCTGCTATGCCAGTTGGGATAGCAAACGACTCATCTTGTTTATGAATTAGAAATTATGAGGGAGGCTGTTTAGTGGTGTACCAATTAACAGAGCCACCTAGATTACAAAGATGGGAAGGATCCTCAGAAAAAGATACACTTTCCTAGAGATAAAATACATGATATATTCTAGAGTAAAAGATCAAATCATATGGGGCCTGATGGATGCAGAACAACTCTTTAAGCATAGATGCATATTCCTGGGGAACGACCAGGGCGCTTTGACATTTGTATCATGGACGTCATGTAGAGGTCGCCAGGGGTCACAATTGCGACCCCTGGCTTTGCCCTCGGACTCCTGGCAGTGCTCCTGCGACCCCTAGCTTTAAAGATTATTAGCAAAGGGCTGGGATAACAAGATAACAGAGCCCTCATGAGATTTTTAAACTCATTTTAGCCCGCAGCGAACGTGAAGCTAGGCTGGCATAGACAACACTGCAATGAAACAATGCTGCCTCCATTCATACACTGGTGGCTCTAGCCTGAGGCCTGGGCTGTCTTGGTGATGGCAGCAGCCTGTGCTTAAACAGAAAATAAAAGAAACTTGCAACATAATTATTTATTGTTGCTTCTTGAGTGTTCCAGGCAAAAAGTCGTCTGAATGTAAATGTGGCTGTCCTTGGACATTTGCAGGGGAGAGGAAAACAAGGCAGAGACGAAAGACGACCAGGAAAAGCAGAGAGATTAAAAGAAGGGAAGAAGACGCATCAGACACAGGAGAGGCACACAGAGGCAAAGTGTGAGAGCTGCAGGGTGAGATAGAGAGTGTGAAAGGGAGAAAGAAATAAACAGCTCAGATAGATGAGCAGACAGACGTTTGAAGACATAGGGGAGAGAAACAGATGAGAGAGGTGATGAAGACGGAGACAGGCTCAAAAGAGATTGGCAGAAAGCCAGAGAGAGGAAGACAAGTGAGGGGCATGGCAGGCATTCAAATCAGAAAGACACAGTTAAGTGAGACAGAAATCGATGGAGGAGACAGGTGTGAGAAAAAGGTGATAAAGAGACAGCTTTGAAATAGACAGAGAAAGGTGAAAAAGAAACATCTGAGAGTAGGAAAGATAAATGAGAGGCAGGTGAGAATAAGACTAGGAGTAGGAGACAGGTGTAAGCGAAGTGATAAAGAGAGACTGGTGTAAGAGATCTGAGAAAGAGTGAAAGACAGAGAGAGGAGGAAACAGGTAAGAGAGACGTGTAATAAATAGACAAATGGGATAGAAAGATAGAGCTGAGAGGAGGAGGATTGCACACATGGATGACAGAGGTCACCAGGGGTCACAGCTGCGACCCCTTGCTTGCCCCTTGCAACCGCTGGCATTGCTTTTGCAACCCTTGTCCACAAAGTTGGCAACATCAATGCCAAGAACAAAGAGGAATCTCACAATTTTGTGCATTTAGGCTCTACCTTCCTTTTTTCCTGCCTATTTTAATTATACTAATAAAAATAAATCATTCACTACTACTGTAATTTAAATGGAGCACCAGGAACTAGAACAGACATTCACTGACAGCTGAGGTAATGAAAACAAAATTATTTTAAATGTGTTTTGTCCTTGGTGTGCAGGTGAGAGTGTTTGTGTGTAAGAGCGTCTGTTTGTGTGAGTATGTGTCTGTACTTGTAAGCATGTGTGTGCATGAGAGTGAGTAATAGGCAGTGAGTACGAATGAGTGAGACTGCTTCATTCATGGATTGTGATTGAATCAGAGGGAATGAGATTGAGGAACTGAATGAGAATGGACAAGTGAGAATGAATAGGAATGATTGTGAGGAGTGTTAGAGAGTGTGAGGGAATGAGAATGAGTGACCGAGTAACAATGAGTGATTGTATGAGAATGAATGAATGAGATTAAGAATGAGTGTGAGAATGAGGGAGTGAGAGCAAAAGTGAGTGTGAGCTACTGATAACGAGTGAGAGTGTAAAAATGTGAGTGTGAGTGAGAATGTGTTTTTATGCTTGCGAGACTGCATTGAACCCTGTGATAAGGAAGTTCATTCTTGGCTTTAGAAGGCACCAATGGCAAAATGTTGGCGCTGGCATACTGAGGCAATTTCAGATCGTGACAGGCACCTGTGCTAAATATTGGCACCGACATTCTAGAGGTAATGCTTCGCTTATGGGAACACCCATGACAAAATAATGCTGCTGGCATACTGCTGCTACTGCTTGGCATGGAGGCATGTGTGGGAAAATGCTAGCGCTGATTACTGGAGGAATTCCTGGCCTGGGCACCCATGGGAAAATGCTGGGTCTGGTGTCTTGCAAATGCTTATTAGTATGAGGAAGGACAACAGTGGAACCGTGCTATAAAGGGAGGTGGGGCAAATGACAAAACGCGGGCACAGACATACTAAAGGTGACTTATTACGGCACTAATCACAAAATTCTGGCACTGGCATACTTTACGTAATTTTTGCTTTGGGGGCACCCATGGCTTTTGGGGGGCACCCATGACAAAATGCAAAATCCATTGCCCAAGGGGTGGGCTCACTCGTGCTGCCTGGGAGGAGCGCTTTGGTCCTTTCCGCTTACTTTCCTTGCGCGTTGGGAAGGTTCTGGGCATACGCTCCTTGGACTCGCAAGAGAACGGTCACCTTGCCTGTTGTGCAGGAGCCCGGGGCGGTAGGGAGCTGCCCGTGCCAGCGCCAGTGAGCCGGCAGCATTGCTGGGTGACCGGAGTTCCTGGCGCTGCCTAGCCACGCACCCAGAAGCTCACGAAGGTACTGTGTTATCAGCGCGGTGCAGGAAGAGGCCGGAAGCCAGGCGGAGGTGCAGCCTGGTTGTAGGCGGGGCTCCCGTGCTCGAGGAGAGCCCTGCGTAAGGACAGAGTCTGCTAGGCACCAACAAGGAAGGACGCCTCGGGGCAGCAAGGGCGTGCTCAAGGCAGGTAGGATCCATGCCGCTTTACTCTCCGTGCCGTAGAGGCACTCCTGCTACCGATGGGCACTGTTCCCGGCCCGGGAACCAAAGTGAGGCAGCCCATGAGCGCAGAAGTTGCAGCCGACAGCACGGCCAGGAGGGCTCTAGACGGGCTGCAGCATCGTAGGGCTGGTGAAGCCGCAGAAACTGGGAGCCGGTTATGCCCCCACCCCCGCATTTGGTGTGTTAGGTTCCGAGGACATTCTTCCTCGACGGGGCGGGTCCGCTCCATCCTGGGGGCATTTCTTTTTTTGTGTTTCCTTGCCAAAGGCCGCCCTGACCCACCACAGCCAACACAAATTTGCAGGCAGCTGCTGTGAGGTCATTCCACACGCAGGGGGCCCAGCGAGGCCCCTCCGTCAAGGGGAGCATGATTGTTGTTGCCCTGCCTGGGCCCCAAGTCCCTCCTTAAAGAAGTGCCGCCGTTCCTGTGAAAGGCGGACAGGGGGCCCTGAAGCCTATGTGGTAGGGGTGTACAGCCAATACTGCGAATACACAGACATGTTTACTGTCTTGCTGATGTGGTTTTAAGATGTGTCATACGGTTGCAGATGTTTAGGCATGATGTGTTATGCCCTGATGTTATGAGGTGGGTTGATCTGCAGCACCTCAGGAAGTTGCATACATATTTTGTGTAATGGGAGTAGGCCTATTTGATGACATGGGATTTCCCTAATATGGGTATGCTACAAGTGTTTACTCTAGTGCACCAGGGGTAATGTGTTTACATGAGGTTCTATGCTAAGTGCCATGTTACCAGTAGTTACTGGTTGTTTCCTCTAACTGTGAGATATGTTGGTTATGCCAGTGGCCCGATTGGCCCTGTAATGTATATAATCCCCTGTAAAGTCATACCTAGTGCCAGGTGGCACAGTTTATATATGTTATTGCATCCTAATGTGTTTTATGAGTAATACAAAGGCTATTTTTTATATAACTGTGTGTGGAGTTTCTTTTGTGGTGTGCCTAGTGTGTCGCTGCTGTGTGAGTGTGTTGCACAAACACTTTACACATTGCCTCTGGGATAAGCCTGACTGCTCGTGCCAAGCTACCAAGGGGGTGAGCAGGGGTTATCTTCAGTGTGTGACTCCCTTGCCTTGACTAGAGTATTGGTTTCTGCCTGGCTTAGGCGCTTACCCTAGCCAACCAGAAATCCCATTTCTAACACATCCAATCAGGCAGGCACCAATCCGAGTGGGAGAGGAGTTGCCCGCAGAACTGGTTAAAAGTGACAACTGAGGAGGGGTTTCTCTTTTCCATTACCACACCTCTGTGATGGGCTCACAAGCTCTGCACAGGGGAAGTAAGGTTCTGCCATATTGTATTAGGTACAGAGGGGGACTGTGGGATTGTTTGCAGTAGGCCACACAGGAAATTCTGTAAAGGCGAGGGTTACTAATGGGAACTTTTAGCCTATTGGTTAGGGAGGGGTCAGGAGTCTTCCTGCCCACAGGCTGGTGCCAGGTACAAAGGTGGCATCCCCAGTACCCTCATCAGAATAGACTCTAGAAGATTACAAAGGGACTAAACCTGGTGTCTGAGACCAGAGAAGAGCCTTGAAGGACTGGATTTGCTCTCCTTTTTGCACCCAGAACAGAGAAGTGTACTCCAAGAGTAATTAGGCTGACCTCCTGCTCAAGCTACAGGAACACAACAAGCTACAAGAAGCCTTTCTCCTGCAACTTCCCTGTTGACGATCTCCCACTGGGCTTGTCGTGGACCCTGCTATTGGCTTCAGCTGGAGTGAGTCTTGACCACTTATTGTTGTTTATGAGGTCCTAAAACCCTAGACTTTGTCATAATGTACTCCTCCTAGCATTTCTTGAAACCTGGGACCTAGACATTTTTGGGCTCCAGAGAGGTCTGGAGGACCTGGATCAACCTACCAAGCCGATCCAATGAAGGTGAATTGCTGCTGGACTAAAGAATCAGGTTGCTGTCAGGCTGAGGATTCAGGTTGCTCTCACTAGAAGCTTTTCCACAGTATGAAGTCCAATTCAGTGGGACCACGTGGAGAAGGTATCTGGACTTGCAGACTGCAGTCTAACCCTGCTGGAACAATCAGAGCTCCAAAATAGTGACTAAATTCCAACATAGAAATCTTTACCTTCTCTGGACGCGAAATTCAACTTTCTTTTACTGAGAGCTTGCCACAAAAAGTCAACAGCTTGCCTTGGTGAGGATTTCTGACTTCCATTACAGAGACCAAGTGCAAAGGTAAAACCTCTGACCGGGTCGAACATGGTTTCCGTATCCACCCATGCTCCATGGCAGTCGGCCTCAAATAGCATCTAGATCCCCGTCTACTGAGGCCAGCTGACTGTGGTTGGCGCTTAACACTTACTGGTGCCATATTAAATCATTTTTTTAAATAATTTGTTTATTAAGATTTTGAAGAGTCATGCAAAGCAACAGAACAACAACAAACAGGGCACATCACCCACAGGTGCAGCGAATATGGACCAGGTTACATGGCACGTCATCATGAATATAATAAAAAGTAAAATGCCACATTCATAAGACACAATCATCTAAGACATTGTATACATGGACCGCACTACTAGGGAGGTGTGGGTAACAACTTACTGTATGGTACATAAGGAAAAGGAGATGAATGCTTGGGATGAGGGCAATGATCAATCTGGACTGTCAGATTCCAGAGTAAGAAGGTAGTCCCTGCGTGGCTGCCAGAGATCCCTAGGCCTAAAGGTGGGCAGCTATACTGTGCATAGTCCCTGCTAACCCTGTCCTAGTGTGTCATACTCTGGGGCCAGGCTGAAGTGGTGACGACATGGCTGGTACGCCAGTGGACTTCACGTTTGGCCAGGAGAAGAGCCAATGTTGTGAATCTACTGACAGATCTAGGAACTTCACCAGCATCGCCCAGAAGAGCTATGAGAGGGTCCAGTGTGACTACGACTTTGGTCATGGTGGAGAAGAGAGAACATATGGAGGTCTAGTAGCTACCAATCTGGGGGCCTACCCACATCAGAAGTGCGAAGTCTGCATTGGGAGCAGAACATTTGTGGCATAGTGCGGGCATGTGGGGTCGAATTTTGCAATGTCCAAAGGGGAAATATACACCCGATGGAGGAATTTGAAATGCAGCAGTTTATACTTAAGGTTGACCGATAAAAGTCAGGTCTGAGAGCAGCAGTAGGACCACACCTCCTCTGTGAGTGGGGAGCCCTAATCAGCAACCCATGCCTCCCGAACCCAGGCTGTGGTGTCGAGTTTCATGGTCAGGCAGACGTGGTACAACCTTGAGACCAGTCTGTCCCCATCAGTGTCCAAAACGAAAAGTGTCAATGGGGGAAAGTCATGGGGGCCAGGGAGCAGGAGGGTATATGGAAACACAAAGTGTCATGAAGTCGTCTAAGTGTGAAGTGATCCATATGGGAGACTGTTAGAAATGTGGGTCTCTAGTTGGCACAGGTAGGTACCTTTGTCCAAATAGGGACCCTTACTTCTAGTCAGGGTAAGGGGATACACTTTGAAAATAACCCCTGCTCACCCCCTTGGTAGCTTGGAACGAGCAGACAGGCTTATCTCAGAGGCAGTGTGTAAAGCATTTGTGAACACATAGAGTAATGCAGTGAAAACACTACAAATGGACACCACACCAGTTTGGAAAAATAGTAAATCTTTATCTAAACCAACAAGACCAATAACGATAAAAATCCAACATACAATACTCTTGAAAAATAGTACTTGTGCAAAATAACCTTTAAATTGCAGGAAAATCAATAAAACACAGTTCTTCCAACTCAGTAGTTCCTCCTGGGGCTACCGCGATACTGAATACGACAGAGTCTAACAATTCCAGCCGACCGCGTTGATACGCGCCAGCTAAAGCATCAACAGACTTGGACACAGTACCTTTCTTGTTGCCACCAACACGTCGGTGCAAGTCGTCGGGGCAAACATTGCAATCGCGTTGTGAAACGGAGCGTTGCGGCGGACGATGTCCTCACGATTCGGTGCAGGCAGCGGCTTGCTGACGGAGTCGGTGAGACCATGGCTTGCGTTTAAGGGTGAGACGATGCTCTTTGTGGTGCTGGCAGGTAGCGGTGCAGCGACGGGGCCGGTCGATATTCGGGTCGGGCAGCGACTGAGACGGTAACGTCCTTGCAGCGTGTAGCGAAGCGTTGCGGAGTGCGGTGCCCACAGGACGCAGTGCAAGTAGCGGCTCGTTGACGGAGTCGGTAAGACCAGGGTTGCGTTGCGAAGCGAGGCGTTGCTCTCGGCGGTGCTTTCAGGACACGGAATCCCGCGACGGACTCGATGACAGTCGGTTACCCTTTTTCTTCTGCGGAGACGATCAGAGACGGTGCCCACAGTCACGGTGAGATCTTTGCTGTTCCTGGGACCTCTAGAACAGGGGGCAAGCTCAGTTCAGGCCCTTGGAGATCTTCTCCTCAAGCAGGGGGACAAAGCAAGCAGCAAAGTCCTTTCTCCTTTCCTTGGCAGCAAGTAACCACTGCAGGCCCATTCAGGTGAAAGGAAATCTCCTCCCCGTACTCTAAATGCAGCCCCAGTCTATTCAGCCCAGCCCTGACTCATCAGACTTCTGGAGCCACTGCCCCTCTCCAGCCCCTTTCATCCAAAAGCCAGACAGTCAATACACAAACCTAGCAGAGGCATACTGGATGGTTAGGCAAGAAAATACCTACTTTCTAAAAGTGATATTTTCAAACACAGAATGTAAAAATCACCCACACTAAAAGATTTTGTTTTAACATTCTGAGTTCAGGCATACTAAACTTTATTTTCCTACCTTGTTCCCAGGGTCAGTTATGTTTATAAGATGTTATAAAAAAAAACTCCCCATTCTGTCCTATGGGAACAGGTAGCCTTGCAATAGTGAACACGAAATTGGCAGTAATTCACTATCAGGACATGCTACATACATCAGGGCATGTCCTGCCTTTCACATACACTGCACCCTGCCAGAAAAGGGAAGGTTAGGGCCTGGCAAGTGGGTGCACTTGCCAAGTCGACATGGCAGTACCAGACTGCACACAGGCTCTGCAATGGCAGGGCAGAGTTACATTTACAGGCTGCTTCTGTGGGTGGCACAATCAGTGCTGCAAGCCCACCAGCAGCATTTGATTTACAGGCCCTGGGCACACATGGTGCACTGACTGACTGACTAGTAAATCAAATAGCCAATCATGGAAACACCAATCCATAACAGTTCATTTACAGAGGGAGCACTTGCACTTTGGCACTGAACAGCAGTGGCAAAGTGCCCAAAGCATCTAGACCAGCAAAACGAAATCCAACACACATCAAAAACACAGGAGGCAAAAGCAAAAAATGCAGGGGAGACCCACACCAATGGTGCCAGAACTAACACGTGTCCCCTCCAGCCGAAATGTGGGGAGAACTACCCACCCGCTTGGGAGTTCTCTTCACTAAGGCGGAAAAATCTGGATAGACCATCAGCACTGGCCTGTTTTTTACCAGGGCGGTGTTCCACCATAAAGTCCATCCCCTGTAGGGAAATGGACCACCTCAACAGCTTTGGATTCTCACCCCTCATCTGCATCAACCATCTGAGGGGCCTGTGGTCTGTCTGAACCCGGAAGTGAGTCCGAAACAAGTATGGCCTCAGCTTCTTCAGCCCCCAGACCACAGCAAATGCCTCACGCTCAATCGCACTCCACCTCTGTTCCCGTGGAAGTAACCTCCTACTAATGAAGGCTACAGGTTTGTCTAGGCCCTCTTCATTCAGCTGTGAGAGCACAGCCCCCACACAATGCTCTGAAGCATCTGTCTGCACAATGAACTCTTCTGAGAAGATGGGTGCATTAAGCACGGGCGCCGTGCACATGGCAGATTTCAGGGCATCAAAAGCTTTCTGGCAGGCGTCAGTCCAGTTCACTTTCTTGGGCTGCTTCCTGGAAGTCAGCTCTGTTAAGTGGGCAACAATGGTGCCATACCCCTTGGCAAATCTCCTGTAATACCCTGTGAGTCCTAAAAAGGCTCTCACCTCTGTCTGGGTTTTGGGAGGTTCCCAAGCCAGAATGGTATCAATCTTGGGCTTTAGGGGTACCACCTGGCCGCTCCCAACCTGGTGTCCCAAGTACACCACATAACCCTGCCCGATCTGGCACTTACTCACCTTGATCGTGAGGCCTGCCCTCTGCAGAGCCTTCAACACTTCCCAGAGGTGGTGCAGATGTTCTTCCCAAGTGGCACTGAACACTGCAATGTCATCCAGGTAGGCGGCACTGAAATCCTCCAGTCCAGCCAACACCTGGTTGACCAACCTCTGAAAGGTGGCAGGGGCATTCTTCAACCCAAAGGGCATCACCCGGAATTGGTGGTGCCCCTCTGGTGTTGAGAATGCTGACCCATCCTTTGCCCCATCAGTTAAGGCAATCTGCCAGCACCCAGACGTTAAGTCAAATGTTCTGAGGTACCGGGTAGCTCCCAACCGATCGATGAGGTCATCAGCTCTGGGGATGGGGTGCGCATCGGTCCTGGTGACCGAATTGAGCCCTCGGTAGTCCACACAGAACCGGAGTTCTGGCGTGGCACCGGGTGCGGCAGCCTTTGGGACCAAGACCACTGGGCTGGCCCAAGGGCTGTTTGAGGGCTCAATCACCCCTAGCTCTAGCATCTTGGAGACCTCCTCCCTGATGCAAGCCTTGACCCTGTCAGTCACTCTGTAAATGTTGTGCTTCACAGGAGGACTGTCCCCAGTGTCAACATCATGGACACACCACTGAGTGACACTGGGGGTCAGGGAGAACAGATCAGCAAACTGTCCCAACAGTTGGCTACAGTCACTCTGCTGTTCAGGAGTCAGGGCGGGAGAGAGGTTCACACTGTTCACTGACCCATCGTGCTCCTTTGCAGACAGGAGGTCAGGGAGAGGCTCAGTCTCCTCTTCCATCCCAGCATCTGTTGCTAGGAGCATGCCCACTTCGGACCTCTCCAAGTGGGGCTTTAGGCGGTTCACATGCAGGACCCATAAAGAGTTCCTTGGAGACTGCAAGTCCACCAAGTAGGTGACATTACTCTTGCGATCCACCACCTCAAATGGTCCGGTCCACTTATCCTGGAGCACACAAGGCTCCACTGGGGCCATGACCCAAACTTTCTGTCCAGACTGAAACTCGATCAGAGTGGCATTCTGATCATACCAACCTTTCATCTCCTTCTGGCTGGCTTCCAGATTTGCCTGAGCAAGTTGTCTGAAGCGCTTAGTCTGGTTTCTGAAGGCCAGCATGTAGCTATATACATCCTGGGAGGTTTACTGGGAGCTTTCTCCCCGCCTTCTTTCACCAGACTCAGAGGTCCTCTTACAGGATGGCCATACAGTAGCTCAAAGGGACTGAACCCTAAGGACTTCTGTGGTACCTCTCTGTAAGCAAACAGAAGGCATGGTAAGAGGACGTCCAACTTACGCCTCATGGGTTCACCAAGACCCATAATCATGCCCTTCATGGTCCGGTTGAATCTCACAACCAGCCCATTACCTTGGGGGTGGTAAGGAGTGGTGAACTTGTATGTAACACTGCACTCCTGCCACAGGGACTTCATATACTTGGATATGAAGTTGGTACCACGGTTGGACACCACCTCTCTGGGAAACCCCACATGGGAGAAAATCCCCATCAACGCATGACCCATCACGGGGCCGTCACAGTCCGGAGAAGGATGGCTTCCTGGTACCGGGTGGCATAGTCCACCAAGACCAGGATGAACCTGTTGCCCATAGCTGTCTTGGGATCCAGAGGCCCCACAATGTCAATACCCACCCTCTCAAAGGGGGTGCTGACCACAGGGAAAGGTTGGAGAGGAGCCTTAGACTTTCTCCCACTCTTGCCACTTGCCTGGCAAGTCTGGCAAAACCTACAATGAGTATCAGAGTGCTTGCGCATCTGGGGCCAGTAAAAGTGGGTGACAAGCCTTTCAAAGGTCTTGTTATGCCCCAAATGTCCTGCCAAAGGCACATCATGAGCCAGACCCAGTCGGAAGGCTCTGAAGCGCTGGGGTACCACCAGCACACGGGCTGACCCAGGCTCAGGAACCTTAGGCTCGCTATACAGGAGACCATTCTCCCAGTATATCCAATGTGATACGGACTGATCACCTGCTCCCTGGTTTGCAGCCTGCTGCCACAAACCAATAAGAGAAGGGCACGTCTGCTGCTCCTGGCAGAATTCTTCCCTGGAGGGGCCTCCTTCCTGCTGCCAATTGGTCAGCTCAGGCAGGTCCCCCAGTTCAGCCACTTGTTCCCCTGTAGGCTCCAGGACACCCCCTCAAGGTTTGCCTCCTCCTGGACCGTGGGAACTTCGGGGGCCAGTTTCCTGCGCGCACTGCCTCTTCTCTTTCTGGCAGGCACCTGGGCCACTTTTTCAGGCTCCAGGTCCTCTTGAATGCCCTTACCGGCTGCCATCGACCGAGTGGTCACATACGCCCACTCAGGCAGACCCAACATCTCCAAATGAGACCTCTGCTCCACCTTCGCCCAAGGGGAGCTCTCCAAATCATTGCCTAGCAGACAGTCAACAGGCATGGCTGGCCTCACAGCTACTTTCAAGGTACCTGAGACCCCCCCACTCAAAGGGATCCTGTGCCACTTTGCAGAGGCACTCTGAATTGTCGGCAGCAACTACTGGGTAGAATGCGTTGGGGACCACCTGCTCTTCAGACACCAGCCGACAACTGACAGCTGTCACATTGGCTCCGGTGTCTCTCAGAGCCTCCACACTATGGCCATTGATAGTCACCCACTGCCTGTACTTTTTAGTGTCATCAGGCAGATGAGCTCTTGCGACCATCTCACTGTCTCCTAAAGAGACCAGGGACATTTCTGCGGGACCCCACCCATCTTGGGCACCCGACTCCTCCCCCAAGGCTACACTAGCCATCTGCCGGGGCGGTGCACCAGTGGGTGCGGTGGTAACATTTTTGGAACACCTAGGATCCCCTTGGAAGTGGCCTACCTGACCACAACCATAAAAAGCCTTGGAATCCCTCTGAACAGGCTTACCTGTCGGGACCCATGGCTTCTTCTCAGTGGGAGGCTGGGAACCCTTACCTTGGCTCCCTTGGAGATTACTTTGGGGCCCGTTCTGGAACTCCTTCTGTTTACCCATGTCTCCCCCACTCTTCTGCTGGGGACCCTGCCCACCTTTGGCGGAGTCTCCCACACAACCTTTTTGGACCCTGGTGCTGACCCAGCGGTCCGCCTCCACAGCAAGCTTCCAGGGATCAGTCAGCTTACTGTCAATCAGGTGCTGGCGTAGCTCTGGAAAACAATTATCTGACAAGTGCTCCCATGCAACCAAATCATAGAGCCCCTGCAAATCATTCACCTTGCTACCCTTCACCCAACCATCCAGTGCTCTGCAAAAATAGGCCACATACTCCACCCAGGTACTTGACTCCAGCTTCCTACAGTTTCTAAATTTCTGCCTATAAATCTCTGGGGTCAACCCATACCTGGCTATCAAGGCTTCCTTCATGGGGGCACAGGACATCTGATCCTCAGTGGGCAATGTCAGGAAGGTTTCCCTCCCTTTGTTGACAAAGCAGCCCCACAACCCCGCTCCCCAATCTTTCTCAGGGTCCCGGTGGGACCTCATTGCTACTTCATAGGCCTTGAACCACTGACCAATGTCCTTATGCTTCATAAAATCCTTAATAACATCTTTGGGAATGTATACCTTTCCTTCTCCAGGCACTGATGGTGTGCTGCCACCAGAGGGATTGATCTCTAAGCCCTTCACTTTCAGATCCAACTCCCTCGACCCTCTCTCATGCTCTAAAGCATCCTCTTTTCCTCTATGGCCAATTTCTGTTTTTCCAACTCCAACTTCTTATTTTCTATGTCACCCTCCTTCCCCAGCCTGAGCTTAGCAAGCTCCCTCTCATGCACCCTATCTCTCTCTCTGTCCTACAACTCCTCTGGAGACAGACCCCTCTGAGAAACACTGCTGCCATCCACGGAAGGTTCCCTCCCTCCTGGCAGATTCAATTGCCCCTCTTGTTGCTCATCCACATTTTCTTCCTCCACCAGAGGCTCCTCATCCTGCCCACTGGCATTTCTGGATTCCAACCACGCCCTCAGCGCCTTTTGATATTCATCCTTCCTGGTGAGGCTTTTCACCGAAACTTTAAGGGCCAGATGTACGACCATTTTTGGCATGTGCAAACCTGTTTGCGAACCCGTTTGCGCATGCAAAAATAGCATGGGGAATGTACAAACCCTATTTTGCGACTCACAATTTTTTGCGACTCGCAAAATAGGGTTTTGCGACTCGCTATTAGGAAGGGCGTTCCCGTCCTAATAGCGAGCGCAACCCTATGTAAGAATGTTTTACGTCCGCATCTGCGGGCGCAAAACACTCGCAAATTACCACCCTCTTCAAGAGGGTGGTAATGGGGTCGCAAAAGGGAAGGGGTCCCAATGGGACCCATTCTCCTTTGCAAATGCAGGGGGAAATAATTTTTAAGGGCAGGCAGTGGTCCCAGGGACCACTACCTGGCCTTAAAAAATTAAACGAAAACGTTTCATTTTTTTCTTTTTGAAATGCATCCTGTTTTCCTTTGAGGAAAATGGGCTGCATTAAAAAAAAAACTGCTTTATTTAAAACCAGTCCCAGACATGGTGGTCTGCTGAGTCCAGCATGCCACCATACCTGGGAGGGCCTGCCATTCCCAATGGGGTCGTATATTGCGAGAGGCTCGTTAATATTCATGAGCCTCTCTATTTGCAGCCCCATTGGGAATCGCTAACAGTGTGAAAAACACTGTTGTCCATTGGAAATAGTGCCTCGCAAATTGTGAGTCGCAAAAAACTCGCAATTTGCGAAGCTCTATTTCCACGGTTGTACATCTGGCCCTAAAGTTCTTGCAGATAGCATTCAGTTGAGACACAGTGTAGGTTTCCACCCTATCTTCCTCAAATTCGATATCAATGGATGCAATGGATGCTGGCTTGGTCATGATGACAAAATTGGCAGTTCTTTACTTTGCAGAAAAACAATCCAAGAGAAAAAGTTCAGTAAAAGTATGTCGTCACGTAATGGTCTGCACTATGCTAGTAGTGTACACCAATCACTGTATGTAAATCACAAATGCAAGTCCAGGATCCTCACCGCTGACCACCAATGGTAGAAATGGGGGTCTCTAGTTGGCAGAGGTAGGTACCTTTGCCCAAAAGGGACCCTTGCTTCTAGTCAGGGTAAGGGGGATACACTTTGAAAATAACCCCTGCTCACCCCCTTGGTAGCTTGGCACGAGCAGACAGGCTTATCTCAGAGGCTGTGTGTAAAGCATTTGTGAACACATACAGTAATACAGTGAAAACACTACAAATGGACACCACACCAGTTTGGAAAAATAGTAAATCTTTATCTAAACCAACAATACCAAATACGATAAAAATCCAACATACAATACTCTTGAAAAATAGTACTTGTGCAAAATAACCTTTAAATTGCAAGAAAAGCAATAAAACACAGTTCTTCCGACTCGGTAGCTCATCCTGGGGCTACCGCGATACTGCATACGACAGAGTCTAACAATTCCAGCCGACCACCTTGATACGGACCAGCTAAAGTGTCGACAGACTCGGACACAGTACCTTTCTTGTTGCGACCAACACGTCGGTGCAAGTCGGTCGGGGCAAACGTCGCAGTCGCGTTGTGAAACGGAGCGTTGCAGCGGACGATGTCCTTACGATTTGGTGCCGGCAGCGGCTCGTTGACAGAGTCGGTGAGACCAGGGCTTGCGTTGAAGGGTGAGACGATGCTCGTTCCGGTGCTGGCAGGTTACCGTGCGGCGACAGAGCCGGTCGATGATCAGGCAACAACGGAGTCGGTGACGTCCTTGTAGTGTGTAGCGAAGCGTTGAGGAGTGCTGTGCCCACAGGACGCAGTGCAAGCAGCGGCTCGTTGAAGGAGTCGGTGAGACCAGGGTTGCATTGCAAAGCGAGGCGTTGCTCTCGGCGGTGCTTTCAGGACACAGAATCCTGCGACGGACTCGATGACAGAGTTGGTTACCCTTTTTCTTCTGCAGAGACGATCAGAGACGGTGCCCACAGACACGGTGAGGTCTTTGCTGTTCCTGAGACCTCTAGAACAGGGGGCAAACTCAGTTCAAGCCCTTGGAGATCTTTCCTTCAAGCAGGGGGACAAAGCAAGCAGCAAAGTCCTTTCTCCTTTCCTTGACCGCAAGTAGTCTCTGCAGGCCAACGCCAGACAGCAACCAGCAACCAGCACAGGGGCAGTATTCCTCCTCAGCTTCTCCGGCTCTTCTCCTTGGCAATGGTTCCTCTTGATTTCCCATGAGTGATATAAAAGTCTGGGGTCTGGGCCCCTCTTTTTGAAGGCAGAGAGGTGTCTGTACCCATCCAAAACCAGTTCTGTCCTCACTGGTGCAGCTTCCTGGCAGGAGGTGGAGACAGCATTGTTGAAGGCAGACCAGGCCCATTCAGGTGAAAGGAAATCTCCTCCCCCTACTCTAAATGCAGCCCGGTCTATTCAGCCTAGCCCTGACTCATCAGACTTCTGGAGCCACTGCCCCTCTCCAGCCCCTGTCATCCAAAAGCCAGACATGCAATACACAAACCTAGCAGAGGCACACTGGATGGTTAGGCAAGAAAATACCTACTTTCCAAAAGTGGTATTTTCAAACACAGAGTGTAAAAATCACCCTCACTAAAAGATACGTTTTAACATTCTGAGTTCAGACATGGTAAACTTTATATTCCTACCTTGTTCCCAGGGTCGGTTATGTTTATAAGATGTTATAAACAAACTCCCTATTCTGTCCAATGGGAACAGGTAGCCTTGCAATAGTGAAAAACGAAATTGGCAGTAATTCACTATCAGGACATGCTACGCACATCAGGGCATGTCCTGCCTTTCACATACACTGCACCCTGCCCACAGGGGTACCTTGGGACTATCTTAGGGGTGCCTGACATGTAAGAAAAGGCAAAGTTAGGGCCTGGTAAGTGGGTGCACTTGCCAAGTCGACATGGCAGTACCAGACTGCACACAGGCTCGCAGGCCAGAGTTACATTTACAGGCTGCTTCTGTGGGTGGCACAATCAGTGCTGCAAGCCCACCAGCAGCATTTGATTTACAGGCCCTGGGCACACACGGTGCACTGTACTAGGGACTGACTAGTAAATAAAATAGCCAATCATCGAAACACCAATCCATAACAGTTAATTTACAGAGGGAGCACTTGCACTATGGCACTGAACAGCAGTGGCAAAGTGCCCAAAGTATCTAGAACAGCAAAACGAAGTCCAACACACAGCAAAAACACAGGCAAAAAATGCAGGGGAGACCCACGCCAATGGTGCCAGGTCTAAAAGAGACATTTTGAAAGTGAGCATCATCAGCATGCGTCAGGACATGGCCATCTGGGAAGATGTCCCCAATGGTATGGAGATCATTTAATTGAAGGGTGCACTGTACCAACTTTTCGCACATATGTGGTAGCCACAGGTTATTGGCTAAACGTAAGGCGGAGGAGTAGAGGAGACCACAGCCTAACAGCCGGCGGAGTCTCCGCCACACCCAGCACGTTGTGGAGATGGTTTGGATGTCTGTAGAGTCCATTGAGTTGCACCTCAGTAGTATGGATGAATGGGGAAAATCCCCTAGCAGGTCCCTCTCAGGCTTAAGAAAGAGTATACGAACATCTAGATGGTACCAACGATGTGCATAATGACACTGAACCGCCAGATAGTAAAGGTGGAAGTCCGGGACTCTGAGGCAGCCAGATAAGATCCTCAAATCCTGCTGTGGATGCTTGAATCCCAATGCAACTGTCAAAAGGGTGCTCATATAAAGACAGGTTTGGCTATGCTGATGATGGAGGGATTCAAAACTGGGCAGCACACATGTGGCAGCCAAAATTGTGGGTGCCATGACTCATGTCACACCAGCTTGGATGACATTCTTAATAGAAAATGCCTTGAGCAAGAGATGGAAGGGGCAGCCAATAATACCCATGACCAGAAGTGGAAGGGAGTGGGGATGAGCCATGTGTCAAGCCATGGCACTGACAATTTAGCAGAGATTAGCCATCTGGGAATGGACAGGAAAAGTTTACAAAACAAAGAGCAGCTTTAGTGCTGCCCCTTTTGATTTGAGAAGCCAGGGAGGGCTTCTCCTATTCATTCCTAAGACATTTTTAGGCAGATTAGGATCCACTCACAATAGGAGGAAGAGACCCCTTTGAATCCTGTTAGGCAAGAGGAAAACTGTTCTAAGTAGAGGTGATTTTTAAGGCGATGAAGTCAGGCCTGCCTGGAGGAAGGAGGGATATGCTATATTGAAACAGAAGCTTCTGGGTCATTTTAAAGTAAAGCAAAGAGGGAGTGCTGCAAAAGAGATGGAGGACTGCATAAAATAGTTATGTGGGTAATAGAATTGCTCCAGGCAATGGCCAGTTCACAGAACAAATCTGACACCCTAACCACCACATCTTCATTCCTGGATCTTGGAAGACTCCACCTGAATAAGAAGGTTCTTGCATGAATGAGAGGACTCACTCAAGGACTCAAAGACTCAAGTACTCAAAGACTCAAAGACTCAATGACTCAACAACTCCTGAATCCTGCTGACACCCAGGGACTGGAACTGGCCAAGTAGTTTGCCTCTTGTTTGCATGCTTAAGGGACATAAAAAGCAGCTGGGCTCCTTACTCCAAGAGGGCCAAGCTGACAATAGAGGACTGGGCCCTACAAGAGACTTGGCTGGAGAGAGTCATGGTGTCTAAAAGCCTGTCCTGGGGAGTTAGGGGCTGTAAGACTGATCAGAAGGAATTTTCATAGCCACACAAAGGGCAAAATACCTCAAAGCTGGTATCCCACAATGGGTCAGGTTTTCTTTAGAAGCAGACAAATATCAGTTATGCCACAAACAGGGTTATTTGCTGTTGAACGGATCAGAGCGATACCAAAGGGGATGATGGACAGAGCGTTAGAGCAAATCAAACACTCTCCCCCAGTCAACTGATCTGGGTTTAATCCATCATCATTCTTTAGCTCACTCCACCACCCCAGTTCAGACATGGCCATATGCAAATCAGTCTGACCCTGTGCCTCATGGGAACAGTCCAGCCCAAACTGCCAAGCCATGTCTTCCCTGGACCGGAAACAAGCATCCTGGGACCGGTTTCAGGTTCAAAACCCTCATCAGCCAGGCTATCTTGAATCCAGTGGCAAAGTGAGCAAGGGACCCACGTCTGGGCATACCCTGCCAACTTAGGGCGAACAAAGCGATACCAAAGGGGATGATGGACGGAGCGTTAGAGAAAATCAAACACTCTCCCCCAGTCAACTGATCTGGGTTTAATCCATCATCATTCTTTAGCTCACTCCACCACCCCAGTTCAGACATGGCCATATGCAAATCAGTCTGACCCTGTGCCTCATGGGAACAGTCCAGCCCGAACTGCCAAGCCATGTCTTCCCTGGACCGGAAACAAGCATCCTGGGACCGGTTTTGGGTTCAAAACCCTCATCAGCCAGGCTATCTTGAATCCAGTGGCAAAGTGAGCAAGGGACCCAAGTCTGGGCATACCCTGCCAACTTAGGGCGAACAAAGCGATACCAAAGGGGATGATGGACGGAGCGTTAGAGCAAATCAAACACTCTCCCCCAGTCAACTGATCTGGGTTTAATCCATCATCATTCTTTAGCTCACTCCACCACCCCAGTTCAGACATGGCCTTATGCAAATCAGTCTGACCCTGTGCCTCATGGGAACAGTCCAGCCCGAACTGCCAAGCCATGTCTTCCCTGGACCGGAAACAAGCATCCTGGGACCGGTTTTGGGTTCAAAACCCTCATCAGCCAGGCTATCTTGAATCCAGTGGCAAAGTGAGCAAGGGACCCACGTCTGGGCATACCCTGCCAACTTAGGGCGAACAAAGCGATACCAAAGGGTGTACCTTATAAATATCTGACCCCGCCACCCCTGGGATACCTAGGGGAGACCCTGGGGGTCCCTAATATGCCAAAACATTGTAGGTTATCCATTTTTAAGTGCCCCAAACACCAAAGTCGAGTTTGGGCACAATTTACCTTTTAAAAGCAGTCCTGGCACCCAGGGCTGCTTTTAAACTGACCTCAGGCTTCAGCAGTGCACACATGCATGTGCAAAAAGAGCTGCTGGCCTCTAAACTGCCATGCCCCAGGTTACTGGGGACTTCTAGGCAGTTTCAAGCCCCTGCCCTATTATATACTAGGGGCTTATGGGATAGGCCATGCCAATTACAGGGGTACCCCACCATACCATAGTGTACCCTAGTGTATGTTAGGTGTTTTAACTGTATTCTAATGTGTTCCTTTCAGCTTGGCACTGGCCCTGGGCCTGGTTAGGGAGAGCCCAGGGTCAGTCAGAGTCAGTTACCACCAGTACCAGTCAGCAAAAAGTTGGGGGGTACCCAAGGCACAGGATGACTTTGCAACACAGCCCCCCACAAACGAAAGGTGATGGGTTACTAACCTACACCCTGGTAGTCCTCATCAGCTAAGTGGAAAAACCTGGAAAGTCCATCTGCATTGGCATGGGCAACCCCAGGTCTGTGTTCCACTGTAAAGTCCATTCCCTGGAGGGAAATGGACCACCTTAACAGCTTGGGATTCTCCCCTCTCATCTGCATGAGCCATCTGAGAGGCCTGTGGTCAGTTTGAACACGAAAGTGAGTCCCAAACAAATATGGTCTCAACTTTTTCAGGGACCAAACCACAGCAAAAGCCTCTCTCTCAATGGCACTCCACCTCTGCTCTCTGGGAAGAAGCCTCCTGCTAATAAAGGCAACTGGCTGATCAAGGCCCTCTTCATTTAGCTGTGACAACACTGCCCCAATCCCTTGCTCTGAAGCATCTGTCTGAACCACAAATTCTTTTGTGTAGTCAGGAGCTAGTAGCACTGGTGCTGAACACATAGCAGCTTTCAGAGTGTCAAAAGCCTTCTGACACTCTGGGGTCCAAATCACCTTCTTGGGCCTCTTTTTAGAAGTGAGTTCTGTTAGGGGCCCCACAATGGTCCCATAATTTTGAACAAACCTTCTATAGTACCCAGTCAGTCCAAGGAATGCCCTGACCTGAGTCTGGGTAACAGGAGCTGTCCAATCCAAAATAGTTTGAATTTTAGCTTGGAGAGGCTGTACATGGCCCCCACCTACCAGGTGGCCCAGGTACACCACAGAACTCTGCCCTATTTGGCACTTGCTTGCCTTAATAGTCAGGCCTGCCTGCTGCATGGCCTGAAGCACTTCCCTTAGGTGGCTTAAGTGATCCCCCAGGTAGAACTGTATACAGCTATATCATCCAGGTAAGCTGCACTGAACTGTTCCAACCCAGACAAGCCCCTGTTCACCAGCCTTTGGAAGGTGGCAAGTGCATTCTTTAATCCAAAGGGCATTACCTTGAACTGATAATGTCCCTCTGGTGTGGAGAATGCTGACCTCTCCTTTGCTCCATCAGTGAGGGCAATCTGCCAGTACCCTGAAGTCAAATCAAAAGTACTCAGGTACTTAGCAGCCCCTAACCTGTCAATGAGCTCATCAGCTCTAGGTATAGGGTGAGCGTCAGTCTTTGTGACTGCATTCAATCCTCTGTAGTCCATACAGAACCGTAACTCCTTGGGTCCCCCCTGAGGATTATGGTTAGGCACCAGCACCACTGCACTGGCCCATGGACTCTCAGATGGTTCAATTACCCCCAATTCCAGCATCTTAGCAACCTCAGCTTTAATGCTGGCTCTGACATGGTCAGACAACCTGTACAGTTTATTTTTGACAGGTAGGCTGTCACCAGTGTCAATGTGGTGCACACACCACTCAGTGATGCCTGGGGTCAAAGAGAACAGGCCAGCAAACTGCTCCAGCACTTGCTTACAGTCTCTGTGCTGCTGGTCTGTCAACTTGGGAGAGAGTATCACCCCTCCACTGACCCATCTTGCACATTAGTGGAGAGGAGGTCGGGCACAGGCTCAGTTTCCTCCTCCACACCCTCATCAGTGACCAGTAACATGGTCATGTCTGCCCTGTCATGGTGGGGTTTCAATCTATTCACATGCAGGACCCTATGAGGGTTTCTGGGGGTGCCAAGGTCAACCAAATAGGTAACCTCACCCTTCTTTTCTAAGATTCGATAGGGCCCACTCCACTTGTCGTGGAGGGCCCTGGGAGCCACAGGCTCCAACACCCACACCTATTGTCCTGGAGTATACTCAGGCATAGTAGCCTTTTGATCATACCAATGCTTCATGAGCTCCTGGCTGGCCTCCAGTTTCCTGTTTGCCTTGTACATGTACTCTGCCATTCTAGATCTCAGGCCTAGCACATAGTCAAGCACATTGTCCTTTGCTTCTTTAAGAGGCTTCTCTAAAGACTCTCTCAGCAGGCTGAATGGCCCCCTCACAGGGTGTCCAAACAACAACTCAAAGGGACTGAAACCAACCCCTTTCTGTGGCACCTCCCTGTAGGCAAACAGTAAGCATGGGAGGAGAACATCCCATATCCTCCTGAGTTTCTCTGACAACCCATTTATCATGCCCTTCAGGTTTTGTTGAATCTCTCAACAAGACCATTTGCTTGTGGGTGATAGGGTGTGGTGAACTTGTAGTTGACACCACACTCATCCCACATAGCAGTCAGATAGCTGGACAGGAAGTTCATGCCCCTATCTGACACCACCTCTTTTGGAAACCCCACTCTGGTGAACACACCAAGAGGTGCTCTAGCCACCGGAAGAGCATCAATGGTTCTCAGAGGTATGGCTTCAGGGTATCTAGTGGCATGGTCAACTACCACTAAGATATACCTATTCCCTGATGCAGTAGGTGGGTCCAGGGGACCAACAATGTCCATCCCCACACTTTCAAAAGGAAACCCAACCACTGGCAGTGGTATTAGGGGAGCCTTTGTCTTGCTCCCTGCCTTGCCACTGGCCTGACAGGTGACACAGGAGCTGCAAAACTCCTTTACCTTTTCAGACATATGGGGCCAGTAGAAATGGCTCACCAACCGGTTCCATGTCTTTGTCTGTCCCAAATGTCCTGCCAAGGGGATATCATGACCCAAAGTCAGGATGAACTCTCTGTACTTCTGGGGCACCACCAACCTCCTGGTGGCCCCCTCCTTGAGGTTTCTGGCCTCAGTATAAAGCAGTCCATCTTCCCAGTAGAGTCTGTGAAACCCACTGTCATCCCCTTCCTCTTGCTTAGAAGCAATCCGCCTCAAGCTCTCAAGGGTGGGACAGTCACGCTGTCCCTGACTGAACTGCTCTCTGGCGGGTCCACCTGCTCCTGTCAGTTCTGCCAAATCTGACAGCTCTGGCAGGGATGGAGTCCCTCCCTCAGAGGCCAGATCCTCCCCATCAGTGTTAGATTCTGCCTGCACCTCTGGAGTTCCCTGGGCTAGCTCACCAGGCCCAGTACCCTTGTCCTTGGATGCTTGGCCCTTTGTTCCAGGGTCCAAGTGTCCAGCCCCTCCCTTCTGGCTAGTCTGTGACCTAGTCACAGCACATACCCACTCAGAGAGCTCCAATATTTTCATATGGAGTCCTCTCTCCACCTCTGACCACACAGAGGCTTCCAGATCATTGCCCAGTAAACACTGGACTGGGAGCACCTTTGACACAGCTACCTTCCTAGGGCCTGTCACACCTCCCCATTCCAAATCCACCACAGCCATAGGATGGAGTTTGGTAGTGCTGTCTGCATAAGTCACCTGGTGAAACTCACCAGGTAACAACCTCTCTGGAGGCACCAGCTCATCCAGGACCATAGTTACACTAGCCCCAGTGTCTCTGATAGCCTCAACCTCAATCCCATTCACTTTAGGCCTCTGCCTGTACTTGTCCATGTTTGGAGGTAAGGGAGCAAGGGTTGCAATATTCACCCCACCCAGGGACACTAAGGTTGCTTCCACCACCTGACTACTCCTCACTGGGGCACCACTCTCCACCCCTACACTGACACTGGCAATCCCTGTGGATGGCCCCTTAGGGGGGAGCTTCTTGGCACAGACAGCATCTCCCTGCTTGTGCCCTGGCTGGTTACAGTCAAAGCACTTACCCAGTTTTTGAGGGATCAAAGAACCTACCATCCTTTCCCTGATTCCACCTCCCTTTGGATTTGGGTTGCTTCGGGGCCCCCCCTCCTTGTGCAGGTTTTTGTGGGTCTTTGGAGGACTCCTTCTGGTTTTGACCTTCCTTTCCCTGGGCTTTCCCCTGGGGAGGGACCTGTCCTCCTTTCTTCTGGTCACCCCCCTGGTGCTGAATGGAAACCCGGGTTCTCACCCACTCATCAGCTGATTCCCCCAACTCTCTGGGGTCTGTTAGCTTAGAGCCCACTAGATACTGGCATAACTTTTCTTCTGCACAATGAGTCAAAATATGTTCCTTCAAAAACAAATTATACAATCCCTCATATGTGTCAACTTTGTTACCAACAATCCAGCCTTCCAGTGCCTTCACTGAAACGTCCACAAAGTCTACCCAAGACTTTGAACTCAATTTCTGGGTGCCTCTAAACTTCACCCTGTACTGTTCTGGAGTCAGACCAAATCTCTTGACTAAGCATGCCTTCATCTGCTGGTATGATTCTGCATCCTCTCCCTTCAGGGTCAGGAGCCTACCCCTCCCAGCTGCTGGAATCAACTCCCACAGGAGTGCACCCCAATACATAGAGTGGACCCTATACATTTTAAGGGCCCTCTCAAAAGCTGCTAGCCATCTGTCAATGTCACCCCCCTCTGTGTACTTGGGCACTATAAGTTTAGGTTCAAATCTACCACCCCTGGACATCTCAACATCTTCTTCACTTTCACTGCCATCATTCCTCTTCTCCTCCCTCTCCCATATTCTCTTAGCCAATTTGAATTTCTCCTTCTCCAAGGCAATCAACTCTAATTGAGCCTGAAGCTGTCTCTCTGCAAGGGACAGTAGTGGTTCCTGAGTAAGGGACCCTTCCCCACACCCACCACCACCTTGATTCACTTGGCTATCACTAGTTAAAATGGAAGAAGCATCATCCTCAACCTCCTCCCCCTCTTGGAGGAGGTTGGGGGGGACACCCTCTATCCCCCCTTGACTCTCCTCAGCTGCCCTAGCCCAGGCTTTTGGGGACTCAAGCAACCCTACCTTCCTAAGCTTCCTGCAAGCAGGCAGCCCCCTAAGCCTACACTGTTCCGTAAGATCAGCCATCTTAAACTGGGACAGATTATCCAGGTCCAGCTCCATGGTTCCCTAGTTTTGGGTCACAAAAAACTAGGCACAACAGACTTAGAACAATTTGGAAAAATCAAAACAATGGATTAAAAACAGTTTAGTCCAAATTCCAAAAATCAAACTCAAAAGTTTTGTTTTAAGGCAATTTAGAGGATTTTTATAATTTTAAATCATTCACTGAAAGGTGTACTTTTTAAACACAAGTCCTCATCCACACCGCTGAGCACCAAATGTTGGAAAGTGGGTTATTGGTAGGGGCAAATGTAGGTCTGCCACTGGCAATAAGGCCACTAACACATGATAGGACTCAGCATAGGTCTTAGAAAATTATTCCTATGCTCAACCCTTGGTAACGTGGCTGCGAGCAGACAGGCTTAACTTCAAAGTCAGGTATGTAAATCATTTAAAAACACCATTTCAGTACATAATTAAGACACAACACAAAATAAAAATCCAACACCAATTTATAAAAATAGGAAATATTTTTATCTTTAAAATGACACCAAAACGACAACAATCCAATGTAGGGAACCGGAGATGTGAATTTTCAAAGATTTAATAAAATATAGCACTTAGAAGTTTATAGCACCATATTGGGATACCTGCTCGCGATAGACCAGGGCAAAGTCAAAGTTTCAGGCCGACCTCGAGGGAGCCCTGGGCGGCTACAGCTTGCGGCAGGTCCCGGTCTCAGTTTCTACCTTCACACTTAGAAACTTTTCTGGAGCGTTTTCTCGCGAGGCCCCTCGAAGCTCCCAGCCAGTCCGGATCCGGTGAGGGTTCGCCGGCTTGACTTTTGACGAACTCCCGGTCAACTTCCCTGGAGCGGACTTAGAAACTTTTCGTTAGCGCTTCAGCGGGGCAACCCAGGAGCCCAGGCCAACACGCGATGGAAGACAGGCGGCTTGGCTCTCGAGGTTGCTCCCGGTCGACTTTTCTACGAGCGGTCTTAGAAACTTTTCTGGAGCTTTTTCTCGCGGGGTCTCTCGATGCTCCTCATGTAGCCGGATCCGGTGAGGGGTCGCCGGCTTCAGATTCCTTCTACTCCCGGTCAAACTCTGGAAGTCGGACCGACGGAGCTTTTAGCGGGACGCACCTGGATGGCTTGGCCGACTCGCGGTTGAAGGCGGGCGGCTTGGCTGACCTGGTTGAGTCGGTCCCTCTATGGAGCTTTTTTTTCAAAGTTCCACCAAACTTCTCCAAACTTCTTGAACTTCTTCCTGAAGTTCCTCAAAGGGTCCCAAAGTGTCTCAAACTCACTCCAAGGGTCTGGAAGCTCCAAGATGGTCCTTGAAAGTTGAGGACTTCAGTTCCCAAAATCCACTGGGACGTCACACTTACAAATCCACTGGTAGTTCCCCAAGGTGCAGATTTAGTTGGTGATGTTCCAGATGAGCTCTTTTAACCTGTAGCTTTCAGGGAGTCCACTCTTTAGTTCTTTTTCTACAAAATAATCCACAGGGCTGTAGTGTCAGATGGCGCAGTTTTCAGAGGTCAGGCCTTAGAATTCTTTGCACAGCAAAATCTTCTCAGCAGGGCACTTCTTGCTTCAGTAAGTTTCAAGCAGCAGATCTGGAGGGCTCTGCCCCTCTCAGATACTTATTCCATGTTCTCTGGGTCAGACAGGAGGTCACTCCTGACCAATGGGAGCAGGGTAACTCCTCAAACATATGACCACTTCCTGTAGAGTGTGGCATTATTTTGTCCCAGAGTGCATCAAATCTTCCAAATCCATAATGGCAGAATTTCCAGCAAGGAGGCAAGAGCTGGTTAAACACACCCCTAGGCTGGCTAATTTACTTAGACTCTCCCCCCTGCATCTGCTCATACCTTCCTTAATCCCCCCATCTGCCTGAGGGATAACGTTCAGAGTTGTAAACTGACACTGGGTTCTGCTTTTCCCTTTGAAGCCCATGGTTTACGACCCCTCCCCCTGGCCTGGCATTCCTGTGGACCAGCACACTGCCCTCCCAGCCCAGCTGCATAACCCCAGGGGCTCTTTACCACCTCTCCAGGCAGGCTGGCTAATCCACTTAACTCTGACCAATCAGGGCAGACCACTGGAAGGCTGGATTTGGACTTACAAACAAGAAAGTCTTATAACTTCTTGTATGTACACTTTAGGAGAAATTCAACAATATGATATTGTTGGATTTAGCATTACTATTCTGAGAAGTCTTTGAACTGTAGCTCTATCTCCTTCCTATCAGGAGGTATTATTTAATAACTTTCTGCAATGTTAACCTATGTAACTGGGGATTTGCAATGGGAAAAATGACTTGGGCCATTTTTCCAGCACCAGGACTTACAAAAACACATTTTATAAGTACTTGCCTTATATCTACCAGAACCCCACCCCATGTGCAACTAGGGGAGACTTTAGGGGTTCTGAATCTGCAAAAATATTGCAGATCCTCACTTCACACTGCTCCTGTCATCAAAGTCGAATTTGGGCAGCACTTTACCACAATGTGGGAGTGAAATGTGAAATTTCACTTTACCCAGGCATATAAAAACTCATTTTATAAGGGTGTACCTTATAAATATCTGACCCCCCACCCCTGGGATACCTAGGGGAGACCCTAGGGGTCCCTAATATGCCAAAACATTGTAGGTTATCCATTTTTAAGTGCCCCAAACACCAAAGTCGAGTTTGGGCACAATTTACTTTTTAAAAGCAGTCCTGGCACCCAGGGCTGCTTTTAAACTGACCTCAGGCTTCAGCAGTGCACACATGCAAGTGCAAAAAGAGCTGCTGGCCTCTAAACTGCCATGCCCCAGGGTTCTGGGGACTTCTAGGCAGTTTCAATCCCCTGCCCTATTATATACTAGGGGCTTATGGGGTAGGTCATGCCAATTACAGGGGTACCCCATCATACCATAGTGTACCCTAGTGTATGTTAGGTGTTTTAACTGCATTCTAATGTGTTCCTTTCAGCTTGGCACTGGCCCTGGGCCTGTGTAGACAGAGCCCAGGGTCAGTCAGAGTCAGTTACCACCAGTACCAGTCAGCAAAATGCTGGGGGGTGCCCAGGGCACAGGATGACTTTGCAACAATATGACACTCTTATTCCCTCTCTGACCCATGGAGTAATAGTTTCCAGGCCCCGGCCTACCTACTTTTTCAGTAGTACCTGTTTGCTTTGCTGCAAATAGGGCCAAAATGCAATGTGTCAGGGAAAATCTGAGTTGGTTAAAATCTTCAGCCACACTAAGCTTCTGCTCTGAAAGTAGGGGATGGATTATGTAACTCACTAGTGTCCACCCACAGCTAACACTAAAATCCAGTTTAAAGTAGACCTTGTATCCACAACAAATAAAGAGACAGCAGTCTGCTAGGACAAAAGCAGAGTTGTTCAGTAGCCAAACAGTATATATACAAGAACTGTCTTGACATCCTCTTCCTTCCCCTTTTGAGTGTGCCTCAAGGGTTACATGTAAACCCAGAGACAGAAGAATGTTAGAAAAAAATCCTTCAGCAATATACAGTGGATTCTCAAGAGTTGTCTTGGCATTCTGTTATTTCCTTTCATGCATGCCCCAAGTGTTATAGTGAACTGTTGTAAATGACCATCTTTTGTTTGGTGTTTCCCCAGATTTTTGCCTTCTTTTGCTGAAACCCAGTTTTGCTGGCTATAGGACTTTGCACACTTTATTCCTACTAACCAGTGGCAAAGTGCTTGTATTCTCCTCTCTAAACATGTTAGAATTAGAATGCCCCTAAATGGCACATTTAATTTACTTGTGAGTCCTTAGTATATGGTCCAAAATGTACCCAGGGCTGCTACTAGTGGGATGCAGCACTCATTTTGACATCCACTAAAGTAGAACTGTAAAACATGTCTCCAAGCCAGCCATTGCAGCCTGGATGTGTAGTTTTAAACTGAAATTTCGACCTGGCAAAACCAACCTTTTGCCAGGCCTATACCTTCCTTTTTTAATACTTATAAGTCACCCCTAGGTGCCAAAAAATCGCCATAGGGCAGGGTGAATGGCATTTTAAAAGTACGACAGCTATATTTAATGATTTACATGTCTTGGCAGTGAAAAATCTCCAAAGTCATTTTTACTGTGGCAAGGCTGGCTCTGCCATAGATTAAAAGTGGTTGACACTGTTATCTTTAATAGGTGCTAAATTCCATTTGGGAGCAGGTAGAAAAATGACTCATGGACTCATTTTAATAGTAATTTAATATCCAATTTAATGGTCAAGTCAGATTTTTTATGACTATTTTAGAAATGCACACTTTAAGAAAGTTTCCATTTTGCTGCCAAAAACCAAAAGACCTTCCTGCCAGTGTCTGTCACCTAGCCCCTGCTGGCTCCCCTGTGGTGAGATGTGTATTGCTCCCAGACAGTGGACAAAAGGCTCTAGGAGTGGGGAGGGGGGAGGGGGACTCCTGCCTTGACAGAATGGGATGTGAGGCTGTGTCAAGCCCATTCCTGAGCTTCAAAGGATGCCTACCTTGTCACTTCAGATGAAGCTCACACTTAGTCCTGTCTTCCCTTTGTCTCTTCAGTCAGAATGGCACCAAACCCATTGAGGGTGGAAGAGCTAAGTAGAACTGGTGTGGGGTGGACACAGATCTGACTTCCAAAATAATTTCTAAATCCGAACGTAGAGGGCTACATCAAGTCAAATGCCAAGGCGAAGCTGATCAATATCAAGTCCTTCCTGGGAATGGACTTCGGGTTTCACCCACTCAGACATTTCCACCTTTGTCGATGAATGCACCGGGGCCATGGTCTTTTGCAACCCTCTGTCGTCCACCTCCGCTTCGGATCCTGCTTGCCCGGCTGACAACTCGTTGATGATCACTTTTCCTCCATAAAAATGTCTAAGTCAGAAGGCAAACTTCCCATCAAGACCCACGCTCTATCATGGCCAGCCTTAACTTTTGACTTTGACCTGGTCTAGCGTCAGATGACCGTGCTTGGAGCTCAGATTAGTCATCCTTGCCCATTCAGGTTGACATGCCAATCATAGTAGTCTATTGTGTTGTCCTTGGATGGAATTTTACACCTCATTCAAGCTACATACAAGCTGACCACCTCAGGCAAGGAAAAGGTAACATTCTAAAAGTTACTTTTCTTTAATATGTATTAAAATTCCCAGTTCACCATTAAATAATATTTTTAATACCTATTAAAAACAATGATTTCATTATGTTTCCAGCTGGTCTCATTCCACAGACAGCATACTTAATATTTCAATCTGTACTCTAGTTTTCTCATAGGGCAGCCAGAGGCTTCTACAGTAAAAATAACTTTTAGGGCCTTGTCACCAAAGGACCATCGTAATATCAAATTTGTACATCTTCTACTCCCAAAGATCATATACCCTACCTTGTGGGCTACAAGTCCTACATAGTGGTGGCTTATTAATATTTAAAACTAAGTTGTGTGTCAAAAAGGGTTATTTTAACAAGTGCCATGCAGGTTTTACACTGCAGCAGCCAGGGTACAATGGTAGGCCTGAAGCCATAGTTTCCTTTGCCACATGAGTGGATAATGCAATAAGTGCTGATATTCATGGGTGAAATTAAACTTTTCATGCCATGGGAATATTTCGGCACCATACACTATGGCCTTATAGAAAAGTTAAGATTGGCAATTAGGAGTTATTCAATTTTATCAAGCACTAGCTCCTGTTTAGCAGTGTCCCAGTTCCAAGTAAAAAAAAACGGTAATAGCAGTCCAGAAAAAATGGGGGTGATCATGCCAAAAATTAAACTTTTCTACAGTCTAACAATTGAAGTATGACTAAAAGTGTAAGTGTTGCACAAGTTGTTTCTTTTAATTATGTTTTTTTTTGTACCGTCCGACCATTTATTTTAGACAGTGTCTGTGAATGCTTAAGGCATAAATATCAAATATTTACGCAATGCAGCAAACCACCTTGCTGCGCTGCGTTGTGTGAAAGGGAGAGGCAGAAATGTGCCCTATTTAACATTATAAGGCACATTCCTGCAATCCGCATGTGCTGACGCACAAACTGCTGCCTAGCTCCAAAATAGACACCCTTGCATCACTGTGCAAGGTGACTGTGTTGTTAGTAGGATAGGTTTTGTGCAGGCTTCCTGCACAAAAACAATCCTCTGAGGCTTTTTCTTCTTTCTACTTGTGCTACAGAATGCAGCACATGAAGAAAGAGGAAAAAATAAGGCGAAATAAGCATATTTCTCCTCATTACACCTCCCCTTTGGGAGGAATAACTTTTTCCCAAATTCCCCAGCTCTACCACTAATGGTAAATCTGGGAACACCCCACAATCCATGGGTGGATGCGTGGAAACACCAACGCCCCACCCATGGAACGCCTCCCTGGGGCAGAATAACGCAAGACAGCAACTTGTGTGGATTTGCATTACTCCACATTTACCAAACCAGGCAGGGACTTGGTAAATGTCATTCTAGGTTTTGCGTCGCCCTTGTGCCCCTTTGCGTGGCACATGAGTGACGCGAAACCATTATAAGTATTTATTCCTATATTTCTAAAATGTCATCCCATATTTGCTGCAAAGTTTGCGCCATTATATTGCATTTTAAATAGAATACGGTCATCTAGCACCAGTTGCAACATATCTTCAATGCAGTATTCTATTCTCAGAAAGCTGGAGAATTTCCAGTTCAATATCTTTTATCGATTGTTAGGACAGTCCACCCATTTTAACATGTACTCTATTGAGACCATAGTGAGTCATCGTTGAAGAGGAGAGCAGACTTTGATAAACAAATATCAAGGGATGTTTTTAAGTCTATCCACATCAGAACCTCAGCCCACCAGGCTGTGATTTATGCCTAGGCATTAATCTCTGTCTGAATGCAATGCAGTCATTCTGAGATTTATAGCTAGTATTAGAATTAGAGATAGCAATATTTGTCCTCACTCCCGTACAGGATGTGTTAGGGACATGTTCAACCATTAAAGTATCACAAGTCATTAGCCGTATGGGCATATATCCAGCAAATTTCGTTCTACATAGTAGGGATGAAATTACCACCTATTCATGTAGAACTAAAATTTTAAAATAACATCCAAACAAGCCTCCCCTGAGGAAAATATTATAGCCCTCACAGCCAAAACTGGAAGCACATAGGGCCATATGTACAAGGACTGCTGAAAACTACCGCTAACGCTAGTTAGCGGCAGTTTTCTTACCGCTGTGTACTGCTGAAAACTATTGCCTTGTTAGGGACGTATGTACAAGACATCGCTACATGGCGATAGCTTCAGGGATCAGTGGTGAAAACTGCCGCTAACATTAGCGTGATGGCGATAGGAATTCCGGCGTTAGCGGGCGAAAACCAACGAAAGGCATATTAGCAGCAAAAAAGTGCACGTTAGTCTGCCCAATGTGAGTTTTTTTTACATCTTTTGGAAAAAATAGCCTATCAGTCGACCTCCAATAGAAAATAGGCAAAAAAAACAATGAAATGCAGAATGGAGCAGCCAGGGCCAAATGCAGCACACATCAACAACCCCTCAAGCCACCCAACATCCAGGATGACCAGGATGAGAGCCTGGATGCCTCGCAGGACCTGCACCTAAAGCCTGGATGCCTCACTGGACCTGCATCTGGAGCCTGGATGCCTCGCTGGACCTGCGTCTGGAGCCTGGATGCCTCGCTGGACCTGCATCTGGAGCATGGATGCCTCACTGCACCTGCGTCTGGAGCCTGGATGCCTCGCTGGACCTGCGTCTGGAGCCTGGAGTGGGATGCGGAGGTGCTGTGGAGTCGATGAGCCGTGGCGGTAGACATTGAGACGCGGCGATCGCCCGTGCCTGGGGGGAAAGTCTGGCAGGTCGCATGGAGACACGTTGCTGACCTGTGTGAGAAGACCACCTTGAGGCCCTTGAAGCTGTAACTGGTAGAGGCGCCCCTGCGCACCAACGTAGGGAGGTCTGCATCGCATACTACGATCCACCTCTACACCGGGGTGCATGTAGGGGATTACCATTGGTGAGCGGCGCCTCTCTGCGTCACAGACCGGATGATGTTTCGCTGGCCTGACGCTGTGGAGGGTGAGGCCCCTGAGCTGCGCCGAACTTGTGTTGTGGGAGCGCTGCATCTTCACGCATAAGGGGGCCCTGTTGCATCACCTGCATTGGGAGGTTCCCCAGCGGACTTGGCGGCGACTGCTGAACCCAGGCTTGTGAAATCCTGCCTGGCTCAGGCTCCTATTGGCTGAGTCACAGATTTGGAGAGAGTGCAGCGGATTGCGCCACGGTGTCAATGTCTAGGTAAGGAGAAAGTGGGACGCATAGCGGAGGAGGCCCGAGGGTCGAGTCGCCCAGGCCTAGCACCTGTAGATGAAGCACCCCCAGTGGCGGCTCATCAGCTATGGCAGAAGAGTGTCGCCCCACTGCTTTCAAGCAGTGGAAGAAGAGGAAAAATCATCACATGATGATAAATTCCTGATGTAATCGTGCCATGTTTCCTTTGCGGGCGGGAAGGTGGGTAGGGCAGCTCCACTCACGGAGCAGGGCCGGGGCGGAGTGGCATGCCCTCTCAAGTGCGCAGTGACTGTTTGGTCGGCCCACTCAGGCCGCCTAAAGCAGTCATGCGCACTGTCCTGTACGCAATGCAGGCTACATTACAGCCTGCATGGAGAACATGCCCACCCCTCCAGCCCCTGGCCGAATACCGTGTCCCGGCGCCAATGACCAATCCCAACGCTGCATTGCAGCGTTATGATTGGCTTAGGGGAGAGAGCCTGGCTGCCTACTTCCTGTTCCTGGAAGCAGACTCAGGAGAGCAGGAGCAACGAAGACACGGGACCCGGCCACAAGGTAAGATTTCTCTCATTTAAATATTTACAACACCCGCTCACAAACACACCCACGCACCCACGCCCCATCCAGTGTTCTTTCCGGTGTTTCCCACCTCCCAGCTGTCCAGTCCCCCCCGCAGCACTTCTCAATGGCGGCTGCTGTGCGGCCGCTGTGCGGCCATGCGCAGCGGGCGTACCACTGGTGTGCTAAAGGTATATATGAAGTTACGACGCATACCATTACATCGCATTCCATTACAATGCATACTAATACTAGGCATATTGCAACAGTAGGGAAGGTGTTGGATAGCGGAGATGTAAAAATTACTATTCCAACTTCAGTGAGTGCAACCCTAAAACTAACCCTTGCACCCCAAAGCAAACACTGGACCCTAAAATTCATCTTTGAGCCCCCAAAACACACCCTAAAAATCATATTTGACCCAAATGCACACCCCAATTTTCATAATTGACCCCAAAACACACACCAAATTTCAAATTTTACCCCATAATACACCCCAAATTTCATCTCCGACGCACGAAACCCATACCCACCCTAAAACTTAAAAATACCCCATTACTGACCTCACAATGCGTTGTAATGGAATGCGATGTGAAAGGCACCTGCATTGTTGGAGTAGCGTTGTAAAGGCAGTACTATGTAATGCCTGCGTTGTAATGGACGTCTCCCGTGCCAAAGGCAAGCCTGTCTGCGTCCGTCTGCCCTTTGATCATGCTCAGCACCAAGGACCCTTCCTCTCGGACACTCCACCGCTACGACGCCACCACCCTCCTCGCCATCAACCCTGGACGCCACATTGCCTGCCAGGACCAACCTCTGCTCTGGGCCGGACATCGCCATTGCCATCACTGACGGCTACTGAATCACCCGCAAGGACCACCCCGACCGTCCAGGCGGAGGCATTGCCATCACCTACAGAAGCACACTCTGACTGACCACGCACTCTAATGACCCAACGGTGACCATAGAACACCTCAACTTCCAGATCCGCAACCCCAAGCCCATCCTCTGCGGCACCTTCATCTGCAGGCCCCCCGTGCCATGGAGCCCCATTCTCCGATACCATTGTAGACCTCATTGCACCCCAGGCTCTCCCATCCACCGACAACATCCTTCTCGGTGAACTCAAGTTGCACCTGGACAACCCCAGTGACCAGAACACCACCCCCTCCTGGGGAAGCTCCCCAACATCAGACTCAAGCAGCTAGTCAACGCAGCAAGCTACATAGCAGGACACACGGTTGAGCATGTCTCCTCCCCCAGCGTGAACTTCAACTACAGCCACACCACCAAACTCTCCTGGACTGACCATCATTGTATACATCAAGTCTTCACCATGCCCACCGTACACCACCGCCATCATTGCCCCCCTCGCAGCTGGATCAAGGCCACCGAAGAACGTATCCTCAACTCCCTCAGCACCACCACTTCGCCAACGCTTACAGACGATGACACCGCAGCGCGCAACTGTCACCGATGGATCTCCAACTGCCCCGACACCCGGGCACCCCTCAAGAACGGCACTGCGTCAGTACCGTACACCTGCCTGATGGCAGGCGTAAGGGTGACGCAGTGCCACAGGGATAGGCTGGCCCAATGCATTGCTGGAGTAGCGTCATGCTTGTGACATAACTACAGCAATGCGTGACTTTAGCGCTGACAGATACGTCAGGATTCCAGACGTATCTGTCATTACTTGCGACATGGAGCGCTGTCCAGTGAATCCAGCGTATCCATGGTGTCGCAAGAAGGTCATAGTGTCTTGTCGCAGCGCTGCAACACTTTTCATGAGTGAGGCCCAGGAATGCGCACTATCTTATTGATGGTGCGCATTCCTGCCCTGTAGTTTTGTCGCAGAGCAGCGCAGCGACATTGCTTGCAGTGCGGTCCAGCACCAAAACCTGCTGAAATGAGGCCTCAAGTGTTATCTCCATTTTTAAGACCAGCTATTTTCTGGTCTTAAAAAACTGCCTCTAACTGCAGTTAGAGGCAGTTTTTTTGGTCTTCCACACTTCAAGAATTCCCTTGTAAATATCGGGAAGTGGGGTTAGCGGCCATTTTTGCACGGGAAAGCCTCCCTTGCATGTCATTATCGCTAACAGAAGTGGTGATCTTTAAAATGAATGTTTTCGCTGGAAAACCTCCGCTAATAGAGGTTAGCGACAGCTTGTACATACAGCGATAAAAATATCACTGCAAAACCGTCTGAAAAGTGCCGCTAAAGCGGCATTAACTCCTTGTACATATGCCCCATAGAGTCCACAGCATGGGTTAGTCCCTCTTCTCCTTGATGCCGTGGAGCGTGACATCAGCTTTGCTTGTGAGAGATAGAGAGAGAGAGAGAGTGTGTGTGTGTGGGGGGTGTAGGGGGGTGTGTTTCTTTGAGCTATGCAATCTCTTACGATCTTTTCTCCATTAATAAGTTTATTTAATTTAGCTAGGACTTGAGCTGGCAGAGTTATTCCCACCTCCATTGAATTATATCTGATTCTCTTCAATATCTCTCAATGTGTTGTGTGTGACTTAATTCAAGGCTTATCGTGAGTAGATTAGTAAATTGCAACTTACTAACCATTTATATGTGTGTATTTTTTTAATGTCCCAATTTGTGCTGTTTTGATTGTTGATGTCCTCCTCTCACTGTGTAGTAGATAGTGCCTAATTTCCATCCATTCCCCCTGCAATTCCCGCTTTTAAATCTGAAACTTAGAACTGCATAGTTTTATGCAATTTTGTGGAGAGCTCCACACATAACAGAGAGTATTGCATTTGTGAGTACATGAAGTAGTAGTATAGGAGAGTAGTAGAAATACACGTAAATGCCTTTGTTAATTGCCCCCAGTGGATTCCTCCCATAGGAAACATTTGGAAACGAAATGAATTTCAGCTAGGCGGCATGCTTTCACTCTTCCAGATTAAAGCACCCACCGCTAAGAAGGCAGGTTTGACAGCCGGTTGCAGATCAAAACCTAGGGGGATATTAGCAACAACTTGCGATAATTATCGCAAACCGCGCTTAGCGCGGTTTTTTTTATCGCCGCCTATCGCTGGATATTATCGCGGAGATAACACGCTATTAGCAACGTTTATCTCCAAAGCGATAAAATATCCAGCGATAACGGCGAAATGCGTGAATATCGCTGGACATCCAGCGATATTCACGCATTAACGCCATGTGGGACTTAGCCTGACAATCCACCTCCCATTCAACAAACAGGTAAGTCGTGTTTTTAGCAGGTGTTAAATTTTATCGCTTCGCCTGCGTTGCTAATAGGGGGAAGTGGTGTTAGCGACTGTTTTCAGTCGCTTTTAGTTGGGAACGCCTACCTTGCATGTCATTAGCGATAATTATCGCTGGCATGCAAGGCGATGGGAAAACGGGCCGCTTTCGCCAGAAAGCTGTCGCTAACGCCTGTTAGCGACAGCCTGCTGATAGGGCGATAAAAAAATCGCCGCTTTAGCAGCAAAAAGTGCCGCTAAAGCGGCGATAAAGCCCTTGCTAATATGCCCCCAAGACTTTAATGTCTCTGTGCAGCTGTTCAGGGTACTGTCATCCGAAAGTCCTGGGACAGGTCCTCTTCAGCTAATTATTCAAGCTCGAATTTATTGTAACTCTCCTGATGTTTTCTCCATTCGATAAATGAGCCATCATCCCCTTTATAAAGTAAAGGTCCTTTTCCTTCCTTCATCAGTTTCTACTCTTGAATTGCAGTAACATGTGCCTTGAATGAGGTATTAAAGGACACGGGCTAAGGTGATGTATTTGAGCCACAGATCAAAGCATTAGATGTCTTACATAGGTCCCACTTTCTCTTTCCAGAAGGGTACTGTAAACTATGGTGTTTGAGATATGCCTATTGGAATTTTGCAAACATTTTTGTAAAATCCAGAATTGCAAAGGTGTCTTTGATGTGTCAGACTGTTGCTGATCTCTGATTACCAGTCAAACCTCATTGTACAGCAAATACTTCCCTTATTTTTATGATTAAGCAAGAGACCGAGGCTTCCACAAAGAGTTCAAGAAGAAAGCAGGAATGAATATAGCAGTACTGATTAGACCTCCTATACAGCCGTTCTACACTCAGGGCTCAATAAAGCTACTCATATGTATCTCTCCCCATTTCCTAAAGTTCCTCTGTAGATGGAATTAATTAGTCTAATTAGTCTCTCTCCTCAGTCCAGAATTGTGATTAGCCCATAATCTACCCCTGAATAGCTACAAGTTTAAAGTATAAAACCTCTCTTGTAATACTTTTTGGTCTATATTTTTAATTGTATTACGATGATTAATACGGCTGTATCTCTTTTCGGCCTGTCCTCTATAAACGATTTCAGTGTTTACATTTTTTAATTTTTACAGAGATAAAAATAAAGCTTCATTATAAAAAAAATACCGTTAATATAAAGCACTTTCTTCGACACAATAGATAAAAAATACAAAAAAAATAAAAAAATTACACTGTTTGTTTTTGAATTCATAGTCCGTATTTATATGAAGAACTCAGCAATAGGGTGTTTTGTCTTAGTTTTGAGAAGGATTTCAGTTTAAGTCTAAAAATATGCTAGAAAATTTGAAATTATCTGGTACGAAGCACAGTTAACATTGTACCATAGTGTCAATGGAAGTATGGAAAGTTTTAACCTTATGATCAAGGGTCCAATATAATTAGCGTCTGTTGGTAAGCAACATTGGGAAGAATAGGTCTGCGGGCATAGAGATTGGTCACATGAAATCTTTGCAATAACAAGAGGTCAAATACCATCCTCGATTAGTAATGAAGGATGGATTAAATGAGTTAGACTAATAGTAATAAGAAGGCACCAAGAAGATATAAAAATCACACTGAAAAGGTACAAGAATTGCACAAAAATATCACAATTAGGGGTGGGTGAAATATTCTGTTCTGTCAGCGGAATTGGCAGAATTTTAGCGACTCTGTGTTACTCTTGTAACATGGAGTTCTGGTCAAACTCCGCCAATCTCTGTGTGGCTAATTTTTCTTCTATGCCCCAAAACTGTAAGTTGGTGAGCGCGATTTGGGGTCCACAAGTCCAATTTTCGGTCGCTAGGTGGATATCTGGCAAGATTTTTCCAACGTGGCCGGTCGCGGACAGTCGCAACTGTTCACGGTTAGAATCTTGCAGAGTTTTATTGTACCTTTGTGGAATTCCACGGAGTCACATTCCGTGAGTTCTGCCCACCTCTAACCACAATGTCAGACATGGGAGAGTGATGCTGAAGTCAATGTTGGTCAGAGAGTACTCGAGAAGCATGGCCATTAAGCTGCTAAAGTTGAAAGTGTCTACCAAACCAAAAAGGACAGTACAAGCTTTGAATAATGATGTAAGAGTGAAAGATGGGAAAGTGTGGCATGAGTCGCTTGCCTTCAACTAGGAAAGGTGAAGATTCAAGGAATGACAAGAGCAACACTGAGAGATATGGTCAATGTTACTGGTGGTTGAATGAAGAAGAAGGCAAACTATTAATTCTGTGATTTTAGAAGAGTGTGAAGTGTGAATGTAAACTTTTTTTGGTATTCCCTAAGAGTTTAATTTTACTAATAGTAATTTTATGGCTGTTGAGATTTTACACTCATGAAGGAGACGCAGAACATAAAAAATCTTATCTTTTTATGTGTTGGGTTCTTCTCCAACTGCAGAATCCCTACAGTCGTAAAATTGCTAATAGTAATTTGTGAATTCTAAAAAAATTGTAACCTTACACAAAAGTATAAGTTTACCTTTGTGAATCAGACTCTATGATGTTGGGTGGTGTTGTCTCCAACCGACATCTCTGCGGTTTCGGAACTGACCGAACTTGGGTTGGGGGTCCGAAACCACAATTATGATGCAACTGCACATGGTGCTGTCGCAAACTCCCATTTCCCTATGGGAGCTTGTGAGGCAGTCGGAACCAAGCTGCAGCACAAGCTCCCATAGAGAAATGTGAGTTACTGTAAATCCCTGCACCGTGTGGCAGGCACCTGATGGTGCCTGCTACACAGTGCAGGGATTGAAAGGGGGGCACCATAGGTGACCCCGGCCCACCACTGGAGGACGCGGAAGGAGAGGGGCCCTGCTAGGAGCCCCCAAAGTCGCTTTCTGACAGGCGTTCCATGTCAGAAAGCCCGACATGGCCTGTCGGAAACCGACATCATAATCCAGACGGCCGAAACGCCTTCTGTTAGAGATTATGATCATATTCCGACTGGTCGACATGCTCCTTGAGCCCGGCGGATTGACCCACCGGTTTAAACTCCGACCGCCTTCTTTGTAAGAAGGTGGTCAGAGTTGAAACCATGGATGTCGGTCGGAAAGCCTCCGACCAGCAGACGGAGGCTGTCCGAACAACATCCAAGTGAGGCCCTTAGTGTATTTATTTAGAGGCTGTTTGCCAATGGTATTGCTGTAGAGAAAGTTAGGACATTAAGAATATACTGTGAGCACCATAAATCTACAGGTTACAGATGTACTGGATGAGCATTTTATTCACACGCAGCAGCAAGACTGTGGCCAAGCTAGTGTGGTCATTCAGGCGTTGGAGTTATGATGTCAAGCTATGTAGATAATGCATTTACTTTGGCGTAGTCACATGTTAGAACATGAGACAAAGTTAAACATTACATTACTAGAAATTCAGTACGACCTAAAAGCAGCACTGTTCAACTATATGTTTGCTTGCGCATGCATAAAACACACTCAGCTGGTTCTTGGTACTAAACTCTAAACTACAATTACTACTAGCTTTTAAAAAGAAACAACAAACTACCTTCACTGCTTGTTTTAAAAGCTACACGGTCCCTATTCTAGGAATGGGACAGGAAGGTGTCAGTCAGAACTCATCAAGAGTTCTAAGTAGAGAGAGAGTGAGAACATAAGCATAAAGCTTCTGCATCAAAGTCAAATATATAAATCAAAATCAATTAAAAGCAGAACGTCTCATAAAGAAATGTTCAAGAAACTCAGTAGTGTCTCAACTAAAGGGAATGGCATGGAAAGCAGCCTGAAAAATATAATGTGGCATGAGTGGTTAACCTACTCTAGGAACACACACTAATATAGACAACACATTTTATCAATGTAGCATTCCAAGGTTTCTTCTTTCTTCAGCTAGCCAATCATCTTTCGATGCTCTCATGGGAACCGGATCGCTCCTCGTCTTCTCACCGGGAATGCAATAACTTCACACATCAGTTATAAAAACCTATTAACTAGCAGGTTCTTCTAGTCTACTTGACAGTTCTTTGTCATGATCAAAACTACTTTCCCATGAGGGAATCTTCATATCTATCTTTCTAAACACCATTTTTATTTATCATTTAACAGCGCACATTCTGTAAGTAGAAATATTTGCAGATTTAGATGAAAACATTTATGCAACCATGGATAAGAAATACATATCCATGGGAAGGTCAGGAAAATAAAATTGTATGTGTACTCAGCCTTTTCAATCATGCCAGCTTGTCAGAGAAATGTTGCTTCAGCCATTTAGGCCTAGCACGGATAAATATGGTAGCCTACTATGATTTTCTACATTTAAATGCACTTTTATTTTTCATTAAAGCCTACACGGTCATTCTGCACATTATTATAACCACATTACCTTCTTAATGTCATAAAACGTTTTATCACCCCCAATGTTTTCAAACCATCACAATTTTCTTCTCAAAATGAAGCATTAGAGTTCACTCTCATTCTCAGTTGAGTCACTTCTCTTTCTTTTCAGACTCTCGTTTCTTTTCAACTTCTCATATTCTCGATTGATGTGATCATTTAATTATAATTCTTTCTTTATATGTTTGCTTCTTTCTTTAGTCTTTCTTCTATTTAGATAATAACTATAATTTTTGAAAAAGGCGTAAGTTGTGGTGAGCAGTCAAAATATCGAAAAATAAATATCGATATACACTAATATCGAGGTGACAATATCGAAGGGACAGAATATCGATGTTAAGAATATCGATGGACAGAATATCGACCCTAAGGTAAGTAATATCGATTTTTTTATATCGATGTAAGTAATATCGAAGTTAATAATATCGAAATCAAATATATCGATCTTACTAATATCGATATTTGTATTATTGTTATGTATTTTGTTATGTGTTTAATATGTATGCGTTATATGTGTTTTTGTTAAGTGTTCTACTTGTCTAAAAATATATGTATACAATTTGTATATGTTAATAATGGTTTTTTTAAGTTTTTTTTTTTAATACCGTAGCGGGTTGTGGGTTTATAGGGGAATAGGGTGGGAAGTAATTTAATTGTAATTAAGTTATAATGTATTTTAATTAATTGGTATTGATTATTATATTATTGTTAATTAATTAATAATTGGTAATTAATTTTTATTAATTGATTAATTGATCATTATGTTAAGTGTATTATTTTATTATTGGAGTGTGTTGTGCGTTTATAGGGGAATAGTGTTGGAAGTAATTGAAATCTAATGAAGTAATTATTAAATTTATTGTTGGGTATTGCTAATTAATTTATTGGACATTAATTATTAATTGGTAATTTTTTTTAATTAGAATTTTTGGGTTCTGAAAATTAATTTATTGTTGTTTTATCATTAATTGGTAATTACATTTTATAAAATATTATTTATCGATAAATTTAATCAATATAGTAATAAGTAATTATTAATTGGTAATTAATTGTTAACAATAATTATTATTAATATGTTTTTGTTATTAAAAATATTTTATTGTTCAATATTTATTATTTGGCAATTAATATTTATTAATTATTATTTATTGGTATTTATTATTAATTTATTGTTAATAAATTTTTCATTAGTAGTTATGTTTTTAAAAATTATTTATTGGTATTTGTAAATAGTTTAGAGTTATTTAATAATTCATTAATTATTTTAAAAAATTATTTTATTTATAAGTATGTTATTTTTAACTTCTACGCTATCCAACACTTTCCCTACTGTTGCACTCTCTGGAGTTGGAATAGTAATTTTTACCCTATGCTATCCAACACTTTCCCTACTGTTGCACTCACTGGAGTGGGAATAGTAATTTTACCCCCCAGCTATCCAACGCTTTCCCTACTGTTGCACTCACTGGAGTGGGAATATTAATTTTACCCTCCCGCTATCCAACGCTTTCCCTACTGTTGCACTCACTGGAGTGGGAATAGTAATTTTTACCCTCCCGCTATCCAACGCTTTCCCTACTGTTGCACTCCCTGGAGTGGGAATAGTAATTTTTACCCCTACGCTATCCAATATTTTCTCTACTGTTGCACTCTCTGGAGTGGGAATAGTAATTTTAAGCTCTACGCTATCCAACATTTTTCTTACTGTTGTTTTTTGGGAGTTGCAATAGTAGTTTTATTCCTTCCGCTATTTAATATTTTTGTATAATTTTAGTTAATGTAGTATATAATTAACTTTAAAAATATGAAAAGTAAATTATTTTTTTAAATTTGTTATACATAATTATTTAATTTTTATTTATGTTATTGTTTTATGTGTATAGATGTATTTGTAATTTATAATATTTTTTAATAATTTATAATTTATTAAAATAATTATTAAAACTGATATTAAGTAAGTATATATATTATATATTATATGTATATGTTTAATTAATGTTTTATTAAATTATATATATTACTTATTAATTTTAAACATTATAAAATATTTTTAACTATGTTTATTTTATTTATAAGTATTATTTTACATATTTTTTTAACAAAAAAAACCGGATATTTTTAATAACGATATTTTTGACATCGATATTTTTTTTCTCGATATTTTTGTACTTACCATGTTGTAGATAGGATATCAATATTGTTGACATCGATATTCTTGCTCCGATATTTTTGTAGGTCGATTTTTTGACCTTCGATATTTTGTCAGTGATCCGTAAGTTGTGTAAGCAAATCCCTATTATTAATGCTGGCACAAAAATAGTCCTAATGAATCCTCCTCCAGCAGTAGCAACCCTGTTACTAAGGGGCCCATTACGATACCCGGCGTAAAAAAATCCGCCAGGCATGGAAGCGGCAAAAATCCGCCCGCACACACCGTCTGAACACCGACCACGCCATTACGATTACACAAACCGAAAACCGCCATCGGCAGAAAAATCACACAAAATACCGCCCGCCATCGTCCGAGTCGGAGTCAAACCGCCCGCCACGGACGGAAACACGCCCGACAACACAAAACCGCCCGCCCTCACGGCCGACACACCGCACGTGAGATAACGATCGCACCGCCATGAGCGCGGGAAAACTACAAATATACCGCCCGCCAACGCAAACAACGCCGATGAGAATCGACACGGCATAAGCCATGGCGCCCACGTCCCTGCACAGAAACCATCCGCTCACAAAACCAATCGCACACAACATGGCCAACAAGTCCACACAGCAAGGCACGCACAAATACACAAGCACAGTACACATCCCGAAAACACCCCCTGGACAAACAAAAACTACAAAGGCCAGAACCCCAGACACAACACACCTGAAAACAACAGACCATGAGGACACACCCACATAGGTAAGTACAAAAGCAGCACTCCCACAGACCACAACCCCTTGCAACATTGCAAACCAGAGAGGAGAGGAGAGGACACAGTGACACAGCAAGGACAGCAGCACACCACAGAAACGCACACATCACAACCACCACCACCACCACCACCAAACACCGGCACCACAAACCCCCTGCACATTACACAACACACACCGCACCAGCACCACAAACACCATGGCACCACAAAGAATGCCCAAGTTCACGCCCATTGAGCTGACGGTCATGGTCGACGAGATCATCAAGGTGCACCCACAAATCTATGGGAACCTGGTCCAGCACACACCACTAGCCACCAGAAACAGAATGTGGAACCGGATCGTAGACCAGGTCAATGCAGTCGGGACCCTGCCCAGGAACAGAGTCGAAATAAACAAACGGTGGAATGACATCAAGAGCCTGGTCAAGAAGAAGGAGGGCAAAAACAGAGAGCTGGCTGCCGTCACTGGCGGAGGGAATCCCGCGCTCTTCAAGACCTTCAAAGCGTGGGAGGAGAAGGTGCGAGTCATCATACATCCCGAGATCCTCGCCGGATTAGCAGGGGGAGTGGAGGCTGGTAAGTACAAACTAATGTATACCAGCACACCGCTATGTACTCACATGCACCACCACCATGCCACAGCTCCCAGGGACAAACACCCCCATGTCCAGCACACAATACACAACACATCACACACACATGCAACAGACACCACCACACACAGCCCAAACAGAACAACTGTAAGATGCGTGGGGACATGTGTACACTCAGCCAGCCACGTAACCACCAACAGGTCCCCAAATATGCCAGAAGCGCCACAACGAGCACCCACCACACCCATGTGTCCGCCACAGCTGCACTAACCGACAAGTAACAGGTAAGTGGCAGGAACACAAAGTGCAGTGGGTGGGAGGGTGGACAGCCTAAGTACAACACACACCAGGCCCCTAGTCCCACAGCACAGCAAGGAGGAGCATCCCCCACACCCCACAGCCACGTGTCAGCCACCGCAGTGCACAACGACAGCCGAAAGGCAGACATCACGGTCCACAGCAATCGGTGTCAGTGGGTGTCCAGCCACCCCACGACCCACAACACCCCCACCCCCACAGACCTGCAACATGGAGCACCCCCGCTTAGAACCATGTGGCATCCAGTACAGTGCACGCCCGAACAACCTGCAGGTGGGAAACTGGACAGGGCTGGATTACTGGAGGCATGAGGACCGGAACACGACCAACACATGGGACATGTCACGTAGCAGACGAACAAGCAGCACCGCCCACCGTCACGAACAAGTGAACAATGTGCACACGGACATGAACAACAGACTCACACCCCACATGACCCATCACAGACATAGCAACACCCAAGGAGCCACGTCTGCATGCACAAGCCACACTGAATATAGTACCACACGGCAGCCACTGCGCAACTCATCACACACAACCGAAACACCATTGAAGTCCTGTCCATGTAGCCCCTACTGCCTGTCAACCACACACCCCACAACTACGCCTATGTAAGACAAACAACACTAGACGCAACAGAGCGGAACAACATAAATGCACACGAACACCACTGAACCCATCAAACACACAGACACACCATGCACATACAACATACCATCCATCCCATCCGTCAGCCCCAGTCTCATGAAAGGCATGTCATCCGCACAGCTGCCACACATACAGCAGTCACGCTAAGATACATGCCCATGACCAACCATGTGCCAGAAGTCAATGAAGCGCACGACACACTGTGAGCAACAACACACAACATGGGCCACACCCCCCGAGCACTGCAGTGATGCACATGGCACAGGGCAGCACGCACACCAAGGAGATGGGACAACTGCAATACGTTGGCTGGCACACAACCATCACTCACTCATAACGATGCGTCCAATGCCATGTCCAGTAATCACAACAGACAGCAAATATGCAGGCCATGTCAAGCATGCACACACCTCAAACCATGCACTGTCATGCTGCCACAACACATGTCACGTTCGGCACCCATGGCTAACAGCATGTACCCCAAAAGCATATTCCCTCCCAAATGCGAATCTGGGGCATGGCCCCCATGTTGCCATATGCGTTCCTAAGCGTTCCATTTGAACCCCAAAAGCATATTCCCTCCCAAATGCGAATCTGGGGCATGGCCCCCATGTTGCCATATGCGTTCCTAAGCGTCCCATCTGAACACCAAAAGCAAAGTACAAACCAGACCCAGGATGGGCCAGGAGCCCGCATACACCAGAGTCACAATAAGTAGGGGCACAGCAACACACCCATCGGCATGGCCAATCCGTCCCATGCCACATGTGCACAGCACACAGTCCCATTGCCAAGCACACACAACTACAAATGCTACAGCCACACACACGCCTCCGGGAAACCCATGTACGAGATTGCACGAACTGTTAATGTCAGACGACAAATACATACTTCGCCAGGTGCAACACAATAACAAATCTCATTCTCTCCACAGGTGACGAACTGCTGGATGCTGGGGATGGAGACAGCAGCCAGCACAGCCAGCCTACAAGCCCCCAACGAGGACACACGGATGTGGAGGATCTGTCCTCCTCTTCGGACACGGACCACCAAGCAGGCCGCATCTGGTGTGGCAGGGCCCAGCCGCTCCCCAGGACCCCTCCTACCCACCAACCCATCATCCAGGGCTGCTGAACATTCCCAGCCCCCTGCTGCCACTGTCGTTGCGGCCACACCCACGGTCATTGCGGCCACACCCACGGTCATTGCGGCCACTACCACTGCCGCAACCGCCACCATCGCCGCACCGACCACCACCGCCGCCACCACCACCACGTCTTCGCTGGCACCAGCCCCAGCGCAGGTGGTGGCCCGGCCGACTGGATCCACCCTGGGAGCCACAGCGAGGACCGTGGTGAGCAATGTGGCTAGTGGGCAGGCCGGTGGCAGCAGGACTGGTAGGAGGAGCAGGGTCAGGGAAACGCCAGCCTCCCCTGGGAGCCATGCCCTGCCTCAAATGGCCAGAGTCCTTGGGGCCTATGAAGAGGCCCAAGGACAATGGGCCAGGTCAGCTACAGACACGCGTGAGGTGCTGGGGGTGCTGAGGTCCATGGACGCCCGTATGGGCCAACTCGTGGACCTCATGGGCCAGCTGGTGGTGGCGGTGAGGTCACAGCCAGGGACAGCAGCTCCCCCTCCGCCACCACCTGCCGGGGCGCAGGGTCGAGCAGCAGTGTCCAGTTCCCCTGCGTCCACAGCCAGTGAGCACACCTCAACCACCAGCATGTCGCAAGCAGGCACCCCCTCGCAAACGTGGAAGGGGCCGTCCGAAGTGGAAACAGATCTCCCGGGAGGACTTCGCACGCTCCAGACGCAAGTGAGGCAGCCAGCCAGCCTTCCTTGACCACCCACTGCATTGACTTGGACTACGATCCCACTCCACACAGCCATCTGGATGGCATGTGTGTGTTGGACTATGGACATAGAACCAGTGGGTACACCCTGAGCATCACGCAGCCATGACCGACAGCTCATTGTCACTGCACGCACCACTTTTGTCATCACCTTACACACAATCACATGTCACAGTTTGAAATAAATGCACCTCTTACACAAACTGCTGTTTGTGCCCTGTGTTTTATTTGTACGGAATACAACGGCCACCTTGGGCGGAAAGGCACCTGATGCGTGGCATGGCAATGGAATCCGGAGGGCCTGTAGGGACCTAGGGGTGGGAGACAGAACATGAGCACATTCAATGAGTGTGTCACACACCCATCACACAGCACATGTCAACAACTACAAGCAATGTACACACATCGCACAGAGCAATAGGGCACAATGCCACAGCCACCAACAGTGGCATACTACCCTGGCCATGGAGCGTTGACACACAGCACGCAGTGAACAAACGGCCACCCTGACACAGCACACACACACCTGCACAGATACAGCCACATCAGCCGTCGTACATGGACACTCACCGTCAAGTGAAGTAGCGGGCGATGAGCTGCTGCCGCACATTCCCAGCTTCCTCCTCTCCGCTGTCCACCTCACTCGAGCTGTCCTGGTCTGCGGGCTGGGGCCCTGGTTGATCTCCGTCATCCACGATGAGGGGGATCTGCTTCCGAATGGCCAGATTGTGCAGCATGCAGCACGCCACCACTATCTGGCACACCTTCTGTGGGGAGTACGCCAGCGCACCCCGGTGCGGTCCAGGCACCTGAACCTGGACTTGAGGAGGCCAAAGGTACGCTCGACCACACGTCTGGTCCTCCCATGTGCCTCATTGTAGCGATCGTCTGCTGGGGTGCGAGGATTCCTCAATGGACTGAGCAGCCATGCCCCATTCGGGTACGCAGAGTCACCTGGGTGTGAGGGACACAGAGAACCGTTGCTATTCCAACTGGACAGGGGACAGCATCGCACAACCAGCACGCTACACAACTCCACATACTCACCGACAATACAGCCACGATCCTGTTGCAGATTGGACATCAGTCGTGGCAAGATGCTGTTGCGCATTATGTGTGCGTCATGGGCCGAGCCTGGGAACTTTGCACACACGTGGGTGATCACCATGTCCGCAAGGCACACCACTTGCACATTCAGGGAGTGCGTGTGCTTCCTGTTGCGGTACAGGTGCTCAGTGGCCTGTGGTGGAACAAGGCCAACATGTGTGCAGTCAATGGCTCCAACGACGTGTGGGATTCTGCCAAGGGCATAGAATGCACCCTTCACTGCCGCCAATTCACGAGCCCTGGGGAAGCGGATGTACCTGTTTCGGTACAGCATCATGGCTGCCAGTACATCCCTCAGCACCTTGCTGAACATGGGCTGGGACATCCCTCCTCCACTGCCCACTGTGTGCTGGAATGACCCAGTGGCGAAGAAATGCATGGCGGCCATCACCTTAGCCGTGGGGGTGACAGCAGTCGGATACACCCTGCGGGGACGGAGATGGGGTTCTAACATGGCACACAGTCGATGCAGGGTTGGCCTGTCCAGCCGAAACTTCCTAATAACCTCTGTATCGTCCATGTCCGCCAGCAATTGGTATGGGCGGTCAATGTTCGGTCTCCGCCTAGGGAAAATGGCAGAGGACACATGTCAAAGCAACACAACACATAGCAATTTCGCATACACATCACTGACATGACTGAGCAAGCACATGAGCCACAGCCCAGCTGTCAAGCTGGGGCGGCACGGCCACAATACACTTACACAGGTCTCCCAACAATGGCAATGGCTAGTGATACAAACCACTGCCATGTGCATGCACATGGGGATCTAGGCCCCAATGACTTGCGGGGCGTGCTGATGGGGACTGACTGCATATTCGTCAAGCGGCAACGCCACGGCAACATGAATGTCTGCTGAGCATGGAACTGCTTCCGAGGCTGGATGAGTATGGCACACGACGACGACGATGTGGGCACAGGCTGAGCGGCCAAAACAAGTGGGACCGGTGGCACGAGGGGATATGAGACAGTAGTAGGTGTCAGCACTGCACCCTATGTACAGCACTGTACGGATCACACCTCCCGAAACATTGACAGGTGTCCACATTGACAGCCCCATGCCAAGACGGCTGTGTGCTTGCAGTCACACGTCACAGGTGAGAGGTTACATTGCACGTGCCAGGTGGCAGACGTACATAGTGGGAGCTGGCATGTGTGTGCATGTGTCTCCTGTTCAGGATCCACCAGATGGGCGCTGACTCTGTACTGACCATTGGACACAGCATGTTCCGTGGAAGGCTTGTGTGTGTGGGATGGTGGCACTGGATGTGCCTCCGTTGGGTGGGGGGCCATGCACAGGGCGGGTACGTCGATGATTGCGCATTGTTGGTCACGGTGGGTGCACCAACTAAGATGTGTTGCCCTGTGTTCAATTCCTATGTCCGCATGATGATGGACTGTAGATGTGGGCAGACTACACATTGGTCGATGTGCTGTCTATATGCATGTGCCTTCACACCAGGCACAGCTGCCCCTGCACATGTGACCCCTGCTGGACTCGCTGCTGGGTCTGTGGAGCTGATGCACCTTCTGTGCGTGGGGCGGACAGCTCTCCTCACTTCCCTCATTGCGCATGTCATGACTTTGCCGCAGGTGACATGGATCATGGAGGGCCCACATGTACGCGTGGGTAGGCTACACATGATTGTTCACTGGTCGCCACCCCCAGTCAGTGTTTCGAATGGGAAGGTTGTCGTGCTGGTGGTATATTCGATGTGGCGGATGGGCGGGCCTAGGTGCGGGCTTACATTCCGGACATGGGGGGTAGTTGGATTGGCGACTAGTTGCAGTACACACGGGACACGTCTCTTCCTTTCCACATCTGGGTCATCCCTTGTACTCACTGACAGTGATACAGTCATCTTCGCCCCAGCCCTCATGTCCTCCCCTCGCTCCCCCAATATGCATGTGCACCTGCGAGGCTAGCGCTTGCACAGGCAGCCCCAAGCTCGCACCAGAGAGGGCAAGGAGTGTATGTGTGGGTCCAGTTGCACGAGTGGGCTGTCTCAGGGTATGATGTGTTGCGGGACGCCGTCCACCTGCGTGGTGCCCCAAATGGAGACCCGGCCTGCATGGACTATGCATCACAGTCTTCGCCTTCCGGATCCGCCACCTGCGACACCCAGTGGCTGTGGCTGCCCTTGCGGCCATGCCGCGTCCGTCTGTGACTGATGGCCCACACATTCACTCTTTGGCCTCTCTGGGGAGGGCTCGGGGGTGGTGGCGCACGCGCTTGCACTTAGTCGCAATGGCATGTGGCGTGGTTGGTATAATGGGCAATGGATGGGATGGTGCGAGCCACCTCCCGTGACGTCAGTGCTGCTCGTGCTGTGGTGCGTCCCCTACACTTCCATTTGACTTGTGCCATGCTAGACGTTGAGGTTCTATTGCCTGCGTGATATGACCAGGAGGAGCGCGAGGAGACCTCTCACACACCATGCTCCACTGCCATCCCGTGCCCTGTATCGCCTGTGCGGATTGACTATGTTGGGGTTACACCTGGTCGACTGGGGCTGTGTGTGCCTTGTCAAGGGGCATGGCGGGCGCACAACAGGATCCAGCTTGTCCACAGAGGGTGGGCTGAGGTGCGCCTGGTACCGCTTTGTACGTGTGCCCGGCTGCTGTGCACACACGTGTTCACTCCCCCCGACAGGTGTCCTCTCACAATGCCCAGGGAAGCGGTGGTGTACTGTTCATGACCCCTCCCAACACGGCGTGCTCCAACTTGGCATGTGCGCATCTACCCGTCACACCCACCCACCTGAGCACTGCGTCCATACGACTTCACACGACACATGTGTGTCTTCCACAGTTGTGCTACTCATTTGCGTTGACATCCAATACCAGTGGACTACATGGTCATGTCACGACTGCCGTGTACTTCACATTCTCTCATCCTCTCTCATTCGTACTTGTGAAATGAGTCAGCGGAGACAGTTTTGGTTTCAAACATTATATTGAGTCTTCTGTCCTCTGTGATGCAGTATAGTGGACACTACTGGCAGCGGAATACATGTTGAGGATATACTGAGCATGATTTCAAATGGGATAGGGTGTGGGGTTACATGTGACTGGCTGTTGCATGTGGGATGTGGGCTTCAGAGTTACATCTGCTTGGCCAAGGCTGTGCTAATGTACATTTACGTATAGCTGCGGAGCTGCGGACTTTGACACAGACGGTATACATGTAGCCTACCAGACCGCTTGGCATCATGGGCACAGTCCATCTCAGTTCCATGTGACAGGTTTGCTGCGGTTGTTCCTCATGCACGCGTGCATGTGAGATGACATCAGGGCATGGGCTTGCGTGCATGCAGCGGCGTGCCACTTGTTGTTGCAATGTGGTGGTTACTGGACATGTCACAGTCACTGGGGTCGTGTTGTTGTTGTATGCACTTGTCTTCCATGCAAAGGTCCTGGTATGGGATTCCCGGGGCGGGGGTGGGAGGGGTGCAGCACCCACAGACTCCAGGCGACCTATTCATGTCCACTGAGCGGTGTGTGTGTCCATGTGCGCTGGATCCATGTCGTGTCCTGGTTGTTCGTGCAGTTCCGTCCATGTGGGTGCGATACACAGACCCCATGCCACTGCCTCCCACGATGCATGCGGTGTTCCTGGATGTGATGGGGAACAGTGTGCATGTCCCGGTCATATCCGATGTCATGGCGATGTCGTTGATGGTGTGGTGACAGTTGCCGGTCGTTTGGTATGGCTGTTGTGGTGGTGACTGGCCAGTCCGTGCGGAAGCTAAGCATGAGTGCGGGGTTGCACATCATAGGTCAATCGGTGAACCTGCGTTGTGGTCCGACGAATTTACAGGTTGTCAGGTATGCGATGCCGTCCAGCAGGGCTTCCATGTCATTGGTGGTGTACATGTTTGCCAGCCAATGTAGCGGATGGTGGCTGTCAAGGTGTTGTTCGTAAGTTGTCCCTTGGAGGACCATGATGGGGCATGCTGGGTGACATTCGATGTAGCTGTTCTCGATGATCCGTCGTGTGGAGGCACAGTGGTCCCATTTCAGTGCGGGTGCGATGTTGGCCACATACGCCATGCCCCCATAGGCAGAGCAGGCCCTGTCGTGTGCGTCCAGAGGGAGGAGTAGTGGTAGCAGGTCCGCCTTTAGACATGCCGGGTTGGAGAGGCACATCTCCACGGGATGCTGGTAGGGACACCTCCGACAGTAGAAGACGGGCATGACGCAGCTGAACAATGTGATGCGGTAAGTCAGTCGGTAACTTACGTTCAGCAGGGACAGGAGATCGCATCCCAATATATGTTTCAGGTTGGTTTTGTACAGATTGACCTGTCCGGCGTAGTTGGGTAGGTGTGTTGCGGTTGCCATTTTGCAGCGGTGCGTTGTGGTGGCGTGCTCCGGCTGTGTGTGCAGTCTGCAATGTGCACGCTCCGAGGTTGCTGTGAGCTCTGTGTAGTCGTAGGGAGACAGGACTTGTGTTCTGTTGGCTTGTTTGGAGGACACGGGCCCTCATCCCACATGCTTCTCAGACAGTTCAAGGTCAGTGATGTGTGACTCCTTCCAATTAACTTGCATGTGGCCGACATGAGGGAGTGTTTTCTTTTTTCTTCCCCGTCCGTTGTGTGCTTCTGTGATATGTGCTATCTGCCCTGTGGTCGGTCTCCTCGGCATGCCTGTGTTGGTCTTTTCTTGGACAATGGCTGTATTCACCGGCTTCTTTGGTAGGGCTGTGGTTTCGGAGTTGGAATGGAAGGTCATTCAGTGCTGTCTGCTCTCCCTTGTGTGGGCGGCAGGCTGCCTTTCCGCGCTACCTTGGGCCTTGTGTGTGAATGTTATTCTTGGGCCACCTGTTGTCGGTCCCCGGGCTCTTTGGTGTTCCGTTTTATATGTCTTGTTCATATGTGCAGGGTGGTATGGGTGTTTCAGTGTGGTACTGGCGTTCCTCTTCCCGAAGGAGCCCTGCTTCTCCTAGTTGGTGTTGCCGCCGCTGTGTGCTACGCCATGTTTGTTACACTGGGGTGTGTCCTGCTGTTGCGTGACTTCACTGACATGTGTGCGTCGGTTGTGTGGCGTTGGGTGTTGTCCGTGAATTGGGCGTTGGGGACATGTCTGTGGCAGGCCTGTCACGTGTCATGTGCGTTCGGGGTGGGGCTGATGTGTGTGCTGCTTGGTTGTGTCCCTGTGTCTGTGTGCGACGCATGCATGGCGCTGCGGTTGGCCTCTGCGTTGTGCGCATGTGTGGCGGCGTCATCGCCGCTTTGGGGCCGTGACGGGGTCGTTGGTTCCTAGTCCCAGGTGGTGTGTACACATGTGTTACGCGATATTACGATTTGGCCTGTGTGTCATATGTGGATGCAATGGTGGATGTGTAGTGTACACGCGCTGGTGGGGGGTTGTCCGCTTTTCCGCCCTTGCACTGTGTGCGCTGTTTGCGTGCACTTGTTGTGTGTGTGCCTACCTGCGTCTCCGCGATGCGTTGCGTCCTTGGTGGTGCATCAGCAGGAGCATGGGGAGGGCCTGCAGTGCTGGATTCATGCTCGGGGGAGCCGCTTCTTCGTTGTCCGTGCTCGGCGTCCGTGTTACCGCTTCGGTTTGTCGTACGGTATCTCTTGTTCGTGGGAGCCGTTTGTTTGCGGCATCGTAATTTATACGCCGGGCGGGACGTGTTTCGTCGGACGGTGTGTGTCAATTGGGCTGCGCCGCTACGTGTACGGGCGCACTTTGATGGCGGACGGTGTTGCTGGCTTGCCGGCGGTGTTTGGCCTACTTTTCGCATCGTAATTGGGCGGGCGTGTGGTCTGCTGCGTGCCGGCGGTAACTGGTGGTTTTTGCATCCGCCAGCACGGCGGTTGTGCTTCCGCCCGCCATCGTAATGAGCCCCTAAGAGAAGAAACTCCTTTCCCTTAACTTATATGGTATATAAGAACAGCAATGCCGATCTTTCAATATCTTGCAGACTCCACCATTCTCTGTGAGCAAAATGTCTAATGAAAGGTGATTTTGTAAAGCCATGGATCTAATAGTCCCTAATTCGGTATTAACAACTCATAAAGCTCCATAATAGCTGATTGGCAATTTATCAATAACAGTTGAAAATTTTCAGATTTTCTGATTGTGAGAAGTTGGCCTGGTATATGCTGTCCACTAATTAAAGTGGGCACCTTGCACCAGTCCAAACAACCCTTATGGTGATTTAAGAGGTCAAAGATAACCTTAGAAAGCTATCCAAGTGGTAGCTGTGGAGAGCATTTTAAACAAAGTGGTATCAGTTCCTAAAACTGATACCACTTTGTTTAAAATGATTGTTCTAGGAGCATAGGTACAGGACCTTTTCCTAATTTGCTCCCAGTCCCCCCCCCATCTCTGAACTGTGTTGACAGCTGTGGAGAGCAGCCTTCAGGCTTAGGGGCCGATTCCGATTCGGGCCGGAAATCTCTCCGACCGAGCCGGACCCAGAGAGATTTCCGACCGAATCGGACCCGTGCAGCCCGACCGAACGAGTACGATGCGCATGTATGCCATCGGACTCGAGTCGGTCGGACTCCCATTGAAGTCAATGGGAGCCTGTCGTACAACGCGTATGCGGGCTCCCATTGACTCAATGGGTGCGAGGCGGACAAGGGCGCCCCCTACAGCGTGTACGCGGCGAAGCGTCTCGCGCCGTACACGCACAGGTAGGGGGGACCCATGGGTCCCCCCTGTGTGTGACTCGCGTGGCTACGCGTACAGGGGGGTCCGACACGGACCCCCAAAGTACGGCTCCGACTGCTCTTTGGAGCCGGAGTGCGCGGCTCGGTCGGACTGCTCGCGGCGCGCATCGTACTTACCCGGCCGGGGAACGTCTCCATTGCGCGGTGCGAGTCGAGTCCGAGCGAGTCGGTCAGTGCGGTTAGACCCGGGAACGAGTCGGTCGGAGCGGTCGGGATGCCCGGACGAGTCGGTCAGCGATTTCGCATCGTACTCGCTCGCACGCGCGTATGAATCGGTCGGGCAATAGGGCTCCGAATCGGATCCGGTTAAGCCGAATCCGATTCGGAGCCCTACCGGCCGAGATCGGAATCGGCCCCTTAGTCTTGAAGGAATGTTAAGCAGCTTGTTTTCCCAGAATGCAACCTTATTGTATTGGTTAAATGAAAGGAGTAGTTATAAAAATATGTATTTATTATTATAACACACCTTAAACACCTCACAGTATCAGCTATGCGCAGATAAACACAAAGCACACAATACTGTAGCACAGAAACAATCGTAAGTAGCACTAATACACAGTGGGCTCCAGGGGAGACCAAACCATATACTAAAATAGTGGTATAAGAACCATGACTCGAGTCAAGACAGTGTCTAGAGGTTGTAGAATCGCTGGGACCCCAAGGAGCCACCCAAGGTGAGTAAGGAGGGACCCCACGGAGGACGGTGCAGTGTGAGAACACGACCGTGTGCTACGTACAATTCAATGGGAGAGTCACGGTTGCAGTTTTAAAGTTTAAGGACCCTTCCCAGTGGATTACGAAGAAACCCTTTAGAACATAGAAGGTTGGAGAGCCACCCCACCATTGGATACCGAAGTACCAGAGTTACCTATCCCAGGGAAGCCGGGTGCATAGGGATGAAGTGGCATCGGAAACCGTCATCAATCTCAATGGGAGTCTTCAAAGAAATGCCACTGCTGGAAAGAAGAAAAGTGTCCAGTGGAACCCACAGGTGGATTCTTGATGGAAGGAACCTCAAAGCAGAGGGGACAGGGTCTGGGTCACTCAGGAGTGACCAGGGGCTCGGTAGACGAATGCCCACCGATGTCGGGTGCTTCAGGTGTGAAGATGGAGACCTTGACTCTGCAACCCCGGGGACCAGGAGACGTCGAGGACAACCAGGAGCCAGATACGAGCTGTCCCATGAAGGATATCGAGTGCTGAGGGGTCGGTGTCCGGCGGGAGCACCAACAAGCCTTGGCAGCGGCAACCCAAGAAGAAGGTTGAGTAAGGTTACGATCTGGCCCAGCAAGGACCAGGAGACTCACCACAGCAAGGGGAGTCAGGGCAGGCCTGGAGCAACCAGGGGAGCCCAAGAAAAGCAGTTTTGTTGCTCAAATGGACCCACAGGCCGAAGGCACAGGAGTCGCGAGGGGACCTTTAGCAGTTTCACAAAGTCACAGCTTGCAGGGTACAGAGTGCAAGGAGGCCAAAGTCCTTTGTGCAAAATGTGCGCAAAGGTTGGGGATATTGATACTCCAATGCACTTAGTTGGGGAACGCCAACAAGCATATGCTTTTGCAAGAGTATGCGGTGCACAGGGGTTCGGGTTATGTGGTCCCCACAAAGGATACTGGCCTCAGACTTAGTGAGAGGGCAGCTCAACCTCAAGGAACATAGAAACCCACCTCCTGTGTTGCTGGAGCCTTCGGAGTCTGCAGGAGCTCAGGATCAGCAGACTGGTCAGTTGCATTGCGGTGCCTGTGAATGCAGGGGAGTGACTCCTTCACCCCAAGGGAGATACTTCAGTTGTCCTTGATGCTCCACAGGCCCTGCACGGAGCCCGTATGGTGCACGGGCACAGACAATGCTTTGGACAGAGAGGGAGACGAAGTCGGGCCCAGTCGAAGTCCAGCGAAATCCAGACTGTCCAGACGGTCGAAGTTCAGTGGTTTCTGGATCAGAATCTTGTCCATGTCGAATCTAGGGTCCTACAGCCAGGTAAGCCCTTAAGTACCCATGGGAGAGGGTTGGACTGATTCAGGGGACCCTCCCAGGGGAGGGTCTGGACAATGGGGAGGATACTCCCCTGCCCTTTGTCCAGTTTCGCGCCAGAGCGGGAGCCAATGGCTCCCAGGACTGGTTTGAACTGGACTATGCACAGGGACACCAAGTGTGCCCCAGATGCAGACTTTCAGGCACTTTGGAAGTGTTCCAACCCAGCCCCAATACACTAATTCCTGTCTGGGAGATGGTCACACCTCCCTGTGACAGGATGCCTATTGTCCTGCCTTCCACTGCTCGAGCTTGGCTCAGCCGCAGGAGGGCAGAAATGTGTCTCTGGTCGGCAGCAACCATTTTGTGCTGCCCGGGTCGAGAAGGCTGGTACCGGGAAGATCAGGGACCCCACGAAGCTCACTTCAGAAGGGTGGAATCATACCTCCCACACCGGTTAACGGTGTGGAGGTATGATTCCAAGGTGTTTGATACCAAACACGACATGTTTTGTTGCAGCTTTTTTTCGAGATTGCATTTTACGCGAGCATATAATGCACCTCTACCGATATGTCTGGCTGCGTCACCGACAACCCAGGAGACTGGTCTCCGAAGGCTGCAGGGGTGCTCTGCTCATGCAGGGGCACCTTCTCACGTAAAATCCAGCACCCTGCCTTCAGGATTGTCAAGGCCTGCTACAGTGGTGACTGATAGGTTTTAAGTGTAGTGACCTATAGATATAGTAAACCTATATCTAAAGTAAGTGGTGAATGCACCATCTTACACAGGCTGCAATGGCAGGCCTCTAGTTCCATTTTGCATGGCCTCTCATGGGTGGCATAATACATGCTTCACCCATGGGAGGCCTCTGGGGCACCTATGCCCTGTGTACATGTGTACCATATACTAGGGACTGACAAGGGTACCCCAGTATCCAATCTGCAGTGTACCGAAGTACATAACATAACTAATTTAGGGAGAAAGCAGATAGACTGGGGTCCTGATTAGCAGGATCCCAGTCAGACTAGTCAAAAACCAGCAAAACACCAGGCAAAAAGTGGGGGTAACTATGCAGTTGGATCCTACCTTCCTACACTGATCATTTAAGATTACTCCCACTGGTAGGATGATTGCTCCAAAAATGTCTCCAACTAACTAGGTTCCATCACTTATACTGCATGTGTGTTGGTGTGATTATGTCATTGTTAAATCTGTATACATGATACATTTTTGGAAACAGCAAAGCTAAATAGCAAATACCTCCCAAATCAGCTGGCAATTGGAAATAGGCATTCTGTCCGCAAACAAAATAAACTCCTGGTTTGACTGATTCTTCTCCCTGCAAGATTTGCCAAGAACCTCCCAAAATTTCAATTGTGTGATCACAATTACTAGCTCCCACTGATCTTTTTCTAAATTGGTTTAATTTTTGTAAATGCATAATTTAGCGTTTTGCCTCCTGTCCAATTTCAACTTTGGACAAATCATTTTCTTTTTTAATTCATCTTCTTCTTTATTCCAAATATGTTTTAAAACATCTTCCTCTCTATTTTTACTGCGTCTAAAATTTGAACTCCTTCCCTCTAATGTCATAATGAATACTTTCTCTAAAGGTCTCATTAGGCAGGTTAAATTGTACTTTTATGCCCTAGAGTCTATAGGTAAGTATGGTCTAAAATAATACCAAAGCTGTGCCCAGTTGATTTGCCTGTGGGTGTGAATTCATGCTCCTCTGCAATGGAACTTTTGAAAGAATAATATTCAAAGTGTTCTCGCCTATGTACTAAACTAAGCAATATACAACATGCAATTGCTTATGACAAAGGTGGTATGTCACCTCTTCTCCAGCCGATGAGTGTAAATGTGTGCAAGCATAACAGTCCTTTGCATTTATACCCTGAGTGTATTCCTGAAAGAATCTAGTATAAACGTTTGTTGAGTATTTTTCTCTCATGTGACTCACAAATGAAGCCTTCAATTCTGCCTCATTTACTGTATATGCAGGTGTAATAGGAGCAGTGGTAGAAGTAATCTCTTTCTCTGGTGTGAGATAAATCACTAATAGCACTGTTATAACTACTAAAAATGCAATACCCATAAAGATCTTCCATCCAGCCCTATTTAGGACACACATGTTTGTCTGTAGTTAGTTCGTTAAACAAAAATATAGCAGTAATATTCTGGTTCCTGGCTTTCTTTAAGCAGCTTCTTGAATTATCTTTTAGAGTTAGCTCATTTAGCTTTATTTACAGCAGTCTTCGTATAGTCATCCCTATTCCTACTCCATATTATTTTAATTATGTTATCCCTACTCTTCTAAAGCAACCTTGGGCATAGGGAAAAAGTATTAATTCTTTTCAAAATGTAAATCTTTTTCTCTCAGTCTTTTGCACTTACTCAAACAATAATGTCTCTCAACTCTTTTGTTTCTTCTCAGAAATGCTTAATAACAGCTTGTTCACTGGCACACTGATATTAGGGGGTGACTTCAATCTAGCGGTAGATGGTAAGTTAGACTGGCTTCCCCCTCGACCAGACCCACAGGATACTTCCCCCCTGATGGACTTTCTCCTGGCCTTTGGCCTTATAGACCTTTGGGGCCATTTTAACCCCTTGGCTCGGAACTTTACCTTTCACTCCGGGGCCCAAGGCAGCCAATCCAGAATCGATTACTTACTCACACATACTGATAATCTCTCTTACTTTACTGATGTTAAATTCCTAGTGCGAGGTATCTCAGACCACTCCCCGGTTCTGACTCAGTTAGCTATACCACAGGGTCACCACCACCTCACCCTCTCTATAACCCTGTGGAGCTTGAAGATCTCTCAGGTTAGCAGTGCCCTGATCGAGGGTGTTGATCACTACTTTGCTGAGAACACGCACTCAGTTCAGTCCCACTGCACGATATGGGGAGCCTTTGGGGCAGTAATTAAGGGTCAGGCCCTCTCATTAATGGCGGGGCATAAGAAGGAACGGATGGCCAGACTAGAAACCCTAGAGCAGGAAATCAGGGAATTAGAAGACGAGGTGGCAACACATGAAGATGCACATCTCACCCACACTCTGAGTATTAAATGATTAGAGTATCGCCAACTGGCGGCGGAGTCGGCCAAGGCAAAATGTAAAGCAACTCTCCACAGAATATATGAATTGGGCGACAGCACTGGTAAAATGCTTGCATGGTTAGAACGGCGAGAGACTGCTCAGAGATGGGTGCCCCTCATCGAGACGGATGCTGGCGAATCAGTGACAGACCCGCAGTGTATTGCTGAGGCCTTTGCCTCCTACTTCGCCTCCATATACTCCTCAACCACTCACACCACCCCGCAGGACTCGCATGACCTCCTGGCCACCATTCCGGTAGCTGCACTTACACCGGACGATCGTGATGCCCTAGAGAGTGATCTCACCGAGGAGGAATTAGTGACAGCCATTGGGGGCATTAGGTCCGGCAAGGCTATGGGCCCTAACGGGCTTCCAATAGAGCTTTTTAAACTAGTGTCCTCCAAGATAATGCCCGCTTTACATGCTATGTATCTAGAGAGCTACCAGGCTGGGTTTCTACCCCCAGAATTGATGCTAGCATCCATAGTTGTCATACACAAGCCGGGCAAGGCGGTGATGAGATGCGAATCCTATCGACCTATTTCACTGTTGACAGCTGAGGTCAAAATCTTGGCCAAGGCACTGGCCAATCGTCTATTACCAGTTATAAACTAGCTTGTCCATCCCGACCAATCGGGCTTCATGCCCGGCCGCAATATGGCTCTTAACCTCCGCAGACTCCATGGGGTGATGGGGAGAACTAATACCATCCTAGAGGACGCTGCATTGCTATCACTGGATGCAAAAATGGCATTCAATACTATCGAATGGCCCTATTTATTTGCTCTCCTTGAACGACTGGGGTTTGGTCCTCGCTTTATACAGTGGGTCAAACTATTATATACGGGTCCTACTGCGCAGGTGGTAGTTAAGCAGCATACCTCCCGCAGCTTCTGTCTAGGGGAGAACCAGGCAGGGCTGACCCCTGTCACCCCTCATATTTGCTCTAGTGTTGGAGCCACTAGCGACCTGGGTCAGAGGTGACCCTATGATCAGAGTATTAAAGTGGACAGATCAGCATGAGGATAGAATCTCCCTCTATGCTGACGACGTCCTGCTATACGTGGCGGCTCCCTTGGCCTCGATTCACAGAATTTTGCACATCTTTGCAATTTTTAGCTCACACTCCGGCTACACCATTAATTGGAGAAAGTCGGTTTTATTCATGCTGCGGGGCCCTGTACCACGGCTGCCCAAAAATATCAGTATCACGGTCGCCACTGAGGGCTTTCGCTATCTTGGTATTTATATTACTCCACACCCTGCCCCATTTTATGACGCTAATCTTCAACCTCCATTGGCCAGGTTCCGGAAAGACGTACTCCATTGGAGGTCCTTGCCTCTTACTTTGCTTGGCAGAGCGGCAGTGTATAAGATGCTGGCTCTCCCACATTTCTTGTATGTCCTACAAAATACCCCTCATAGGGTCCCTGATGCCTATTTCATCAGCGTGGAACGCGAGGTCAGGACTCTTCTATGGGAGGGGAAATGCCCACGCATAACGGCACATAAACTGACCAGAGGGTGGTATGATGGGGGGATTGCACTACCCGACCTGAAACTATAAAATTGGGCCTCCCAGCTTGCGGTGGTCAATCAATGGGTCTTTGCCCCACCATCTGAGCCGGCATACCACACGGACAGATGGGTAATGGCTAGGGGGGGATACCAGCGTGCTCTATATTCTAGCCCCAAAAGACAGCACCTTACCGGTCCCACTGCACACACGGTGGCAGTTTGGCACTGTGCAACAAAGAAACTGGGTTGGTATAAGAAATTAACATCGCTCACACCCCTGTGGGAGTCCGAACAGCTTGGTATATTGAGCAGATGCCCGGGCTTTGATAAGTGGGACCTGATTGGTATCTCCTCAGTGGGGGACCTATGGAAACGAAATGCTATGGTCTCATTTGCTGATCTCCAAAAAGAATACTAGTTGGCTGAGTCCGAGACATTCCGCTACCTCCAAATTCGACACGCAATCACCACTGTTGCTACTAGCAGGGAGACAATACCTGAGACCTCCCCACTAGAGGATAGGCTTCTGACGGACCCCCTAACACGTAAAGCGATCTCGCTCACCTACCGCAAACTAATAAATAACAAGCCCGACCCATTGATACGTCTTTGACAGCTGTGGGAAACGGACCTGGGATATTTAGAGGAAGATGACTGGCAAGAAACCATTTCCTCCCCTCGGGAGGTTGCCATCCCAATGCGTTTACGACTTATACAGTTGAAAATTCTACATAGAACATATCTGTCAGCACACATACTGGTCAGGATGGGTAGTCGCTCAGATCCTCGTTGCCTCAGAGGATGCGTTGCCGAGGGTACCTTCTTTCATATAATCTGGGAGTGCCCAAAGCTTCAGCCTTATTGGGGGAAAATAGTCTCAACACTGGTGGGGGTGTGTGGGAAGGCCATCGTTCACTCCCCGCGACTGTGTCTATTAAATGTGTGGGATGCCACGGACCTGACTCATACAGAGCGCACATGGGTATCACTAGGGTTTGTCCTCGCTAAACGGAACATAGCTCAGGGGTGGGGATCCGGGGATCTTCCTAAACATTCAAAGTGGGACAATGATATGGATAATGCCATGATTGCCGAGAAGGATGTGTTTAAGCACAGAGGTTGTCCCTCGAAATGGGATCATAAGTGGGCAAACTGGAAAAAGTCCCATGGGGATATATGCATTTCTCCTCGATTGAACTGCAGGAAAATGTCTTAGATAGAGATTCTCTTACTGTCTCATGTCATATTATTCAGTGATCTTGTTTGTGACCTTGCGCAAGTATTCTGTTTTTTACATGTCATTGCTGTGTGGCTTTATGATTTGTCAATATACCATCACAACTGTTTAAAAAAGATTTAATAAAACAAAAATAACAGCTTGTTCAAACTTGTCTTTAGTGCAACATCATGGGGTTTCAAACAGTTCTCTAGTCAATTAAATCCGGTATTGTGGTGTTTAGCACTTGTCCATTCTGGTGCACAACACCTCCAACATGACGCTTGCTCTTTTTGGTCTTCTTGGTATCTGTTGATTTTCTTCTTCTGTGTCACTTATACTGCTCGATTCTGTTTCCTCAGTGATTGTTGGCGGTATGCATTCAACTGACACACTCAATTTCCTTCGACCATAATTTTGAGGCCATTCAGCATTGTAAGGGACTCTTCTTGATCCGGTACTTGTCACTTCACCTGGATCATCTATTTGTTCTAGCATTGTCTCAACTGTGGTCTCAGGTTGAGATCTTTTCTCTTCTTCTCCAGAAACTTCAATGTCACTTTGTGAAATCACAGGAAATTGAATTGGTGTGACTGCCTGTAGTTCTTCAAACTCTTCTCCTTCCTGCTGTTGTGCCTCTTGTGGTACCATCCTTTGCTCTTGTCCAGCTTGTAGTGATTCTCTTTGTTCTGACTCAAAGAACTCTGGGGCATATTAGCAAGACCCACGTTAAAATTATCGCCGTTTTAGCGGCAGGAAACTGCCGCTAAAACGGCGATAATGGGCTTGATAATATGCGTTATAGAATTCCAATAGAAGCCCAGGTTAGATGTGCAGGACATCTAACCTGGGCTTCTATTGGAATTCCATAACGCATATTAGCAAGCCCATTATCGCCGTTTTAGCGGCAGTTTCCTGCCGCTAAAACAGCGATAATTTTAACGTGGGTCTTGCTAATATGCCCCTCTATTTCTTCATATGGATCTCTTACTCTCTGAGTGTGCAATGCATGCACCCAGTTTGATATTCCGGCACACTTAAAAGTAGTGTTCATGATGAGAATCACCTGAAAGGGGCTTTTCATCTCAGTTTCAGGCAAATCTTCTGCATGTGCTTCTTAATCAACACCGTGTCACAGGGACTGAGGTCGTGGCACTGTTCCTGATGTGGATTTAGGGTAGCAGGTTCAAACCGGTGAGAAACACAACACACCATATCAGCCAATTCTTTGCAGTACTCGAGTATCATGTCATCTGTGATATTCAAAAGTGCACTCACAGGTACAGCAGGCAGTCTCATTGCAGGCCCCATCAAAATCTCATGAGTGGATAACCCTGTGTTTCTGTCAGAGGCTCATCAACACCAAAGGCAAATCATCTGGCCACTTCAGTGATTTGGAGGCACACACTTTTGGCAATTGAGGCTTTGTGGTTCCATTTAGCTGTTCAACAATTGCAGATGCTTCCGGTCGATAACTATAGTGTAACCTCTTCCTCTTTCCGATCTGTAATGCTGCATAAAGAATTCTTAAGACCTCATTGTTGAAAAGAGTCCCATGATCTGACTCCAGAGAAACCGGTAATCCAAACCTTCCTGCAAAAAAAACAATTCTGCATGCAACACAGGCGCCTGCGTTGGCACTAGGCAGCCAAACATGCACCAGTGCATGGGAAAGGACAGGAATGAGCTGTATTGCATTAAATACAGCACATTCCTGCCCTTTCCCTGTCACGCAGTGCAGCGCAGCAAAGTGACTTGCTACGCTTCACTGCGTGACATCTTGAGAAATGAGCCCCAGTATGTCCATTCTTAGCTAGGTAGTTTAACAAGGCAATCGTGTCCTGTCTACAAGCTTCTCGTTTTTCTGATCCCACAATTATGTCATCAATATATTGCAGGAGAACTGATTTGTAAGGCATCTGCAGAGACTCAAGATTTTTATTTAGGATTTGATTAAAAATGGATGGGCTCTCTATATACCCTTGTGGAACTCTGCACCATGCCAAAACTCTCCCTCTGAATACAAAAGAGAATCCTATCCTATCCTCATGCAATGGTAAGAAAAGAAAGCCTGGTGAGATCCACAATGGTAAACCATTCTGCAGTACACAGAATTCTAAAAAGGATGGTGGCTGGATTCTGTACCATGGACCAACAAGGAACAACAATGCTGTTAATCTTTCAGAGGTCTTGAACAATCCGGTATTTATCATTGGGCTTCAGCAACCTTATGATCAGAGAATTACAAGGGCTCCCAACAATTTCTTTTAAAATCCCTTTGCTTATCATGTTTTCAATTACTGGTGTTATTCCTACCACTGTCTCTGGGGTCAAATTATATTGGGTTGTTCTTAGATACACAGCATTTGGTTTCACTGTAATTCGGACTGGTTCTACACCTTTGATTAGTCCAAATCCTTTCCAGTGAAATCCCACACTTCTGGGCTTACAGTTCCTTGTAAATCAGGATTTAAACCACCTGCTGTTCTCACTGTGTACAATTCTACAGCAGTTAATTGGCACGCCATTTAAAATTCAACATCTTTATCATGAGTTTGAATTTCAACATCATCCGGTATCAGTAAATAGTTCAGGTCAATTTGCGCAAAGGATTCTCCCTAACATATTTACAGGACTGGAATTGCAAACAACTAATTGATGGTTTTCCTCTAATGAACCAATTTTTATTGGGACCTTTTCTGAGATCGAATTTGTCATCTGTTTATTCGTAACTCCTACAACTTGGATCTTCTTTCCTGAGAGGGGTAGGTCCGAACTTCTGCTGTTCTAACAGTGAAACAGGTAGCTCCTGTGTCAATCAGAAATAACACTTGGTGGCCATTAACTTCTCCTTCTACCAATGGTCCACTCTTGTCTACCTCCAAGACTGTGTCAAGTACGTAATCTTCCTTCCCCCTCAGACACCGTCACTGGGAATTACCAGAGCAAATACTGTCACTGACTAGCATGGGGTACTGTTGAAATGAGTTTTGATGCTGGTTTTGAAATGGGCTTGGATTAACTCTGGGCATCTGATTCATTTTAAATTTAGGAGTTCCCATATTCTGTGGGGTTATCAGGGCTTTTGGAATCTGCATCATTGGAACCTGTGTCTGCATTGGTACTTGCATTTGCTGAACAGGTACATCCTGCATTTGCATTTGATTTCCTCCTTACATTTGACCATTTCCACTCATTCTGTTAGGAGTCAGCCTGCACTCCCTCTTCCAATTACTGATTTTGTTACAAAAATGACAAGGGCTGATTTCTTCAATGTTGCAACATCTACCCCAGAATTGGAACACCTCTGCCTCTACCATGTGAACCACCATTTCCACCTTAAGTCTGCAAACCATCACCCTGCATCCCATTTGGGTTCCCTGCAGACAACTGATTCTGAAAACCTTTCTGAGCCAACTTCGTCTGAGGAAGCATACATTTCTCCTTGAGCCTTTTCTACTTCATATCATGTTCATCACTGCAATACTTGGCATATCTCAGACTCTCTTCTAGCGATTTTGTTTGCCAACAAAACACACTCGGTTGTATGTGCATACTGTTCTCTGGTCTTAACGCAAGAAATAACTGTGAATCCCATGGCACTCCTATTGGGATGTTCCTGACCACTGTGTTGTTGAAATACCTGCATCAATAGCTCCTAATAATCATACACTGACTCTTTAGGCTCTTGTGATGTTCAATTTATCTTTACCCAATCAAAGTCTTTTGGAGGAACCTTTCCTTTCAAGTTAGTAATCACCTCATCATACTTAATCAATACCATAGGAAATGGTGCAGGGGTATGCACATCTCTTGGAGGTTTTGCACTTGGCTATTGTACAGCTATCTTACACTTAGCCTACAAATCACTTGGCACTACAATATCAAAGAATGTATTCAAATCAATCCACTGCACTTTTGAAATGTTAACAAATCTGTCGACTCGTGCGCGCCACTTTACAGGATTCTCTCTCAACTTTGGAAAATTGCTCGTAAATGCTGTAAGATTGCCTCTACTCTAAGGCATATGTACATACTCTTGACCTGGAATCTCTCTCAGTAAAAAAAATGAGATTGCTCCTTCTTATCGGGGATCGGGCGGTGGCTTATTTGTTTCAGCCACCTTTGACTGTTTCTTTTACTTTTCATGTTTCTTGGACCATTTGCTTATTAATTTCTCAAAATCACTCCATTTACAAATGCATTTTACTAATTCAGTAATATGCAAACAATAGCTTCATCATCCAATTGTGCTTTGAAACTTTTGTGCATTGGGACACTTTTTGAAATATCGACTTCATGTTTTCAGGCTATTCATTTAATTTATAATGTGTGGCTGCTGCACACCTAATAATCTCTTTGCACAAATAAGTCAACTCCTTTTCTTGGTATTGATTCACATGTTCAAGATCTAAACACCCTCTGATTATTTCTTCTTATTCAAAAATATAGGGAATGCAGCCAGGGGATTTGACGCCGCACAACCTGGAACAGTCACTACAAATAACAGAGAAACAAGTAGAAACACCTGTTGCCCACCTCAATGGTCAGCTGCACATTGACCATACATTAATGCAACTATATACACGAAACGAGAGGCAACAGGAATAGTTGATGAAAACCACATTCAACAAAAATGGGAAATCGTGAGTCTTGAATGATGGTGCAGAATTTTTCTTTATTGTATATTCTCAAGATAGCGCAGCCAACGCTTTTCACCATACAAAAGGTTTCATCAGGGCCAAATATTTGATCCAGCAGGGACGCGAGACACCTCCAAGTAAACAAGGCCATAATAGTGTACTAAAAGTCCATGCTATATTGATGTCTGCTGAAAAAATATATATTTATATATATTTGGTGACTCATTTAGTAATCACCACATGAGAACCTGATTAGAGCATGTGTGTCATACATGCAGATTGTCTATTCAAGGTGCCATCCAGTGGTTTATCTGGTGCACAGAATCTTTCTAGGAGGTTAAATCCATGTGTTCTCCTTTTACAAGAATGTTCACACAAGGAACAACTGTAGGTACATCAAAACGTCTTGCGGTTCTGTAGGGCCATGTACAGCGCCGCAAACTTGCGTCCTGTCTCCCGCAGTGTCTATCGGTCGAGTGGCTGCTGCACACCTAATAATCTCTTTGCACAATTAAATCAACTCCTTTTCTTGGTATTGATTCACATGTTCAAGATCTAAACACTCTCTGAATAATTCTTCTTATTCAATTTTTTATCTCAGGACTTTTCTGTCTCTTGTGTAGTGGGGACCTGTTTTTCTGGAGTTCCCACCTTTTTATTCTCTGCAGTTTCTTCAAGCCATGGGAGAGAATTCCCATCTTCAAATTGATTAGTCTCATCCTGAGCTATTGGCATCATAAAGACAATTCTTTGCCCTTCCCTCAATGACTGAACAGTTTTGTCAGGAGTCTGCTACGTTGCTCGGGAGCAGTACCCTCAAGATGCCCACGTTCTGGCAGCTACAACTCTGATTTAGAATAACAGAGGTTCAGAATGGCCAGATGAGGGGCAGGGAATTAGGGAGGGTACTGAGGGGAGGGAGACCTGGAAAAGAGAACCCAGCACGTTTAAATGGTAATCCAATTGTTTAAAACATACATCGTCATTTTATTACATAAGCATGTGTATTCTGATTTACCTGTAAAATAAAGTTTGTTGAAAAAACCAACTCTTCAATTCTATCTTGAAGTCTTATGTAACTGAATGTCTCTTTGTCACCTGTGTTGTTGACTCAAATTTCCAGCATTTAAGGTCAATTCACACTGGTTGATTATGCACCACTTTTGTTCATGTCCGATTAATTCCAGCACTTTCAGTACACAATTAGGCTTGGTATTGAATTTTCTAATGTCATCTTCTTAATATCGTGATTCACCAATAATGGATGTTAAGTTAAAATGCCATTCGATATTCACAATACTTAATCAGTTATTTAGCCAAGTAACGATACAGAAGCAACGCGATGCATAATATACCGCCGTTTTTGAGCTTCAGGGTTTAACTTCGCATCACTCACTAATGAGGAGTTGCGACCGATGCGTGATTTTGGTGCAAATGACGTCAGAGTCTCCTACCTGCTCCGCGCACCAACCACCGGTCTCTTCATGCCTGCGGGAACTCTGGACATGAACGCCTCTCTGTGTCGAAGACGCGGCCAATTCAGAAACGACAAGACGGAGCCACCGGAACAACTTCCTGGAACTCGGGACTCAGAATAATCTGCGTACGGCAGATGGGCATGGCTCCTTTTATAGCCGTGAGACGTCCGTACGGTGGCCGTGTAGGCATATGTTTCAAAATAGACATTTGTTCAAACAAAAGGACTTTAACGAAGATATTGCGAAGGATGTTTAAAAGAAATAAAAAGGTTAAATGAAAACAGATTAAATGAAAACAGAACAGGATATATAAAGTATGTAACACACATTATATAACATGCAACAGACAGTGCTTAAGACTGATTGCACATGTGTGCCTAAGATACAGTGGGGCCGATTCCGATCTCGGCCGGTAGGGCTCCGAATCGGATTCGGCTTTACCGGATCCGATTCGGAGCCCTGTTTCCCGACCGATCCGTACGCGCGTCCGGACGAGCGAGTACGATGCGAAATCGCCGACCGACTCGTCCGGGCATCCCGACCGCTCCGACCGACTCGTTCCCGGCTCGAACCGCACCGACCGACTTGCTCGGACTCGACTCGCACCGCGCAATGGAGACGTTTCCCGGCCGGGTGAGTACGATGCGCGCCGCGAGCAGTCCGACCGAGCTGCGCACTCCGGCTCGAAAGAGCTGTCGGAGCCGTACTTTGGGGGTCCGTGTCGGACCCCCCTGTACGCGTAGCCGCGCGAGTCGCACACAGGGGGGACCCATGGGTCCCCCCTACCTGTGCGTGTACGGCGCGAATCGCTTCGCCGCGTACCCGCTGTAGGGGGCGCACTTGTCCGACTCGCACCCATTGAGTCAATGGGAGCCCGCGTACGCGTTGCACGACCGGCTCCCATTGACTTCAATGGGAGTCCGACCGACTCGGGTCCGATGGCATACGTGCGCATCGTACTCGTTCGGTCGGACTGCACGGGTCCGATTCGGTCGGAAATCTCTCCGGGTCTGGCTCGGTCGGAGATATTTCCGGCCCGAATCGGAATCGACCCCAGTGTGTTTATTTTCGTTTGTTCTGACTAGAAGAATTCGGGGAATACCAGTACTCCATGATCGTTTATTTAGGGAGGCACATGGTGCTAACTGGAGTCCATGACAGTCCTTCCCACCAAAACGAGACCCCCTCAATTAGAGTGGGGCATTAGGATGTGTTTTATGAAACTGCTGGAGTAATCGCGGTGCATGCACTGCTTCACTTGGTTCCCAAGAGTCCTCTTCTGGGCCATAGCCTTTCCATGAGATTAAGTACCATAACTTTCCTCTACATCATTTACAGTCTAAACTTTTTTGTACTTAGTATTCTTGTTGGTCTCCTACCAGAACAGGAGGTGGACGATATGGTATTGTATCTTCTGCGGTCTTCAATAATGAAGTATAAAATACTGGGTGTACAGCCATGGTGTTTGGCAGTTTCAACTGTACACAACAGGATTGATACATTTCACTATTTCAAAAGGCCCTATAAAACAAGGATGGAATTTGTATTTATTTTTTAACTTAAAGGACCTGATTCACAAAAGTAATCTGACACAAAATCCTAACTTTACGACTTTCGGTATTCACAAAGGGCATTTAGGAGTAGTAAAGTTAGGATTTTGTCTCAGTTAAACTTAAGTTTTGGTCTTTAACTGAGACAAAATCCTAACTTTACTACTCCTAAATGCCCTTTGTGAATACCGAAAGTCGTAAAGTTAGGATTTTGTCTCATATTACTTTTGTGAATCAGGCCCCTTGTTCTTAGTGGACAACCACACCTTATCACCTGGCTTATAATTGGGAGCGGGCTTTCGTTTACGGTCTGCATGTTTTTTATAGGTTTCTTTTGCTTTAAGGATATTGATACGTAGTTGGCGCACCAGATTCGTCATTTCTTGTAACTTTGATGATACATGCGGTATCTGACTCTTTGGATTTGGTGTTATGATTGGTAGAAATCGAGGATGATATCCATGATTGGCAAAGAAAGGGGACATATTGGTTGAGGCATGACTGAGATTATTATAGGCAAAATCAGCTTCCCATAATAAGTTGACCCATGAACCTTGTGTTTTTGACAAATAACACCTCAAATATTGTTTTAAAACTTGGTTCACCCGCTCTGTTTGGCCATCGGATTCAGGATGTAAGTTAGTAGAGAGGTTACTTTGTATATGAAGGGCCGTGCACCAAGCTTTCCAAAGGCATGAGGTGAATTGTGTGCCACAATCCAAGGTGATGATTCGTAGCAAACCGTGAAGTCTCACGACATGTTGCAGTAGAAGAGTCACAGTTCAGAAGCTGTGGGTAAACTTGAACATGCCACAAAATGAGCCATTTTTGACAACCTGTCCCAGTAATACTAGAATGGTATTCTGTTCTTGATCTTTCGGGAGATTGGTAATAAAATCCATAGAGATGTCTTCCCATACTTGATTTGGAGTAGGCAAGGGCATTAAGTATCCTTTCTTTTTTTTATGATCAGATTTGGCTCATACACAAATTTCACAATGTTGTACAAAAAGGATAGTGTCTTTCTTCCAATGTGGCTACCAAAAGTTTCGTTGTACCAGTTCTAAGGTTTTTGATTGACCAGGATGTCTGCTAGAGGGTGGTCATGACACCATTTTAACACCTGTTTTTGTAATGTTTTTTTTGGAACGTATAATTTGTTTTCTTGGAAGGGTAAATTTTCCTGAATAGAGCGTTTTGAGTCTTGTTGTTGCCAGATTGTCACTTTCCTTAGCGGCGTGTTTTTTTTGAGTTCTTCTAAAAATTGTGTGGACATAGTTACTCCTATGATATGATCCTGAGCAATCATGGGTATTGGTGTTATTTTGGTTTTTGGTTTATGTGGTTCGTCGAATCGAGAAAGGGTGTCAGCTTTTGCATTCGCGGTACCAGGCCGGAATGTTATGGTGAAATTGAATTTGGCAAAAAAAAAGAGTCCAGCGTAATTGATGAGGAGTGAGAGCTTTCGCACAAAGCAAGAATTATAAATTGCGATGATCAGTATATACTGTTATCGGGAATTTTGCTCCCAATAGATAGTGATGCCACTCCTTAAGGGCTGGAACGGATGGCTAATAGTTTTTCCTCTGCTACCGTATAATTGAGTTCAGGTGGGTGAAATTTTTTCAAGAGGCATGCTACAGGATGGAATTCTTGGGAATATGGATCTCTTTGAGAAAGAACTGCTCCTATTGCAGTTTCAAAGGCATCAGCCTCTACAATGAATGGTTGTTCAGTATTTGGATGTTGTAAAACTGGAGCCGTTATAAATGCTTTTTTGAGTTCAGAAAATGCTTGTTGTGCCTCTGTTGTCCAACGAAAAATTACCTTTTGTTGTAATAATTTTGTTAATGGACTTGCCTTGGTAGAGAAGCGATTAATGAATCGTCAATAGAAATTGGCGAACCCTAAAAAACACTGGATGTCTTTCACTGATGTTGGAGTAGGCCAATCTTGTATTGCTTGTACTTTAGATTCAGCCATGGTTATGCCACTTGGTGATAGTATAAAACCCAGAAATTCCACTTTTGACATGTGAAATTCACATTTTGAAAATTTGCAAAATAAGCCATTGGTATGTAGGGTCTGCAGGATTGTTTTTACATGATTTTCATGTTCTGTTTGTGTGTTAGAATAAATCAAAATGTCATCAATATAGACAATCATAAATAGGTCTAAGTACTCCTTGAGGACATCATTTACAAAGAATTGAAATGCTGCAGGGGCATTGCAAAGCCCAAACGGCATGACACAATACTCATACAATCCATAACGAGTGCGGAATGCTGTTTTCCACTCGTCGCCAGCTCTAATACGCACCAGATAGTATGCTCCTCTCAGGTCTAATTTGGTGTATATGGTGGCGGTACGCACTTGATCGAGAAAGACTGATATAAAAGGTAAAGGATAACGATTCTTTACTGTGATGTTGTTTAGTGCTCGATAGTCTATGCAAGTATGTAACTCACCATTACTTTTGGGTGCGAGGAAGAGGGAGATGCGGCTGGAGACTTGGAGAGGCGGATAAAGCCGTTTTTAAAATAATTATCTCGGTATTCACGTAAATGTTGATTTTCATGCTCGGTCAGAGCATATATTTGACTGCAAGGTATTTTAGGCCCCGGGACTAAATCTATTTCACAGTCGTATGAGCGATGTGGGGGCAAATGTTCAGCCTGACTCTCGCTGAACACATCTCAAAATGGTTCATACAATGGTGGTAGCTCAGTGTCTTGTTCGGCAGCGGTTGCTATAATCTGTGCAGCATCTGCAGATCTTAGTTCTCTCAACATGGCCAGACATTGAGATCCAGAGACTTGTTGTGATGGTTTATCAGATAAACACTCTTGTTGACACCAATCAGAGGTAAACGTAATTTTTCTTTTAGCCCAGTCAATGTAAGGATTGTGTAGTGTTAACCAGGGCATCCCAAGAATAACACCAAATTGAGGTGCATCGATTAGATCAAAACAAATATGTTCGCTATGTTTTGTATCTTGTATATGACAAGTCATTGTAATATTTATGGTGGAATGTGTTATAGGACCAGATGTCAGAAGGGTTCCATCAACCGCCCGAAATGTTTCAGGTCGTGACTTAGACACTGTAGGTATTGTTAGTTTGTAATAAAATGTGGAATCAATGAAATTCCCAGTTTCTCCTGGGTCAATCATGACCGTTAAGGTTTCACGAATGGTTTCTACTTCAAATAGTACATGGAGAGACAAATGAGGCAATTTGTAAAGTATTTGCCAAAGATTGTTCAGGAAATTGATTAGCAATACTCGAGGTATACTCCTGCCTCTTCCTAGAGCCTCTTAGTTTCCCTGCGGTTTCATAAGTTCTTTAAAGTTTGTGGGTCTCATTCCTTTAGGTTTTACAGGACACTCTCGTACATATCGTCCCTTTTTCCCACAATATAAGCAAAGACCAGTCTTTCGTCGTTTATCCTTTTCTTCCTGTCTGAGTGGTTTTCTGACTCCTCCGATTTCCATCGGTTCTGTGGTGTCTTGACTTACATTCGTATATTGTTCCTTGGATCTCACAAAAGTACGAAACTCATGTCGTTTTTACTCTCCTTTACGGTCTGATAGGCGATGTTCCAGTCGTAATGTCAAGGCAATTAATTCTTCACAGGACTTAAGTTGTGAGTCAATGGGTGCTATTAAATCTTTAAGTTCATCCAGTAGACCTTGGTAATAAATTGCAGCCCTTTTTTCTTCAGGCCAATAGGTCTCAGCGATAAGGCGATTGAATTGTGTCAGATAATGTATCAATTCTTTATTGCCCTGCCGTAATTCAAGTAATTCACGGTCAGCCGACCATGTGATTGTTCTTCTGTCGAATACTCTTTCAAACTCCGCTTTGAAGGCACGCCAATCATACAAGAGAGTGTGTCTGAGTTTACTAAGGGAACAGCCCACATAGCTGCGTCCCCACTTAAATAGGAAATATGGAAGGCAATGCGGGATTGGGCATCTGGAAAGGCATTTGGTCTGACCATAAAATGCAACTGTACTTGTGTTAAAAAGGTCTGAAATTTAGTAGGGTCCCCAGCGAACCTTTTTGGAGAAGCCAATGGACTGTTTGAGGGACAGTCACAGAAACTGAAGGTGTGGGATTCTGAACATTAGTAGCTTGGGTCGGTGGTGGTAGAGTACGCTCACCATGTCGATTGTAATTGAGCTACCTGACTTGCCAATGCCACAGTTTCTAATCGTGTAGCTGCAACCTCTTTTTGCATGTCTCCTAACATTCTACAAAGATCTTCCAAGGTTGCCATCTTGGCGGCACTGCTCGGGAGGAACTAATCCGTGGGCGGATTATTCTGTCAGGAGTCTCCTAGGTTCCTCGGGAGCAGTACCCTAAAGAGGCCCACCTTCTGGAAGCTCCGACTCTGATTTAGAATAACAGAGGTTCAGAATGGCCAGATGAGGGGAAGGGAATTAGGGAGGGTAGTGCGGGGAGGGAGACTTGGAAAAGAGAACCCAGCATGCTTAAATAGTAATCCAATTGTTTAAAACAGACATCATCATTTTATTACATAAGCATGTGTATTCTGATTTACCTGTAAAATAGAGTTTGTTGAAAAAACCAACTCTTGGTTGCATGAAAGATCGAAGAATTCTATCTTGAAGTCTTATGTAACTGAATGTCTCTTTGTCACCTGTGTTGTTCCGATTAATTCTATCACTTTCAGTACACTACTAGGCTTGGTATTGAATTTTCTAATGTCATCTTCTTAATATCGTTATTCACCAATAATGGAATTGAGTTAAAATGCCATCCGATATTCACAATACTTAATCAGTTATTTAGCCAAGTAACTATACAGAAGCAACGCAATGCATAATATACCGCTCTTTGTGAGCTTCAGGGGCTAACTTCGCATCATTCACTAATGAGGAGTTGCAGCCAATGTGTGATTTTGGATCAAATGACATCAAAGTCTCCTACCTGCTCCGCGGACCAACCACCGGTCTCTTCATACCTGCGGGAACTCTGGACATGAACGCCTCTCTGTGTCGAAGACATGGCTGATTCAGAAACGACAAGACGGAGCCGCCGGAACAAATTCTTGGAACTCAGGACTCAGAATAATCCGCGGATGGGCATGGCTCCTTTTTTAGCCGCGAGACGTCCGTACGGTGGCCGTGTAGGCAGGTGTTTCAAAATAGACATATGTAAAAACAAAAGGACTTTAACGAAGATATTGCAAAGGATGTTTAAAAGAAATAAAAAGGGTAAATGGAAACAGATTAAATGAAAACAGAACAGGATATATAAAGTATGTAACACGCATTATATAACATGCAACAGACAGTGCTTAAGACTAATTGCACATGTGTGTCTAAGATACAGTGTGTTCATTTTTGTTTGTTCTGGCCAGAAGAATTCAGGGAATACCAGGACTCCATGATCATTTACTTAGGGAGGCCCATGGTGCTAACTGGAGTCCATGACAGTTTGTGGCTTTTGTCCAGGCAACAATTTGCGAATTCTGAGATATCGGGATAAACGCTGTCACAGGTGTCTCTCCAACAGCTCCTTGAACAACCATATTTGGCACAATATTAATCAGAACAGTTTTTGTGAGAATCTCTACTGGCTTTGCTGTTATTACCCTAGTAACAGGTGCTGGTACAGTTACAATACAAGCAGTAACACCTGGCAGTATCAATGTAGGAACCGTCTCAACTCATTCAGGTACAACATTGCATATAACAAATTGTACAACAGACTGGGTCATCTGTAATTGTCTTTCGATCTGACTCGCAGTTGGGTCAAAAGGGTCTGTAGCCAGTCACATTGGATGTCGAAGCACTCTCAATGTTTGTTACGTGGGCCAGATAAGGTGGTGAACATGCAGTTAACATTGCATCCAAAACCTCACTCCCAAATCACTATCGGTGTCTAACTTCTTTCAGTAATTTTTAACCTCATTCCCTTGTGCTTTAGTCCTTTTCGGCTTCTAAGATTTAGCACTAGTAATGGCTTGGTACAGCCTAGTTTCCTCAACAATGGCTTTCCTCCACCTCTGTTGTTCCTCATCCCATCGAGTATCTTCCTAATTACGCACAGCTCTCCTTGCTTTATTTTGATATTTTTCCTTTTCCTCAGCATGTGCTGTTTTCTCCCAAAGATTTAATGATTCGTACTGTATGGGGCCAGGTGTAGGCGATGGCTTCATTTTGTACACTTTTTCCCTCAGACACTCAATAATATTCAAAATAAATGTACCATGTGGTGGACATGTTAATCAACCCTCATTTTCAGTGATCTTGCACCATTGACAAAGCCATAAACATGTATGTAACCCCAAATCGATTACCAAATAATGTGCTGGTGTACCCTCAGGAGGTGCCTCTTCACCTTCTTGTACAGGAATTGCTACATTACCTCTCACAATAACATTATGAGATTTAAAATATTTCATGATTTTGGATTATTCAACAATAGCAAACAATAAAATTTGCAAATCTCCAATGTTTTAATTCTATTCCGTATACGTCAAAATCTTTTTCTTCAATACCTTTACAGTTTTAATTCTTGAAGACTTGTTAACCAATCTCAATGCAGCACAGCACTTGTACAAAAATTGGCCTATGCCAGCGCTGCACTCTGTGTAGTTATCAACCAATTGCAGCATGGCAGTACACCAACCAACCAATCCCAATGTGGGATAGCCTTCAGGACCAGGGGAGGGGCACAACCCCTACAGAATTGCCGGCAGCCGCTCCCCTGCCGGAATCCTCCCTCTTGGGGTCCAAGGACCACGACCTCTAAGGGAGTTGCCTTTTGGACAGACTCCTCTCACAGATCCCATAGTGGCAAGGACACGACAATTTGGGTTGTGGTGGAGCTTACCCATGATCGAGGTGGAGACAAGTCCTGCTTCCCTTTGAAGCCTGAGGCATCTGCAGACTGAAGAGTCCCCTTGTTCAATCAATCAATCAATGGCTTGTAAAGTGCAACTACTCACCCATGAGGGTCTCAAGACGCTGGGAGGGAGGAGTAGGGAGAGCTGCTGGTCTATCGAAGGCACTTTGGTTCAGTCGAAGAGCCAGGTCTTGAGGTCCTTCCTGAATTGAGGCAGTGACGGTGATTGTCTGAGGTGGAGAGGCAGGGTGTTCCAGGTCTTCGCTGCGAGGTAGGAGAATGATCTTCCTCTGGCTGTGGTCTTGCGGATGTGTGTGACAGCAGCCAGGGCCATTTTGGCGGAGCAGAGGTCTCTGGTGGGTATATGGAATGCAAGGCGGTGGTTGAGGTACGCAAATCACATGTCCTGTAGGGCTTTGTAGGCATGTGTGAGGCGCTTGAAGTTGATTCTTTCATTGACTGGGAGCCAGTGGAGATCTCTGAGGTGGCTGGTGATGTGGCTGATATGGGGGATGTTGAGGATGAGTCTGGCAGAGGCGTTCTGGATGTTCTGCAGTTTCTTGATGAGTTCCTGGTTGATGCCGGCATTGAGTGCGTTGCTGTAGTCGATTCTGCTGCTGACAAGTGCGTGGGTGACCACCTTTCTGGACTCGGTGGGGATCCATTTGAAGATCTTTCGGAGGAGGCATTCTGTGTGGAAGCAGGATGATGAGACGACATTGATCTGGCGGTTCATGGTGAGCGAGGAATCCAGGATGATGCTGAGGTTCCGCGCGTGGTCTGTGGGTGTGGGGTCCTAATGTTTACTGTTTGCTGCTCCTGCCCCCCCGGCTTGCAGTAGCAAGAAATCGCTTGTTTTCCTGCACCTTGTTCTTCATCCAGCCCAGCCTGCTTGGACTATGCACCCTGTCTGCCTGCTCGCCCAGTTGCCTCCTGTATGGTCTTCTGCAGTTTTTCATTTTTCAGTTCTCCGGCCTGGCAGGCCTACTTTTTCTCCCCTCCCCCCTATGGCGCTGTTATCCTGCGGCCCCACTGTCAGCCCCCGTTTTGTTTTCTCATTTGCTCGGGCCACCCGAGCTGCATGGGTACCCAGGTTTGGACCCGCTGTTCAAGGTTTCTGCCTCCGGACTTCCTTTGAGGCTCCAGTCAAGGATTATCCTACCTGCTGGCCGTTTGATTCCCATGTCACCCTTGATATCCCCATCCACCCTTGGCCTAGCAACAGGGTTGGTCCTCCTCCCTCCCATTGTATTGCCCTTTCTTGCCAGACCTTTTCTTCCCTTCCCACCCCCCCTTCTCCCGCACAAGGGGGTTTCTTATCTTCTTTTTCCTCCTCTTCTTCCTCTTCCACGCCTCCACACTCTTTTCCCTCTTCTCCTTTCCTTGTTCTTGGTCTGGCGAATCCAAGTGTGTGGATGTGGCCCTCCTCCAGGAGACCCACCTCTCATAAGCGGAGAAGCTCCGACGTGACTGGGTGGGGAGGGTGATCCACAATAGTTGACCGTGCTCAATACCTGATGGGACCTTGCAACCTCGCAAATGTGGCATGGGGATACTCCATCGGAAATCACTGCCTCTCACAATGCTCAACAACAGACCAATGAGGAGGGTCAGTACGCTTTCATGAAACTCTACCTTGGCTCTGCCTACGCGCCAATGGTACCCAAACATCAGTTTTTTCTTCAGCTCAACATGTCCTTACAGAAATTGATGCCACTCACTAGATTGTGGGTCTGAAATGGAATCTGGCTCACTACATGGTTTTGGACCGTACTGGCCCACTTGATGTGGGTAACAACGCGCAGACTGGCCCTCATGGGGGACATCACGATGGACCATGGCATCATGAACGTTTGGCATCTTTTCCATCCTATGTATTGGGAGTATACCTTCATCTCGCTGGTACACAGTACACAGTCCCATTTAGTTATTTACTGGTCTTGCAGTCCATGGTTGCCCTATCTTGGGAGGCCCTGATCCTTAAGGGCATGCTCTTGGACCACCCCCCAGTACTCCTCTCCCTAGAACTGGGTCTGACCAGTGTGGGCACCTCAACATCTCAACATCTCCCGGTACTGCTCCCCTTCAGACAAGGCACAGCTCTGGTTTCACATCACTAGCTACCTGGAGCACAACCAGGCATCTGTGGCCTCCCTGACCACTTTGTGGGTGGCCGATAAAGCAACCATCCAGGGTCAGCTGATGTGGGATGCAGCCCTTGCTAACAAGCAGCGTGCCGAATGACAAAAGGCACTGGAGGCTGACATTGCCTCTCTCACACGCCTCTATACTGAGATCCCTTCGGGTCCTCTCCTGCACCATCTAGAGGGCCCCACATGGACCTTAACGTGCTGTACACCAGAGCAGAATACGTGCTGCAGCACTTACGGGGCTGATACTATGAGCAAGGGGAGAAGGTGGGGAGGCTGATGGTGGCACAACTCTGCCAGCAGGACGCCGTGCTGGCCATTCCATCCCTTCGGTCTGCCACGGGAGAGGCCCTTACTTGGCCCCAGGACTAATTTGTGGCTTACTAACAAGACTTTTAAAACCCGGAAATTGTGGCGGACCCAGCTAGGCTTTGCGCTTTCTTCGATACGGTGCACCTCCCATGCCTCAATGACTCAGGCAGGGAACTGCTTCATGGGGAGAGCACCATGGCTAAAGTCTCACTGCCCATCTCTAACCTTCTGTACCATAAAGCTCCCAGGAAGGACGTCTTCCTGGCAGAATTCTATAAATGGACAAAGGAGGAGGTGACGGACTCCCTCTACGATTAATTGGGTGAACAGCAAGGCCCTACTGATCTCACAAGTGACCACCTGTGCAAATGTATCAGCTTACCCCTTACAGTGAAAGCCCTCCTGCGTCAAATACCTGGGGATTTACCAAGACCAAGGACTGGAACGCATGGTAGCGGACAACCTTGACCCACTTTTAGACCGCACATGAGTGGACTATGACAAATGGTCCAATCTTGGTCGCTTGTTATGGGTCAGGGTGCAGGCGGACAAGATTGTGACTCTACCGTGCTTTAACTACATCCTGGGCATGTTACTCCTGCTTGTGCCCCCTCACTATTGTGCTCCATGGACAAGGACATCAGGACCATTGTGTGGGGTGTTAGAAATGGGGGTCTCTAGTTGGCAGTGATATGCACCTTGTCCAAGTAGGGACCCTTCCTTCTAGTCAGGATAAGGCAGTTGCACACTTTAGATACCCCGGCTCACCCCCTTGGTAGCTTGGCACGAGCAGACAGTCTTATTCCAAAGTCAATGCATAAAGTATTTGCACCCAGACGCACAGTAACACTGTGACAACACAACAATTGGACACCACACCAGTTTAGAAAAATAAAGTATCTTTAACTAAACCAAACAAGACCAAAACGCCAAAAATCCAACATCCACAGTTCAAAATATGACTTTGAAAAGGTTTCAAGCAACTCTGTCCATAGAAATCAATGGTGCGTGATTTTACACAATGTTCCTTTAGGTGCACCAAAATTCACAAGGACAAACAGCTGCAGAGAAGGGAAGCACCCAAAAACACTGTGATGCGTCAGTTTCTGAGTCCTTGGGGAGGTGATGTTACAGTCCTGCTGCATGCAGGAGAAGTGATTCGCCAAATCCGGACTGTGGGGGGAAGTGATGCTTCGATTCCAAGACGGTTCTGGTCTGTGGGTGATTTGTCCGAAAACTTGATGCACATGTGCAATGCATGGAAATCTGGGACGTGCTGGAGGTCGAAAAGGCAGCGGCAAACAGGCGCTGCATCGATATCTTCTTTCAGCTGCAGCCCCACAATGCATCGATTCTTTCAGCCGCACAGCAGGGTCTGAGTCGGAGTCAGTGCAATGATCTCAGACTTCGGAGGTCAGTGCACTGGACTCAGCATGCAGCAGATTTTTCAGCTGCTGATAGGCGCTGCATCGATTCTTTGGCCTCACGGTGGCGGTGGGTGGAAATTCCTCCCACACGGTGTGCAGCGGCGGAAAAATAGACACTGGCAGGGCGATGCGTCAATTTTCTTGGATTCTTCAAGCTTTTTCAGCTCGCAGCACAGGAATAACCTTACCCAGAACTGGAATAGGCATCTCCTGGCAGGTCAGATCTCCCAGCAGTGGAGTTCAAGGAAGTTGGTGGTGAAGTATTTGTGTCCCTGAGACTTCAGGATAGGAGGCAAGCACACACAGGCCATTGGAGATTCTTCATAAGCAGGTTCACAGCAAAGTTCCAGCCTTTGTCCTCTCCTTGGCAGAAGCAGCAACTGCAGGCAACCCAGCAAAGCAACACACAGCAAAGGGACAGTCTCCTCCTCACAGCTATCAGCTCTTCTTCCTTATCAGAGGCTCCGCTTGATTCCAGTAGTAATCTAAAGTTCTGGGGTTTTAGGTCCAATATTTGTACCCTATTTTCCCTTTGAAGTCTTTGTTCAGAAAGTCTCTCTTGCTATGTAAAAAACTGTTCTGTCCTCCCTGGTCTAGCTTCACTACAGGAGGTGGAGACAGAATTGTGCAGAGCAGACACAGCCTATTCAGGTGCTAGTGAAAACTCCTCACACCTCTCTAAATCCAGAAAGCTCTATTCAGCCTGGCTATGAGTCACCCAGGAAAGGCAGGACACACCTCAACCTCCCCTCGTGACTGTCTAGAGTGAATGACCATCCCCAGCTCCTGTCACTCCGAAACCAGACGGTGAATACACAAACAGGTAGAGGCACACAAGATGGTTAAATAAGAAAATGACCACTTTCTAAAAGTGGCATTTTCAAACACACAATTTAAAAACCACCTTCACTAACAGGTGTGTTATTAGATTCTGTATTCAGAGAGCCTAAACTCCAAATCCTTATCTTGTCCCAATGGAATGTACAAGGCAGCTCCCATGTTAACCTATAGGACAGACAGCCTTTCAATAGTGAATGCAAACCGCATCGGCACATGTCCTACCTTCCACATACATTGCACCCTGCCCATGGGGGTACCTTGGGCCTACTTGAGGAGTGCCTTACATGTAAGAATAGGGAGGGTTTGGGCATGGCAAGTTGGTGCACATGCCAGGTCGACAGGGCAGTTAAAAACTGTGCATGCAGACACTGCAGTGGCAGGTCTGAGACGCATTTACAGGGCTTCTCATGTGGTCGGCACAACCAGTGCTGCAAGCCCACTAGTGGCATTTGATTTACAGGCCCTGGCACACTCAATGCAATTTACTAGGGACTTACCAGTAAACCAAGTATGCCAATCATGGATAACCAATCATAATCACAATTTACAGAGAGAGCATATGCACTTTAGCACTGATCAGCAGTGGTAAAGTGCCCAGAGTCTGATAGCCAACAAGAACAGGGTCAGAAAAATAGGAGGCAAAAGGCAAAATGTTTGGGGATAAACACAAAAAAGGGCCAGGTCTAACATGGGGTTCCTCTCGACTTCGGCTGGCCAGCTGCCGTCTGGTGGCCCATCGCTCATGTGGTGGCCTGGGTTTGCCCTCTCTGGAACATTACGCCTTGGCCTTACACCTTGAGCAACCTTGCGCAACATCCCTACATGCTTCCACATACCCCAGACCCTCCGTTATGGGGCTTGATCAAGCATAAACTCCTAGTTTGCCCCCAAGTGCTGCACCCCATTTACCACCACAAGACTGCTACTCCCGACTCTTGAAACCCAATGATTCCAGACAATGGTCAAGTCTTGGTCCCATGCCCACCACCTCCTCTTGGTAGATGCACTCCTCCATGAGCAGACATCCTTGTGGGGCAATGCCAATCTCCATATCAGGGGTGCGGTGCTTGACTGGAGTGTGTGGCCCATGATGGGAATATTCACCCTCCAACAGGTATTCAACATCAAACCCTTTGAGGTGCTGAGGGAGTAATTTGGCCTTCCCCCAGGCCAACAATGGTGGTATCTGCAGTTGCGACACTGTCACACCCGCAACCTCAGCCCGTGGTTTCTGGGCTCTTCCGCCATCGCAGGTAATCTCGTACCTGAGAATGTGGGGTCGCTTCCGAGGGACGATGTCCATCTTCTAAAGCCTCCTGACCTGTCATCTATATTCAGCACCCGTGCTGGACATCCTGCGCATCAAATGGCAGGCCCACTTCAAGGTGCAATACGAAGCCGAGGACTGGGCAGACCTCCTGGAGGCCCTGGGAGGTTGTGCTTCTTCAAGTCGCTTCATGACTGGCAAATCTGCGGACAGCGTGGCTGCTGCTCCACTTTGATTGCAGTCACTGTGCTGATACTCGCTGTGATCTGGTACATATTCTTTGTGACTGATCCACTGTTTGCACCTTCTGGGAGGAAATTGGCACCACACTTGGTGAGGCCCTATCGATCCCCCTACCACTGCCTTGATCCACGATCCTTCTACATGACTTCACCGGTTTCCTGACCCTCTCCAGATGCGAGCGCTGGCCGCTACATACAGCTCTGGCAGCAGCCAAAAACTGTGGGGCATATTAACAAGGCAGCGATATGAAATTATCGCAGCTTTTGCGTCCGTTTTCGGGCGAAAAGCGGCGATAATTTCATCGCCTTATCAGCAAAGACACGCTATTGCGTGTTTTCCTGACTTAGCGCCAGTTCCCAGCACGCCTAACTTTGCATCGCTAATGAGATGCAAAGTAGGCGTGGCTGTGAAATAAAACAGGGATAATATCGCGAAGGCAGCTTCGCGATATTATCAAGGAGGGTTAGCGATTTTTTAAATCGCGTTAAGTATGCCTTAACGCAGGAATTTAACGTCTGTTAAATTCCTGACTAAGGCATACTTAACATGGGGGTTGGATTCTGTGGCTAAGACCACAGGCCCTATCATCTAGGATATCGCCGTTTTCCACCATGGAAAACGGCGATATCCACGCTAGCTCTGGAATTTTATCGCCTCTGCGATGCGCGTTGTTGATAATGCGCTAACCGGGCGATAAATTACAGAGATAGCCGGCGATAAATATGCATGCGCTAAGCGCGCTTTGCGATATTTATCGCCGGGCCTTGTTAATATGCCCCTGTGTCCTCCGACTCTGGCATTCCTCCCAACCCCTTACACATGGTGAATGGCTCACAGCCATGTATCAAACGGCCTCATATGAACAAATCATTAACAACCTGAAAGGTAACGCTGAAACCTTTCTCCGCATTTGAGCACCTTTCCTCCAAGGGGCTGGTGGCTGAATTCCCTGCGCTGCCGGCATGGTGGGCCCCCTTGAAGGCCTGTCCGCGTTACACAGGTTCTGGCGTCGTGCCCTGGGCCTCTTCTTCTTCTCCTTCATTAACGTCTCGCTCGCAGTCCCACATCTACATTCACCTACATTCATCTATATTCTCTGCTTGCTCCTTTGTCTGCTCCCTCCCATGGTCACACCTCCGAACTCACCTGGACCGACCACCACTGCATCCACTTCACCTTCCGGAAACCCGCCGCACACCACCGCACCCTACAGATCCCCCGCAGATGCTGGAGCAAAGTCACCGAAGACCAACTCCAGACAAACCTCGCACTCAGCCCACCCACCGACCCCTCCAACCCCGACGCCGCCGCCCACAATCTCAGACAATGGATGGACGACTGCGCCAACACCTTAGCCCCGCTGAAAAAAACAACCTACAAAGACACCAGCAAGTGAGCCAGCTGGTTCACCCCGGAACTCCTAGCATCCAAGCGCACCTGCCGGAAACTGGAGAACAAATGGCACAGCGAGAAGACGCCGGACAGCCGCGCAGCCCACAAAGACGCCATCCGCAACCACCATCACCTCATCAGGTCCGCCAAGAGGACCTCCTTCAAAGACCGCCTCGACAACAACGCACACAACAGCAAGGAGCTCTTCAGCATCGTGAAGGAACTCTCCAACCCCAGCTCCAATGCCAACGACATCCCGCCGTCGCAAGCCCTGTGTGATTCCCCTCGCCACCTTCTTCCACCGCAAGATCGCCGACATCCACGACAGCTTCGACTGCCGGACGACCCCAACAGGCCCCGGCACATCAGACCCGCCGCACCCCATCGACCACGACCCCCTGACAGCCTGGGTCAACGTGAACACCGAGGACACAATCAAGACCATGGGCACAATCCACTCCGGCTCCCATCAGACCCTTTTCCACACCACATCTTCAACAAAGCCGGCAGCTCCATCGCACCCCACCTGCGCAACGTCATCAACCTCTCCTTCGAGACCGCGACCTTCCCAGAGAGCTGGAAACACGCAGAGATCAACGCCCTACTCAAAAACCCAAGGCGGACCCGAGCGACCTCAAGAACTTCCGGCCCATCTCCCTGCTTCCATTCCCAGCTAAGGTCATCGAGAAGATCGTCAACAGACAGCTCACCCGCTACCTCGAAGATAACAGCATCCTGGACCCCTCCCAGTCAGGATTCCGCAGCAACCACAGCACCGAGACCGCCCTCATCGCCGCCACAGACGACATCAGGATCCTGCTGGACAACGGCGAGACGGCGGCCCTCATCCTCCTGGACCTCTCCGCCGCCTTCGACACTGTTTGCCACCGCACACTACGCACAAGCCTCCACGACGCAGGGATCCGAGACAAGGCCCTGGATTGGACCACCTCCTTCCTTTCCGGCAGAACCCAGAGCATCCGCCTCCCCCATTCCGATCCGAAGCCTCCGAGATCATCTGCGGCGTACCCCAGGGATCTTCCCTCAGCCCGACACTGTTCAACATCTACATGGCTCCACTCGCACGCATCGCCCGACAGCACGACCTCAACATAATCTCCTACGCCGACGACACTCAACTGATCCTCTCCCTCACCAAGGACCCCCTCACCGCCAAATCCAACCTCCACGAAGGAATGAAAGCCGTCACCGACTGGATGAAGTGCAGCTGACTTAAGCTGAACACAGACAAGACGGAGATCCTCATCCTCGGCTCCAACCCATCAGCCTGGGACGACTCCTGGTGGCCCTCATCACTAGGGGCACCCCCGACACCAACCGACCACGCACGCAACCTGGGAGTCATCCTCGACTCAACGCTCACCATGACCAAGCAAGTCAACGCAGTCTCCTCCTCCTGCTTCAACACCCTCCGCAAGCTCCGCAAGATCTACAGGTGGATCCCGACAGACACGAGAAGAACAGTCACCCAGGCCCTCGTCAGCAGCAGACTCGACTACGGAAACTCCCTCTACGCAGGAGCCCGACCAAGCTCATCAAACGACTGCAAAGAATCCAAAACGCCTCTGCACGCCTGATCCTCGACATTCCACGCCACAGCCACATCACCCCCACCTGAAAAACCTGCACTGGCTCCCCGTCGACAAGAGAATCTCCTTCAAACTCCTGATCCATGCACACAAGGCACTCCACAAAACCGGCCCAGCCTACCTCAACAGTCGACTCTCCTTCTACGTTCCCAACCGTCAACTCCGCTCCGCCGACCTCTCCCTGGCCACTGTCCCGCGCATCCGGAGAACCACCACCGGAGGAAGATCCTTCTCTCACCGCGCCGCCAAGATCTGGAACACCCTTCCCCTCAACCTACGACAGACCCAAGACCTTCTGACCTTCAGGAGACGACTCAAGACCTGGCTATTCGACCAGTAGTGGCAACACCCCCCCTCCTCTCCCTCAGCGCCTTGAGACCCTCGCGGGTAAGTAGTGCGCTTTACAAATCTTGTGATTGATTGATTGATTGATTGATTGATTGATGGTCCAGTCCTGCACTACCTTCCCATTATGCCATTTCTCTTCTCTTCTCTTTTTCCTCTGCTTTTCTCCGCCCTCGTCCTTCTCCATGGCAGCCCTCCCCCTTCTCTGCTTCTGCCCTTTCTACCTCTTACCCCCTCTTCTTTCTCCATCGTTCTTTCTTTCTTCCCCCTCCTTGCCCACCTTCCTCACTCTCGTGTCCTCTGACCTAGCTCGCCCATCATCCCTCCACTGCTCCGGACCCGCCTGTTTTATTTTGCACTATTTATGTACCATACGAGCCCATATATTTTCTGTTGGCTCCAGGCAGCCACTCTGGAGCATTGCATTGCCTGTTGTGCCCTGTTATTGTTCCCCCTTCCCCTTGTAAACTTTGAATAATGAACTGGAAATCAAAAATAAAGTCTACATGTAAAATCTGCACATTATTATGACTACATCATTTTCATAATGTCGTAAAACTTAATCAACCGTCATGAAATCTTCTGAAGGAAATGACATTTTCCAGCATGAAGGTTTCACTTCCAGGAGTGAAGGATTACTCCCTCCTCAGATTAAACGGAGACTCAGGGATGAATGATGGATTCCCCAGGGACACTGTGGCATCACTCTGCTGACTGCATATGCAATAAATCATAGCCTGTCTGCTCCATGTAAAGGGAAAGGCCTTTCACAATACAGTAACTTTTGCGGAACAACTTTTGAATTTATCTGGGCAATCAACCGATGAATTACATCTGCAAAAATAACAACGAAACTTCGCAAGAGAACAGTGAAATATCTTCTAAACAGTCAAGAGACGTCCACCAGCCTCTTCTAAATGCAAGATTACAATCTCCTCCACCCAATGCAACCGAATAATAGTATCTTCTCAACGCAAAGGTCGACCTGCCTATTGCAACCAAGAGTGCAAGAAACAGATTGTATCAACCTATGTCTCCCCTTTTGTGCATGGTACGTTCCCAAACTCCTGGCCCCGTACACAACGTTAAATTATAAGCCAGCAGATAAATGATACATCTCTTGCATGGGTGCAAATGCACACATTGAGGGAATACACCGCTAACCAAGGGGATTTTGCCATGGTGTTTGGATCATTTACAAGTTTTCATTGCCTTTTACCGCCAGGTTTTACCTGGCAGTGAAGGACAGTAAAAACAGGCCATTTGACGACCCACTCAAAATCAGGCAGGGAGTCAAATGGCCAAGCCTCGGATGCCCGAAATTGTTTTGGGCTGTTGGAGGTGTATGTTAGCAGTGGAAACAGAGTACTCTACGCCGCTGACATACTTCAGCTCCACTTGACTCTAAGGGGTATATTCACAAGAACGTGTGCTAAACATCTCCAAAAAATGTTAATGCAACTTTACACATCGCAGTCCATCGCGGGAAAATAACCCAGTGTTAACGTGGAATTCACAACACGGCGGTACCATGCGATAGTCTCCTGAAACCGCGGACAATGTCCGCGATACAACCACCGTGACGGAGATAAAAACACAAACCCCAACACCAAAAAACGTGCGATGAGCCCATTCGCGATGAGGAAATCAGCGATAAGCAGCGCCAGGCCTGCCATACACACACGGCAGGCGGGAAAATCACTACAAAAGGAGAAAAAACACACAAACACAAAATGACCAACATTGAAGCACCATGGAGGCAGCCGGAGCAGGCGGAGAGGACAAGCGCAATCCCACAAGCACCCCGGACGACCAGCCCGGGACCTCGGGAACAAGGAAGGGCAAGGACAAGAAGAAGAGGAAGACAAAATTTAGACCGCAGGAGAATAGGATCCTGGTCACGGAGGCGATAGAACACTATCAACAACTGTTTGTCGCCTCCAATGTGTCATTGGTCACCAAAAATGGATTATGGCGGGCCATCGTGGACAAGGTGAATGCCATCGGAGAGCACAAGAGGTCAATGGACGAGGTCAAGAGGCGATGGATTGACATCAAGCGCAAGACCAAGGAGAAACTCGCTGGCAACCAGAAGGCAGCAATGCAGATTGGAGGTGGGAGCCCAGCACCACAGCTGGAGCTGGATGACATGGAGGAGCTGGTGTCGACAGTCAACAGTGTGGAGACCGTGGCAGGAGTAGGGGGACCGGACACTGCTCGACACCGGTGGCAGCAGGTGAGCAGTGGTGCCTGGGTGCGCGGGCAGCAGTGTCCTTCCGTCTCTCTCTCTCTCTCTCTCTTTCTCTCTCTTCATTTCACTTTCACTCTCCCTTCCTTTCCTTCTCTCTCCCTCTCCCTCCCCCTCTCCCTACCTTTCCTTCTCCCTCTCCCTCTCCCTCTCTCCCTCTCCCTTTCTTTCCTTCTCCCTCTCCCTCTCTCCCTCTCCCTTCCTTTTCTTCTCTCCCTCTCTCCCTCCCTTCCTTTCCTTCTCTCTCTCTCCCTCCCTTCCTTTCCTTCTCTCTCCATCCCTTCCTTTCCTTCTCTATCTCTCCCCCTTCCTTTCCTTCTCTTCCTTTCTCTCTCCTTCTACCTGTCCCTTTCTTTCTTTCTCTCTCTCTTTCTCTCTCTGCCCTTCTTTCATTCTCTGTTTCTCTGTGTCTCGCTCCTTTGATGTGCGCATGACACATGTTCTGATTTTGTGATTTATTTTCCAGGCTGTGACATCAGGATTGCCCCGGACGGACCCGACAGGAGTCTTCCGCATTGGTGTTTTGTGTTGTATTTCAATAAAGTTTTTGGTTGTTACTTCAATGATGAGTGACTGTTTCTTGTTCTTCTGTCTCAACATGTGTGTTTCTGTTTGTCATTGTGCGACATCATGCGCTTTTTGTGGCTCTTGTGTCGTGCACGGTATGTGTTTGTCCATGGCGGGGTGGTCCGTGGGGGGGGCCTGGGTGTGGTGGTGGTGGGTGTTGTGGCCCTCATGGGTCTCCGAGCTGCATGATCATTGTCTTCACGGCATCTGTGGGTCTTCAGGTGTGGCTCTGGCCTGGGCTCCCTTTCATGCTGCAGGTAGTCGTCCTGCTCAACACCAGCAAAAGGCAGGTGTTAATTCCCTGCTGCTACCGCGGCTTATCACCTGTTTTTGGTTTGCATCGCAGATCTGGCAGTTCGTTGTGAAAGTGGTGTAGTGATGTTTTGGTGTGATTTTGCACGGGAACGCCTACTCTGCATCTCATTAGGGTTAGTTGGTGGTGTCACCGGTGGAGGTAAATGTTGAGGGGTTATCGCGGGATTATTTGCGTTGTCTGCAGTTTGCAACTACTTGTGAATGGGGTGTTAAATCTGTCACCACTTTTGTTGCGTTAAGTTGGCGATAACTCAGAGATAAGTCCTTCTGAATATCCCCCATAATGAGGCTGGCAGAACTTAAGTTTGATGGAGAGGGTTCCCTGTTGCCTATGAGACGGAGCACCCTCTCTGACAAACTCTAAATCAGGCCCTAAATCTTTGCTCTTGTCTAGCATGGGAAGAGGTGCGAGATGAGCTAGTGAAGACCTGCAAAGGTGTAAGCGTATGGACTTGCACAAACAACCAGGGCATTTCATATTGACCTTGAAACAAAAACCTATGTGTGAGTAAATCATTGTGTGAGAACAAAACAAAAGTCCTGAATTGCAAAAATGTTTTTTCACTAAAGATGAAGGCTAATTCTGTGTGTAAGCTAAACTTACAGAGGCAACTAGCTTTGTGAATTGGGCCCTCCATCATACGTGCTGTAGATAGGCCCACCTCCTATACTTCACAGTTTAAAATCAGTAAAGGTAATTTTAAGACACTGTGTGTAAAAATGTAAATATTAAAAGTGCAGTGATTATTATTTTTGAAATGTCACTTTCACATTTGATGTACCTTAATGTTCTGTGAATATTAGGGGATTGCACTAGTAAATGAAACAAGCATTGACAAGGCCAATAGGTCCGAACTGTAAAAGGCTGAAATATTGGCTATACCAGTGCATGTCTTTTTTTAGGTCTCGCCTACGCAGCCCGCATGCGCTGCATGCGCTGCATAGGCAAAAAGACCTTTTGGAATCGCTTCGGCTTTTCAGCCAAAAACGTGCACGCGTTCCATTGCCTTCAATGGCAACGCGTGCACGTTTGGCGATTCACTTGCGGGAGCGAGCGGCGCCATATGGTAGCAATTATCGCTCCTGGCGCCGCTCGCTCCCGCAAAGGAATCGCGCAGGCCCCCTCCTCTCCCCTCTCCCCCTGCTGCGGTGCGAGGCGCGCGCGCGCTTATTTTTTTTCCTTTGAAAAGGGTGTAGACTTTATAGTTGTTCAGTGCAGTTTAACACAGTCGCAACATATTGCCGTTTTGACAACGTATCCGACTTTGTAGTGTTTCCTCCCTTTTACTCTGAAGGCTAGTGCTGACTTCCTCTGTCCTCCTATTCAACCCTGGAGAAATCATAGGCAACTGTTAGCTTTTGTTTTTAGAATCTCTACATCAAAACCTCATTCGTTGTACAGTTCGCTAGCTTGTTATTGATTTTATTACAGTAACTTATGGTGGTCTCCTTGGCAGAAGACTCATCAAGTACTTCCTCCGTGGTTCTGGGCCATATTTACAAAACTGTTTTTTTTTAACTGTATGTTTTCTCCTCTGCTATAATGGGATTCACAAAAATCTTAGAGTACTTCTGGAAATGTACCAGTCGTAGAGATCTAAAAATATGTCATGTCTATTAGTTAAGTAAACTGTCCACGCCGCAGGTAATCTTCCCTACGAAGAAAGGTAGGGAAGGTTAGGTTCCTGCAGCTTAACACCCCATGTCATGTAGCATTGTTCACTACCCATTCGCACTCTACAGACAGTTACTCCAAATATTTTGGAAGTAACTTGGAGTGTTTAAAGAATGAGAATGACCATGGAAAATATGTGATGTCACTCACTCTTCTTACACACAGCAAAACACACATACATGTGGCAGTAGCATAGCAAGGATGCCCCGGGGCATGGTGCAGGCAGGAAAACACCCATTTTACTGCTGCTCGGGTAGAAAAATATAACCATTATCAGGGTTCACAAGGTCCCCACTCACTGCCTGCACCAATGGTAGCCACGCCCCAGATATGTGGGTGTTCCATGCAGTGGGATAAAGCAAAATGATGCGCCCTCCTCTTACTAAATGCGTTGAGGGGTCTCCTAGTCTCCCATAACCCACACGTTCATTGGAGGGCCGGACAGGCTTTTATTCCACAGGGCATTTATTTCCCCGGTGGGCTGGAGCCCCTGCGGATCAGTTTTGAAAGTCCAGGGCTTCTCCTCAGATCCCCGAGGTTAATTGCAGCAAGCACGGGGAGGCTTCAAGAGAGAGAAAGAGGGAGGGAGGCTGGCGGAAGGTAGAGAGAACCTTAAGGCTTGCCTTTTTCAGGCCCCCCTCTCCCCCGTTTATCTCCTGAGCTTGTTTACTGTTCAGCTCTGGGACACACCTCACAGGAGTAGCTATGCGCTCTGTTTAAAAAAAATCAAAAAAAAATCAGAGAGGTAAAAAGAGGGCGGATGGATGAAAGAGAGCTTGTGCAAGGAGACAGAAGAAGCAGGGCTGGTTGACCATTTTTGGCTCCTCAGTCAGGCCCTGGGCCTAAGGGTGAATGGGAGCCCCCTCAAATGTGGGCCTATGGGGCCGTGCATATTTTATGTCCACTTCTCTAACTCTCTACGTTTCTGCCACTATGATGGCGTATTCTATTCTGTGAATGTGGATTTCCAACCTGGATCGTAAATGCTGTTTTTACACGCTTATTTTATAATGAGGTGAACAAAAATCTGTGTGAATAGGGTTGTTCCTTTCGTTCATTAAAACATGTTTTTTTGGTTATTTCCCTTTTACCACTAGTCATGTCAAGAATGTTTGTTGAAGGTCAATTTTATATCAACTTTTTCACATTGCGTAATACGCATTGATGAAATTTTGTGTGGTAAGTGCATATAACACCACTGTGGTGGTGTCCCTTCTCTTGTAATCGCACCGGTGTGTGTACATCATGAGCTGTTCTAAAATGATTATGCAGCAAAAGTCACCTTTGTTGTATGATAGTTTCACCCTTTAAAATGTAGTTAATATTAAACTGACTAAACTTAGACCAAGCCTCGTGACGCACCTGTGCTTTAAAGAGTTTAGCTGTATGGTGTGCTTGAATTAATTGTACTACTCTGTTTTTAATAATTGTATGAAGCCTGCTTTTCCATTTCATGTCAGTGCAACCTCCAAACTTATCTGTGCACTTAGCTAAAGAAAACGCACCTCCAAGTTTTCATCCTGCCCCCAACCCGCACAGCCTTCTGGAACTATTACTTTTGTGTAACCGGAGTTTCAGATATCTGTAATTTATCTGGTATTTCTTTCATCTTTCCGAGGTAAATGAAGGAATGGGCAGTTGTATGGGTGGCAATTAGAAGTAAAATTATATACATTGCATGTTATAACACATAAGTGCACCCAACACTATCATTGTATATATCGCAACCGTCTATTCAGCTAAATGGAGATTTTTTTTTTTTACGAAAATACTTCTTTCCTTTGTTAGGTTTGGCTTTAATGTTGCGTCTGCTTCATTCATACCATATTTTGTCATTGAGAGAATGGAATGTGGAATTTTGACTACAGCTAAACGTTTTCAAGAATGGCCTGCTGCAAGTTGTGATTAGTAAGCGTGATCAAGTGAACATTGCTTGTGTTTTTCCCTTAAAATAACTTGAAATAGAAACTACCATAGTGGTCTTATGCACATTAAGACAGCACCTCATTCTAAAGATTTCTCAGAAATATTAGAACATCATCAGCAACACCTTTTCTGAAAAATCAATTGTCCTTAATTGGTTAATTCTTTATGGCCACCTGGGCTGGTCTCCTTTTATTTGAGTTGTCACTAACCTAGGGTGACCAGAATTTTAAAGCCAAAAACAAGGACATTTCCCAAAAATAGAAGAAGGACTACAATTTTACTTCAACCCAGCGCACAGAATGATAGCGCTCCTCAGCAGAGAATTATAGAAGAGGCAGTAAGAACAGAAATAAAATGCCATTTTTAAAGCCAGTAGCATGCCTGTTAGTTAAATTGCTTTCTTAGAACAGCTGCTAACTATTCCTGCATTACAAAACATAAAAAGATACCTCCCTCCGTTTTCAGCTGACCCTCTCTAAAAACCAGGACATGAGCTTCATTTCCTGAAATCTGCCGGGACAGCTGGTGAAAAACCGGGACTGTCCGGGCAAATCCAGGACACCTGGTCACCCTACGCTAACCCGCAAAAACAATATTACCCTGTTTGACTTCGTGTTAAAGTTATAAAGCAATCTCTAGCTTTATATTTGCTACAGAAACTGTGAGTAGTTGATGACTCTTTGTAAATCATATTGTTGAATCCAGGCATGTGCTATTATGTCCATCGGAAGCATGTCTGTTCATCTGTCCTCTTTCCCATGCTCCCTTGAGGTAAATGAACAGCCTTTTATCAATATAATTGGGCTTGTTCCACTCCATGCTTGTACTTTTGAGGATATAAATGTCTGGCCTGTAAATGTACCCAGTAGAGTTTCAGACTTGCTAAGCAGACTGTTGCAATAAACTGCTATCCCAAGTCCAGCTTACATTTCAAAGCATGTTTCAAACCTATGACTCCCTGAGTATACTTTTGTAAAGTATCTTTTACAAGCCTATATGTAGAGAAAAGACATGTGGTGAAAATACTGCTTCTTTGAATTGATGCCTAGGGCCTTTTTAGGTCTCGCTTAGCGTTGGAGCGCACATGCGCTCCTCGCTCTGCGAGGCGTCTTGTAATTGATAAGATTTCGTAAGTGGAGTTGAAGCCCCGCCCATCATTTTGATTGGCTGGCGTCACCGTTTATGCTAAACGCTGGGTCGTGATTAAGAATGAGGCTTTTTTGTTACCGCCCTGTCCCCTTCTTGGACGGCCCACCTGGACTGGATTTTTTACTTGCGGCGTTATACATTCTCCTTTAACTAAGGGGTAAGCACTATTTGTTTTCATTTGCGTAATGGCGACAGCTTGTTTCAGTCACCTTTGTCAAGGGCGGCCGCTTGTTTATATTTGCATCGCGTTTGCGATTAAAGTGAAATCGCGATGCAAATATAAACAAGCGGCTGTTCGCCTAATGGCAACAGCTTGTTTTTTAATGTTTTCCTAACCTCGGACTCTCCCGCACCCTTACATATTCGCGGAAACCACATGACACAGGCCCGCGCTGTTTCTTGTTTTTGGAGGAAAAAGGAAGTGGCAGTTCTCGGCCCGCGATCTGAAGCAAGACTCGGAGACCGCAGCCCGAGCGCCTCGAGTGGCCGCCGGAGAGGTACGAGCTCGTGAGGTCCGGGAGTTCCAAAACAGAAGCCCCCGTGACGTTGTTCGCCCTGAGCCCCTCATATTCTTTTGTCACTCCCGTAAATAGTTCACTCTGGGGGTCCCGGGTTTTACGCGGCGATATCTCCTACCGTTATTTATTTCTTCTACTCTCTGAACTGTGGAGCTCTCGGGGTGAATGCGCCCGCATGAGGTTCCATATCTGTAAATTACTTTGCGGGTTAATGTGCCTACTACAGATATCTGTTTAGCCCGCGCCTTGTATTCCGGTGCAAACAGATTGGCTCAGAGGAGTTATGCCTTTGTTGCTGCGAACAATATTTTACCAGGAGGCTACAACTTCCAGTCGTGGTAAAGTAGCTCAGGTGGTGAACGTGCATTACGCACTAATCTGTGTAAGCTGGAGGTAAGTTATAGTTCAGTTTAGATAGATCTCTCATATGATAATTAGTTCGTCCTCTGCCGATATTTGGATTACTTACACAGGTCTGTCGATTTCGGAGCTGTGGATCCGGGTTCGAGTCTCGATGGCAGCGAAAACCTCCTGGGATTTTTGGGCAAATCACTTAATCTCCCCGTGCCTACCCTCCCAAAAATGAATCTGTCCTTGTGTAATGTAACTGGTGCTCATATAAAGCGCTCCAGTACCTTCGGGTCAAGTTCGCGCTACATAAAACTCTCCCAAAAAAGAGATAGCTTTGTAGGGTTAGCTGGTCCGTAGCAACTAATTGAGGGTGACCACCCCCCCCGGCAAAATAACTCACGACACAAATTAATGTTCTATTCCCATCATCAAAATTTAAGGGGTTTCTGCTCCTACTACATCATTTTTGGGGTACGGTTGTTGCGATAAAAAGGAGCACTTATTTTCATCGAAGAACTCGCGAAATGTTGATGAAATGGATGCACGGCTCTAAAAGTCAGACAAGAGGTGACTGACTAGTGTTTCTTTGTCTGCCTTTAACTTTTTGATCCCCTCCCCCAGGCCCCCCTGCAACCTGCCTTCCTTGCTATTCGGCACCTGGTTGGAATTATATGGTGGTGTGATAGCTGAACCAGCCAGAGGCCCAACGTTGGGGAATTGACTCAGCTTTTTTATTTCCACGTTTTTCTTTTTCATGAAGAGTCACTAAGTCGGCAACGTTCCATTATTATTATTTGCAGATTGCTAATTATTTTTATGAATATTAGACGCGAGGTTGTGTCGAGAAAAGGAGCCCAACGCATTTGGTGGCTTTGTAGAATGTAAAATCGACAATCTTGGCTAGTTGGCTAAAGAAATAGGTTTCGTTCTTGTTAAAGTTATTAAGGGGTGAAGTTATAAACATGGAGCAGTGTAACAGCATGCGTCACTAAGATAATAGCATTTTCCGGAATAGAGCATATTTATTTGTGACGGGTTGGTGAGCGTACAGAGCAGCCACAAGCAGCAGAACAAGCATTTGCAATGCAGTAGGTCTCGCATTTACGTGAGTTTGAGCTATTGACATTGCAAATGACAATGCCTTTTATTTTTGTTTCTGTTTTTAAAACATAAATAAAAGGCATTGTTATTTACAATGCCAATAGCTTAAACTCGCGTAAATGCGAGACCTATTGCATTGCAAATGCTTGTTGTATTAGCTAATGCCAGAATTGCCAGCAGTGTTAGGATGCTTGCTTACAAATGAGTCATGATACATGCAGACACATGGGCAGCCATCTTAGAATATGTTTTCTAATATAAAAAAGCCTTTCCAAGATGGTAGCCTATGCACAACCATTTGGGTGCATGTGTTGTGACACACCAGCGGCCATTTTCCCATTTTTAATTTATCATGCCAACATGGCTGACACTCATTATAAAGCAGTATATTAAATGTTAAGAACGTGGGTGGGGGAACAAAATAATATTGAGTAGCTTTCTAGCACTTTGCAGCTACTGGGCACTCATAACAAAACTAAAAAAACATATTCACAAACAGGGAACACGACAGGGAGCAGGACCAGGTAGCAACAGATGAGCAACAGCAGAAGGTAAAGGTAAAGGAGCAACAGTTGCGTAGGGGAGAGGGAGGGCATAAACTAGAGATGGTGCAAGGGGTTGGGTGAAATCAGGAATGAGGTGATGAAGGGAGAAAGCAGAAAGAGAGAGCTATGAGCAGTGATATTAGGAGGATCAAGAAAATAAATACACCCTGGAGTCTAGAAGCCATAGAAAAAGAGGCTGCTCAAATCAGAGGAATTCCTAGTTGTTTGCCATTTCACAGTAAGGTAAAACTATAAGTTTTTCAACCCATTTTAAAATACTTGGGGTATGTTTTAACTTTACCCAACAAATTCTAAGACTGATCTTAGAGCAGTACATAAACCTCCTGGATTATTTTTGGGGAAAGTTGGACCGCCCCCAAATATTCTAAGAAGGAAGTTAGAATATTAATTTAGTCTTTCCAGTGTCCACAAAAACCCTCTGCTACCCTGAGGACACAACTCAAGGCAAGCACCAAAGGATATGAAAGAAATTGCAAACAATAGGTATTTGATGGCTGGCTAAAGATGTCTGTAATGAAGACTTGAAAAAGACAGTGTAACTACAATGAGACATTGAACAAGTTCCTTTTCTAAGACATACTGTGCAGATAAATGTCAAAATACTAGAGACATGTGATGAGGTCTGCCCAGCTTTCTTGTGTGTCTCATAGAGATCACAACCATGCACGTTCTTTGGCATAGGACTGCAGAACTGGGCAGGCCTCTTTCAAGAAGGGAGTAAATATGGTGCTGGTCACATTAGAGCACAGAGGTGAGAGATGTAGGTAAGTAGGAGGCAATAAAGGCAGAGACAGAACTGAAGAGCGTGAACATTGAGATGATGAAACTACTCAATAGCAAGTTGTTAGCAAATGTTGTGATTAAATTGGCAAGTGATAAGGTGCCGTCAGTATATTTTAGGTTTAATGTTGGTTTCTACATCTGCAGAAGAGGGATTGTTGCCTGGGAAAATGCAAGTGTTCGGAGTGAGACAGAAGTAACATTTGACTGTTGTTTAGGATGTTTCATATAGGAAAAACTAAGAATAAATGCTAAATGTTCTAAAGGAGGTTAGCGGATGGACATTATGCACCAATGCACCAATACATGAAAATATTAAATATTGCTCTTGAGGTGCTGGGAGAAAAGTTGAGAATATGGAGAAATGCTGGCTGATAAAAAGATGTTAGTGCCTAACTAGTGCTACTGACTGACCATTTGAATGGGCACTGGCCTTGTATACTAATGACTTTGTAGAGATGATTTGTTTTTGCCCAGTGAGGCTTACATATGTGCTTCGAATGTAGATAGCTTGGAATACGTTTGCCTCAGGAGACAGGAACAATTCTGGAGATGTGAGTTGGAAAGTGTCATACCCAGTTTTAAGCAGTATGTGACATGGATATGTTGGCACATAGGATAACAGGTGAATATGGCTGTAGGAGAAAATGTTATTGAGATGCACCCAGGCACGTTGGAGAGCGTAGTGTTGTCTCATATGAAATGGTGTTTTTTTGCAATTAATCTAAATTGGGGCTGGCGATGCACCTTCAAGTGTGCATTGCCATTGTTGGTTGTATGTCTGTTGGCACCACCTTAAGACGTTTAATGTTCAATGATTAAGCGGTAAAAATCTGAGTGTGGGGGACCAACATTTTTCTTAGGATGGTGCTTCCCACCACCACTGCTCTGCCTGCCCACTTTCCAACATTTTTCTTTGGGTGTTGCTGCCCACCACCACTGCTGTGTCTACCCACGTACACCAGTGGTATCATTCTCCCCTCCTTCCGGCTAAGTTGGCATTGCCCACTATCTTAGATGCTAGGTGGGAAGCCTGTTGAATACCATCACATATCCACAATAAAGCCTGCCATGGCTCACTCCCATGCCTTGCTACTAAATATTCCTGCCACAAATACTCCCACAGATTGCATCCATAAATGTCTTACAGCCACAGACTCCTTCCTTCCACATATTCATGATAAAGGCCACTGAAACAGATTTCTGCCATAGATTCGATCCAGGTTACTGAAAAATAAAAGTACAGTAGCTACTTCCACAGAATAATGCAATAGATTTCACTCCTCACTGCCACAGATTACTGGAGCAGACTACTGGCATACATGTCAGACACAGATTAGTCCCACAAACTATGGTCACAGAATCGTGGTATATATTGTTTCCACGTACTCATCACACCACAAATTACTGCCACAAATTGCTAACATAAATCATTTCCTGAAAGAAATTGCTGACACAGTAAAGTGCCTCAGATTACTGACTCAGGTCATTGCTACACACTACTGACACAAATTATTGATTAAACGATTACAACAGAATAATGTGATAGATACGTGCAAAACATCGTGGGTATACATTAATATCAAAGCAGGTTAATTACAGCCGTACATCATTTGTTCTATAGAATGTTCACATATTTTTGTTCTATTAATGCATGGTCACAGATGCCTTGAATCTACTAAGCAGTGGGCAAAATGTGGATTATCGCAGGAGTCAGATGTTATGCTCATTCACGTTACTGGTTTGTTGGGGGTGTAAATTATGGAGGCTGTTGCTAGAATTTGTTGTTCAGTGCATAAGATCTGCTTGCTGTTCAATGCATAAAGAGTGTTGGTGCCTGCATCTCCCCATGTAATAAGAAATCTCGCACATAATTGGTCTATGTTATGGTGCAGGAGTGTCCTTTGACCGCCAAAGATAAACATGACTACTGTGATTGTGAGATAATATATGGGGTTCTAATATCCCACTTACTAAATGATGACCTTCAAATGTGCACAGCAGCACTGCAGAGAGAGTGACAGTCTGCCTCTTAAAATCCCTAAAGGTGTCTGGTGTTCTACATGCCCTGGAATTTCTGTGGATTTTTTAAAAATGTATAGGTATGTTCTCTTTCTGCAGTTTCACAGCCCAGAACGCCCTCTTCTCATTAGCAGTGCTGTTTTGCACTTCTTCAATAATTACTGTTGTTTCCACCTTTATGTATCAACTAATGTATTCACTGTGGAGTTTTCTTCAGCACTGTTTATTGTCTTTCAGAAAATTCGGAGCAATTGAAAGTAGGAGACAATGTTGATTGTCAGAAGAGGAAGTTGGGCTAGAGTTGGGCATGATGAGTAAGCATGTTCATTTTGTTCGGCGCAACCCTTGCTCCTAGACAATGCCTTTCCAGCTTGAAAGGTCAGCTTTCTGGAGTTTCCTGATGCTCTTGTGGTTGAGTTTGTCTTTTAGTTCAGGTTAAGGGTATTTGAGGGTCTCTGTCCCTGTAAACCTAGAGATTTTCCCCGTGTTTCAGTACCTTGAAACAGCGCTGGCTAATCCGATGGGCTGAGAGTGAAGATTTCTGGAAGTTGAAAGGTGTCCTCTTCTGAAAGTGATAAACAACAAGAGAGGGAGGAAAGAATAAAATGGGGCTATGTCCTCTTCCCCTGGTTAAGCAATAACCAACGTGGACAAGCCACCTTAAAGATAAGGTCACTTAAAGTGACACATGAGTTGTACAGGAGCACAGACATCCAATGGATGTTTAAGGAGACCCCTCACCCACCAACCTAGTTGGTGGCATGCTTCATCATTGGGGTCCCAGCTGGATTGCCGAATGCAACCCAGCTGTGCTTCAATGCCTGATTACAGCGGAGCGGGTTTTGTGATGTGAAGTGAGTGCTTATGTGAAATGTGACTAAATGTTAAAAATGTCTCTAGGAAATGCCCTAATGAAACAATTTAATAGTAGGGTCCTCGGACATGGTTAAAAACCTAGGCGGGATATAATGAAGGTAAAATTTGTACTTCAATATCCCTAAAACTGTAGGTCAACGAGTTTCAGCCTTCTGCGATGTTCGTGAGGCTTTCGTCAGGACCAAAGTGAAGTGGCTAAAAAGTGGAGTAGCCACTGAGGTGCATGTATCAGCACACGTACTAAAGTGTGCTGTGAGTGTGGTGGGCACGTTGTACTTACGGACCCGTCAAGGTAGGTATCTGTAAAGCAAAAAGCATACAGCTTCAAAGACATTCATACATGAGACATGAAATATCCTTACTCGCATGCTTGGAAATAAATGGCTGTGCTCACTGGGGCTCCTCGATGAGCTGTCGTGCACCAAGCTGTAAGTGAACTAGAAACATCATGCATGGTGACAGACATGCATGATAGTTATTTTGATAGGAACCATGCATGGTCACAATGTGCGAAGTAATCATATTATGAAATACCATGCGTGGTCACAATGATGCCTAATAATCAGCCTTGATGTGAAAGGCGGTTAAATGTGAACTATGGTCAAAGTCGCGATATCTTAAGCACGTGCAGTGCATGTAACCATATTTTATGTGTGGGGCAAATATCGCGATCAATGAGGGCATATAAAGTAGTGCCCACAGATGCAGCTTCAATCAAATTGATGCGCTTAGTAAAAGAAATTATAGGCACATAGCGTATTGACACAACATACACCTATGAGATGGCGGTAATCAGAACAGGGGTAGGAGCCTTACTTTAACTCTACGATATGCTGACGTACTGATCCTGCCAAAGGGGAACCTTCCTATAGTCACACACTGCAGGCGGGAGAAGATGTTGAGAGGAACAGTGAGTATGCGCGAAAGCGTCTGGTGTGGGCGTGTCAGCGTCAGAAGATGCGTGACACGTGACTACGGAAGCTAGTGTGCTAACCTTATGAAACGTCGTAGAGTGAAGGCACAGAGTGCTACGAACCACTTCCTGTCGTGTTAGATTGTGAATGGATGGAACGATAATCTCCTAGCTTTGTTTATAGATGCACAAGTAAAATAAAGATGGGAAGAACTCCACAAAACCGGCCCAGCCTACCTCAACAGTCGACTCTCCTTCTACGTTCCCAACCGTCAACTCCGCTCCGCCGACCTCTCCCTGGTCACCGTCCCGCGCATCCGGAGAACCACCACCGGAGGAAGATCCTTCTCTCACCGCGCCGCCAAGATCTGGAACACCCTTCCCCTCAACCTACGACAGACCCAAGACCTGCTGACCTTCAGGAGACGACTCAAGACCTGGCTATTCGACCAGTAGCGGCAACACCCCCCCTCCTTTCCCTCAGCGCCTTGAGACCCTCGCGGGTAAGTAGTGCGCTTTACAAATCTTGTGATTGATTGATTGATTGAAGAACGGAAAAGAGGCAAAAAACACACCAGTTTGATAGTCTAGTCAGGGGGTGTTGTATGACTGCAATCTAGTCTAGCTATTTGTGTAATAAATTAATGAGTCACACATTAGTGGAATAAACTTTCAAGTGCCAGACATATGAGTCTGTTGTGAAAGCTGGCACACAGTGTGGAATAGTGTAGGGCATATAAGAGGAGTGAAGGTCTAGTATTCATACATGTTTCTCTATGAAACTGTACTGATCATAGGTGGTGATGGTGTGGATTAGACCAACCCAACGTTAGGTGCCCTATATGATAAACTCTTGTGATGTTCAGAGATCATTGTATGGTGTCATGCTTTATGTAAGGAGTTCCATGGAATATTATCATTTAGGCCATTTAGGTGGGTGGACAAGCGGTAGACCCAGCGTTGTTCTTTTTCCAACAGTTGGTTTTGCAAGTTCGTCGTAATTGTGTCTATTTGCTCAATGATTACCCAGGTCATGTCGTTGGTAGTGTGGCCTGCTTCAAGGAAGTGGTCAGTCATCTTGGTAGTGCTGCGCTTACAGCGAATGTTGCTCCTGTGCTCGAAAATTCTGATTTTAATTTTGCGGCTGGTCATTCAAATGTAACGAAGTCCACATGGACATGTGATGAGATATACCACATTGGCTGAGTTACAGTTTCTGTGTTTACGAATTTGCCACGTTTTTCCTATTTCCAGATTAAGGGTTTTTGTGAGTTTTGTAAGGTGGCACACACTGCAGTTGCCGCAGGGGAAATGGCCAACCACGTTAGGCAAACCCCAGGCATTCAACACCGTTTTGGTGATGCTGGTTTGTTGTTTGGGGCGTGTGGACACCAGGCTGTCTCTTAAGCATTGTGCTTGTCTGTAAGAGAATAATGGTTTTTCCCATTGTAATTTTCCTGTGGTCAGAATTATCCAGTTTTTTTGTATTATTTTTGTCACCTGATTTGAGATTGAGTTGTAAGTGGTGACACAGGTGAGTGGAATTGTGGGTGTCAATTTTTTACTGTTTTCTAGAAAGTTTTCTCGGTTCTGGTTCCTGGCTCTTTTCTGTGCTTGTTTGATGATCCTTTCCGGATAACCTCGAGTTTTGAGTTTCTCTGTAAGTGAATTTGAATGAGCTTTGAAGTCGTTGATCTCGCTGCAATTGCGGCGTAGTCTTAGGTATTGCCCATAAGGTAAATTCTCACGCAGTGGTCTGGGGTGGAAACTCTCAAAACGTAAAAGTGAGTTTTTTGCCATTGGCTTAAAGTGTGTTTTGGTAGTGAGGACTTCTCTTTGTGCTTTGATGTCAAGATCCAGGAAGGTAATACTGTCGCGGCTTGCAGTATGTGTAAACCTGAGGTTGGGATCTTGTGTATTTATCCTGGTCAGAAATTCCTGTAGTCTGGTGTCTGTACTCTCCCATATAAGGATTACATTGTCGATGTATCTCTTATAGAATGTTATCTCGTTGAAAAATAGAGAAGTAGGGTTCAAAATGTGGGTTTTTTCAAAATTATATACCTAAAGCCCTGCTACACTTGGAGCGAACATGCTACCCACTGAAGTTCCGTACGTTTGCAAATATAGGGTACCTTCAAATTAAAAAAAGTTGTCCTTTAGGGCTATTTCTGCACATTGTAAGATAAAGGATTTTGGTCTTTTTGTAAGTCCAGTTGGTAGAATCAAGTGAGGTACGTAGCACATGTAACATGTCATCTTGTGGCAAGCTGGTGTACAAGCTTTCTATGTCTAGGCTCACAAGGATTGATGTTGCTGGATTGAAACTCAGGTTGTTAATGTGTCATAGTAGGTCTTTAGTGGCCTTCAGGGAGGTAGAGGTCGCTTGTACTAATGGTTGCAGAAAAAAGTCACAAAAGCGGGAAAGCGGTTCTAACAATGAGCCGATCCCTGACACGATGGGACGGCCAGGTGGTGGTGTTTTGTTTTTATGAATCTTTGGAATTGTGTAGAAGTATGGGATTTTTTCGCCTCCTGAGGTCAGAAAGCGTGCTTCATGTATAGTAATCTCTCTGTTTGATTCTGCCTCATCTACTAATATGTGTATTTTGGTTTTAATGTCATCACTGAGGTCATGATCTAACTTTCTGTAATTTTTGGTGTCATCCAGGAGTCTTAGGCATTCGACTCGATAAGCTTCCTTATCTTGTAACACTATTCCGCCTCCCTTATCGGCTGGTTTTATGACAATCTGATCATTTGCTTTGAGACTAGAGATGGCTGAAAATTGGTTTGCACTGGTGTTTTTGAATTTAGGTTCTTCCGTGGTGTTTTCAATTTCCCTGTAGATTGCTTGCTCACAAGCATGAGTTCCACTGGTATTGTGTGTGGTGGGGGGGTGAAGGTAGATTTTAATTTTAGGTCGGTGTCCCCTTTAAGTTCCTCAGATTCCTGCAACGGTGGTTGGTTTTCAAAAAAAGCTTTTAACTTGAGTTTGCGAAAAAAATTCAGATAATTCGCAGTGTAGTTTGTATTTATCAAGTTTTGCAGTGGGGGCAAAGCCAAGTCCTTTGTTTAGTACTGATTCTTCTGCATCTGTCAGCGTGTGGGATGAAAGATTTGTAACTAGAACCTGTTTGTGCTGGGAACCGCTTGCTGCTCCCTGGATTTGCTGTGGGTGTTCGCTCCTGGGTTCGAGTCCTCTTCCCAGTGGACATGATTTTGTCGTCATCTCCTTCCTCGTCCTCTTCGGCCCGTTCCTAAAAAAGGGAACCTTTGGTTGGGGTTCATGAACTGCATCGGTGGCTGGACAAATGGGGGGTTCCAGCCATACATCATCTGTGGGGCCATCAGAGGGTATGGACCAGGATAATTGATTTGTCCACCTTGGGCTGTAAGTGGCCATGGTTGGTGCCAGTTGGTTTTTTGCCCTCTTCCTCTTTGTTTATTGCGGTAACTTCCGTTGCTTGACCCGCTGCTTATAGAGGAGTCATCATCAGAGGATGCAGATTGTGTAGTGCGTGATGCTGGTTTATAATCCGCATCAGCGTATGGATAAGTTTTGATGTATGAGAATTTTTTAAAATCCTTTTGGTGTGCAAGATTTTTATCCTAAAACACTTAGGGGCATATTCACAAGAAATGGCGATAACTATCGCTAACGCTAGTTAGCGGCAGTTTTCTTATCGCCGCCTAACCCTGAAAACTATCGCCATGCTAGCGGTGTATTACCAAGCCGCCGCTACATGGCGATAGTATCAGGGTTAGGTGGTGAAAACTGCTGCTAACATTAGCGCGATGGCGATAGGAATTCCGGCGTTAGAGGGCAAAATCCAGCAATAGGCCCACTAGCGGCAAGAAAACTCATGTTAGTCAGCCAAACGTGAGCTTTCTTGCCTCTGATGCAAAAAATAGCCTATCAGTCAACCCCCAATAGAAAATAGGAATAAAAAACAAACAATAACATGCAGAATGGAGCAGTCAGGGCCAAGTGCAGCACACATCAACAACCCCTGCAAGCCAGCCAACATCCAGGATGACCAGGATGTAAGCCTTGATGCCTCGCTGGACCTGCGTCTGGAGCCTGAATGCTTCGCTGGACCTGTGTCTGGAGCCTGGATGCCTCGCTGGACCTGCGTCTGGAGCCTGGATGCCTTGCTGGACCTGCATCTGGAGACTGGATGCCTTGCTGGACCTGAGCCTGGATGCCTTGCCGGACCTGCGCCTGGAGCCTGGAGTGGGATGTGGAGGAGCTGTGGAGTCGATGAGCCGTGGCGGTAGATATTGAGGTGCGACGATCGCCCGTACCTTCTGGTGAAGTCTGGCAGGTACAATGGAGACACGTTGATGACCTGTGTGAGAAGAACGCCTTGCAACCCTTGGAGCTGTCAATGGTAGAGGCGCTCCTGCGCACTAACGTGGTGAGTTCCGCATCGCATACTACGATCCACCACTACACCGGGGTGCACAAAGGGGATTACCAACGCTGTGTGCCGTCTCCCTTGTGTGGCGTGAGCACTGCAACTTCACGCCAAAGGGGGCCCTGCTGCGTCAACTGCATCGGGAGGTCCACCAGCGGACTATGCAGTGACTGCTGTACCAAGCCTAGTGAAATCACACCGGGCTGAGGCTCCTGCTGGCTGAGTCACAGATTTGGAGAGAGTGCAGTGGAGTGCGCCACAGTGTCAATGTCCAGGTAAGGAGAAGGTGGAACGCGTAGCGCAGGAGGGCCAGGGGGGCGAGTCGCTCAGGCCTATCACACGTAGATGATGCACCCCCAGTGGCGGCACTACCGCAATGACGGAAGAGCGTTGCCTCACTGCCGCAAGCAGTGCAGAAGAGGAACAATCATCACATGAAGATAACTCAATCAATCAATCAATCAGGGGAATTGTAAGCGCGCTACTCACCCGTGAGGGTCTCCAGGCGCAGGGGGGTGGGGGGGCGGCACAGATCTGTTAGCCAAAGAGCCATGTCTTGACGGTCTTCCTGAAGGTGTTCAGGGAGGGGGCGCGTCTGATGTCTGCCGGCAGCTCGTTCCAGGTCTTGGCTGCAATGTGGGAGAATGATCTTTCGCCTGCACTGGCTCTGTGGATGCGCGGGGTTTTGGCCAGTGCGAGGTTGGAAGATTGGAGGTTACTATTGGGTAAGTGGAAGTTGATTCTGTCGTTGAACGTTGAGGTATTTGGGTCCGTTGTTGTATAGGCATTTGTAGGGAGTGGGGACTTAAAAGGTGACTCTTTTCTCCACGGGGAGCCAGTGGAGTCTTCGTAGGTGTTGCTGATGTGTTCGTGCCGGGGGATGCCGAGGATGAGTCTGGCGGCGGTGTTCTGTAATGTCTGGAGTTTGCGGAGTAGGGACTTGTTAATGCCGGAGTAGAGTGCTTTTCCATAGTCGAGGTAGGACTTCCCTCATTGAAATATTACAACACCCGCTCACACACACATCCCCGTGTACACGTCCCATCCAGTATTCTTTCCAGCATTTACCACCTCACAGCGGTCCTGCCACCCCCCAGCACTTCTCAATGGCAGTCGTCGTGCGCACATGCACAGCAGGCGTACCACTCGTGTGCCAAAAGCACATATGTAGTTACGACACATGACATAACATTGCATTCCATTCCAATGCATACTAATACTAGGCACATTGCAACAGTAGGATAGGTGTTGCATAGCGGAGACATAAATATCACTATTCCCACCTCAGTGAGTGCAACCCAAAACTAACCTTTGCACCCCAAACCCAACTGTGAACCCTGGAATTCCTTTTTGAGCCCCCAAAACACATCCCAAATTTCACATTTTACCCCAAAACACACCCCAAATTTCATGTTTTACCCCAAAAACACACCCCAATCTTCTTATTTTACATCCGAAACCCATACCCCCCGAAAAACTTTAAATTACCCCATTACTGACCTCACAATGCATTGTAATCAAATGTGATGTAAAGGCACCTGCGTTGTCGGAGTTGCGTTGTTAATGATGTACTGCCTGTGTTGTAATGGTCATGTCCGGTGCCAAAGGCAACCCATAGGCTACGCCGTTTGCGTCCGTCTGCCCCTGGACTCCGCTCAGCACCAAGGAGCCTTCCTCTTGGACACTCCACAGCTACGACGCCAGCACCCTCCTCGCCATCAACCCTGGAAGCCACCTCGCCTGCCAGGACCAACCTCTGCTTCGGACCGGACATCACCATCGCCATCACTGACGGCTGCAGTATCACCCGCAAGGAGCACCCCGACCATCAAGGAGGAGGCATTGCCATCACCTACAGAAGCAGACTCCGACTGACCACGCACTCTAATGACCCAAGGGTGACCATGGCCCACCTCAACTCCCAGATCCGGACCAAGCCCAAGTCCATCCTCTGCGGCAGCCTCATGTGCAGGCCCCCCGGGCCATGGCCCCCCATTCTCCAATACCATTGTAGACCTCAATGCACCCCAGGGTCTCCCATCCACGGACGACATCCTACTCGGTGAACTCAAGTTCCACCTGGACAACCCCAGTGACCAGGACACCACCCTCTCCTGGGGAAGGTCCCCTACATCAGACGCAAGCAGCAAGGCACCTCAACATGCCACATGGCAGGACGCACGGTCGAGCACGTCACCTCCGCCAGCGGGAACTTCAACTACAGCCACAACACCGGACTCTTTTGGACTGACCAGCATTGGTAACATCACGTCTTCACCTTGCCCACTGGACGCCACCGCAATCATCGCACCCCCTCGCAGCTGGATCAAGGCCACCGAAGAGCGTCTCGTCAACTCCCTCTGCACCAACACTCCACCAATGCTTCCAAACGATGACACCGCAGCGTGCAACCACCACTGATGGATCTCCAACCCCTCATGAATGGCACTGCGTCAGTACCTTCCGCCTGCCTGATGGCAGGCGTGAGGGTGACGCAGTGCCACAGGGATAGGCTGGCCCCATGCATTGCTGGAGTTGCGTCATGGTTGTGACACGACTGAAGCAATGCGTATCTTTAGCGCAGACAGATACGTCAGGATTCCTGACGTATCTGTCATTACTTGCGTCATGGAGCGCTGTCCAGTGAATACAGCGCATCCATGCTGTCGCAAGAAGGGCGTAGTGAGAAGTGTTGCAACGCTGTCTTGTCGCAGCACTGCAACACTTTTCATGACTGGGGCCCAGGAATGCGCACTATCTTATTGATGGTGCGCATTCCTGCACTGTAGTTTTGTCGCAGGGCAGCGCTGCAACATTGCTTGCAGCGCTGTCCAGCACCAAAACCTGCTGGGATGTGGCCCCAAGTGTTATCCCCATTTTTAAGACCAGCTATTTTCTGGTCTTAAGTCCCAGCAGCTAACGGGCCTTAGCAGCTGTTTTTTTAACGTATCGCCGGTCCGGGCGATCGTTGAGACTATCGCGAAGTGGGGTTAGTGTGCGTTTTAACACAGGAACGCCTACATTGCATATGATTAGTGTTAGTTGTCGCTAACATCTTTGGCAATGTTATTAGTGGCCGATATTGCCAGGAAGCTGTCGCTAACGGCTGTTAGCGACAGCTTGTGAATACGGCGATAGAAATATCGCCGCTTTAGCGGCTGAAAAGTGCCGCTAACGCGGCGATATCGCCTTGAGAATATGCCCCTTAGGCCCTTATAAAGAGTAGCTGTGTGAGGGAAGAGTTAGTTAATGTCCAATAAAAACTGAAAGCACATGTATCAGTATTTATCGGTGCTGATAAATAACTGCTATCTCGAGTTTAACCAGCTGAATGGAGAATAACCTTCGCATGTTGGTGCTTTCTGCACCAAAATCCGCATGGAATGGTATTTAGCAGGCATTTTTCCCAGGTACAGTTTGACAGATTGGACCTGCGGAATTTCACCCAGGGGGGAATTGTGCGGTGTGCAGTAATTACTGCTAAACTCGTGATTCTAATTCCTGTGATTCCAGGATTTGCACAGGGATCGGATAAAAAAACAGGGCGCTCATTATAAGGGCCTTTCTAGGCGGCCCAAAGGAACCTGACTTTAATCCAGATATTTGCTTTGATTTGAAAATTTATAGAGCGCGCGAATGCCCAGGGGCGTCTTGGCACTAGGGTCGATGTAAGAAGGATTGCCGAGGATGTAGTGATCTGACTAGGAGGTGAAAAGCCAAGTTTTTACGGCTTTTCTAAACGACAGAAGCGAGGGGCTGTTTTTTATCGTAATTGGGAGAAGGTTCCATGTCTTAGCTGTCTGCAACAAGAAGCTTCTCCCCCCCCCCACCTGACCTGCTTTAATTTAGGTACCTGTAAAAGTTTTGCATGGACAGATCTTAGGCTCCTGACTGGCTCGTACCGTTTCAGATGTGTTTTTAAAAAGTGCGGTCCTGAACCATGAAGGGCTTTGTAGGCTAGGCAGACTGTTTTAAACATTATCCTCTTCTCCATTGGTGGCCAGTGAAGGGCTCTCACTCTGTGGGCAACCGGCTCTGATCTGGAAATATCCAGCACCAGCCTTGCTGCTGCGTTCTGTAGACGCTGGAGTTTAGTTAGATGTTGGATTTGTATCCCAGCATACAAGGCGTTGCCATAATCCAATCTGGACAAGGCCAATGCCGTAACTAATGTTTTAAATAAATCTTGGGGGATAAAAGGCTGTAGTCTTCTTATCATTTTTAGAATGAACCACACAACAATTTGTTTATCTGGGCGTTGAAGGTCAATTTATTATCAAATATAACTCCAAGATTTCTGACTTTATCCACTGGGGTTGGGCACTCGCCCAAGCTGTCAGGCCACCATTTCGGCGAACAAAAGTTTGTATCTGCCCCCAGCAGCATAACTTCGGTTTTGTCACCATTTAATTTTAAGCAGTTGAGTTGCATCCAATTATTAACCTGCCTCATGCAGTCATTGAATCGGTCGGCTGTTTCCTCCATATTGTTGGAAACTGACACCACTATTTGGGTGTCATCTGCGTAGGAAACTGGCAGGAACCCACACTTTCTTATTATGGATGCCAATGGAGCAACATAGATATTAAAAAGAGTAGGACTCAGGGAGGACCCCTGAGGTACTCCACACGGTGAGCTGAAGGGTTTGGAAGTGGAGTCTCCTAATTTAACTGAAAAAGTTCTACCCGTCAAATATGAGGAAAGCAGCTTGAGTGCATCGTCTTGAATCCCCAGTTCTGCTAACCATGCCAGGAGTATACCATGGTTCACAGTGTCGAAGGCCGCCGATAAATCCAAAAGAATCAGGGCGGCCTTCCCCCCTGCGTCCAGTATACTCCGGAGTTCCTCCACTGCCATAACCAAGGCTGTCTCAGTTTCATGTTCCTCCCTGAATCCATACTGTAATTGGTCCAGAATGTTTGCAGTGGCTAGGAAAGTTGACAGCTGTTTATTCAGCAATTTTTCCAACACTTTGGCTGGGAATGGGATTCTTGAAATTGGTCTGTAGCTACTGGGTTTATTAGGGTCCAAATTAGGTTTTTTTAGGAGAGGAAGGACTGAGGCTGTTTTCCATGCATCTGGGATATAGCCGGACTGTATTATCTTTGTGAATACCAAATTTAATTGTTCGCTAAGCAGTTCTGGGAACATATGCATAACCTTAGGTGGGCAGGGGTCCGTTGAGTACCCAGACCTAATTGTCATCATCACCTGGCTGATCTGTTCCACGGATGGGGGTGAAAAACAGAACCCAGAATCGATGTCCATGCCTCGAGTAGGGTATAGATAAAGGACATCCGAGTTGCTAATAGTCTTAAAAGAATCATATACTGACTTGACTTTATCGACAAAGAACTGTCCAAGTGTGTTACATAGTTCTGAGCTACATTCCATCTGTTTATTAGCGGGCAGGTTCGCTAATTTTTTTACCGTGGCAAAGAGCTCCTTGCTTGAATTCTTGGCCTCATTTATTTTTCTTGTAAAATAGTTACTTTTTTCTCCTATAGTTAGTTTTTTGTAGATAGCCAAAGTTCTGGCATATTCGTCTTTCCTCTGTTGCTCGTAATTAGCTCTCCATTTTCTCTCTGCCCTTCTACACACTTGCTTTTGCACCCTCAACTTTTCAGTGAACCAAGGTTCTGAGGGGTTTTTCCTCCTGGGGATAACACTTTTCAAGGGGGCTACAATCTTGACTGCTGATTTGATCCAGCTGGATACCTTATCAGCGGCTGAATTGCTATCTGGCCCGATTTCTGGAATGGTCCTGAGTAACTGCTCCTGTAGTCTAGGGACGTCGATCTTGGCCCAATCCTGATAGGTGATAAGCCTGTGATCGATTGTATTAACTCTTTGTGCCTGATCCACCTTTACAGTGAATACTATTGCTTTGTGATCTGACCAGGGAACGGGCATTAATTCCTCAATTTCGATGTTTGGATTGGAAGTAAAGATCCCATCAAGCGTATGCCCGGCCACATGCGTATCATGCCTGACGATCTGGTCCAAAGAGAAACCACCCATTGCCTCTACCATTGAAGTAATGTTATTGTCAGATTTCTTTTCTAGGTGTAGATTAAAATCCCCTAGTATAGTGAAATCGGAGCCCTTCGAACTGGATTCTAGGAAAGGACTTAGTAGCTGTAGCAGAGGGGTCTTTACCCTTGGTGGTCTATAGATCAAAAGACCTTTTAGTGTGTAATTATTAGTAATTGAGATCTGAAAAGATAGAATTTCACAGTCGTGGGTGCTACCCAATCCTGAGCCCCTTGCTTGCAGCTCTTCACTATAAACAATGTCTAGCTCCCCCCCCCACTTCCATGTTCTGTCAACTCGGTTGACAGAGTAGCCTAACGGTAAAGCTAGAGTGATGTCTGCGTCTGAGGCACCATCTGCCCATGTCTCTGTGATAAACGCTAGGTCAAGATTGTGTGCTTCAATCAGTTTGGCCACTTCAGTATTGTGTTTTACTAATGAGCGTGCATTGATTAGCACTGCCTAGTAGCCTTCTTGCTAGAGGGGGTGCACTGTGGTTTTAACGCCATAATTTTTGTAAAGCTGAATGGCAACTGGCAGTTCTTACACTGCTTAGTCTCATTCTGCAAGTCCAAAATTGGACAGCATGTTTTGGCCCTGAGTCTGAACAGTTCTTTACTTGTATATGTTATAATCATAGGGTTTCCCTTGAATAGCACAGAGCTCCAGGCCCTAGGCACGGGCCAGGCGCGGACGGGTGCAGACGGGCTTGCCTTTGGGGCGCCTTCGGCGCGCCAGCGGCGCGCCCGCTGCGCGCGTCCGCTGCTCATCCGCTCTGTCAGAGGCTTAAGTAGGATGTGCAGCATGAGCAACTAGCCCGCTTACCACCCGGAACTGCCTATCCGCCGGAAGTTTAGAAAGTTCTGAGTGCCCTCAATACCATCCGTGCAATCGGCACTTGCCGTGACGGATCGGGGTGGAGCTGGATTCGGCAAACACAGATAACCAAAATACAAAGTGCAAGGATTAAAACAGGTATTCTGTGATTGAAAATTGTGGTTTTAAAACAAACTTAATGGCGGCAGAGCTACGGTAGTCCTTCAGCATCGGACTCCGCATCCGCGGACAGGAATAACAACAAAGCTCGGAGTAGGTGAAAATAAAAATAATTTATCTCCATTATGGGATAAGAGTACCCCAAGTAAACAAGTGAATCCTATAAATGGATTAGGCAACCACCTTCCATACTTTCAGTTCATTGTGTTGGACTCTAACACTATTCACCCACTTCTTTCAACAGTCAAAACCTCAACCTCTTCCCTTGTGTCACTTTTTTTCTTTTCCTCACTCTCTATGTCAGAGTCAGCAACTCATGGCATGACAAGATTCAATTTATCTGGTCCCCACGTTTCTGTTCCCCACAGACACACGTAATAAATGACAGCTACAATAATATTTTTAGGAATCTCTATGGGGTCTGAATCAAAAAATACTTCCCATGTTGATTTGAAAACACCAACTCAATTCCTATTTTTTTCCTTTTGAATCTTTTATTCATGCGATAGGTTGGTTGACTATTGATTGTTTTCGTTCTGTTTCCTTGTCGAATTTGTATATTTCCCGCCAGGCACTTGGTAAATATATACAGCTAAGTCAGCGCAGGGGAGGTAATGATTTACAATGGCATCTTCTTACTCTAGGCAAATGTAAGCCTTTTCTCAGTTTTAATATTTAAAATTGCCTTTAGAGGGGATTCACAGCCATTAACCTTTGTGACTCACTGGTCTGGTATTGAATTCCCAGCATTGACACGTCTAGGTAGCAGTGCACAGATCTGTTGCATTTTCAACACATATTAAATGGATGACATATCCTCAGCAAGACATTGTGCCTAGTAGGATGTACAAAGGATGACATAACACGCAAGTCAACTCCACCAGATCATTAAATTGCAATTTTACTTTAGCCCTGTTCATGGTGAAAAAATCATCTTCTATCTTATCTACTTCTTATGTCACATTCCAGACAAATCCTCCTGGCATCTCAGCTCTTAGCAGATGCGATCAGAGTTCCATATTTTTCAAGGCATTTTTAATTGGTAAGAATTGCATGTAGCCGAACCAGATCTGAGGAGTGTTTAAAAACATGGACTTGAGTACCATATTAGCTACCTTTTTGGAAGGCACAGGCCCTCATCTTCCCTTCGAAACACGGTTCTCTCAGGGTGTGCCCCTACTTGCAGGCCACCATTTTTCTGCGACATTTGAGTAGGTCATTCACATGAACAAGAATTTAGAATAGGGGAGTGTGTTTAATTTAACTTGCATTTCGCCCAGGCTTAGTTAAGACACTTGAAACAGTGTTCCTATAAAGTAAGAATTAATATTCCATGTCGTGACCGCTAAACTTTTTGCCTGTACTGTAAACTTCACTGTGATCTAAAACTTACATGGCATCCTGAGCCGTCATTCCCTAAAAATAGGCAAACCCTATTCCCATGTGCACAACAAACTGGGATCACAAGTGTAGCCTGGTCCGGGTCAGCTTTCATGCTGTGTACATATAGATCAGATTTTTATATCAGGTGAACATATGTAAAATGAGTGATACCCAAAAACCTCCTGCTTCTCTACAGAAGGGTGCAGATTTCAAAAGAGCACTGACTTTTATTTCTTCTACACAAATACAATTGAATGCAGAATGCAAACCAGAGTAGATAGTAAAATTGCAATACTGTATCTGAGGTCTGGGACCAGCTAGACAAATAATTATACCGCTATATTGTTGTGTAATTAAAAGTCCAATTCAATGGTGTGAATAGGTATGAAATGGCTCCCAAAGCTCAAATAATAGGCTGACCTGAATAGGCGGAGATGACTCCTCTGAAACTCCACAGAATATGCAGGGTGGGGGCTGTGGGCATCCATTTTGACACTGCAGGGTCAATTCCCGCTCGGGTATCAAATTCTGCTTGACAGTTCTGTTGTGTCCACATATAACACTTGTGGCACACTTGAAAGGGGAAAGAACAGGATACCAAAATCATTCTTATGGATACAATGTCTGGTTTCTGAAGGACTCTGCTTTTGTCCTACCACACTTCTTTCTCTGGGTTTACATATAACCCTTGGGGCACACTTAAAAGGGGAGAGAACAGGATGCCAATCCAATTCTTGTGAATCCACTGTCTGGATACTGAAAGACTCTGATTTTGTTCTACTAGACTTTTGTCTCTGGGCTTTATGTGGGTACAGTGGCTTCCTCAAACTAGATGTGGGAGGACACTAAGATTACTACATTACAATCCACACACGCTCCTGGCCCTCAAAGCCCAGGTTTAGTGTAGCCCAAGACTATCGCCATCTTGAAAATGACCAAAGTGTATAGAATTTGCCTAGGGAATGTTTACCCCATTGGTTACAGCGTGCCCCGGATTCATTTCCACCCATAAGCTAGTCTCATGCATAAATGTGATACCCCCAGGAACACACTTCAGAACATTTTCTGGACCTGTGGAAGATCACAAGAGGACTGGATCAGCTGTCTGTGACACCAGAGAAGCCCTGAAGGGCTGGACCTAATCCCTCTTGCGCCCAGGACAAAGAAGTGGACTGCAATAGTCAGTTGGCTGACCTCCTGTGTGGCTACAGAGAGACAACAAGCTGCAAGAGACCTTTTTCTAAAAGTACACAACTGACCAATGGCAACCAGACCCTGCTATTGGTCTCTGCCATACACCCTGGCCTATTTATGAAAAAGTCATGCAGTGCAGCGCAGTGAGTCACTTTGCTGCACTGCACTTCATGACAGGAAAAGGGCGGGAATGCGCTGTATTTAAGGCAATACAGCACAATCCTGCCTTTTCATCTGAGCTGGGTCCCTTTTGGCAACCTAGCGCCCATGCAGGCACCTTGCACCATGGTGCAAGGGTGCTTGTGTCGCATGCAGGATTGATTTTGTGCATGAAGGGAAATCTTCCTGCACAAAAACAATCCTGAGAGGCATATTCCTCTATCTATGTGTGCTGCTGAATGCAGGAAAGAGGAAGTAACGAGAAGAAATAAAGATATTTCTCCTTGTTACACCTCTCCTTGGAAGGGGTATCTTTTTGGCGCATTCCCAGGTTTACCAGTTATGGTAAATCTGGGAATGCGTTAAACAACCATGGGAGTTGCGTGGGAACACCCACACAACGCCCATGCAATGCCTTCCCGGGGCAGACTAAGGCATCGCAGCAATTTACGCTGCATTGCCTTACTCCAGATTTTATGGAGCCACTCAGGGCCGTGCAAAGTGGCCTTGCATGGCTTCATAAACCTGACTTAAGGTTTGTGTCACTCTTGCACCACATTGGGTGGTGCAAGAGCGACACAGACCAGCTCGTAAATAGGCCCCTCTGTGTGCCTTCCCTAAGGTCCTGGTGGGCTTTAGAAGCATACTCCTGAGGTGGCTTGGGACATAATGGACTAAGTCAGAACATAATATGTTTGACCAGGATAAACCTGGTTGGTGTAGCCAGCCCGCGCTCCATCGAGGTCAGCCTTAAATTGCACCTAGATCTTGGTCTAACGTGAGCATAGACTATCATTGGCACCTTGAGCCTTTTTTCACTATTTCTACTTACATTTTTAATATTTCATATCTCTGGTCCACCTTATTGGATTTTTGTCATTTGATGTCATTTTTGTATTAGATTTTACTCAAGTTTTCAAATTTGGTTTGGAATTTTAATTATTTAGCATTTTGACTTTATTAATCTTTTGGTACTGCACAAATACATTACAGATTGCCCTGAATTAAGCCTTCGGCTCGGGCCTTTAACGCTTCAGCGGGCCTTTATTAGCGGGTATAGCCCGCTATGGCGGGCTATAAGGCGATAGTAAAATCTAATGTGCAACAGTATCCGCAAAACGATGCAGAAACTAGTTACTTATGTAACTAAAGGGTTGTGTTTGATTGGTTTGCACAGTACATTTAATGATCATGCATACAGATGACATTGCATTTAAGGATCATTTAATGATCATGCATTCACGTAACAGATTGGCACTCACTTTCACAAGATAATTTGTTTTTCAATTTGTCCAAAGTCACTCCTACATAGATGCAATCCAAAAACCCCATGCAGCCAATCAGATGTGTGTCCTAACAGGGTCATTAAGACTGATATCCGCCCTCAGTTTTAACATGAGAATACAACAGAAGATGAGAGAATATTTGACCACTTCTGTATATGCACAAACGGAACAGCGGCAGATTATTGAAATGCCTTAGGCTCTCAACAAGCATTTATAACGGCATTTGTGCCCCAGAAGCACCTTCTTATTACAGAAAGAGCCACTGATGCTGAAAGAGACTCTAGATATACCCATTGTGGGAGTGCACTTATTGTACCCGCTTAAGGTCAAGGGTGCATTCCTTCATTCGCATGGAGGCATTCCCTGTTTTCCTGCACCATATTACTGAATTAGACGGAGGAAAACGCTCCCTTGGGACGTGCAAAAGGGCGCACGCATGCACCCCGCAGCAGGGGAGCCTCTTCTCCGCCCCCTAGAGGCGGCAGGAAGACCCCTGCGTGAGCAGCCAAGGAGTTGTCTGTTTCTTCCTCATCCACTGCTACTCACTCTTTCTCTGGGGATTTGACTATTCCTTATATTTTCTTTGCATATAAGGCTCCAGTTTCTCATTATTGCCGTCCATCTGAAAATAGGGTTCTCGTATGAAAGAACATGTCCTCTCTGTGACTGCAAGGGATGGGTAAATGGAGGAATATGTAAATGGATGAGCACATCAGTAAACAGGGGAAGTGAATAATCTGTAATCCATCACAAAAGTAATTGACACTATCTCCCATTACCAAAGCTAGAGCACGGTAAATCCATTGTAGCCAGTCTTTGTTAGTGATAGAGCCACAGTGGTTCCAGGCGTCACTTGCACACAATGTCGAATGAAAATGGTTGTGTACAGACAGACACGTGACATGAATTAGAGGAATTCCATGTCCTGTATACTATTCTTCCCGTAAAAGTATTATTATTTTTTTAAAGAGGAGTATATTTGAGTGATAGCTTTGCTTTCTTTGAATTTACCAGAATATTCTTCCGAAAACATTAATTTGCCATTTTATCGGCATAGGTTGTGCTTCATTGTCAGCCCGTAGATGGCCTGTATTTATTCCGACTTCCGCTTGAGAAAAAAAATTACTATTGGAAGACCCCTTATTTGGCCAAAACTGCCTGTCCTTGCAAGTATTAAGTAGGCTGTTTTCTGTGTAGAAATGCGAAACTAATTAAGTACACATGAGTTTTTTTTTTATTTACATCTGCAAAATGTTTACTTTTCTCCGGAACATTCCATATCAGTGGCAATATCAAATGTTCCACTAGCGTGCTCCTTGTGAATATATGACTGCTTTAGCTCTGTGAAAAAATGACTGCCTGGGCTCTAAAAATGTGCGCAGCTTTGCAATAACAGAGCGCTTTAAACAGTAACGAATCTTCAGTGTCCCTTTCTGGGGCCAGGGCAGCATTCCATGCGCCCTGAAGTAGGCCCTCAATATGACGCCATATGTATCAATCTAGACATTGTTAATTGACCCTGGGAAGATACTTTCTAACTAGGGTGATTGCAATCTGTTTGAGAGTATGGCACACTTGCTGGATACTTGGATATAAAATGCTGCAGTGGCAACAATGAGTTGCCCATGGCATCACTGGCATTGTTAATTCGCTTACCAAAATAAACTCACTCTTAGCCAGTATATATTTCAACCTACTTGTCCTAGACTATCTGCTTAGGCGAGAGACCCCCATGCCTCAAGAAACAGTAAAAACAGATCTGAAATTAAATTCAGAAATGAAAATATCATTGCTCGTACTGAGCTTCCTGTGTTTTATTGACAGTTTTGTTTTACACTAGGATCAATCATCTCTGATAAACCTGGGCTACATGAGTCTACCGTATGGCTTTATGTACTGCATTTCTGTGAGACAGTCTTCTCAATCGAATGCTATCTTTTAATTTCTAATTGTTTCCTGGGTAGCTGTGCTTTTTCAACACACATTTGCTTTCCTTTTTCACTAAATCATATTTTTAAATTGGTTACATCCATTTGGCTTAATTGCCTTTCAAGTAAGGCAATGGTAAACTGGTGCAGGTAATGCTATTCGTGGATCAAAGCAATGAAAGCACACCTTTGAAGTAAAGTTCGACTTTCATGCCATGTTTGGTGTAATTCTGTTCAATTGTTTTGGATCTAGGCGTGAGCAAAGGTTTCTATGGACCAAAATGGAAAAATGCTTTTTAAACCCTGACAGATTGCATTTTACAATTACTTAACACATGGAAAAAGTTCTCTTAATGGTCCAAAGATCCCTTCAATTACTGCACGATTGTAATTGCATGCATCTTGATTTTGTTTAAATATATTTCTGTAAATCAATTAGACAAGAAAAATGTCATGGTATGAACCATATTGGCAGAGGTGAAGAGTAATATGTTATTTATCACCATTGTTGAGGTAGGAGAGGGGCATCATGTCCCACTTAAGGCTTCGCCTTTTGAGAGTCATGGCCCATTTCTACACTCAAAAAATGGTAATAAATAGTATATTACACTTCACCAGGTGTGTGTATGTATCTATATCTATATATAGATATATATATATATATCTATATATATATATATATATATATATATCTATATATATATTCACTGAAAAAACCATAGGTTTTAGGGACAGTTATAGTTAGTTGGACATTTCACTCGTACAAAACCATAGAAATCCCCCGTTATAGTTAGTTCAGCTAACTATAACTCGCGCCCGCAATGCACTGCTGATGACGCCACATATTACATCACTCATGACATGGTCAGTGACATCACTGATGACATCACTGATGACATCTCAAATGACATCACTGATGACATCATCCAGTGACTGTGTGTTTCTGTAAAGTTTAAATATGTTTAATATATATAGGGAAAGGCATATTGAAGAATGAGTGGGTGTATAAGTGTCTGAATGGATGATTTAGTAGGTGCGTGACTGACTCTATAAGTGAGTGATTAAACGTATCTTACTGAATGCATGGGTTAGTGACTAAACTGTGTGAATGTCTGTCTGTTGGTGTGTAAGCGGCTGCATGGGTTTGTGAATAGCTACATGAGTGTCTACATGGGTTATTGATTGGTTGTCTGAGTATCTGTATGGGTGCCTGAGTGTTTGTGTGGGTGGGGTGTCACTCTGTGCATAGATGTGTGAGTGGGTGATTTACTGGGTGCATGGTTTCAAGAGTGCATCTGTGATGGACTGTATGGGTGGGTGAGTGTGTGTATGGGTGTGTGTTAGTGGGTGAATGTTTATCTCAGTGGTATATGTGTGAGTAACTACATATGTGAAAGGCAATGTATATGTGTGTTGGAGTATATAAATGGCTATAAGTGAGAGTGTGTGATTGTGAGAGTGGCTGTATGGATGAGTGTGTACTTGTATCAGTGATTGTATAAGAGCGTAAGAATGTGCTAGTATTTGTATGAGTAAGTGAGCTGGTGTGTGTATAACTGTATAGGTGAGTAAATGGCAGTGTGATTAATTATTTGCATGACTGACTAGGTGTGTGAGTACCTCTATGGATTTTGGCGGTGTGTGAGTGTCTATGTAGGTGTATGAGTGCATATGATAGTCCTGTACTGAGTGACCGTAAGTATGAGTGACTGTACGGGTGAGTGAGTGGATGTGTGTGTAGACCTAAGAATCAGTGAGTGGGTATGTAGTTATTGGTGTTGGAGTGTCTATGGTTTTGAGAATGGCAGTCTGTAATTTAGAGTGGGTGTATCAAAGGTTATATTAGGGTGTGAGAAGATGCATCAAATTATCACATGGATGATGTCATCAGTGATGTCATCAGTGATGCCATTTGAGATGTCATTAGTGATGTCATCAGTGATGTCACTGACCATGTCATGAGTGATGTAATATGTGACGTCATCAGCAGTGCATTGCGGGGGCGCGAGTTATAGTTAGCTGAACTAACTATAACGGGGGAATTTCTATGGTTTTGTACGAGTGAAATGTCCAACTAACTATAACTGTCCCTAAAACCTATGGTTTTTTCAGTGAATTTCAAAGGTTTTTTTAAATGCTAATTTCTAACTATAACGTGTCTGAAACCTATGGTTTTTTCAGTGAATTTCAAAGGTTTTTTAAATGCTAATTTCTAACTATAAGGTGCCTGAAACCTATGGTTTTTTAAGTGAATTTCAAAGGTTTTTAAATGCTAGTTTCTAACTATGCCTACAGAGGTAGGACATGCGAAGAAAGAAGAAAGAACGCACAGAAAGAAGCAAAAGAAATGCAGAAAGAAGCAACAGAAGTCCACAAAGACGAAGAAAAGAGCAGTAGAAAGAAAGACAAGTGCAGAAAGAACCAACAGAGGAGCAGAAAGAGGCCTTGTTGCAAAATCATCCTGTGCCCACAACTTTTTCAGACGGGTACTGGTGGTAACTGACTCAGACTAACCAGGCCTAGAGCCAGTGCTATGCTAAAAGACACTTAGAATACAGTGAAAACACCTACATACACTAGGGAACACTATGCGTTGAGGTACCCCTGTGATTAGCATGACCTCCTCTGTAAGGCCCTAGTACATAATAGGGCAGGGGGATTAAAACTTCCTCTTAAAACGCGCCCGGGGTGCGTCGGCACAGTGGTGAAGGGAGGGGGGGGCTGAGGTGACATGTGTGCAAACAAGCCCTGTGGCTGTTTTAAGTTGGGAGATTAAGTCCCCTTGAATCCTGAGGGTCCCTGGGGTCCAACTAGCCCACTAGGTACCTCCAGTAAGCGCCACAGAGCTGCGTTGCACAGAGGTGTAAAAAGGGGCGTGGCCTGGATCACCTCTTTGCAACGCAGCCCTGTGGCGCGCACTGGAGGTATCTGGTGGGCTAGTTGGCCCCCAGGGTCCCTCAGGATTCAAGGGGAATTAATTCCCCAACTTAAAACGCGCCACAGGGCTTGGGGGGGCCTTAGAGGCCCCCCAAACTCTAAAAAAACAAGCCCCGGGAGGTGGCGGTCCCCGGGGCTGCAGGGGGCAGTGTGCCCCCGCAAATATTTTTGCAGAGCCCCGGGGGGTGGCGGTCCCCGGGGCAGTGTGGGGGAGATTCGGACCCCCCCACACATTTTTTTACTGCCCCCGGGACCTGGTCCACCCGGGGGCTTCAATTAAACAAAGCGCAGGAGCCCGTGCTTTGTTTTTTTTTTATTTTCACAGCCGGATTCGCGCACCCAGAGTGAATGCGGGCAATTTTTTTTTTTTTTATGCTTTTTTGGGCCCTGGGGTCCTTGTGGGACCCCCTGAGCAGGCCTAGGGGGTCAGGGCGTTTCTACCCTGCCCCCTTTTCTTGTTTTGTGCCTTAGTTTTTCTGTTTTCTTGTGCCTCGGTTACCGAGGCACAAGATGGCTGCCAACACTTCCTGGTTTGGAGTGTTGACAGCCAATTAGCATGAAGCTCGTGATCGGGAGGGTGCGCGGATCCTCCGCAGCCATAGATATCGAAACTTTTATTTTTTGAATTTCTCAGGAACTATTCAATGGATTTACACCATTTAAAAAAGGGCGCTTTCTGAACCAAGCACTACCTTTTTGCCAAATTTGGTGTAATTCCGTTCAGCAGTTTTGGCTGTAACCGTGTCTAAAGTTTCCTATGGGAAATTGATTTTTGATCCTCTATTTTTGATTTTCTCACGAACTACTGAACGGATTTACACCATTTAAAAAGAGGCGCTTTCTGAACCAAGCACTGACCTTTTTGCCAAATTTGGTGTAATTCCGTTCAGCAGTTCGGGCTGTAGCTGTGTCTAAAATTTCCTATGGGAATTAACATGGAGAAAACACGTTTGGGACCCCCTTTTTCTCGGCCCCTGCTTGCTGAATCACCCCGAAACTTTCAAGACAGGAGCTGATCGGAGCGCCCCACTAGTTTTGAAAATGTCGCGATGATTCGTCATCCGGCGCCAAAGTTATTGGGGAAACAAAAAACGCTTTTCCTATGGAAACTAGGTCCTAACTATAACTATCTACTGGCGACCGCCAGTAGATAATATAGATATATATATTTATATATATCTATATTATCTACTGGCGGTCACCAGTAGATAGTTATAGTTACAACCTATTATCCATAGGAAATCCGCGACATTCTATTTGAAATAACTCTCTTGCCGGTTGACGTATCTTCGCAAAATTTTCAAACTTTGTGGGCGCTCCGGTCCGCTCCTACCCTGAAAGTCTCGGGGATTCGTCAAGCGGGGGCCGAGAAAAAGGGGGGTCCCAAAACGTGTTTTCCCCATGCAATTTTCCATAGGAAACTTTAGACACGGCTACAGCTCGAACTGCTGAACGGAATTACACCAAATTTGGCAAAGAGGTAGTTCTTGGTTCAGAAAGAACCCTTTTGTTAAATGGTGTAAATCCGTTCAGTAGTTGCTGAGAAAATCAAAAGTAAAAAGATAGATATATCTATGGCCGCGTCGGATTCGCGCACCCTCCCGATCACGAGCTGCATGCTGACTGGCTGTCAACACTCCAAATCAGGAAGTGTTGGCAGTTATTTTGTCCCTCGGTAGAACCGAGGGACAGAAACAAGTGCGCAAAGTGCACAAAGGGGGCAGGGTAGAAACACCCTGACCCCTAGGTCTGCTCAGGGGTCCCACAAGGACCCCTGGGCAAAAAAATTTTTTTTTTTTAAATCGGCAGGATGCGCTCAGGGTGCGCGAATCCTGCCGAAAAATCGAAGCGCGGTCTCCCGCGCTCGATAGCTACTGGCCCCCGGGTGGGCCAAGTCCCGGGGCATGCTGGGGGGTTAATTTTATGTGTGGGGGCCTCTAAGGCTCCCAAGCCCCGGGACCACCACCCCCGGGGCTTTATGTATAATGGTGCTGGAGGGCTCTGAGCCCTCCCGCAGCCCCCGGGGACCGCCACCTCCCGGGGCTTCTTTTTTATTTTTGAAAACCTGTGTGGGGGCTCCAGCCCTCACACGCCCGGGACCACCACCTCCCGGGGCACTAAGAAAAATTACAATGGGGGTCCGTTTTGACCCCCAAGCCCCGGGACCACCACCTCCCCGGGCTTTCAAAATGTAAGGAGGGGGCCGCGCGCCCCCTCCTGGAGCCTGTGATGGCCCTGGGGACCGCCACCCCCAGGGCCGGCCTCCTGCAGTGTCCCGGGTGCCTACCCTCGGGACACTGCTGTTTGTAATGACAGGACGGAGCCTCGCGGCTCCCGTCCTGTCATTGCAAACTGCTTTGGATATTGGAAGAGAGAGCAGGAAACCTGCCTCTCTTCCAATATCCGAAGCTGATTGCTTTTCCACATGGGGAGCAGCATGTTAGCTGCTCCCCATGTGTAAAGCAATGCCGGCTCCCGTAGGACACGGGAGCCGGCGGGACTGTGGGGGTTTGGGGACCCACCCACAGTCCCCAACGAGAGGCCAGGCCCCGGGGATGGGGTCCCCGGGCCATAGTGGCCACGGAGGGGGCCACGCAGCCCCCTCCCCAAAGGTAAAAAAGTTAAAAAAAAAAAGTGTAAGGCCGGCCCCGGGGATGGGGTCCCCGGGGCCTTAATGGCCTGAGGAGGAGGGCCACGCAGCCCCTCCAAATAAAAAAAAGAGGCCATGCCCCGGGGATGGGGTCCCCGGGGCCAATACAGGCCCAGGGAAGGGGAGCCACGCGGCCCCTTCCCCGTTTTTTTTATTTTAATTTTAATTAAACAAAGGGGTAAGGCCCTGGGGGATGGGGTCCCCAGGGCCTAAAAATAGGAAAAAGGAAGGGGGCCACACAGCTCCCCTTCAGGGGGAAAAAAAAACGATCGGGCCTGCAGGCCCCGCCCCTTCCTTCACCACTCTGCAAACGCGCCCTGGCGCGTTTGCAGAGGGGAACGAATTCCCTTGAATACTGGGGTCCCTGGGGCCAACTAGCCCACCAGGAACCTCTCAGTATGCGCCAGGGGCTGCCATGCAGAGAGGTGTACAGAGGCCACGCCCCTTTTACACCTCTCTGCAACGCAGCTCTGTGGCGCTTTTTGGAGGTATATGGTGGGCTAGTTGCACCCCAGGGACCCTCAGGATTCAAGGGAGTTAATCCTCGACTTAAAACGCGCCACGGGCGCGTTTGCACAGTGGTGAAGGGAGGGGCGGGGCTTCAGGTGACATGTGTGAAACAGGCCCCGTGGCGCATTTTAAGATGGGGAATTAAATCCCTTCAATCCTGAGGGTCCTGGGGCCAACTAGCCCAACAGGTACGTCCAGAAAGCGCCACAGAGCTGCGTTGCAGAGAGGTGTAAAAGGGGTGTGGCCTCTGTACATGTCTCTGCAACGCAGCCTCCTGGCGCATACTGGAGGTTCCTGGTGGGCTAGCTGGCCCGTAGGGACCCTCATGATTCAAGGGGACTTAATCCCCAACTTAAAACGCGCCACGGGGCGCGTTTGCACAGATGTCACCTCAGGCCCCGCCCTCCCTTCACCATTGTGCAAATATTCCTCTAAAATCAGCCGAAATACGAATTCTGATTTACTCACCTGTTATCAGGAGAGACCTCAGTGCTGCATCTTTCAGCCCAGTACTAATCCTGAAAAGTAATTTTAACCGTACTTACCAGTAACTTGAATTTCCTTCCATAGGCTAACATTGACTGGTTTCACTTGGAAATTCTTCTAAGTGTGGAGTTTTGGAACTTTAAAATATTCCTCTAAAATCAGCCGAAATACGAATTCCGATTTACTCACCTGTTATCAGGAGAGACCTCAGTGCTGTATCTTTCAGCCCAGTACTGGTCCTGAAAAGTAATTTTAACCGTACTTACCAGTAACTTGAATTTCCTTCCATAGGCTAACATTGACTGGTTTCACTTGGAAATTCTTCTAAGTGTGGAGTTTTGGAACTTTAAAATATTCCTCTAAAATCAGCCGAAATACGAATTCCGATTTACTCACCTGTTATCAGGAGAGACCTCAGTGCTGCATCTTTCAGCCCAGTACTGATCCTCAAAAGTAATTTTAACCGTACTTACCAGTAACTTGAATTTCCTTCCATAGGATATAATTACCTGCTTTTTGCTGAAAAAGTTTCTAAGTGTTGATTTTTGAAACATACAAATATTCCTCTAAAATCAGCCGAAATACGAATTCCGATTTACTCACCTGTTATAAGGAGAGACCTCAGTGCTGTATCTTTCAGCCCAGTACTGGTCCTGAAAAGTAATTTTAACCGTACTTACCAGTAACTTGAATTTCCTTCCATAGGCTAACATTGACTGGTTTCACTTGGAAATTCTTCTAAGTGTGGAGTTTTGGAACTTTAAAATATTCCTCTAAAATCAGCCGAAATACGAATTCCGATTTACTCACCTGTTATCAGTGCTGCATCTTTCAGCCCAGTACTGATCCTCAAAAGTAATTTTAACCGTACTTCCCAGTAACTTGAATTTCCTTCCATAGGATATCATTGCCTGCTTTTTGCTGAAAAAGTTTCTAAGTGTTGATTTTTGAAACATACAAATATTCCTCTAAAATCAGCCGAAATACGAATTTCGATTTACTCACCTGTTATCAGGAGAGACCTCAGTGCTGCATCTTTCAGCCCAGTACTGGTCCTGAAAAGTAATTTTAACCGTACTTACCAGTAACTTATATTTTCTTCCATAGGAATCCATTGTCTGGTTTTCAGCAGAAAAGTTTCAAAGTGTCGATTTTCACAAACTACAAATATTCCTTAAAAATCGCCTGTATGACTTAAACGCATTCTTTCAACTGTTTACAGGAGATGCACCAGTGCTGGATCCAGGATCCAACACTGAGTAAGAAAAGTAACGATAACAGTTTTTACCTGCTAAGTGAATTTCCTTCCATAGGATAACATTGGTGATTCTATGAGAAAAAGTTTCTAAGTGTCAACTTTTAAAATACAATAATATTCCTTAAAAATCACGACTGTAACCAAAACGCTTTTACTCAACTGTTTACAGGAGATGTACCAGGACTGAATCTAGGATCCAGTCCTGTGGTTAGAAAAGTAATCCATAAAGTAACTAATTGCATTTAACTAGAAATTCACATTGAGCTGAATGTTGCATTGTGTTTGAAAATGTGGTGCCCATTGCAACAACTGTAACTACTGTACTTAAAAGTCTATTGCCTATGTGCAAAGTATTTAAACTAAAGTAATTCATTCTGAGAAAGTATTTTTTGTAATGTAATGTATAATGTAATTACAATGTAATTTAAAAATAAAATATGTAAAAAAAAAAATCTAAAAATGTAATAAATCAGTATGAAAAAAATTAATATAACAATTAATACATTTAAAAATTGTCATTTACAAAACCTTTGAAATTCACTGAAAAAACCGTAGGTTTCAGACATGTTTTAGTTAGGAATTAGCATTTAAAAACCTTTGAAATTCACTGAAAAACCATAGGTTTCAGATAAGTTATAGTTAGAAATTAGCATTTAAAAACCTTTGAAATTCACTGAAAAAACATAGGTTTTAGGGACAGTTATAGTTAGTTGGACATTGCACTCGTACAAAACCCGTGAAATTCCCCTGTTATAGTTAGTTCAGCTAACTATAACTCGCGCCCCGCAATGCACTGCTGATGACGTCACATATTACATCACTCATGACATGGTCAGTGACATCACTGATGACATCACTGATGACATCTCAAATGACATCACTGATGACATCATCCAGTGACTGTGTGTTTCTGTAAAGTTTAAATATTTTTAATATATATAGGGAAAGGCGTATTGAAGAATGAGTGGGTGTATAAGTGTGTGTATGGATGATTTAGTAGGTGCGTGACTAATTCTATAAGTGAGTGATTAAACGTATCTTACTGAATGCATGGGTTAGTGAATAAACTGGGTTAATGTCTGTATCTGTCTGTTGCTGTGTAAGTGGCTGCATGGGTTTGTGAATAGCTACATGAGTGTCTATAAGAGTTATTGATTTGTTGTCTGAGTATCTGTATGGGTGTTTCTAAGCAAGTTTTGACGTAGGCCACATAATGTATATTGTTATAAAGTTACTTTTCACTAATGTTATTAAAACACGTTATTAAAAAAACATCTAAATTGTGAAATTACATGTTTTAAAAAACAACTAGAAAATACCTTTGAGTCATTCTTCTAGATATTTCCAAGTGAAGATAGAAATTACTTATATGGTAAAGGCAGCTTTCCTTCGCATGTGTCCCTCATGTGTAATGACGATCATTACCACAAAAAAAGAAGTAAAACAAGCCGAATGTCTTGTTTTACTTTTGCTGCATCAATGCCCAGGGGTACATATCAGCTCCAAAGCACTGTTTGCATTGGGGAAGGGAACCATTAGAATGGGGAGAGTCTCCTCTTTCTAATGGTATCTCTGCCCAGTGATGCTTTGGGATCGCCACAGGAGAGCTATCCCCAAGCAGGGATCCACCACTAGGCATTAGGGATTTTGGGGTAGCAGCCTCTCCCAAATGTTCAGTCTTTCTGCTCCCCCGGGGAAGCGGACAGGGATGATTACCCCCAACCTGCTCCCTTGGGTGGGGGAGAAAGCCCAGTAGACACCAGGGTTAAAAAAATAATTATAAAGACTGGTGGAGGGTGGCCATCATGGGCATGGCTGAGCCCCTACCCTAAAAAGGGTCAAACACTCTTTGTGCCCCCCCTTGGGAGCAGATTGAAGGTTTTCCCCAACAAGTCTCCCCTGGGTGGAAGACAGCCCACTAGGCACCAGAGAATTGAAAACGGCACCAAAACAAACAAACGGAGTGGGCCCTTACCCTGACATCGAGCCCTACCCTAGTCCCAGAAGGGGCAATAGTGTCTTTCTGCCTCCTTAGGGGCAGATAGGAGGATTGTCCCAATTGGGCGGGTTGCCCCAAATCAGCCCCCAGGGGCTGGAGACCCCACTAGACACCAGGGATTTTGCATTTGGTGCAAAAGAAACAGGTGTGGGCATACCCCAAACCAAAAATGGGCAAACCAGTCTTTCTGCCCCTTACTAGGGGAAGACATGTACCCTCGATTTGCCCCTGGTGTGTTCTGGTGGATGGATTACTAGTAGGGTATGTAGGTATGGTCTGCACCTACCACTAGCATCAAGGCCACCCACTCCACATAAAGTCCAGACAAGGTCTCAAAACATTAACCCTCGGTAGCTGGCTGCGAGCAGACTGGCTTAACTCAGGAGATAGGTATGTAAAGCATTAAAAAAAAAATACATTAAATAAGTAAGTGTTGGACTTGGCCCTTTTTGCAGGGTCATCCCTGAACTTTTTGCCTTACTCCTGGTATTTTTTCTGACCTGTTTTTATTGGTTTTATGACTCTGGACACTTTACCACTGCTGATCAGTGCTAAAGTGCATATGCTCTCCCTGTAAATTGTTGTTATGGATTAGTGATTCCATGATTGGCTCATTTGATTTACTTGTCAGACTCTAGTACAGTGCCCTATGTGTGCCCAGGGCCTGTAAATCAAATGCTGCTGGTGGGCTTGCAGCACTAATTGTGCCACCCACAGAAGCAGCTTGTAAAATGTGACTCAGTCCTGCCATTGCAGAGCCTGTGTGCAGTCTGGGACTGCCATGTCGACTTGACAAATTCACACACTTGCCAGTCCCTAAACCTTCCCTTTTCTACATGTTAGTCACCCCTAAGGTAGTCCCAAGGTACCCCTGTGGGCAGGGTGCATTGTATGTGAAAGGTAGGACATGCCCTGATGTGGGTGGCATGTCCTGATAGTGAAATACTGCCAATTTCGTTTTCTACTATTGCAAAGCTGTCTGTTCCCATAGGCCAGAATGGGGAGTTTGTTTATAATATCTTATAAAAATAACTGACCCTGGAAACAAGATAGGAAAATAAAGTTTAGTATGCCTGAACTCAGAATGTTAAAGTGAATCTTTTAGTGAGGGTGATTTTTACATTTTGTGTTTGAAAATACCACTTTTAGGAAGTAGGTATTTTCTTGCCTAACCAGCCAGTGTGCCTCTGCTAGGTTTGTGGATTGCATGTCTGGCTTTTGGATGACAGGAGCTGGAGCAGGGCAGTGGCTCCAGAAGTCTGTTGAGTCAGGGCTGGGCTGAATAGGCTTGGTCTGCATTTGGAGTGGTGGGAGGAGTAGCATCTTCACCTGAATAGGGCGATGCCTGCCTTTCACAATGACGGCTCCGCCCCCCTGTAGTGTGTCTGAAGCCAGGGCTCACACTGACAAAGGAGGTTGTTGTGCACTTGCAAAGTGCCCCCACAGAACTGGTTTTGGCTGGGTACAGACACTCTCTGCCTTCAGAGAACAAAGGATTTTGGTGTATGAAAAGAGGGGTCCAGACTGCAAACTTTTAGATCACTTCTGGGAAATCAAGAGGAACCCTTTGCCAAGGAGAAGAGCCGGATAAGCTGAGGAGGAATACTGCCCCTGTGCTGTTTGCTGTCTGGGGTTGGCCTGCAGTGGCTGCTTGCTGCCAAGGAAAGGAGAAAAAGGACTTTGCTGTTTGCTTTGTCACCTGCTTGAAGAAAAGATCTCCAAGGGCTTGAAACTGAGCTTGCCTCCTGTTCTGAAGTCTCAGGGACACAAAAACTTCACCACCAGCTCCCCTGAATTCCCTTGCTGGGAATTCCAACCTGCAAAGAGGTGCCTGCTGCTGTTTAGGACCTCTGGAGACTGTTTATCGCTGGGAGCTGGGGAATCGACGCAACACCGAAGAAGCATGTCGCATCTGCACTGGTTTTCCGACGCATCGCCGAAGAAACCATCGCAGCACCTGCCGCGGCTCAAGAAATCGCCGCCACCGCACCGATCCCGACGCAAGCCTGCTGTGCGGCTGCACGAAGACACGCATCGTACCGGATCGATGCATCGCATCGAGGCGCCAAGACTGTCGCATCATTTGGGGTTTCCACAGTAAGAAACAGACGCATCAACTCCCCACGCAGTAAGGAACTGACGCATCACCTCCCCTGCGCCGCAGTAAGGAACAGACTCATCACCTCCCATGAGTGTAACGAACAGACGCATCACCTTCCCTGCGGCCATTTTGTTTGCTTTGCGTGACGCATCTAAGGTACTTTTGAGAAAAGTGTTGCATTTACAACTTGCATTGAACTGAACTATTTCTACCATCTGAAAGTCATATTTTTATTACTGTATTGTGGATTTTTGTCGTTTGGTCTTGTTTTGAGTTTAGATAAAGATTACTTATTTTTCTAAACTGGTGTGGTGTCCATTTGAAGTGTTTTCACTTTGTTACTGTATGTGTTCACAAATGCTTTACACACTGCCTCTGAGATAAGCCTGTCTGCTAGTGCCGAGCTACCATGGGGTGGACAGGGGTTATTTTAGGAGTGTATCCCCCTTACCCTGACTAGAAGCAAGGGCCCCTATTTGGACAAAGGTACCTACCTCTGCCAACTAGAGACCCCCATTTTTAACAGTCTGTCATTGCCAATTGTAATTACTTTACCATGTACACTTTTCAGCTGAGCACTGGCCCTGGGCCTGTTTAGCAGAGCCCAGATCACAGTCATTGTCAGTTACCACCAGTGTCTGTCAAAGAAATGGGGGTGAACGGGGCATAAAGGATGACTTTCTCATGATGGGGCAGAAAGCTCCCTCGACACCAGGGATTTCAAAATGGAGCCAAAACAAATAAAGGATGGGGCGGCTACCCTGGCCTCGGGCCATAACCCCGCCCCAGAAGAAGCTCTACTGTTTTTCAACCCCACTGGGGGACAGAAAACCTACTAGACACAGGAATTGGAATTAGAAAATTGTATCAAAACAAACAAAAGGAGGGGCCAGCCTAGCCTGGCATCGGTCCATATTCCTACCCCAAAAATGCCAATAGTGTCTTTCTGCTGCCTGAGGAAAAATAGGAGCTTTGTCCCAATTGGCTAGAAAGCCCACTAAACACCAGGGATTTTGCATATGTGACAAAAGAAATGGGTGCAGATGGTGCACCTTTGCATTGGACACACCCCAACTCCAAAAGAGGCAAACCAGTCTCCTCCCAGGGGCCGACAGGAGGCTTGCCCCCAATTTGCCCAGGTGGGCAGGAAGTCCACTGTATGGCAGGAATATGTTTTTAAATAAAATAATGGGATGGGTCTGGCACATCCTGATATCAGGCCCCACCCTCACCCCTAAAGCCTCAACAGTATTTTAGCTCCTCTGTGGATGAAAACATCTGATTTTAATGGCAAGCAAGAGGACACTTGATACTTTTGGGTGTTGTTTTTACATATGGGCCAGGAGAGTAGGGCTAAATCCCAATATCGTGTAACTTACCACAGTGAATGGCTGCACGTTTGTGGCTTGGGTAGGCCACCATCTGGGGAAACCTACAGCACCAACAAATTTCTGAAAACTAGAAAGTCCAGGGTGGTATGTTTTGCGTGTACCCACAATGCAATGCATACCTCAAACTTTGCCTAAAACCATGCATTTTCCTTGCATTTCTGCAACCTAAACTTCCGGAAACTGCAAGTATTCAAAAAATTCCTACCACTCAGCATTCCCCCACTTGTCCCAATAAAAATGGTGCCCCACTTGTGTGACTGGGCTTAGTGCCTGCAACAAGAATGGATCAAACTAGGGTCAATGGTAGTCCTCGTAAGGCACGACCATTGACCTAGGTTTGTTCCATTAACTTCGCGGACATTAGGCCCAGCTATACCAGTAGTGCAGCATTTTTATCGTAACAAGTGGATATCACTGACTGGTAGGAATTTTGTGGATTCCTGCAAATTCCGTAAGTCTCCATCACAGAAACAGAAGGAAAATGCGTGACTTTAGCCAAAGTTCATGGTTTGCAGGGCATTGTGGGTAGGAAAACCTTATGGGATCCACAAGGCACACCACCTTGAAATCCCCTAGGTGTCGAGTTTTAAAAAATGTGCAGGTGAGCTAGGTCCCAAAATCCACAGCTACCGCATTTCGAAAAAGGGTCAGTTTTCAGTGGAAAGATGTGATGTGTCGCGTTTTGGGTCCTTTCCTGTCAAGGACACTAGGCCTACCCACACAAGTAAGGCACCATTTTTATTAGAAGACTTGGGCGAATGTTGGGTGGTAGAAGAAGTGTGGCTCCCCACAGATTCCAGAAGATTTCCTCACAAAAATGTGTGGAAAATATGTGTTTTTGTCAAAGTTTGAGGTTTGCAGGGGCTTCTTGGTAGGGAAACCTGGTGAGAAGCACACAAGTTACCCCACCCAAGACTCTCCCAGTGGTCTAGTTTTAAAAATATGCAGGTTTGCTAGGTTCCCCTAGGTGCCCGCTGAACTAGGACCCAAAATCCACAGCTACCCATATTGCAAAAAGAGGGTCAGTTTTCAGTTGAAAAGTGTGATGTGTCCTTGTTGTGTTTTGGGCTGTTTCCTGTCAGGTGCCCTAGGTGTACCCACACAAGTGAGATACCATTTTTATTGGGAGACGTGAGAATACAGAATAGTAGAACATTTGTTATTACTCATTAGATTTCTCTGCATTTGTGCCTTCTGAATGTAATGAATTTTGAAAAATGCTATCTAAATCACATGCTAGTATGGGTCCCACAAATTCAGAGATGTACTAATAACAACTGCTCCTAAACTCAGTATCTGGTGTACATTTCAGAAATACGTAGGTTTTCCTAATACCCATTTTCATGCTTTATCTTTTAAATAATTAATTGCTCTATACGCGGCATATAATGAAAAACCATTGTAAGGTGCAGCTCAGTTGTTGGCTATGACTGCACGGGTTCTTGTACAATCTACAATCTACAAACCCTATGCATCCTCACAACTAGAAGCGTACTGAATGGTATATTACTTTTGTACATTGGCTATTGTGACAAGAAGTTACAGATAAAAATGTTGTCACAAATGGCCATTTTCCCCATTCATTTTTTATTTTTTTATTTCAACAGTTAGTTTCTTTGGGAAAACCTTGAGGGATCTACAGAAATGGAACCTTGCTGAATTCAGATTTGTGTCTACTTTCCAGAAATCTATGGCTTTCCAGGATCACTCATAGGTGTCACACCGGTTTCCACCACTATCTTGGAGGAGATTGAAAGTACAAAAGGTTTGAAAAATAAGCTGCCTCTTTGAAAAATATCAAAACTGTGGTTACATTTTTTTTTTCCATACAGCTCTGTACTGTATGCTCCTAAAAGCTGGGAAGATGGTTACTTTAGCACAGCAAAACTTTTGCTGATGCCATTTTTATTGGGAAAAAACACTTTTTTGCAGAGCTTTTATTTCCTTTTATTAAAAAAGAAAAACAACTTAAAATGTAGCTATATTTGGCTATTTTCTCGGTCCCCACCAGGAAACCCCACAAACCCTGGGAACTTTTAGAATTCCCATGATATTGAAAAAATGGTGCAAATTTGAAGTAGATACCCTGGGGCATATTTACAAGCCCCTTGCGACAACTTTATGCCGTCGTTGCGTCACTTCTGTGACGCAGCGTCGTCGTCAACAATGTGCCACGTTTTGACATATTTACAACGTCACGCATCTAGGGAGATGCATCACGTTGTAAAGCCCTGCGCTACATTATACCTACGTCAGGTATAATGTATGCAGGGTGGGCGTTCCCATGCAGGAAAGCCTCGTAAAAGTGACGCAGTGAAATCTACAAGATTTCGCTGCGTCACTTTTATGACGCCACTGCGTCAAAACCTTGCGCCTGCTTGAAGCAGGCATAAGGAATGACGCAGCATGTTAGGAATAGGCATTCCTAACCATTGCTGGAGTTGCGTCGTACTGTCGACACGACTCCAGCAATGCGCTGCCCTTACGCCTAAAAGATGCATCACGCATCTGTCTATCCTTGCGCCATGGTGCGCCGCATTGTAAATGCGGCGCATCCATGGTGGCACAAGGGTTTTTTTACATGTCGCAATTTAACTGGCGCATCCCTGCTAATATGCAGGGATGTGTCAGTTCTTGCAAATAAATAAAAATGGTATCTCACTTGTGTGGGTACACCTAGGGCACCTGACAGGAAACAGCCCAAAACACAACAAGGACACATCACACTTTTCAACTGAAAACTGACCCTCTTTTTGCAATATGGGTAGCTGTGGATTTTGCCCCCTATGTGGAAAAAAGTTATGGAGGCCTAAGGGCAAACTACCCCAAAAAGTCAAAAAAGAACTGAGGTGAAAAAGCCTCAGCAGTTAATGGGTAAATGGGAAGTTAAGTAATGTATAATGGGGATACATTGGATTTGGGGAAGAAAATTAAACATGACAGAAACTATGTTTGTGTTTTGGGGGAAAGGGATTGAGCCAAGTGTAGGGATTAGTGAGCAGCAAATTTAGGGAATGTGTCCTAAATTGCCAAATGCCCAAAGCTTGGTTGAAATCTTACCTGCCATTTGTTGTGAATGTATCTGATTTGGAGCAATTTGGAGAAATCTGAAAATCACAAGCTGAAGATATCAAGTTATGCTTACATAAAATGCTCCTGCCTGCCTCATTAGGTGTGTGCATGGGTCTGAGGGGCATATTCACAAGGAGCCATCGCCGAATTAAAGGCAGATTATCGCAGCCAAAGTCGTGATAAATTTACCCCCCCATTCACAAGCCGGTGTAAACAGCCCACAGCACCAGTTTACCCGCGATAGCAGCCGCAAAAAACATCGCCACAGAGGACCCCCGCAAACATCGCTAATGAGATGCACAGTGGGCGTTCCCGTGTCAAAAGTCGAGACAACATCACACCTCAACATTCACAACGACCAGCCACATCAGCAATAAGAACACAAAACAGGCGATAAGGCGCAGTAGCCACAGGTATTTAACACCTGCCTCAAGCAGGTGTAAAGACGGACGTCTACCTGCAGTAGGCAACGGAGTCCCGCACACAGCCATACCCAAAGAACAAACGCCATGGAGCTACTCTACATGCAGCTCGGAGCCCCAACAGGGCCACAACACCCATCGCCACCACCCCTTGGACCGCCACCACCCCCAGGACCCAGACCCAGCCCACCCCACAGAGACCACCCCCGGACCACTACAGAGGTAGCATAGAGTAAGACATCGGACCTACCGAAAACGCACCACTCTCACAGACCTAACGCCCGCGGAAGTCATTGCCCACTACAGGCTCAAAAGGACAACCATCCTCCGCAACCTGACCCACATCGCCCACAGGCTGACGGTCCCAACACAGCGGAGAACAAACATCCCTCCGCAGACAAAGCTGCTGGCAGTGCTGCACCTGTTGGCCTCTGGGACCTTCCAACCAACAACTGCCAGAGTCGGAGGGGTCTCACAGCCAGCCCTATCAAAGTTCATCACACCCGTCCTGGATGCCATCATCAGCTTCATACCCCAGTACCTTCACTTCCCCAACACTGCGCAGGAACAGCTGGAGACTAAGCAAGGCTTCTATGCCATAGCCGGATTTGTTGGGGGCAATCGACTGTACACATGTCCCACTTGTGCCCCCTGCGGATACTGCACACCACTACCGCAACAGGAAGCACACGCATTCCATCAATGTGCAGGCAATAGTGGACCACCGGGGAATGTTCACCAATGTCACAGCCAACTACCCAGGCAGTGTGCATGATTCCTTCATCTTCCGACAGTCCATCATCAACCAGCGCTTCCAGGATGGCACATATGGAACGGGACAGCTCGTTGGTAAGTACCAAATCAACACACCACACATCCCACAGCCACCAACGCACAAAGCACAACTGTGGGGATGCACCCGTGACCTAACCACATCCGACATGTCAAACTACACGACCACCTACCAGACACGACTACACCACTCCATGGTCATCCTGGGCTACCCCAGCACCCAATACAGACTTCACATGGCATCACAGCCACACAACAGCTGAACGTGTGGAGATGCGGAATGCAGCCATGACACATGTGGGCCACTGCTCTGCCCTCATGACCCTACCCCTGTCTCCTGCCGGTCAGTGTCTCGTGGTGGTGGGCCCGTATCGGCCGCTGTGCATCCGGGGCGACTAGCCCTGTGCGACTCGAGTCATCCCCCCTTGCAGTTCTGACATTGCATGTCTGTGTGCCTGTTGACTGTTGGTGTAGTTGCCAGCACATGCTACTCCCTGAGGGCTGGCTTACACTCACCCCACACACAGCCAGCACAGGCGTCACTGAATTGGTGGGCCTGCCATCACATCCTGCCGAACCAAGTATTGACTCTTTTCTCCTGCACTGTCCCAGGTGATCAAGGATATGCACTCTGCCCTTGGATGATGACACCCCTCCGAGACCCGAACACACCCGCCCAGAGGCAGTACAATGCGGCCCACATACGCACCAGGGGCATCGTTGAACGCACATTTGGCGTGTTGAAGTCACGTTTCAGGTGCCTGGACGGCACTGGTGGGAAGCTCCTGTACAGCCCGGACGTCGTGTGCAAGATGATCGTTGCATGTTGTGTGTTGCACAACATCTGTGTTCGCACCAGGGCCCCATGGATCCCAGTTCCAGAGGTACCGGACGATGATGGTGGTGATGGGGCAGGTGGCCCACATCCCACTGCAGCTGCGGCAGGAATGGTCCGTAGGGACTCCATCATTGACACTTACTTCTCATGAGCACGTCACATTGTGACCGTCCGTGGCATTCATGGGACAGTAGTAGATGTCCAATTGCACTGCATGTGTGAATAAAACATATTTGCAAGTCACAGGTTGGAATTGTACATTGTCATGTTACATGTCCCTGGGGTTTCAGATGTGATTTGCCATGTTGTGCACATTTTCCGAACCAGTTGTGTCCTGTGTTCAGTTGTGGAGGTGTTGCTGTTTGTACCGGGATGTTGTCACTGTCGGGTGCACTTCTGCTTATGTGCGTATGCTGCACGGTGGGTGTGTCGCTCCTGTGGCTCAGATTTGTCTGCCACTGGTCTCTTTCATGTGGTGTGCCTGTAGGTTCTGTTCTTCCACGGTGCGTGGATGTTGTGGTGTGCATGTTGTCCTCTGCAGTTGGCCAGGGTGCATCCGTGGTACTCCGCTGTTGATGTATTTTGTTCTGTGGCATTTTCCGTATACTGTTCTTGTGCTTTTTCCCACATTGCGCGTGCATATTGCTGCCCTCGCGCTGGTTGTCACTGTTTTCTTATCGCGCTTTGGCCCATTGCAGCTTTTTTCGCGTTGTGGTTTGTGTTTTTATCTCCGTCGTGGTGGTTATATCGCGAGCATTGGCCGCGGTGTCGGCCAACTATCGCATGCTACCGCCGTGTTGTGAATTCCACGTTGTCACGGGGTTATTTTCCCGCGATAGGCTGCGATGCTGTAAGTTGTGTTACGCTACTCTTGCGGTAGTTATCACACGTTCTTGTGAATATACCCCTTAGTGTACCAAAAAGCATGTGAGGAAGTTGTGTGTAGACTATAGAATGCAGGTTGCATGTGTCTTGCCAGTGTCCCAGCTGGGGTCATTTACAGAAGCTTTTTCCAAGAATAGCGATTGCTGATTTAAGCTCTTTCAGATCGCCCTGTCAATGATGTGCCAATAATTATTAATTGTTGATTTCCAAACCTGCAATCAATATATCTGAGAATGCATTTTTGTAATGACCTGCAAATAAGACTCAAAACACAGGATTTTATTTAGAGTTTGGGGGACAGCATACGCACAAATGTGACGGAGTACCCTGCCCGCCGAACTCCCAGTCCGCCATGGCGGATTTAAATTCAGCTTTCCGCGGGCAGTGTCCACATTGTCTCCGTCAAGGAAAAGCTTATTCTGAAGGCTTGAAGGAGGTCTGGCAATCGGAGTAAGAGTATCACCCCTCCTGCACTATTTAGGGCTGATGGGCTGATGTCCTTTGTATCTGTCCATCACCTTCAGGGAAAACCTGGCAGTGATTAACAGAAAAATTAAAATAATGATTCTCACACCCAGGATATTCTTCACATGATCCTGAGAGTCAGTATTTACTCGCTAGAGTTATGAATTTATTCACATACTTTTGAATCTAATCGTGAATATCGAGAATTTTGGGGAAAGTCTTTAGTTTTACAAATATACAGTTATACGTTTTATTCATATGTTGCCATATTTTGTTGCTCAGCTTGCAGATTTGACCTCCAGCAACCTTTTGTTTTGTCCATTCTGCATAGTTGCACAAGGGTACACTGACAGCACAGTTATGAAGCTACAACAGTTGCTTTGAAACAGAGCAACAGCCATGCCCCAACCCCTTGTAAAATATTATGCGATGGAGAGCATACACAACGCAAAAGAGCTCATTTTTGACTGCACCCATCACCGTCTGTGTCTTGTTCAGCTTCTGTCTTGCATAAACTACAATCCACATTAAGGATGGCCCTGCCAGCCCAGCACAGTGGTGGCAATGAAAAAGCAACGTGAGCTGCTCTAATTTGTCAAAGACAGCTGCAGTGTCTGGAAGAATGGGAAGAGAACTGTCCGGGCATCTGTGAGTCTGATGAGGACATCAGTCACTTTAACAAGGTCTGCCTCTGTGCTGTGATTAGTGTGACACCTAGGCTGCCGCGTGCAAGGCGCTCTTGGTGAGCCCAGGGCTCCTCCAATGCGATAATAACACCTTCCTAGCCGAAGCTGCGAGCAAAAACATTCAGCAAGTTATAGGTCAAGTTTAGTGAATCTAGACAGTGCTTTATTAAAGATCAACTCAGCAACGCGGGAATGAGTGGCATCCCCTAATGGAGAGCCCGTCTGTAAAGATGCTCTACCCTTCAGGATACTGATTCTGCAGTGTGAAAGGATGCTACTGACTGACTTTGCTATCTCCCACCAAAGGTTTTGGAGCAAACGCTGCTATATTACTGGATATTGCTTTTTTAAGTGCTGACTATAGCTACTATTTTTTCCCAAAATTTGAAGTACACTGTAAGTAAGCATTGGCAAATCCAGTAGGTCCGACTATTTTACAATTTAAGTGCCAGTTCCATCGATTGGTGCGTTTCTGTGTGGGAATGTGGGTGAGTGAGTTTGTGAAACTGAGACTTTGGGATGGATGAGTGAGACAATGGATGAAAAAATGAGTGCATAGAGGAATAGTTGATTTCGTTAATGGTGATTACATGGATGGATGGACATATGGGTGAATGCATGAATGGATGAGCGATTTTTATGGAGAGACAGATATTGTCCAATACCACAGGAAGATGCCTAAAACAGAAGTTACGAAAAAGTTATAAAAAGGACTTTGTGAGAAATCGGGTTGTTGATTGAGGTGGGTGTGAGTCCTTCTTAAGCAACAGCACAATCATTGTCAAGGTGAACTAGAAAAGTCACTAAACTAACCTGTGTGGAACCCTCTGGTAGTTGGGTACAAAATCAGTCAGGCTTAACTCAGAGGCAATGTGTAAAGTATTTATGTAGTACACAAACAGTAATAAAGTGAAAAGGCAACACAAGGAAAATTCCACGCCTATTTAGAAAAATAGACTAAAATGTAATAAATTATTTGACACCAAAACGACAAAAACCCAATCAGTAGAACTGGAGATAGATATGGAATTTCAAAGACTTAAGGTAAGTATATTGCCTAAAAGCACAAAACGAATCACTGACAAAATATCGAAGGTCAGAATATCGACCTACAGAAATATCAATGCAAGAATATCGAAGTCAAGAATATCGACATCCTATCTACATTATGGTAAGTACAAAAATATCGAAAAAAAAATATCGATGTCAAAAATATCGTTGTTAAAAATATCGTTTTTTATTTAAGTTAAAAAAATAATGTAAAATAAAGTAAATAATACATATAATTAAAATAAACATAGTTAAAAATATTTTCAAATGTTTAAAAATTATAAGTAATATATATGTAATGTAAAAATCAATTAAACATATACATATAATATATAATATATATACTTACTAATAATTTCTAATAATTATTTTAATAACTTATAAACATTTTTTAAATATCATATAAATTATAGATACATCTATACACATAAAACAATAATTTGCAAACAACCAAACCTAGGTGACGGACTTCAGTGGATAGCACTGTCACTATATCTCTGCTACCATATCAGATTGCCCGTGCACAAATCTCCAGCACTTGTCACCTTTTAGTGCCCCTGGTTACAGATTCCAAAAATGTTATTAACAATAGGAGGTGCACTTGGTTCGGCTATTGGGGAGTCTGGCCCGGGTCTCTCCCGAGGCCGTCTCCTACCCAGCCGGCCATCGGGCATGGCTTACCTCTCCACGCTGATACTCCTCTTTTCGACTCTTCCGCCTCCCTCAGAGCTTTTCGTCCTCAGGATGACTGACCAGCCTCGGCGCAGCTCTGGCTCCTTTGGATGGCTCCGGATGGCATCGGATTGCTCTGGGGCCCGTCACCACTCTTGCCGGGACTTCGTGACGACTTGACCGATGCCCAGTGGAGCCGCTTAGTTCGGCTATTGAGGAGTTCGGCCCGGGGTCTCCGCGGCCGTCACCTACCCAGCTGGACATCGGGGAAAGTATTCCCTCGCTCCCGCTGCTACTGCTGTTTATTCTTCACTCTGCTCACTTCCTCGAAGTTAGTTGCCACAGAAGACCGATGATGGGGCCTCCCATTGTGCAGCTTCCTCTCCTCACTGCTGCCCCGCTGCCTCTTCATGCGGGCCGTCTACTGGGATGTGTTTTACCTCGACCCGACTTCCGAAGACCCGTGAGGCCATCACAAGGTATGGGGGCCTGGGGGCCAGGACCGGCGGATTACCTACACCGATGCCCCAGTGGTCCCGAGCCTGCTCGCCTCACCACCCTTCCGCACGCCCCTAACTTTGAATTACGTACTCTCCTTTGACTTCTTTCTTTTAGCACTCGTTTCATGCTCCCTGGCTCGCATCTATGGACTTTTTACCATTTTGACTTTTGCCCTGCCCGACTTTTGTTCCTGATCACCGCCAATGACCCGGACCCGGACCCACCATCTTGTTTAACCTATGTCCTTTCCCCCCTTCCCCTCCGTTTCTCCCCCTGACGATCCTAAAAAGTATCTCTCCCTCTTTCTGGTCTGTCTTACTCCACCCCACCCCGGCTCCCTCCTATCCCCGCACCCTCTCTCATAACACTATTTCTCCCCCTCTACCCTCTCTCCCACCCTTTTTGATCTTTCCACTATCCTTGTTAACTCCCTGCTACTCGATCTTTAATTACTTCTCCTTTACCCCATGTTAATCGCTATGATGCCTGACGCGTGAATCGAACGTTTTTCTCTTGTCGCCCGTTCTGCCTCTTCTGCCCCTCCCCCTCAGGCTCCCTTTCCCCCTCCCCCTCCCCCTCCTATCCTCTCACTCAGATTTCTTGTCCCCCACTTTCCCTCTCTGCCTCCCTTTATTTGTGCATTCACTCTGAAATTTTCCGTGAAAAATGTTTCATTTATTATTGTTGTAAACTCGCTCTTGTTCCTTATGTAAAGCGCTCTGATACCTTCGGGTCTAGCCAGCGCTATATAAAACTCAATAAATACAAATACAGATTCCACAATTTATTCATAAAAACAGCCAACGCGTTTCGTTCCCTTTAGGTACAACCTTTTGGAACTTCATCAGGGCTTATACCTCAGGAAGTTGATTTTGAGGTATAATGGAAGTCACTGGATACAAAGGTCATCCAGGAAAGTGATACTGTGTAGATCCTTACCTAATAAAGTGGATTTCTTATCGAAAAGCTGAATAGTAGAAAACAATAATCCTCGAAATAGGGTGCGTTTCTTCAGAATAAATAGGTTAAATAAAACCACCGTATCATTAGCCAGAAATTGAAAGTGTAAACGGATGGCCCGGATATAATAGTCCTTTCGGTCAGGGGTGAAAAAAACAGCCACTTGTCACCTTTTAGTGCCCCTGGTTACAGATTCCCAAAATGTTATTAACAATAGGAGGTGCACTGAACATCGCATGGCGATGTGGGTAGAGAACAGGTCACGGACTACGGTGACTGTTTTTTTAAATAAAAAATAAAAAATTATAATTAATATAATGATAAATTAATCAATTAATTACCAATTAATAATTAATTAACAATACATTAATAATCAATAACAATAAATAAAAACATATTAATTAATTAATTATAATTAAATTACTTCCCACCCTATTTCCCTATAAACCCAAAACCCGCTCTGATACTAAAACGCAAAATTAACGTAAAAAGAATTTCTAATTTCTAAACATGTAATACATATATTTAAAAATAATAAAAATACATTACAAAAAATGTTAAACATACATATAAAAATACATACTAAAATACATAACACTAATATAAATATCGATATTATTAACAACAATATTTTTGCTAACGATATTACTTACTTCGATATTACTTACTTCGATATAAGAAAAAACGATATTACCTAACTTAAGGTCGCTATTCTGGTCACCGATATTCTTGACATCGATATTCTGTCCCTACGATATTAAAAACTCAATATTAGTGTAGGTCGATATAAAAAATATATATTTTGACTGCGCACCGCACAAAACGCCTTTCGCGGATAACTGGTCATGTGAGACCAAGTGAAATCCATAAGTTTAGTCTGACTGCGTTAGAGCGCGGGGCAGATATAGGGATCAGGTTAGTCCTGCTGAAAAGCCACCTTCAAAAGTCCAGTGCGAAAGTTCCAGTTCTCGGTGGAGGAGGCCACAAGGAGCAGGGAGAGCATCAAGGATTGTTGTCGCTGTAGCACGAAGAGTAGGTCTGACATTGCAGATGGTTGTCGCTGTAGCACGAAGATCCTGACAGGTGCCGCGGACGGTCATTGCCTGGACTTCACATTAGCGGTCACTGCAGGCTGCTGATGCTGTAGCGTGAAGTGCAGATCTCGTGTTGCCATTCGTAGCTGACGGTCACTTTAGCATAAAGAGTCAGATGCGCTGGAGCTTTGTGCTGGTGGTCGTCGGGGCGGCAAGATCTTGGCTCTAACGGGCTCGTTAACTGTCACGAAGAGCCTAAAACTTCAGAAGTTCTCCCCTTCTTCCAGGAGGAACTCAACGGATGCCACACCATGTGTCCAGGACCTGGGAGGCACCTCTTGGGGATCAGGAACTCACTCCAGCAGAGGCCAGCAGGGTCCAGGCAGGTCCAGCTGCAGGTCCAGGCAGGTTCAGTTGCAGTAGGTCAGCTGGGCAGTTGCAAGACAGCCTCTGTAGCAAAACAGTAGTCCAGCTAACCAGCCCTTGGAGTCACTCAAGTAACCTGGGACAGTAGTGTAGAAAGACCTTTTTCCACCCATGGTGGATCCTGAGTTTACAGCCTCAGCTGCATGCAAGAACAGGGGGATGCTGGCATTCTGTTCCTGCTGCCCCGTTATGGCAGCAGGTAAGAGTGGGGGGGAGGCCACCCGAGACGGCCCACCCCCCTTTTAACGCCATGACCTGGGATGAAGGGTGCAGATCCAGTCTTTCTTTTCAGACAGCAGGTGAGGCCTCAAGTAGCAGGAGGTTCCTCTGGCAGCAGCGCAGTCCTTCTTTAGTAGGATCCACAGGTCCAGGAGTGTACTGAAGAGTGGGTTTGAGGGTCCCACTTTTATATTTGATGTTCTCTTTGAAGTGGGAGAAGGGTCTGGAGTCCCCCCACATTGATGTCTAGAATTTCCTGCCTCTCTGTCCTAGTCCCAGTCTGTTTGCAGTTACACTAGGATAGTTCTTTGTGTGTGAGGTGAGACAGTGTCTTTGAAGAGCAAGTAGTTCTGTGCACAGCTCCGCCCCTGTCATGCCTTGGATGGCCCATCCTGCCAACATTTAGTCCCTCTATTGTGTGGCAGTCTAGGAGGAATAAACAAAGGCCAGCTGCCAACTACACCTAGTCACGTGACCGAGGAACAGACTACAGGTACCAAATGGTAAAGACAAGAAAATACCAACTTTCTAAAAGTGGTATTTTCAGAATTGTGACTTAAAATCTGACTTTACCATCAAAGAGGGGTTTTCATTATGACTCTTCAGACACCAAACATGACATTCCTACCTGCTTCCAAACAAAAACTCTCACTTATTATATGTACTAAGGTACCCCAAAGTTATCCTGTGGGAGAGGTAGGTGTCACAGTAGCGAAAAATGGATTAGTGAGTTTTGCACTATAAGGACATGTAAACCTTAAAATTACATATCTAACTATTTTAAAACAATATATTCTGCCCTATTGGATATTTAGGGCCTATCTTAAGGGTGACGTATATGTATTAAAATAGGAGTTTAATGGTTAGCAAAATGTTTATTTTGCCAAGTCAAATCGCAGTATAAAGCTGCATACAGGCTGCAATAACAGGCCTGAAACATCTTGACTAGGGCTTCTTGAGTGGGTGGCACAATAAGCACTACAGTTTCACTGGTAGTATTTACAAGCCCTAGGTACCTGTAGTACCACTTTATCGGGGACTCATAAGTAAACTAATTGTGCCAATTGGGTGTAAGCCAATTTTAACATGTCTAAAGGGGAGAACACAAACACTTTAGTACTGGTTAGCAATGGTAAAGTGCACAGAGTCCTAAAGCCAACAAAAACAAATTCAGCAAAATATGAGGGGTGAAGGCAAAAAGCTTGGGGGGTGACCCTGCAGAGAGGGCCAGGTACAACAGACCTGAATTACCAATATTATATCTGTGCTAGTATTACACCATAGCTAGGAGTAATGTGACAATATTGCCCACAATATGTCAACAATTACCACCATTACACATGGTTAGATTTGCCCCTATACACAGTGATCCTTAGCACATGTTCAGATTCATACTTTTTAATAACCTTCCGATGCTCCTCCTGTTACTTACACACTTTCAAGGTACAGTCCCCCCTCAGACCCTCACCTCTCAGATGTTCTCTTATTTGAACTCTTGCTGCTGCCCTCAGAACTTCATGACATCATTGAAAGGGTGCAACCTAAGGGAGATGTCCGTACGAGGGAAGAAATTGAGTAGAGTGAGGTATAAGGTGTCCAAAAGGCCACCTTTCTGTATTCATACTCCGTGGTAGAGGCATGTGTGTATCTATTTGTAAGATGATGTAGCAACTGCAGTGCCAACAAAGCTTTTGGGATTGAACATGGCTCCCCATTTGACAGCACCTAAAAGGTGCTTTTTCGCTGATAGGTTCATGTTCACTCATGAGAGGATGTGTGCTAAAAATATCGCTGCAACCTGTTTCCGAGCACTTTGGATGATAGATGGAACTTTGTGCACACTTACAGCTGAAGGCATATGACATAGCCTTTTTCATATTGGAGTCTGGCACCACTATCTGTCGCAGGAGTATGATCAGAAGCGTATCTCTCCACTGTTAAACCATATATGTGGATTGGGAGCATTTAGCAGGGCAACGGCAACAACTCTACACCATATGGCATTCATTAAATTTGTAACAGGTAAGTCAAGCTTCCAGAGCAACAGTGTGAGAAATTGGGTTTTTGGGTTACTGGGGAGTGAGCCCTGGTCAAGAAACAGCCATAATCCCTTGCAGCGTGAACCACAAAAAGTCACTAAATTAACCTGTGCCTAACCCTGGGTAGCTTGGCCCAAAAAGAAGCCAGAGCTTAACTTAGAGGCAATGTGTAAAGTATTTATTCAGCACACACATAGTACTAAAGTGAAAACACAACACAAGAAAAATCCCAAACTAGTACATTTTAATGAACTATTTGACAATGAAACAACAACAATCCAATCAGTATAACAGGAGTTATGGATTTTTAATGTTTTTAGTTAAAACTATCACCTAAAAATCAGAGGGCCTTATTACTAATTAAGGGCGGTGAACTAGCTACGCTCGCGGAGTTTGCAAAGTTTCGGCAACTTCGCGATTCGCGTATAGCGCGAAGTTACCGAGCACTACGCAATTTGCGGCGAAGCATAGCTGTTTTTCTTCTTCGTGCGCTCAATATGCGTTCTCGCACGCACGGTAACGACCTACCGTGATTCTGCGTTCGCCTACGTGATTTCCTATCCGTTCGCGGGCGCCACGAGAATTGGAATCCGGCCACACGATCCCGCGAGAGTGTGCGAACGCGAACACGTCATTCGCACGCGCGGTAACGACCTACCGTGATTCTGCGTTCGCCGACGCGATTTCCTATCCGTTCGCGGGCGCCACGAGATTTGGAATCCGGCCACACGATCCCGCGAGAGTGTGCGAACGCGAACACGTCATTCGGAAGCGCGATCTGACTTCCGGCGGCAGTGTTGGTAAGGTCGCGATCCCGAACACGAAGAAACTACAATCTGGCGAAGAATATCTCTCGAGCATCATAAAACCTTCTCGAAAATGATTCTTTTGCTCCAAAAAACTCCTCAGATTGTGATTTGGCTGTAGTTTTTTGTGCAAGGAGTCCTTTTTCTTTTTTACTTTTTTTTTCAAGAGGAAGGAAGTGCCCCTGAGTCTCAAACTTCCTGTTCCTGTCCAGCAGGCTCCTCCCAGTGCTTTGTCCATGTGCTGTTCACTTTCATTTGGATTTGGAGCTGGAAGGATCACTTTTTGTGTCTGTCTGCTGCATCATATCATTGGATTGGATTTGAGGACTTTTGGATTTGAGATTTTACAAGTAAGTTGGAGAATTGGTGTACTTGTTTGTTTGATTGGGGCTTGTTTGTACCTACATTTTTTGGGGATTTTCATTGTTTTTAAAATTTATTGTTGTGGCCTGTAGTTTCAGTAGGGGCCTAGTTGTTTTTCTTTGATTGGAATTTCAGCCAGTAGGCCCAGAGGTACCCATGGGTGCATGTTTCTGTGGTGTCTGTTGAATTTAAACATCATGTAGGGCATGGATGGCATTGGATTGAATTGGTAAATGTGGTTTTGGGGTGTATTTCACTTTTTGGGTGTGTGTTAATAAATAAATACCTTTGTTGGATGTGTGTGTGTGCTTGTTGTGTAACTTTCCAACCTTTCGTAGCCCTGTGGATTTTCGTTTTTGCATTTTTGTATTAAAGCTGTGTTGTTTAGCAGGCCTCCTTTGTCTGGTCATATTATAGGCCTGCTTGAGTTCATTGTTTTCCATGGCCTGTTGTGACTGTGAGTGACCACGTGGCTTGGGGCCATTTTGTGGTGGTAGTTTAGTAGTGTGCTGCTTTTTCCATATAGGCCTGCATGTCTTTTCTTTGTTCCCCTTGGCTTATGCTTGTTGTTGTTGTGGCCTGGCCATGTGGGTGGCGGACATTTTGTGAAGGCAGGCAGTGTGCTTTTGCCATAGGCTTGCATTGTCTGTCTTCCATTTCTTTTTGTTGTGGGTGGCTAGCGGCCATTTTGTGGAGCCATCCAGGCAGTGTGCTTTTGCCATAGGCCTGCATTGATTGTCTGTCTTCACTTTCTTGTTATTATTTGTGGGTGGCCTGGCCATGTGGGTGGCGGCCATTTTGTGGAGCAAGGCAGTGTGCTTGCTTTTGCCATAGGCTTAAGCTTGTGGCCTAGTCTGCCAGTAGGCCCAGAGGTAGTCATCATGGGTGCATAAAAACTGTTTCTGTGTTGTCTGTTGAATTTTAACATCATTTAGGGCATGGATGGCATTGGATTGAATTGCAAAATGTGGTTTTTGGGGTGGTATTTCAGTTTTTTGGTGTGTGTTAAATAAATAGGCCTTTTCAGCCAGTAGGTAACCCTGGGCGTTCAGCTCGCGGACTTTGGGCAACTCCGCACTGCGCGACAACGCGGACTTACACTTTTTATCTTCTTTGCGCGCTCAATATACGTTTTGCGCGCGCGATAAAGACTTTTTGTGACGATTGCGATGCCGAACACGCAGAATTTACAATCTGGCGAAGAATATCTCTCAAGCAGCATAAAACCTTCTCGAAAATGATGATTTTGTTGATTTTGCTCAAAAACTCCTCAGGTTGTCATTTAGATGTAGTTTTGTGAGCAAGGAGTCACTTTTTTTTTTTACAATTTTTTTAAAGAGGAAGGAAGTTCCCCAGAGTCTCCAACTTCCTGGTCCTGTCCTTTGTCTTCACTTTCTTGTTATTGTGGGTGGCCTGGCCATGTGGGTGGCGGCCATTTTGTGAAGCCAGGCATTGTGCTTTTGCCATAGGCCTGCATTGTCTGTCTTGTCTTCCTTTTCTTGTTGTTGTGGGTGGCCTGGCCATGTGGTGGCGGCCATTTTGTGGGACCAGCCACTGTGCTTTTGCCATAGGCCTCCAAGCTTGCGGCCTAGTCTGCCAGTAGGCCCAGAGGTAGTCATCATGGGTGCATAAAAACTGTTTCTGTGTTGTCTGTTGAATTTTAACATCATTTAGGGCATGGATGGCATTGGATTGAATTGCAAAATGTGGTTTTTGGGGTGGTATTTCAGTTTTTGGTGTGTGTTAAATAAATAGGCCTTTTCAGCCAGTAGGTAACCCTGGGCGTTCAGCTCGCGGACTTTGGGCAACTCCGCACTGCGCGACAACGCGGACTTACACTTTTTATCTTCTTCGCGCGCTCAATATACGTTTCGCGCGCGATAACAACTTTTTGTGACGATCGCGATGCCGAACACGCAGAATTTACAATCTGGCGAAGAATATCTCTCGAGCAGCATAAAACCTTCTCGAAAATGATGATTTTGTTCATTTTGCTCCAAAAACTCCTCAGGTTGTCATTTAAATGTAGTTTTGTGAGCAAGGAGTCTTTTTATTTTTTTTTACTATTTTTTTAAAGAGGACGGAAGTGCCCCAGAGTCTCCAATTTCCTGGTCCTGTCCTTTGTCTTCACTTTCTTGTTATTGTGGGTGGCCTGGCCATGTGGGTGGCGGCCATTTTGTGAAGCCAGGCATTGTGCTTTTGCCATAGGCCTGCATTGTCTGTCTTGTCTTCGTTTTCTTGTTGTTGTGGGTGGCCTGGCCATGTGGTGGCGGCCATTTTGTGGGACCAGCCACTGTGCTTTTGCCATAGGCCTCCAAGCTTGCGGCCTAGTCTGCCAGTAGGCCCAGAGGTAGTCATCATGGGTGCATAAAAACTGTTTCTGTGTTGTCTGTTGAATTTTAACATCATTTAGGGCATGGATGGCATTGGATTGAATTGCAAAATGTGGGTTTTTGAGGGGGGGTCTATTTCACTTTTTGGGTGTGTTAAATAAATGCCTTTTTTGCGTGTGTATGTGTTGTTGTTGTGGTTGTTGTGTAACTTTCCAAACTGTTTTTAGCCATGTGGATTTTAGTTTTTGCATTAAAGCTGTGTGTGTTTTATCAGGCATCCTTTGTCTGGCCCTATAGGCCTGCTTGAGTTCATTGTTTGCCGTGCCTTGTGCCTGTGAGTGACCATGTGGCTGGGGGCCATTTTGTGGTGGTAGTTAGTAGTGTGCTGTTTTTGCTACATAGCCCTGCGTGTCTTTCCATTGTTCCTCTTGTCTTACTGCTTCCAAATCCATCCCCATTGCCAGCTGCAGCTCCCTGATGCTGCATCCATCCCACGTGATGCACAAATTTAGGCCAAACAGGCTCCACTACATTTTAGTTTTTGTTCTTTGCTATTCTTATTCTTCCTGAGTGTACACACTACACAGTACACCAGGAAAGCCCTGGCCTTGTTGTCAAAGTCTCATAAATGGCTACACTGTTGTTGTTCACTGAGTTTCTAAAATTTAATAATTGAGACAACCACACACTAAGTTATATATTATATTAGTTTGATTTGTGCTATCGTTTGACTGATGTTCTTCTGGCTTTTTTGCTTTTAGGTGCACAAAGACTGAGGAGGAGGTGTGTCATCATTGCCCGTTGTACTGCCAGACAGACATCCTGCTGCTGTACACAACGTGACGTGTGACCTGACCAGACATCTCTGCAACTTGTGCAACTGAGTGTTGCTGACATCTGAAGAAGATGGGCCCAAAGAAAGCAGGTACCAGGTCCTCCAGTACCAAGAAAGTTGCTATTGAGAAGAAGGAACAGAAGAAGGAAGTGACACTTAAGTCTGGTGTGCTGCCCAATACCTTTTTTGGGAAAAAAAAACTTACGCCTGCAGCAGCGGTGTCCGGGGGCAAGCTGGGGGCAGCACCTCCGCATCAGTGGGCCCAACCCACCAACCCAGGCCCAAGCACATGAGTGTGGAAGAGGTAGCCAGCCTAATGGTGGAAAGCAGTGATGCTGAGCCTGAGATAAACTTATCGCTATCTCAAAGTAGTACCCAATCAACGCAGGAGGAAACACAGCAGATAAGTGGTCAACAACAACAACAGCCGCAACCACCGCCCGCAATAGTAGTTGTTGTTCCTCCCGAAGTAGGGGCAGTTCAGGAAATTGAGCCTCATGCAGAGGTAGAAGAAGAAGCCACTCATTCAGAAGATCCATTGTCTTCCAAATCTCCAGCAAGGAAAAGGAGGGGTAGTCCATCAAGTTCTTCGCCAAGCCCCCTTCTGATGATCTAGATGCCACTTGGAAGCCACAAACTGAGTCTGAGAGGGAGACACGTCCCAAGACCAAGCTAGGGAAAAGGAAGGTTCCAGAAAGCCTTACACTTATGGAGGTCGATGTAGAACAGCAGGATGATGATGATGAGCCAGTCATCACGAACATCACTCCCGGCCCCGAGGAGATGGAGACCAACATTATTACCCTATCCAAAATCGCTGCGAGGGATGTAGCACGCATACCTCCACAGGTAACACCAACACGACCTACAGCTTCCATATTTGCATTAGCAAAGGCCCGGCAGCGACCTACATCCAGCACAACCACCACCTCAGTAGAAGTAGGTAGTGGTACAGCACAGAGTCAAATTCAACACACACCCTCCAGTTCATCCGGCATTGGAAGTGGCACCTCCAGCAGGAGGCAAAAGTTAAGCTCCCCAGTTTGGGACTTCTTTACGGTTAGCGAAAAAGAGGAGAACATTGCTATATGCTCCATTTGTAATACCTCTGTTAGTCGTGGTAAGCTTGGTACAAACTATGGTACCGGAGGCCAAATAACCCATCTGAAAAAACACCACTTGATCAGCTGGGAGGACCACCTTCGCGGCATAAAAACTGCAACCATTGGTGTTGGTGGGGATAAAGGAGTAGAAGATCCGATCACGGTGGAAGAGGAAGGACAGGGAGACATTCTCTCTGGTAGTGGTACACAAAGTCTCCCTGTCCCCAGCAGTGCAGTGTTAACGTCGCCCACATCTTCAGCAACATCTCAGTGGCACAAGAGTAAGAGTCAGCCTGAGACAGCAAGGAGTACCGCAATGAAAAAAGTGCGTTGTTGAGCCTAAGAGAAAGGAAAACCATGCAGCCTACCATTATCAGCATGTTTGGGGGGGAGGGGCAGTACGAACGCAACCACCCAATAGCACGTTTGTACAATGCGAAGCTGGCTAAAATGTTAGCACTGGACCTTCTCCCTTTTTCTTTTGTTGAAGGGGTGGATTTTCTGGAATTTGTGACAGCCATCTGCCCAAAATGGCATGTTCCCAGCCGCTACTATTTTGCCAGAGTTGCTGTTCCAGCACTACATCACGACGTGCTGGAATTGCTTGGAAAAGCCTTGAAGCAGAGTGCTGTTCACAGTATCCACCTGACAACAGACATGTGGACCAGTTGCCAAGCCACAGATTACATGTGCATCACTGCACACTGGATCTCTTTGCGGGGGTTAGAGAACAGATATCTGCTGGTGTTGACGCTGCTGAGATTTTTCATGCCACTCGCAAACATGCAACTGTAGCCATGTTTGCCATGGAGAAATCTCATACTGCTGCAAACATTTTGGAAGAGTTTAACAGCAAGGTCTTTGAGTGGCTGCGCCCAAGAGGGCTTAAGATTGGTTTTGTTGCCACGGACAATGGCAGTAATGTAGTTAAGGCCATGGGCGATGGTGGCTATTTCAGGGTCCCGGGTTTGGCACACTGCATTAACATTGTTGTTCAAGACTTTCTGAAAAATGAATCCAAAGTCAGCAACTTACTGGCCACCTGCAGAAGAATATGCACACATTTCAGCCATTCTTTTAAAGCCCAGAAGCAGCTGAGGGTCATTCAACGTGAGCATAAAATGCCAGTCAAAGCACTCATCCAGGAGGTGCCAACACGTTGGAACTCAACTTATTACATGCTTGATCGTCTGTTTGACCTGTACATACCACTCAATGCTTATGTCATGCAAAGATTAGGGGAACCTACTGTGAGAGGCATGACCGTTGAGATGGGTCAATGGGACCTCATTAAATGCCTGACAGAGATGCTACTTCCTTTTGAGATCTTCACACGTGAAGTCAGCAGGGAGGACTGTACTATGGGCCAAGCTATCCCATTGTTGCACATGCTAGAGCAACAGCTGAAGGAGGTGTCTGAAACGTACGCAGGTGTGGATGACAAACAAGACGCATATCATTTGGCGGAGTCCTTAGCCGCTCGCTTATCTGAAAATACAAGGATTAAAAATAACATTGTGTCACAACAACATTACATTACTGCCACAATTTTGGATCCACGGTACAAAGTATTTCTGAACAGTAAGGCAGTAATTCCTTTTCGGAAGTGGATGTTGCCAACTACAAAACTTTGATAGCTGAGGTAGCCACTAAGTTCGAAAACAAAAGGGCTGGTAATTACAGGCCCCCCACCCCAGGCCATAACAAGTACTACAGGGCATCCAGAGTCAAGTTCTACTTCGGAGCCTGAGGGCAGTGCGTTTGCCTCCCAGCAGTCACCGACACCAACACTACCAATAACATCAACAACAGCAAGAACAGGATCATCCACAGTACAATCGGCAACCTGATTGGTTTCTACGGCAGGGGTATGGTAAGTCCAGTGCTGATGCAAAGGCAAAACAGGCCGAGCACATCGGAGCACCCCTGAACATTGAGCGGACGGTCCAGGCCTATCTGGATGACCCAACAGAGGTCTTCATGGATCGAAACCCATTGGTGTATTGGTATGGGAAAAGAAGCCAATGGACAGTGCTCAGCAGGCTGGCGATAAAGTATCTGGCTTCCCCTGTCGCAAGTGTCTCTTCTGAGCGTGTTTTCAGTGCTGCTGGTGCCATTGTAACTTTGAAAAGGACCAGTCTCTCGCCCAAAAGCGTGGAGAGGTTAACCATGATCAAAATGAATCAGCACTTTATACCACCGGATTACAAAATACGTGAATCACAGCAGGAAGAGGAGAGCGACTTCGATGACGTAAGTAGTGGGTTACAGGACCTACTTCTGTCCGAACCACCAGAGTTTGAGGACGAGCTCCTCTTCCCTGACAACTAGGCTTTCAAATTGTTACTTTCTTCCTTCCTTTATTTGTCTGTGTATCTGTCTTTCTGGTTCAAATCAAATCACAACAAATCCATCACCACTGTCTTCTCTTTTATTTCCCTATTGGAGTTGCACGTCTGTGCATTTAACTGTCCACTCTTCAGAGTCCTGCTTCATCTTCCTGTCTCGCCCTAATTACATTTCCATCAAGCCAGACATTGGAGTACAAGAAATGTTGCCTTTAACAGTCCCTCCATAAGAAGTGAAACGTGACTATAGCTATCCTCCGTTTTGTTTCCGAGCCAAAACTCATCACTGTCCGAAGGCTACCGCCTCTGCAGGCATCCACAACTCTTCACTGTCAGAACTTGGGCAGGCATCCAAAAGTAAACTCATCACTGTCAGAAGGCTACAGCCTCGGCAGGCATCCAAAGCTCATCACTGTCAGGACAGAAGGTACTTGGCAGAGAAAGACAAGACTCTTCGAAGAAACTTGCTGATATTTGTGCAAACTCAATTGACCAGCAATGACCGCTACCCAGGCCGCGGCCCATCACAGCGCTGACCATGTGAAGCAAATTAAACTGCGACAAAGTGCCACAAATGAATAAGACGAAAACCGAAACAGCGACTAACACTCAAAATGAATGTGGAGTAATAATGAGGCCACTGCCTTGTTAAAAAAAACACACACCTGTCAGAACTAGGCATCTGATGATCTGTCAGCCAAAGAGAAGAGCAAGACAGGTAATGATGGCATGCATTGGATGCTTGCTGACTCTGAGCGATTGCTGTTGTTTGTTGTGTTGATGTTGTGCATGAAGTCGAACTCTACTAGTTAATCTACAAAGTGAAAGTGACTCAAGTGACAGTCAATGTTTCCCTTCTTGTTGTTTAATAACCAAATTGTACTCCTACTACTGCAGGTGCAGGCCAATATCTGTGCAATTTTTTAATATGGAATATGGACTTAATCGGAGTCACTACAGACTGAGTTGGAGTTGGACAACACGTACCACACCATGATGATGACCATACTATCTTTGCACGCAGTCAGTCAGTTGGGTCGGAGATGATTGAAGGAATAACTGCGTTTCATGAAGTGGCATAAAAGGTAAACACAACAATTCAACAAGAAAGTAAACACAGCAGACCTACATGTCCATGTAGTGGTGGAGTCGAGTGTAGTCATATGACTGACAGCAGCGCATTGATTTAGTCACTTAATTTTGAAAATGCTAGGTTGCTGTATATGCCTTTTGTCTGGCTCTGTCAAAATTTAAGGTACATGGAGGTTGGGTCATGGGCTGGTGCTGTGGTGGGCCTGTTCTGTCCTGTTGTTGTTGTAGCTTAATGCTGTAAACAGAATAGACACGATATATCCAAGCCGCCTCAGTCTGAAAGTGTTCTCTCTTCTCTTCTTGGACTCCACCGTAATTGATGCTTTTTTTTTATTCATTGATTTTTTAATACCCCTTTTGTTTTTCCATCTACACTTACAGGCCGGCCTTTACCCTGTGCTATACTGGGAGAAACAACTCACACTTACCTTACCAATCTGCATCAGGCAGGCAGTGGCACCCAAGATTGATGTGCGGAGCCCGTCCATGGAAGATAGGACCAAGAGGAATGACGAGATTCAACTCCACAATTTGACCAGGATAATACAGTAACTTTAGTATCATTCATCAGTCGTCTTTTAATTAATTTGATTCCTTTTTTCTCTTCAATAATTGCGACTGTGTGTTGTGTTGTTATTTGTTTGCTAATTGATCCCTACAACTATTTTTTTATTTTCTTTGCTATCTTTAAAAGTAAGCCCGGTACAACATGGAATTTGGGTCTCTCTGAGGGCATACAGGCAAGGCAAATTGCATAGAATATACTGCTGCCCTGTACTGTCTAATTGTCTAGTAGTAGTTAGTAAGTACTACTCATTAACCATCAAGTTATCTTCATCATCATGCATGCATTTCCTTTTTCTCCCTTTATAGATTTATTGGATAAGATCATGATCGTCTGCCAAGATTGCGCTTTGCTTTTGTTGTGTCCATGCGTACTGTTTTTCTTTGTCAAACCTTTCCCCAAACCCCCTTCCCATCCATTCATCAAACCCTAACCCTCTTCCCCCGGGCTGTGATTTATATTGAGGTGTGATGTGACTACATTAAATGTACACCAATTGATCACACGCTTGCTGGGCAGATGTGGTGAAAGCAACACTAATTCAATTTCAAGGCAGGGCGAGGATCTTCTTCTGCTTGCCCACCCATGCTCAGTCTATGTGCAAGCCAATTTTTTTTCCAAAGGGACCGTCACCTAATACATCATAATTAATTGCCGGCATTGATTGGATTCATCATCAACATCCTACCACACAGCAGTAAAGGTTACGAATTACGATTGTGTTAAGTTAAGTTTAAGTGACTCACTCGACACAACTACAGTCTGTAACTTCTTGTACTAGGCTGTCCCCGCCACCATTATGTTTTATTTTGCTTTAGCAGTTGCAATATTGTTTGTTTGGCAGTCTTCTCCTGTACTGTACTTTACTTCGTTCTACTACTCCTCCCACAGTCGCTCTCAGGCAAGTGACTGTCTCTTTTTTATTTGTTTTGCAAATGCTACTGCCAGTGTCTACTACTACCACCACAACCATGGCATCTTCTCCATTCTCTTGGGAAACCATGCAGCGATCGCTGTGCCGAACTTAATCATCATCAATCACAGGTAAGATAAGTTTGGTGGGAGGTATAATGGACTAGGAGGAGAGACTGACAGTACTAGTAGGACAAATAACTCAGTGAGGGGTACTGCATCTATCTGTTTGTGTTACATCATCAGCAGAATATTTAAATCAAACACTGGCTGCGGCCCTGCAGCAGCAAGGAAACCATGTGATGTAAATTCATAAAACAGTAACCCCCCACAAAACATTAACATTGTATGTTTAAGTATAAATATAATTTATTACCCTAACAAAAATAAACTATCCCACACCTGACCCACCCCTCTCCCTAACCCCAACCAATGTCCAAAACGAAAAAGTCCAAACAATGTCCATAAACCCCAACGCCCAATTCCCACCCACCAACATAAGGAATAAAAAGGGGCAATCCAACAGGGTCCTATAGTTCTTATATTCGGCGGGCTTTCAGGTGTTTGTCCACCAGGATCTTGACCCGCTCCTCTAGTTGCTCCTCTAGGCGTGAAATCCGGAGGAGCATCTGGCGGTGAAATGCCCTGCAGTGGCATCCAGGGTGGAGGGCAGCAGTGCTGGCTGATAATGTATTGCAGCGGCGGGCAGCTGCCTGACCGCAGCACCGTACCACTGGAGGTGGGGCCTGGCTGGGGCCCGGGGCATCGGAGGAGGCTGCAGCTGCTGCCGCCTCCTCCTCCCCCTCCGCCTGATCCACCAGCCGCCGGTACTCTTCGCAGATGGCCTCCAGTTTCCGGCGCCGGGCCCTGGCTGCCAACTCCTTCCGGGATGGTTTTTCTTGGGAAGGAGTATCTATATCAAGAAAGAAAAAGAATATTGTTGTAACCAATACTCTTAGCAAAACAGTAACACAAAATTAATTCAACACATAGTGGCACAGAAGCACTAGCAAGAAGCACAGTACATAACATTTGTGGTAATAATCTATCCTCCTCTAACATTTGTGGGAGTTTCAGGCATTATACTAGCACTATGGACTCCAGTACACAGTACACCAGTCTTCTTCTTATCTCTAGTTTAGCGAAATTACATAACCTGGTTGTAGCCGGCATGCCAGCTCAGTCAGCTATGCTTGCACCCAAGACAAACATACGAGTCATGACGCAGACTCATGTTAGTTTTATTTACTACTGTCTGCAGGTGGGGAAGTTCGTATTTTTCTATTACGGGTGGCACTGGCCATACTCTCTCTGTTACATGAAGGGCAATTGCTCAATTTCCCTTTCACAGTGCCCTGGCTACTACAAAAAGGCAGATTATATATCTGATCCAATGATCATTGCTTATATATGGGACGACGACATAAGGTCAGTAGCGGTCAGTGGTGGGAGTGCTGCCGGGCGGTGACGTGGGGAGGGGCAGAGTGGGGGGTAGTAAACTATGGATTACGGCCAATTACAGGTAAGTAAATATATAAATAAATAAAACTAATTTCGTTGCGCGCACTGCATTTCATTTGGCGGTGCATTGCGCACAATCAAATTCGCTTTATTTATTTTTATGTTTAGTTACCTGTATTTGGCCGTAATCCATTGTTTACTATCCCCACCCTGCCCCTCCCCACATCACCGCCCGGCAGCACTCCCACCACCGACCGCTACTGCATAAGGTACTTTGTTTCGATTGACTGTGTAACCAACAGATAGGCCACCCTTTGCAGGCTGGCTGACACATTCGAAAATAAATTAACATAGGTAGGGAGTGGTCCTCGGAGTCGAAGGAAGGCGCTTGATAACTAACTATACACAATATATATGATGTGCTTGCAAACTACTGTGAGTCAACTGTATTCTGAAAATACAACTTGTATTCCCTCGGCTTTGCTACTCTGGCGCGGTTTCTTTTACATTCCCTTCAAACTAAGACTCTGCATCCCGTGACAGTCTCCACCTATGCTGTCTATGATGAATACATACAGGCATCCATCCATTCTAAGTAAATGTCTATCATTCTTCATAATCTCTCCACAAACCTTACTTTGTTTCACCAACAACTACCCATGCGTCCACTCCTTCCTTGCTTGCCTTGGCTTTGAGTTTCACCCAAACACCGCTGATGATTCTTGCTTTCCCCAGTATCCACCCATACTGTGTCGCCCACCCAGGCAGGCTTCCATTCTTCTTTCACCTTCCACCCATCCTTCAACAACACATGCATCTGATTCCTATCAGCCACCTATCCATTCTTCCAACGTATCCTTCTCTGCCAGTCATATTAAATCTCGCCCGTCCTTCCTCCTTCCACCCTTCTTTCCCTTTTTGTTCAACACATCCATCAAGGTCATCTGATCTGACTTTTAGTCTTCTCCATAAAACTTTCATAGCTGAGTTGGAGTCAGATAGAAGAGGCCATTGGTTACTCAACTCACGCTGCTAATGCTTTTGCTAATGCTAAGTAAAGGGTGTCTTCTTCAACCGTTGTATAATGTTCACTACAACTTCATACCTAATAAGTCTCAACAGTACAGTGAGTGAAGTGAACACCCTTCCAGCTAGTGCAATGTCAATAAGTAATGAATATAACTTACCACCGCCCGCCACTGCTGCTGGCTCACCCCCTGTAGCTCCTGCAGGTGCCGCATCTCCTGCCCCCTCCGGAATGGTCGCATCGCCGCTGGCCCCGCCGGCACTGGTGGTCGGTAGTATGCCTAGAAAAAAACATGACACATTTTTAGATGCCTGTACACCTCCCCCTATTTATTCGTTTTCACTAGCAAGATTGAAAAAAAAGTTAATACATACATATACAACATACATCACTAGTCCAAATCAGGTACTAGAGTAGAGTCAGTAGACACTAGTAGTGTTATGGTCCCTAGGGTCATTATTGTAGTCTACTCTACTCTTTGCAAAGTTAGCCTGAGCCATGCAACCATTTTTCGCTTCATGTCTTTTGCGCATGTTACCTCGCAGCTTGTTGTGCAGTAACAGTAAGACGCCTTTTGAGCCCACATGAGCTCATACAGCTACTGTCTGAGCGTTGCGTACAAGAGGTCGAAAAACAAGCCACTTTGTTATGGAGTTCAGTTAGTCCGTATTGCTTAGCCATAAGTAACATGTTACACTTTTTGGCATGACTGAGAAATGCTTGCATTATACTATGTAACGCGCACCATTTTTCTCATAACAGGCAGAAGATTCCCTTCTACGAACCAGAGATTTGCAGAGCTTATGAATGATGCATGTAACCAGTACTTCTACATTCTACGGTGAGGGGTCTCCAGAATTCGCACAGATCTTTTGTCTTCTATCATGCACTTGTAACAATGTTTATTGTTTTAATCTTATGCATTTTGCTGTTGGAGCTGGCTGTAGTACACTGAATTTTATAGAACAACATACAGAGCTTGTTAGTTGAAAATAAACCTTTTGAACTTACACATAGACTCTGTGGTATTTGGTGTGGTGGTGGTGGTGGACTTACACGAGTGAGTGAGCGAAAGGGTGTTATGTTCTGGGTTGTGTAATAATTGGGTATCTTCGGGTGGGGGTTCGGGGACCTAATGAGACACTATAGCTAGTCGGTCAGGGGATTGTGGGTTCACTTCTGACTGAGGTGTGAGGAAGGTCCAACCTCCCATCACCAACATCCTATTTTCTTGTGCATAGTTCTGTATGTGGATGTGCAGAATCCCCACAACAGTAGTAGTATGTACTATATCCTATCAAAAATAGTCAAATATCTGGTTGGGCATTTTGTTTGTGGTAATTGTCAAAGCCTCAAGATTAAGAAGACTAGAAGAGGACAACCCAAAGGACTGGACTCAGTGGCTAGAGCTATTGGTCAATCTGAGTTTTATTCAAAACCATAAAATAAAGAGTGGCAAACTGGGCAAGCTTAGCTACAGACAGACTAATAGTAGTAGTACAGAGAGTCATAGCAGAGGCAGTTAGAACTTAGAGGCAGGGATAACCAGAATTTAGAAACAGATAGTCAAGTCAAGATCAAAGAAGCTTTTGTAAAAAATAGAATTAGGAAGTGGAACCAGAATTAATAGTTTGAAAAAAATAAGGTGCAGTAAAAGATAGGGAAATATAATTGTTAATATTAACCACTGGAGGACTTACTGGGGCCAGCAGCAGGGCCCTCGGTAGAGGAGCGGTCCTCTGGTGGTTGTCCCGCTGACTCGGACCCCGTCTTCTTGCCCCTGGGTGCTGCAGATCAGTGATCATGTAAGATATAATAAAGAAAGAGACAAACATTAATGATTGCTGTGAAACAAATAAATTATCTAAAAAAACGCTTAATAAACGTTTTAGGAAACAATAATTGCAATAAAATTGACCTATCTAATCCGATCGACTACTGGCTTGCGGGATTCACTGACCGTCTACTTATTTATGAACACTAATCCAGTGTTCCATTCTGATTGATTCGAATCCAGAACACTAACTAAGCCTAAGTACCACCTGACCTAGCCCACCTATTCCAGACGGGCCAATTGTTCACTAAGTCTGCATTTCCATTTTTTTAGCCCTCAAAAATGCATAGATGAGATGGAGGACACATGCATAAATTTGTGCATACACCAAATTGTTGGTTGGTTGCGTCTGATGTTCTGCTACTGACTGACACTGCTAAGCCTACCACTCACTAAACAAACTACAAAAGGTTCTACTAAGGACTGGGGTAAGCAGCACTCAGTGACAGAGGATGCGTCACGCAGACCGCTAAAAATTATCAACTAATACTAACTAAACCTAGTATCAATCCATCCACCACTATTTGACAGGAGGACAAAGGAAGGACTAGAGTCTCTCTAGCAATAGCATTACCTAACTTAAGTTCTCTAAAGTAAACTCTTACATAATAATCTGGCCAAGCGAGCGCAAAGTTTCAAACAAGTAAGAGTAGCGCCAAGCACCTGTGTCCTGCAATCATAGAAGATTTTGAAACTTAATTTACCTGCAATGTAAGCAGCAGTATTCTTGTTATTCGTAAAAAAATTATACACAATACTTATATTACTATATATATTAGCTACTCACCAAGCCCCACGACCTCGACACCTAGCAGGTTCAACAGTTCCTGCTCCCGGTCCAGGATGTCTGACCACCGGTGGGCCAGCTGGTTATGGGTGCGCCGGACCCCTGAGCAGTGAAACACTGCCCGGCGCACCTTCGCCCACCGGCGGTGACGCTCCTGGGCAGGGTACCCGGAGCCTGGCCTGCCGCCTGCTGCCAAGGTCAAGGGGAGGTGGCGCTGCACAAAAAAAACAAGGGCGGCCACCTCCGCCTTGCTAAAAAGCTGCTGGGCTTGCACCCCTGCAGGGCGCAGTCTGCCGCAAGGCAGGCGGCTCTTGGACACACGCGCCTTGCCCTTGGAGCCGTTAGTGCTGCTGCTACCCTTCGCCATGGTTCTGGGGTGTGTGGGAGGAGGCGGAAAAGAAAAGTTAGAAGGAAAAAATAAAGTTAGGGGAAGAAGAAGGAGCTTAAAGAAGAAAGTAATATAAAACAGTAGAAAAGTAAAAAAACACAGTAAAAAGTAGAAATAAATGCAAAATATAGACTTAGGCACAGAGAGAGATAGATAATAAATTAAAACAATTGAAAAACAGTGTAAAAAACTAAGGATTGCAAAGATTGAGGGAGGATAGAAAAGCAGGCCCAGAACCATAGCATAGAGTGAAAAACAAGATGGCCGTGCCGTTTCGCGACCGCGTGGGTAAGTTTGCGCGATATTTCTCCCCGAGCACGCAAAAAGCGTCGCGAACACGTACGATGCGTTCCCGAACATGAAATGCGCATCGCGAGCACGATATACGCGACCCGGAATAGGAACAGGAAATAAGGCATCGCGAACGGACGGGACAAGTGAAAAACAAGATGGCCGCGCCCATAGGCGACCGCATGGGCAAGATCGCGAGATACTATCCCCCGAGCACGCAAACAGCGTCCCGAACACGCACAACACGTTCCCAAAGAAGAAAAACGCATCACGAACGGGCGCGACAAGCAACTACGCACGCTCGCGTAGCTACGCGTAGCGCTTTAACGTCTTCGCGTAGCGCGACTACGCGAACTACGCCCAGGGTTACTTATTACGATGGTGGTCGGACGAGCGTCCAACCGCCATCGTTGCAGGATGGTAACCACCTGACTAGTAGTCTGCAGATCCACCCGGCATATTATTGATGTGACCGCACTGTAGGTGGTCATAAACATGCCCTTTTCTATTGTGGCTTGTGCTGCGGCCTGGAAAAGGGCCGAAGCACAAGCCACAAATGAAAAGGGCATGTTTGCAAACATCCATGCACCATGTGCCAGGCACCCTGTGGTGCCTAGCACATGCTGCATTGATGCTTGTGCCCACATGTGCCCCCATAGCGGAGGCCCAAAGGGGTCCTGCTAGGGGCCCCCAAAGTCCCTTTCCTGCTGCCTGTTCATGGCAGTGGGACCGCCATGAACAGGCAGTCGGAAAGAGATATACTAATCCCTATGGTGGTGCCTGCACAGGCACCGCCCCATTATAGGGATTAGGAATTTGACCGCCGTCCCGATGGGCTCCTTGAGCCTGTCAGAGGCAGAGGTCTCTGCCCCCACCTAACTCGCTCGGACCGCCAGAATCCAGCAGTCGGACTGATGGCAAAGATGTCGGTGGGACTGCCACCGACAGCCTGTCGGTGGTGGTCGGACCGACATCGTAATAAGGCCCAAAGTGTCAACCACAGACATCTACTTGCATGAGACCGGGTCAAAGTCAAAAAATATGGCCGACCCAAATGGAGTGCGGTTCAGATAGAAGGAGTATATTGGGCCCAGTCAACACATACCCTCAGGCTTAAAAGAAGTTCAGAGAAAAAGTGTTCTGAGGAGTTAAAGTTCAATGGGGCAATGCTGCAGGTGGAGGGATCCTTGGGTCAAAGCTGCAGTGAAGATTTCTATGTTCGGACGAAGGCTCATCTTTATGGGAAAGTAACCCAACGCAGCGCAGCAAGTCGCCTTCCTGCACTGTGTTACAGGAAAAGGGCAGGAATGCACTGCATTTAAAAGAATATGGTGCATTCCTGCCTCTGTCTGGTGCTGGTACCGATTTGGCCTGCCTAGCACGAACACAGGCACCTTTGCACCATGGTGCAAGGGTGCCTGTGTTGCATGTAGGATTGTTTTTGTGTAGGAAGGGGCACCTTCCGGCACAAAACAAATTCCCTGAGGCATATTCCTCTTTCTGCAGACTGCAGCACATATAGAAAGAGGAAGTAACGAGGAGAAAGAAAGATATTTCTCATTACACCTCCCCTGTGAAGGCGTAGCATTTTGGTGCATTCCCAGGTTTACCAGTTCTGGTAAACCTGGGAATGTGTAAAAAACCATGGGAGTTGCAAAGGAACACCCATGCAACGTCCATGGAATGTCTTTCCAGGGCAGAGTAACGCAACACAGTGATTTGTGCTGCGCTACTCCAGATTTATGAAGCCACTCAGATCCACCCAAAGTGGCCTTGCGTGGCTTCATAAATCTCATTTTTGATTTGACTCACGCATGCACCACAAATCTTCAGCAGGACGAGACAGGGGACTGTAACCGGAGATAGTTCCACGAAGCCGGATACCACTTTGGCGAAAGACTGTTGAAAAGGATTTGCTGCTGCAGAAAAGAACGTAGCGGGAGATGCCTCGAAGTCAATCTGAACAGTGATGCACCTCGACCGGATAAGCATGCAGGTTGGCCCTGGTCCCCTTCTCAGAGCAGTTTTTGAGCAAACATTTCCTAAGTTCTCAGTTTTGATATTTGACCATCTGGGCACCTTTAGCACCACAACCAAAGATTCAGGACTGGTGGGAGACCACTTGGGGGTTCAGGACTTACTCAGGCTGGATTCACGATGGTGGGAGCCTTTTGTGTCTCTGAACAGGAGACTAGAAAACTAGCCCTTGGAGCCACTCTGGTACTCTTGGGTTCAGGTGAAGATACAGGGCTCAACAGCAGGGCTGGCCTCTGAGGGTTCACGGCAAGCTCCATGAGGCAGAGCAGTCCTTACAGGTACAGCAGAGCAGTCTTGCAGAGTACATAGAAAGTCACAGCAGCAGACAGTCATCTAAATGTCCTTCCACATGTCCAGGAGTGAACTGAAGAGTGGGTCTGAAACTCCTATTTTTATTCCCAGGGGCCCTTTTTCTGGAAGATGGGAGAAGCTTCTAGAAAGGTTCTTTGAAGTGCATGGAATTTCCTGCCTCCCCTGCCCTGGCTCCAATATTGCTGCAGTGACAATTTGGAGGTGTTAGGTCCTTTGTGTGAATGCAGAGCACACCCTATTCAGTTGCAAGCAGTCAGTTCCACCCCTTGATCCTGCCATCTGGCACAAAACCCTCAATCAATCAATTAAACAAGACTTACAAAGTGTGACTAATCACCGGTGAGGTTATCCAGGTGCTGAGGATCTTGCTGCAGAGGCTTAGCCGAATAGCCAGGTCTTGAGTTCTTTCCTGAATTCCATCAGTGAGGGTGAGGTTCAGAGGTGAATAGGGAGGTCATTCCATGTCCTGCCCATGAGATAGGAGAAGGAGTGACCTCTTCTGTGGCTTTGACGTATGCAGGGGGTGTGAGCGAGGTGAAGGGATGGGAGGTGGAGCACACAAGTCTGGAGGGTTGGATGAAGTTCAGGCAGTGATTGATGTATGCTGGTCCTTGGTTGTGCAGGGCTTTGTAGGTATGGATCAGCATCTTGAAGTAGCATCTCTTCTGAATGGGGAGCTAATGGAGCTTCCTGAGGTGGGGGTGATGTGGGTCCTCTTGGGAAGGTCGAGGATGAGTCTGGCTGCAGAGTTCTGTATGGTCTGGAGTCTCATCAGGAAGTGCAAAGTTATTCCCGCATAGAGTGCATTGCCGTAGTCCAGCCGGTTGGTGACTATGTCTTGGGTGATGGTACGTCTGGTGTTGAATGGGAGCCATATGGAGATCTTGCAGAGCTTGCGAAGAGTGAGGAAGTAGGCAGAGGAGACAGCATTGATCTGATTTTTCATGGTGAGATTGCTGTCCAGGATGAAGCAGAGGTTGCAGGCATGGTCTGTTGGTGTGGGTGAGTATCCTAGTTCTGAGGGCGACCAGGAGTCGTTCCAATGGGAGGTGTTGTTACCGAAGATCAGTACTTCAGTTTTTTCTGTGCTGAGTTACAGACAGTTGTCTTACTACCAATCGGCGATGTTTATCATACACATGTGGAAGTTGGCCCTCATGGTGGAGGGCTCTTCTCACAGCGAGAGGATGAGCTGGATGTCGTTGGCGCAGGAAATGATGTTTAGTCTATGGGTTCTGACAATGTCGGTCAGCGGGATCATGTAGGTGTTGAACAGAGTGGGGCTGAGGGATAAGCTTGAGTGATGCCACAGGTGATGCTCTTGTGTTTTTGAGGCAGAGGGAGGGAGGCAAATTCTCTGGGTTCTTCCGAGAGGAAGGAGGCGATCCATCTGAGGGCATCTCCTTGAATTCCAATGTGGTGGAGTCTCTTGATGAGGGTTTGATGGGATATGGTGTCAAAAGCTGTTGAGAGGTCGAGGAGGATCAGAGCTGCCATTTCCCCTCAGTCAAGGAGGGCTCTGATGATGTCTGTGGTGATGATGAGGGCGGTTTTGGTGCTGTGGTTGGCATGGAATCTGTTATACTTGCTGGTTGGGGAAATGTGGAACCCAACCTTTTCCCATGTTCTAGGTTCCAGGTGGTGAGGTTTCAATGAGGTCAGTTAGAGCGCAGCTTGCAGAGGGACAGCTGTGCTGGCATCACAGGGAAACCAGACTTACAATAAACTGGTTTACAAGTATCCACTTCATAGAGTTCATTTCTTTGTCATCACAAGATTTTGGCAACGAGTTGCCAGCTGACTCCTGCGTTCGCCGGCAGCCGCGAACCCACTGTGCGTGGAACTTCGGGGATCATTGGTTGGCACACCGCTGGTACACCGCTTCGTGGACGACTTCACCGGGATTTCCATGGAAGAAATTGAGTACATGTTATTTTGCTGAGCACCGAACATACCTCGAGCACGCATGCACAGTTACGAGCGCGTGATCACGCTGCATGTCATCGTGTGCACCGATTCAATTGATGCGACAAACCTAGCAAACCAAGCCCTATTTCCTCACGTTTGCGCGTACGGAGAGACGCACGACATATGCTCTGGAGGCCATTTTCAGCGCTTCCCAACTTCAGGAGTTGATTCATCTACACTTTCCACCATCTTACATTGGGCAGCGACCCATTTGAAAGCAGTTACTGATTCTCCCTGCTATGTCTTTGCTTTTGGCAAATCTCTTTACTCCTCATTGACTCTGTCCATTTCGGTGACTCTCACACCATCAACAATGCTAGTCATCTGGTGAACTTTTCAAGCATTACAGTGATGTGCACACTATAATGCAAATCACATATTGAGGTTTAGTGACTCCCTCACAGCTAATTAGTGAATTCAGTGACCTCCACACTACTATTACTCATAAGTTTGTACACATATCTCTTGCATAACTTATGTCAGCAATTACAATGATACAAGCTCAAAGTGCCATAGTAGCCCCACCATTGGTTTTAGCCTCACCAAGTCCCCTTCCAATTGATTGGGAGGATTGGTTGACCATGTTCGAAACATATTTGGAGGCCGTGGATGGAGTACGCTTCAGTGCTTCTCGCAAAACGGCTTTATTAGTGAATAACTAGGGCAAAGAAGGACAACACATCTTTAAGTACCTGCCAGTAGTTACTCAACCTAATGACGATCCTATTGAGGATGTGTATGTGGAGGCAAAGAAGAAATTAGAACTCAAGTTTGCTAAAGAAGTTAATTTTGTCATGAATCTATACAAATGTATGCTCGTCAGCAAGAAGAAGGCCAATCTATAGATGGCTTTGTTTCAAAACTACAAGAGTTATCGTTGAAATGTAAATTTGGAGCTATGATGGATGAACTTGTTCGTGATCAATTGATAGTCCATTGCAGATGTAAAAAGACCCAGGAACGTCTATGGGCTGCCAAAAACCCCTCTCTAAGAGATGTCATAGACAAAGCCAAGGTGGTGGAACAGTCGCAACAATGCATGCATAAGATGGATAAAAGGAGGGGTAACAAGGAGGACATGGTTTCTACTGGTGTGAAAGAGGATTCTGATGTTGCCTCTGTTTTAAAATCTAGTCGCAATGTACCAAAATTGAAACAGTCAACCAAGTCCTGCTATAGATGTGTTAGTGTTTTTCACACAGCAGATTCTCGCAGATGTGTAGCTCTGGATAAGACGTGTAGAAAATATGGTCGCAGAGGGCACTTTGCAGTAGTGTGTAAATAGGCAGGCAGATCTAAAGTAGCGATTGTAGATGAGGGCAATGACATAGTGGAACATGAAGACAGAATCTTAAGTGAAGGCTCAGATAAAGGGAATTTGGTAAGAAGAAATAGACCTAAAGCAAATTTCAATGTAAATGGGAAGGAGGTACAGTTGATTTTGGACTCTGGGTCCATGTATACCATTATTCCAAAGTTTGTATTTGAAAAGACATGGCCAGGAGAAAAATTGCTACCCAAAGACATTAATCCTGGCGGGTACCAAGGGGAAGTGATAGATTTGTTCGGATTTATGAATGCAACTATAGACTTCTAGGAAAGGAATATAGTTGGGGAAAGTGTATGTGGCTGTAGACGGTCAACCTATACTAGGATGGATGCATCAATACGATATGTGTATTGTTGTGTATCCGAGGGCACCTGTCCAAGTGATGGTTGTTGAAGACATTAGCCTGAAGGACATTTTACATGAAGCTAGAGATGCATTTAGAGAACAATTAGGGTGCTTTCTAGGTTATTCTCACAAAATAATATTGAAACCCAATGCCATACCAGTGCAGCATAGAGCATGCAAGATTCCCTTTGTGGCGCGTGCAACTATCAAAGAGTTACTTAAAGATATGGTGGCCTCTGGTGTGATTGAGCCAGTTAAAAGTACTTTGGGCCGATTAAACAAAAGTAATCTGAGACAAAATCCTAACTTTACAACTTTCGGTATTCACAGAAGGCATTTAGGAGTACTAAAGTTAGGATTTTGTCTCAGTCAATCTTAAGTTTTGGTCTTAAGTTAAACTTAAGACAAACTTAAGTTTAACTGAGACAAAATCCTAGTCGTAAAGTTTTTTGAATCAGGCCCTTTGTGGGTATCTCCCATGGTGATTACCGAGAAATCCGATGGAAAATTTAGATTCTGCATTGATTGAAGGTCACTTAATCAGAATGTTGTGGTTGACTCATACCCGTTCCCCAATATAAATAAGCTTATTCTAGCTTTAGGTGGAGGGAAGTACTTTTCCAAATTGTACTTGAAAGATGCATACCATCAGATCAAATTGCATGAACAATCAAAGTCATTTACAGCATTCATTACTATGGAGGGGATATTCCAATGTACCAGAATGTCATTTGGGTTGTGTTCAGCCGCTAGTGTTTTTCAACGTATGGTGGGTGAATTATTCAAAGATATGGCAAATATTATGTACTTCCAGGATGACATACTCATTTTTGGGAATATGGTTGAACAGCACAATCTAGTTCTTAGACAAGCCCTACACAGGATAAGAGAAACAGGACTAACACTGAGGCGCCAAAAGTGCAAGTTTTTGGTGGACAGAGTGGAGTATTTAGGATACAACATATCTGCTGAAGGGGTTAGGCCAAAGAAAAACCTCATGGATGCCATCAAGTTAGCTCCCACGCCATATGACAAAAAGAAACTGAGGTCATTCTTAGGCCTTGTTAAATATTACTCAAAGTTTGTACGGAATTTGTCTGATAAGACTGAGGTACTGAGGGCACTTTTAAAAAAAGGGGCCAATTTTGAATGGGGAGAAGGTCAGCAGAGTTCAGTTGAGTTGATTAAAAGAGAAATTTGCTAGGCTGGGGTTCTCACGCCATTTCACACAAAATTAAAGTCTGTTCTTACTGTGGATGCCAGTGCCACTGGTATAGTTGCAATATTATCAATAATTCACGGTAAAAAGAAAAAGCAGGGGCGTTTGCATCTAGAACTTTAACTGACTCGGAAAGGAATTATTCCATCATAGAACGGGAGACCCTGGCAGCAGCTTGGGGTTGTGAGTACTTTAGGAATTATCTGTGAGGTTCCAAATTCTTGTTACGATCAGATCATAAACCGTTGGTAAAGGTGCTGTTGCCTGGTGGTACGAGCAAATGCTCAGCTAGACTTGCTAAACTAACTGCCCGGTTGCAAGAATATTGTTATCGTGTGGCACACATTCAGGGATGTAGGAACATCAAGGTTGTCCTTGGAATGGCAAGAAGTGGACAGCCCGGCTGTCAGAGTGAAGGAAGGTGAAGAGGCGGTGGCTTCCATTCAAGATGTTTTGAGTGTGTTAGGAACTCATACCATTCCTTTACCAAACAAGATTGGATCAAAGAAATGGAAGTCGTTGTTACACTGAAAGAAGTGATACACATGGTGTTGCAAGGAACTGTATGGTGTCCATCTCTGTCAGGCCTTATCTCAGACTGCTAGATGAATTGTCGGTGCATGATGGAGTTTTATTGATATAGGATGACCTGTTTATTCCTCCCCAGGGTTTGAAAAGGAAGCTTGGTGAGTTAGAGCATGAAGGGCACTTAGGTCAAACCAAGACAAAAAAAGGTTGCATGTGGATTGGTGGTGGCTTGGGATGGATACTGATGTAGATGAGTGGGTGGAAAAGTGTGTTGTGGTAAGGTGAGTGAGAAGTGATTGAGGGTTGGAGTGCAAAGAGATTTAGGGCACTTAGTTGATCCTGGTCAGTCTTGGCATACCATCTGTGTAGACTTCATTGGTCCAATGCATGAGTTAAGAGAAGACTTAAGATTTGCCATAGTAGTTGTGAACGTGCATTCTGGATGGCTTGTAGTTAAATTCATGAAGTAAATTACCACTGAAGTGACTGTAGCCATGTTGAGGGAAATTTGGAGCGAGGAAGGTTTGCCATCGATGGTCATTACAGATAATGGTACACAGCTGACGTCGCATGAAATGCTAGAGTGTTTGGAGACTTCTGGTATCAAGCATAATCGCACCTCACTTTACAATCCCCAAGGGAATGGAATGGTCAAGAGGGCTAATCACATGGTTAAGGGTGCTATTCAAATGGCTTTGGCAAGTGGGAAGGATGTTAGTGGGTTGGTAACTGAGATGTTGTGGGCGTATAGCTCAAGTGCACATGGGATGACTGGTAAGACACCCTTTGAGTTGATGCATGGTAAGTTGCCAGGGACGAAATTGGTTCCTGCCTGGATGAGAGAAATTATGTGTGCTACCACTGGTCGTGAAAGGTCTCCATGAGACGGTGGGCCCCAACGCATCTGTCAAGGGCATTGGGTGAAGTTACGGAGTGGCAGGTGTGGCAGTGGTTTATTCAAATTTAGGGGACCATTAGAGTGGTGGCAAACCTACGCCATGCTGTAGTGTTGGAAAATGGTCAAAGGTAGAACTACAGATGCGTGAACAGATTGGGAGTCCGGTCTTGTAGGCAGGGTATTATCGCAGCATTGAATCCGGAGAACACAGCTTTAAATATTAGCCTCACACTCTTTATCCATCTTGCATATCGCAAGCTTAATCAGTAAATTCCAGGCCCTGTGTCAAAACCAGGGAACAAGCACAGGTGGTCATAATAATGGTACATCTTTGAAGCTGCTCTCCAGCAAAACCAGTGTATTCAGCTCCAGCCTTACAACATGGAACCTGAATTCAACGACTTGTCATTGACTATTGACTGTTGTTACTTTGAATTGTACATTAACTTTGGGATGCTCTTTTTCAAGTTGGTGTTTTACCTGCTGCCTTTAGAAGTAACCTCTATTTTTTACTAATCGTATTTATTGATACTATGCCGCCATGTGGTTTCACTTAAGCGAAGGTTACCCTTTCCTAGAAGAAATTTTATATTAATAATTCTATTGCCTTATTTTTATTGACAATGATGGGAGGAGCTCAGTGAAAAATATATTTTAATGTTTTTAAGTTTCGATTTTCATATGTGGATTGTAATGATTTAATGAATCAAACAATAAATATATACATACAGACGTGTGGCATTGTATCAGAAAGGGGGTTCATGTGATGTCAGTAAAAAAAATGATGGACAGCTCACAAACAGTGCTTTTATGCTTATGTCAGACAATGAGTTGTCACCCTCACCACAAGGTAATCCCAGTGCCACAATGCATGCCTTAGGAGACGGTGATGCCATTGTTGACTTAGATCATTCCAATCCCACGGTACAAGGAACAAGAACAATGAGAGCCCGTCATCCCCCTGGGTATCTTGATGACTATGTAAATACATGATATTATCAAGCTCATCCTTCATTTAACTTGTTGCTTGACTTTGGTTATCGTTCTTTACATGTTTTTGTTTAGGTATATTGTAGGTATTTGATATTGCCAAGCTCTTCCTTCAACTTGTTGCTTGGTGTTGGTTATTGTTATTTATATGTTTTTAAAAAATATTTTTTCAGGAATAATTGTTTAAATGTAATAAGAGAAGGGGATGTATTATACTTGCTGGTTGGGGAAATGTGTAATCCTACCTTTTCTCACGTTCTAGGTTCCAGGGTGGTGAGGTTCCAATGAGGTCAGTTGGAGCCGGCAGAGGGACGGCTGTGCTGGCGTCGCAGTGAAACCAAACTTACAATAAACTGGTTTGCAAGTATCTAGTTGGTGGACTTCATTTCTTTGGCATCACAAGAGAATCCAGACAGGGAAATGTCCAGAAGGTAGTTGTTCTATAGGTGTTCCAGCAGTTGGCAGTTGATGGTGGCAAGTTCATTGCTGATCAAGTTGCTCCCAAGGTTGAAGATGTGGTGGGGACAGGGGTCTGTTGGTGCTCCTGAGTGGATGGAGTTCATGATGGCGTTGGTGTTTTGAGTGGTGAGCTGGCCCCAGGTGGTTAGCAGGTGGTCGGGTTTGCATCTGTGGGAGCAATGAGGCTGAGGATGTCGGCAGCGGTAGGTTGTGGTTCAAAACATTTGAAGCTGTTGGAGATCTTGTCATGGAAGAAGTCTGACAGGGTGTCGCAGAGTTCTTGTGAGGGAGTGATGATGTTTCTGGAGGCTGAGGGGTTGGAGAACTCTCTGACGATGTTGAATTGTTCTTTCCTGCGGTTAGCATTGGCATTGATGCAGTTGGCAAGGGTGCTCCTTTTAATCTTTCTCAGGAGTTGGTGTAATTGGTTGAGTGAGGCTTTGTAGGATATTCTGTCTGTGGTGTCCTTTCTAGTATGCCACCTTCTCTCTAGTTGCTTGCAGTTGTGTTAGTACTAGCTGGCCTGCTTGGAGCGTCTCTTTGGTTTTTGGAGTGCCTGATGGGGGCATCTCTGACAGAGCAGTCGATCCAGGTAGAGAAGTTCTTGACAGCCTTTTCCAGGTTGGTTGCTATGTCTGGGTGGGAGGAGTTGAGGGTGTCGGTCCATTGGCTCTCTGATACTTTGTTCAAGTTTTGGTGAGAGGTGTTGGGGTGTTTGGTGGTGGTGCTGGGGGTACCTGTGATGGTGAAGTGGATGATGATGTGGTCAGTCCAGGTGAGTTCAGTGACGAAGCTGTACTTAGCTGTGAAGTCGAATGTGTGCCCTGTGATGTGCATGGGGTCAGTGACTAGTTGAGAGAGGCAGAGGGTGTTCTTGCTTTTGAGGAGGTTGGTGATACTGCTGTCATCAGGGTCTTTGAGGTAAAAATTGAGGTCTCTGAGGAATATGTAGTGCATGGAATCGATACCAAGCAGGGCGATGAAATCAGGGATGGCGCAGCTGAAGCTGGTGCAATGTCCTGGAGATCTGTAGGCAACTGTGCCTCTGATGGTGGTTTTGCTGTCTTTGTGGCGTAGAAAGCTGAGATGCTCCATGATTGAGGTGGCGGCATCTGTGGTGGTGGTGCAGTGGATGGTTTCCTTGTGGATAATGGCGATCCCGCCTCCGTGTTTGTTGACACTATCTCAATGTATTAGCTTGTATCCGTAGTGTGTGGCTAGGTCGATGTTGGGCCCCAGTGCAGGGTTGAGCATTGTCTCTGTGCGGAAGATGACATTGTAGGTGAGGGAGGTGAAAGTGTTACAGATCTAGGTAGCATGTTTGCAGAGAGATTGTGCGTTAAGCAGGAGGCAGGGGAGCTGTTCTGAGGTGGATGTGGTCGGCGTAGTAGTGGCTGCACGTGAGAAGGCAGTGCCGGCTGGTGTAAGGTCCTAACGTATATCGAGACGAGGTTCAGCAGCAGTGGTTACTGCTGGGTGGGGGGTAGGGGCTTGGAGCTTGGTAGCGAGGTAGCTTCAGCGCATAGGAGAGACAGGGTTCCTGGTGCTTGTCACGGTCTGGGCACGGACAGGAACAGTCAGGCTTGACTTTGGTGAGCCTCCAACATGCCGGCGGAGCGGCCGCACTGCGGCCTCCACCAAGTAGGCACTGGGAAGAGTAAGGGGCAGTGGGAGGTGGGAAATGGGAGGGAGAGATTGGTCGAAACGGTGGGAAAAGCGAGTGGGGAAGTGGCGGCAGACAAAAACAAACAGCAGTATTACATAAAATGATAAAACAACAGGTGGACAGCTGTTGGGGCCCAGTTAAACAAAATTAAAAAAGTTTACACAAAGGAGGCTATGCAATACAATATAACACTATGCAGGAGGGAAATTAGATACACTAAAAAACAGAGATAAAGCTGGATACAGTTAACAAGCTAATGAAACAATGTTGAAGTAGAAACGGCTATGCAGACACTAGATACTGAGAGCGGTATCACAGTGAAGCAATGAGGAAACAGGCAGCAGGAGGCGAGTGAGTTACACGCAGCGTAGGGGGAGATGGCACAAGGACCTAAGGGCAGAAAAATGCAAACTTTCTAAAAGTGGCATTTTCAAATTTGTACTTAAAAATCCGAATTTAACATTAAAGAGGATTTTTCATTGCAATTTAATTGATACCAAACATGAACTGTGTATGAAATTGGGCTACAGGTTGAGGAGGGCGAACCCCTTCTCAAACAGCACCCACACTTCTTCTCAGGGTCACAGGCATACCCTAAATTAACCTGTGCTCACGCCTCAAGTAGCTTGGCACAGAGCAGTCAGGCTTAACTCAGAGGCAATGTGTAAAGTATTTGTGAAAACACACCATGAAAGGAATCCACCACAGATTTAGAATAAAAGAGTACTTTTTAATTAATAAAACAAGACCAAAATGACAAAAATTCGAATTAGTAGAACGGGAGATACTCAATTTCAAAGATTCTGGTAACAATAGCGCCAAAAGGCGTAAAGCGCCAAATGTGGATATCTACTCGCGCTGGACCGGGACAAACTCACAAGTTCAGGCCGACCATAATAGAGAATGGGTCAGCTACAGGGACCCAGTTAGGCCCACTGAACAGAGTACCTTAAATCCTAGTTTGTGAAGCATTGCAAGGATCCACATCAAATATGTATCGTGCAGCTGAAGTGATGCATTGCTTCTGAGAAGTGGCAAGACTACGATGCGAGGACCTGTGTCATTATCGAGGATCAGAACGACGATGCGAAGTTCGGTGTCAAGGATTCTTTGTGCAGTCGAGACGATGCGTTAGTTTCAAGCAGCTGTGAGGCTGCTATTCGGCATTTGACATCATCATTGAGGCTGCTTTCGACTAGGGATGAGAGGGCCTGTGCAGAGGGTACATCGCCCAGCGGAGGCTCCGATACAGCAATGGACTGTGATGTGATGTGGGTCTTTGCAATGGTTCCGATCCACACAGTAACGGTGATTGGTCAGTTCTGCTTGGGGGTTGCAGTTCCACTGGATCCACAGGGCATGACAGAGCACCTTAGACCCACTTCCAAGTGTCCAGGACTGGGGAGGCACCACTTGGCAAGCTAGGCTCCATGATGGCAGAGTCCAGGTGCAAGGTTGTTGGAAGCCTGTTATGTCCTTTAGGCTTCAGATCAGGAGGCCAACCAACTAACCCTTGGAGTTACTCTCGAGTTATAAGTCCAAGAGATACAGGTCCAGTCCTTCTCAACCACTCAAGAGGAAAACAGGCGGCAGGTCAGCACAGCAAGTCAACAGTCCAGCAAGGCAGGAGTTCAGCAGAGCAGCAATCAAGCAGACCAGCAGTCCTTTCAGCGGCACAGCAGTCCTTCTTCTTGACAGAGCATCCACAGGTCAAGAAATGGTGGTATCTGAGGTCCAGTATTTATACCCAGTTGTGCCTTTGCATGGGGGACATGCTTCTCAGAGTTTTACCTTTGAAGTCCCCAGGCATTCTTCCTTCCCTTTCCTGGCTCCATACTAATTACAGGGGGTATGCATATGCAGCCCTTTGTGTGGAGGCAGGACACAGCTTATTCAAGTGTAAGTAGGGCAGTGCCCAGCTCCTCCCTCTCATCCTGCCAGTGATGGCCCATCCAGACACATCTAAGCTCCCTATTGGTGTGACTGCCTAGGAAAAATACACAAAGCTCACCTGTCAGCTACACCCAGTCATGTGACCCGGGTACAGGCTACAGACAGGGAAATGGCAATTTTCTAAAAGTGCCATTTTCAAAAATTTTATTTAAAATCCAACATCACCATAAGAGAGGATTTTTCATTACAATTCTAAAGCCACCAATCATGACCTAGTTGCCTGCTCCCATTGGGAAATTACAGCTTATTGAATGTCATAAGGTAACTCCAATGTTATCCTGTGGGAGAGGTAGGCCTTTCAGTAGTGAAAAGTGAATTTGAGATTTTTTCAGAACACGTAAATCTTAAAAGTACTTGTACAACTTTTTAAGTAGATTGCACCCTGCCCTCTGGTCTGTCCAGGGCCTACCTTAGGGGTGTATTAAAAAGAAAGGTTTGGGTCTGGCAAAGGTCTATTTTGCCAGGTCAAAATGGCAATTTAAGCTGTACACACAGGCTGAAATTGCAGGCCTGAGATTTGTTTAAAGGGCTACTTAAGGGGGTGGCACAATAAGTGCTGCAGGCCCACTAGCAGCATTTAATTTACAGGCCCTGAGCACATGTAGTGCCATTTTGCTAGGGACTTACAAGTAGATTAAACATGTCAGTTGGGTGTAAGCCAATTCAACCATGTTTTAAGGAGAGAGCTTAAGCACTTTAGCACTGATCTGCAGTGGTAAAATGCAGAGTCCTAAGGCCAGCAAAAACAAATTCGGCAAAAAGTGGAGGGTAAAGGCAAGAAGCTTGGGGATGGCCCTGCAGAAAGATCCAAAGTCAACAAACTGGATACCTGGTCCCAATCAAAAGTTAGCACTTATTAAATGTAATAATGCAACCCAAAGTTATTCTATGGCACAATAGTGAAAAACACATTTAGGAGTTGTTCATTACCAGGACATGTTAAACTTAAAAGTATATGTCCAATGTTTTAATTACAATGCACCCTGCCCTATTGGCTACCAAGTGCCTACCTAAGTGGTGACTTAGATGCAATACAATGGTAGTCTAAGGCTTGACAAGGGGGTTATAATGCTAAGTCGAATTGGCAATTTAAAACTGCATTCAGGCTGCAATAGCAGGCCTGGGACATGGTTTAAAGTGGTACGTAAGTGGGTGGCACAATATGTGCCGTAGCCCCACTGGAAGCTTTTAATTTACAGGCCCTGGGTATACCACTCTATAAGGGACTTATAAGTAAATTAAATATGCCAAGCAGGTGTAAGCAAGTCAAACCATGTTTTAGGGGAGAGAACACATGCACTTTAGCACTGGTTAGCAGTGATAAAGTGCCCAAAATCTTAAGGCCATCAAAAATGAATTTCAGCACAAAAATCGAGGTAAGTGGGCAAAGCGTTTGGCGGGGAAGACCACACTAAGGTTAACAGGTCTAACAAACAACATTGTTTGATAACGTGATAATGTGAAGGAATAGATAGAAGGGTTCCAGCGCAATCAAATGTTTCTGGGTCCCAACTGTGACAACCAGGGTTTTTTGCTTCAGGTTGACATGGGAGCCCCATACTGCAGAAATCCCAACTAGTACACAAGTGCCCTTTTAGCACAGTCCAAAGGCTTACTCATGGAGGTTCTGTGGCTCAAAACTCAGAACTTAGCAACGCGACTAACACTCAATAATTCAAGGTCCAGACAGTATGTTTGCTTTACAAAAATTAAAACTATTTTAATATTCACAATACTAAAAGCTAAGAACCAAGTTACAAGTATTTGTAAAATGACAGGAGGAAAAACCAACGTGAACTTGCTTTAAAGAACCTCATAAATAGTAAATAACACAGGAGTTAAAATAACCGGGTAGATGTGGACTAGAAACTGTAGATCTGAGGCAACATTAAAGGTTAGTTGCCAGAAGATCCTAAACCCTAAAATCACAAAAGCCATGTATAGAACTATAGCAAACATGTAGTATGAAATTATAAAACCAGGCCTGCCAAGTATCACTCATCAGGCGTTAGACTAACGCATTTCAGTGTGGTGGTCCGCATCACCGCACTAAAATGGAAAGTCACGCATTTATATAGCGCCTCCTGGGCTCTCAAAACAAACCGGAGCGCTGTAAATTAACACTACAGATAGAAAGCTGACAGTGCGCAGCTTGCAGGCTTGTTTGGGGGGCTGGCTCAACTCGCACAGGGCTCAGTCAGGTGGGGTTACAATGTAACTAATTCACCCGCGAGGTTGCGCAGACCGTTTCTGCTGAGTGCTCACATTGCGCATAACTGTTCACTTGCGTCGGACTATTTAAGTACCGTAATGTCCCGACGCTGTCATCCCCAACCTGTCTGCCACCAAAGTGACAGTGCCTCAGCAGACACTGCAACCTGCAGCGTGTCCAGCAGCACTGAGGCCATTATCAAATGCTGCGTTGGCACTGTCCTCGACTCGAGGCCTGGACCACGGTTGGAGCTGCTTCAGGGGAAAGTCATCGCAGCAGGGTGGCCCATCAGTCCGAGTCGTTACGGCTACAAGGCGCAGGAGCAGGCTCATTGGCAGCAGCTGCTGCAAAAGTAAGTGTCATTACTAATACTAGTTGCTTATGCTGCTGCTCAACTTTTTTCAGCGCAGTTAGTCACAGAGTTGTGGCATGGCTGAAATTCCTCATTTTTGGGCGGCTGAGCAATAACTAATTTTTGCTTGAGTGAGGCTAAGCTGCAGCTTAGACAGCACAATGGCGTCCGCTGTGGGGATGTCCATGGCAGACACTCCCAGGATTGTGTCCTCTCTGCCGAAGTCTCTCTTCTCTGGACCTCCCCTCCCCCCGCACAGATTCCTTCTCTCCTGCTTTGCATGCTTCTTGGGGTGGCCCTATACACGGCACCAGAGAGGCCACGAGCTGCAAGGCGTGTTTTCCCACAATCCTAGTGCGCCTTGAAGACCGAGTTGGCAGCTGCAGCCAGGGAACGAGGCTTCCAAAACCAGGAAACAAACCCAGGGGCGAGAGGCTCCAGAACTCGCAGGCGTGCCACATCATACTTAAAAGATCAGCAGACAAAGACAGTGATAGGGGAGCCCAATATAATCTGGGGAAGGGAAGGATTCGGGGAGCCCTTAACACAGAGCACCTGTGAAGGCCAGGCCTCCCAGGGAGGGAGGACAAATTATCCACAAGGGAGGGACGCCCTGAACTAGAGAAGCATGGACTGTCAACTCTTGGAAATGAGAGGTAAAGAGAGAGACAGTGCCTAATTAAAAAAATAACAAGCACAGGGGCCCAAAGATTTTCTTAGGGGCCCACTGCAGGAGCAGCCGAATGCTGGAGTGCCTAGACTTGTTGATAACTAATGCCTGTTTTTCCACCCCACCCCCAACACTGCTTGTCTCTTTATCTCCCTCTTATAGGTTCATTTTCGTTTGTTTTCTCCTTTTTTACAGTTTTCCTATCCCTTCTTCTTTTTCCGCCTTTATCTCGTACTCCGTCTGAATAATGAAAAATGTGTCTCATTCCTCTAAAAAAGAGCAGGACACCATGTTTACAATCCAAGGCTTTCGTTTTAGATATCTTTGTTTTCAAGTGTGTTTATACAAAGTGGTCCACTGAGGCATATCAAGACTACAGCTCCCAGAATGCACCGAGTGGTTAAATCACCATAGATGCCATGGTTTCAGATTGCTATGTGTGACAGTTTCATAATTTCATTGTAATTATGAGTCCGCTGCCGCAGGCGTTTGCACCAGTTTTAAGATCTTCTTAGAGTTTCTCTTTGCCTAAATGGGTCTAATTTCTGATATTTATATGTTTAGCTCGTCTTCATTGCTTGATTTTTGCTTGTAAGAAAGTGTCACTCTTACTCGTTGAAACGTGACTCATAATTACACTGTAATTATGAAAGTGTCACACATAGCAATCTGAAACCTTGGCAGCTATGTAAAACCTATACAAGCTTTTCTTCTAGGTGCCACCAAACAGTAAAAAAATAGAATAGCAATCTAAATACATATTTCATGACTATAAGAAAGTGAATTATTAATTGGGGTAATGGTAGTCCACCACAAGTTATAAAATCACTAACTTGTTTGTTCCAAGCAAAGATTTCCATAGTTTGAACTTAAGGTCAACCCCTTGTAGTTATGGCACAGAGCAGACAGTCTTAACTTAGTGTAAACGTGTAAGGCATTTAGAACTACCGAAACAATTAAAAGGTTGAAAACACAACACAATATAAACCCCACTCCAATTTATAAAAATAGAGTCAAATCTAATAAGCAAGATGAAACCAAAACTGCAAAAATCCAAGAAGGAGAACCAGAAGTGCAAATTTTAAAAGATTTAACAGGAAAAAGTGCCACAACAAAAGTAAAGCACCAATCAGTAGTAGTCACTCTTTATGGGTGACCAGGACCTAGGTGAGGTTTCAGGCCAGTTTCGGTGGAGTGCAGGTTGGATACACCAAGCAGGTTCATCCTGGTCAAAGATTTTCCCTTCTGACGTAGGGGGTTATTATGAGTCTGGCGGTCCATGGACTGCCAGACTTGCGTTGGCCTGACCGCCGGATTACAACTTTCTACAGGGCCCTCATGCCCCCTGCCATGGGGATGCATTCAGTGGGGCACAACATGTGCCCCCTGTCTGCTTACACCCCCAGTTCCAGCACAGTATGGATTTCACAGTCCATGTCGTGCTGAAACATTTTTGCCATTTCCACTGGGGTGCCCTTTTTCAGGGCACTGCTGTGGGAACGGCAAAAGGACTGTCCACTTGCATGAGTTCAACTCGTAATCAGGTGGGCTGTCTTTGCGCGGCTTGGGTGGTGCTGTGTCGGTGCAAAGCTGGTGCAGCACCGCCAAAGTCGTAATCAGACCCTTAGTCCCTTAAACGGAAGTTAAAATGCTTTACTGGGTAAGGCAGCAGGCTGTATCTGGCAAAGTGCCTTTGAAGTCGGATAAACATTGAGGGAGGTCCTAATGGAGCTGTAGGTTGTGGTGGGAAAAACTCTGAGCAGATACAGATCAAATTTTGCGCCCGGGGAAGTCTTCTAGCCAGCAGCACACTTTTTGGAACCTGTGCCCTGAGCACTGAGACTGCCCTCATCGCCGCCACCGACGACATCAGGATCCTGCTGGACAATGGTGAGACCGCAGCCCTCATCCTGCTTGACCTCTCCGCCGCCTTCGACACTGTCTGCCACCGCACTCTACGCGCACGCCTCCACGACGCAGGGATCCGAGACAAGGCCCTGGAATGGACCACCTCCTTCCTCGACGGCAGAACCCAGAGAATCCGCCTCCCACCTTTCCGATCCGAAGCCTCCGAGATCATCTGCGGCGTACCCCAGGGATCGTCCCTCAGCCCAACACTGTTCAACATCTACATGGCCCCGCTCGCACGCATCGCCAGACAACACGACCTCAACATTATCTCCTATGCCGACGACACTCAACTGATCCTCTCCCTCACCAAGGACCCCTCGCCGCCAAAGCCAATCTCCATGAAGGAATGAAGGCCGTCGCCGATTGGATGAAGATCAGCCGACTAAAGCTGAACACGGACAAAACGGAGGTCCTCATCCTCGGCTCCAACCCCTCAGCCTGGGACGACTCCTGGTGGCCAACGACGCTGGGAGCAGCCCCGACACCCACCGACCACGCACGCAACCTGGGAGTCATCCTCGACTCAACGCTCTCCATGGCCAAGCAAGTCAACGCAGTCTCCTCCTCCTGCTTCAACACCCTCCGCATGCTTCGCAAGATCTACAGGTGGATCCCGACAGACACAAGAAGAACAGTCACCCAGGCCCTCGTCAGTAGCAGACTGGACTATGGGAACGCCCTCTACGCGGGAGCCCCGGCCAAGCTCATCAAGCGACTGCAACGCATACAAAACGCCTCCGCACGACTGATCCTCGACGTACCACGCCACAGCCACATCACCCCCACTTGAGGAACCTGCACTGGCTCCCCGTCGACAGGAGGATCACCTTCAAACTCCTCATCCACGCACACAAGGCACTCCACAAAACTGGCCCAGCCTACCTCAACAGACGACTCTTCTTCTACGTCCCCAACCGCCAGCTCCGCTCCGCCGACCTCTCCCTCGCCACCGTCCCTCGCATTCGAAGAACAACCACCGGCGGCAGATCCTTCTCACACCTCGCCGCCAAGACCTGGAACACCCTTCCACTAAGCCTACGACAGACCCAAGACCTGCTGACCTTCAGGAGGCTACTCAAGACCTGGCTGTTCGACCAGTAGCAGCATCCCCCCCCTTCCCTCTCCCCAGCACCTTGAGACCCTCGCGGGTAAGTAGTGCGCTCTACAAATTCTGTGATTGATTGATTGATTGCCCGATCAAGACTTCTATCTTTGCTCTTAGTCTCTTTTTTGTAGTCCGGATCCTCCAGTAGGGCCAGGCAGCAAGATATATCTGCAAAGGACAAACCGAAGTGAGATAGGATTGCTGCGAGGAACCCCTAAATTGTATTTTTGAGAGACAAAAAGCTACAAACGGGTTTAACCTGATTTTCTTGCCCAGCCTGGTTGTGTCTTGGATGCATTTACTTGGGTGGTTGGTCCCAGTCCACCAGAGATCCTGAAGTTCAAAATGTTTCTAAGTCCAATTTGTTCTGAACATCCCTAAGGCTCCCTAGTCCTCAGTGACAGCGTTTATGAGTTAGGACTTGCTCCAGCAAAGCCACCAGCAAGGACCAGTCCTCTTCCAGTTGCAACAAGTAGGTCCAGCCCTTCAGGTCTACTCACAGGTCTTCAACAGCAGGTGCAGCACTTCATCTGTTCACACTTTTGAAGAATTGGGTAGGTAGTGTATGGGCGTGACTCCAGGATACTTCCTAACCAATGGGGAAAAAGGGCAACCCTACCAACTTTTACAGCACATCCTGTTTACCGTACTTCAAACTCCAAGATGGCACAGGAATTCTGCCCTTGGAGGATCTAGTGTGCCAGGCAGGGGTAGGTTTAGAGAAATAAGTAATCCCCTCTTTCTAAGTTACAACAAACTCGTTATTGGACCAGCTCCCCTTACCACAGTGATAGAGCCCAATTGCCTACCCTGCAACTGAAGAACAAAGGCTTCCCCTTCATCAGGTCTCCCCTTACACTAAACTATGAATAGGCAGGAACAAAGCACTCCTGACAGCTGCTGACCCAAGGTTCAGCACATCCATCCCTATATACAAGCATTAAGAGTCCCGTGCATCCACTTTCGGAACCTGCCGCCGTTGAGCTCCACTGGAACCTAGAAAAAGCAAACTGTTTAAAGATGGAAGGTGCACCAGGAAATGGAGTCAAAATCGCATGTACAAGTCCATCAGTTTTCTTTATTAGTAATGAGAGTAAAAATGGCCATCAGCCAACGCGTTTCGTTCCTTTGACCAACTTAGGATCGGGCGTATTTGCCACATGCCGGGAAAGATAAGATTCAGATCACGAGTCTGGATCGGATTCGGTTGACCCTTATTGTGGGGTATCTACCCGGGTTGCTACACGTGCATTTCAGTTACATATTGAATTTGTTGAATACTCTACTTGATATTTGGAGCCCTGATGAAGTTCCTTTGGTCAAAGGAACGAAACGCGTTATCTGATGGCCCTTTTTACTCTCATTACTAATAAAGAAAACTGATGGACTTATACATGCGATTTTGACTCCATTTCCTGGTGCACCTTCCAAATTTAAACACTATGAATAGGCAGGCTTCACCTCTATCCCTTTCAAGTTAATGAAGTTCCAGTAACCTACCCAGCTGTCCTTCCTGAGCTGATATGTATGATGTGCTCCACACCCAGTGCATCCTGTCACCAGATCCATTTTACAGGGGCGGCTCCTCCATATGGGCGGAGGAGCGTCGCCCCACTGCTTTCTCGCAGTGCGAGAAGCAGTAACATAAAATGGTATAAAAATACCATTTGATGTTACTGCTTCCCGCACTGCGAGAAAGCAGAAGGGTTTGGTTAGGGGCAAGCGGGTGGGCGGTACTGCAACAGGGCAGGGGAGGAGTGGCTAGCCCAATGTTGCGGGCCCTGACTGTTTGGTCGGCACTCTGGGGCCGACCAAACCAGTCATACGCACTCTGCCATTTTCTCCATGTAGGCCTCCCCATAGGTGCCTGGCTGGGCGCCGTCCCCACCAATCAGAACGCTGCCATTACAGTGTTGTGATTGGCTTAGGGGAGGGGAGGGAGGCTGCCTGCTTCCTGCGAGGAGCAGAGAAGCAGAGACGACGCGGGTTCGGATCGGGCCGTTCAAGGTAAGTAATTAATTTTTTTAATAATTAAAATTAAACCTCCCCGCGCAACTACCCCCGCCCCCCACCCGCAAGTCATGCCGGCCGCAACTGCCATTTAGGAGTCAGAAAATCTTTACTGAGTCGGAAAATGGGATTAGTACATAGCAAAAAGAATTTTCACTGTCACTAATTTTGAATATGAGCAATTGCAACTGTTAAAATGTTTTCTGGCTCTTACAACCTTCATGAGAAACTGGCCTGGATATCACTTTCCTGAAATCTTGGTCTGGATTTCATTGAATGTTTTGCGAGCAATTTGACACACAAGATGCATACGGACGCCCAGCTAGTTTTCTTAATTTCTTTTGGCTCACAGCACTAAATTTCAGGCTAAAGAAAAAGGCAACCCCCTCTATTGTGCCTTTATTGACTTAAAAATTGCATTCATTCAATTTGATAGGTCTCTCCTCATTGTCAAAATGTGCAAACAAGGGGATCTCACCAGAGATAATGAGGGGTATCTAATTGTCAAACACAAACTCGTGTAATGGTGCACATAAGCAAGGATGAAGATTGTACTGAAGAGACATCTTTGATTAGGTTTGCAAAACATGCCTACCTACTTGATCCACTGTTGTTTTTTCTATGTACTAGATGGCATCCTGCCCAATATGGAACTCAGCCATATCCCAGCATTATTTTATGCTGCTGATTTTTTCCCACACTCCAGTCTGACAACAACAGAAAATAAATTGTCCTGATGAATAGAGGAGTATTAACGGGTTAAAGCTGAACCTTACAAAAAGGCAGCTAATAACATTTATGAAAATGTAGAAAATCTACATTGGGCACATCTGGTTTATTAATGTAGCAGCATTTTTACGAATCCCATTAATGAAATTGAATGGGTGATGTAATAGTAGTAGTTACTGGGGACAGAAATAATAAGTAAATCTGGTTTCTTATGAACTACAAGAGATTTTTAATGGATTTCATAAACCACACATAACATTCTTTTTCTGAAGTCCGGTCTAAAATGCTCCTTGAAAAAATAACCCCGCACCCTGCTTTCTCCCAGGAGCGCCCCCGTTACTGCTGAGGTTCTTCGATTGCATTTTATAACCTAATGTATAAAGCTGCATACATTCCTTTGCCAAAGCTCCAGAAGGGCCTGATAAATTCAGCAAACAACATTAATACACAGTGATAAGACACCGGACAGCCACACAGCCCACAGCCACAGCCACACAGCCCACAAAGACGCGATCCATAACCACCACCACCTCATCAGGTCCGCCAAGAGAATCTCCTTCAAAGACCGCCTCGACAACAACGCACACAACAGCAAGGAGCTTTTCAACATAGTGAAGGAACTCTCCAATCCCAGCTCCAACACCAACGACATCCCGCCGTCGCAACCCCTGTGCGATTCCCTCGCCACCTTCTTTCACCGCAAGATCGCCGACATCCACGACAGCTTCAACACCCAGACAGCCCCAACTAAGATCGATGCACCAGACCCGCCGCACACCATCGACCACAACCCCCTGCCAGCCTGGGCCAGCGTGAACATCGAGGACACCATCAAGACCATGAGCACAATACACTCCGGCTCCCCGTCAGACCCTTTCCCGCACCACATCTTCAACAAAGCCAGCAGCTCCATCGCACCCCACCTGTGCAACGTCATCAATCTCTCCTTCGAGACCGCGACCTTCCCAGAGAGCTGGAAACACGCAGAGATCAACGCCCTACTCAAAAAAACCAAGGCGGACCCGAGAGACCTCAAGAACTTCCGGCCCATCTCCCTGCTTCCGTTCCCAGCCAAGGTCATCGAGAAGATCGTCAACAAACAGCTAACCCGATACCTCGAAGAAAACAGCATCCTGGACCCATCCCAATCAGGGTTCCGCAGCAACCACAGCACTGAGACTGCCCTCATCGCCGCCACCGACGACATCAGGATCCTGCTGGACAATGGTGAGACCGCAGCCCTCATCCTGCTGGACCTCTCCGCCGCCTTCGACACTGTCTACCACCGCACTCTACGCGCACGCCTCCACGACGCAGGGATCCGAGACAAGGCCCTGGAATGGACCACCTCCTTCCTCGACGGCAGAACCCAGAGAGTCCGCCTCCCACCTTTCCGATCCGAAGCCTCCGAGATCATCTGCGGCGTACCCCAGGGATCTTCCCTCAGCCCAACACTGTTCAACATCTACATGGCCCCGCTCGCACGCATCGCCAGACAGCACGACCTCAACATTATCTCCTACGTCGACGACACTCAACTGATCCTCTCCCTCACCAAGGACCCTCGCCGCCAAAGCCAATCTCCATGAAGGAATGAAGGCCGTCGCCGATTGGATGAAGATCAGCCGACTAAAGCTGAACACGGACAAGACGGAGGTCCTCATCCTCGGCTCCAACCCCTCAGCCTGGGATGACTCCTGGTGGCCAACGACGCTGGGAGCAGCCCCGACACCCACCAACCACGCACGCAACCTGGGAGTCATCCTCGACTCAACGCTCTCCATGGCCAAGCAAGTCAACGCAGTCTCCTCCTCCTGCTTCAACACCCTCCGCATGCTTCGCAAGATCTACAGGTGGATCCCGACAGACACAAGAAGAACAGTCACCCAGGCCCTCGTCAGACTTGACTATGGGAACGCCCTCTACGCGGGAGCCCCAGCCAAGCTCATCAAGCGACTGCAACGCATACAAAACGCCTCCGCACGCCTGATCCTCGACGTACCACGCCACAGCCACATCACCCCCCACTTGAGGAACCTGCACTGGCTCCCCGTCGACAGGAGGATCACCTTCAAACTCCTCATCCACGCACACAAGGCACTCCACAAAACTGGCCCAGCCTACCTCAACAGACGACTCTTCTTCTACGTCCCCAACCGCCAGCTCCGCTCCGCCGACCTCTCCCTCGCCACCGTCCCTCGCATTCGAAGAACAACCACCGGCGGCAGATCCTTCTCACACCTCGCCGCCAAGACCTGGAACACCCTTCTACTAAGCCTACGACAGACCCAAGACCTGCTGACCTTCAGGAGGCTACTCAAGACCTGGCTGTTCGACCAGTAGCAGCACCCCCCCCCTTCCCTCTCCCCAGCGCCTTGAGACCCTCGCGGGTAAGTAGTGCGCTCTACAAATTCTGTGATTGATTGATTGAATACATGAAAACGTGGATAGGTTTTGCTTAGGGGCGATACATTTGCTCTGGCTTACTACCAGGGAGCAGCAGAGTTTGCATTTTGTTAGTGAGTGTAATCTGGCAGATTCCTATAATTGACAGCCTCAGTCCTGGACAAACTGTGCCAGATAATACCTGGCTAAACGTGTGCAAGGCACAAGCTGAATGAATTCTGAGTTTTGCATCTCGTATTACCCTCGATTTTAACTCATAAGTCCTAAAGTATCATGTAGAGCATTTGCCCTTTTTCTGAAAATTCAGGGTTTTTGCCATAGGGCAGAGCCGCAGGCCTTCCTGCCGCGCTGACCTACAGCAAAAGAAAAGGGCAGGAATGTGCCGTGTCTATCAGATATGCCCCATTCCTATCCTTTCCCCCTCCCTGCGCTGGCACACAATTGGCTGCTGTGCGCCAACGCAGGCACATTTGCACCATGGTGCCAGGGTGACTGCATTGCAGGGATGATTGTTCACAAGAGACTTTTTCTTATTTCTGTGTGCCACAGAATGCAACACACATATAAAAAGGAACAAGAAGGAGAAATAAAGATATTGCTCCTCGTTGTGCCTCCCTTACGCCTTCCCTGGGGAGGCGTACGTTTTTGGTGCTGCCTCAGAGTTACAATTTCTTGTAAATCTGGGGCAGTGTCAAAAAGCCATGGATGTTGCTGGGAATACCCACAGCTACACCCATTGCACGCCCCTTTAACGCAGAAAACTGCATTAAAGAGAACGATATTTACAAGGCAGCAATACGCCAAAAAAAGTGGCTTAGTGCTGCTTGGTAAATATGGAGCAGAACCCTGCACCCCCGGAGCATCAAAAAGTGACGCATCGGTGCTCAATCTTAAAATGTTCTATTTCGAATGTCTATGCAGCTTTTCGCTGACTCTTTCGCACCAGAGATTCCGTGTTCAACTACATTGATTTGATATTTTCCAATCGACTACTTACAGGGCAGTGCTTAAACTAAGTATTATCAAATTTCGATTTAACTTCCTACACATTGCCGAAAAAAATGACTCTAAATAATTAATTTCACTCCATGTTTACCACGTCTGTCTAAGTATTTTCTTTAAGTCAGATTATTAGCTTTGACTCATTCGTGAAATTAAACCCTTTTTCGAGAACAAATCCTCATAAAATGTGAACCAAGAGCTGTTTCTGTCGTGCGTTGAGTGCAGCAATGCGATGTTACTAGGGTAACTAGGCATCCTAAAAACCCACCCTGCTCCACTGAAAGCCCCTCCACATGCCGCAGTCGGCCTGATCTCTGGAGCTGGCTGCCCTGACCACATCATCCCTATTCCACATCACTTTACTGCCCCACTTGGTGGCAGATCTACGTATAGACTGATATGTCCAGTGCACAAACTCTTACATTTTGACAACTCATACTCCATTGCAAGCCACTGAAGATCTCCAGGGGATCCTGACAAGCGCTGAGCACAGATGCTCTACTGCTTGAAACCCAAATTGTAACAAATAACGCACTTTGCATCAGTCTTTCTCTGGATGTACACTTAGAATTTGTAACACTACTCCACAACAGAAATGTACTATTGCCCTCTCACCCAAATTCAAACGAGAATTTAAAGTTGTTGTTCTTGGTCCTAACTTCAATCCACCCCATTCTAATCACTGTGGCTCAGCTCAGTTAGTCTTCTGACTTTATTCACATCTTTGATCACAGGTGCTGGAAGTACTGTGGGGCTGGGGGATGGGGCGTTGTGGCAGGACCCTTAAAATACCCATACTGGAGGTCAGCGGGTGAATGAGCAATAGAGATGCCTTTACATTGTGTTTTTTCTCTCGTTGCATTTGTTATGAGTGCAAGCACAGAGGTCAAATGTCAGGCTATGTCTTCTTACATATTGCTGCAAACTCTTTTAACAGTGCTACTAGTGTTTACTTTTCTTTCTCTGGCTGCAAAGTGAGAGGATCAGCTGTTCCACTTTCTTGCTGGGGTATAGGGAGTATGTGAAAGATAATGCTGTAGGATTTAATTGTTCTTCTAACGCACAAAATTTAAGCACCTGTAAATGAACCATACGAATATTTCAAAATATTTCAAAATATATCAGCAATTAGGAAAGCACAATATTTGTAATTCTGAAGTGTGATGGAAACAAAGATGTTATTCGGATTAAAAATATCTAGGCACTTTACTTGGTGATGTGCAAATAATAAATATTTGCTGAAACCCGATTTCTGCACATCATCGTTTGTGGACTACAAAGTTCTTTGCATTGAGTTGGAAATTGTGCTGTCTGTGAATGGCAGTTTGCTAAGACACCATGCAAAAGTGATTTATTTGAACAGTGTGCTCCAAAATGTACCCCATGCTCCATATCACATGCTTACCAGCCTCCTGCTGAATGGGCGTGGCTCATTTGTACACTTTGTATGATGCCTGGATTTTCACAAAGCCTGTGGCTTCAGTGATGGAACATTGGTGGCAGCATCCCCAATCAGAAAGTTGTTCCAGCACTCGCGCCTTTGATGGCATTTGTTATGTCCTGTACGTCCTTCACTTGATAGATTTTTTTATTATGTATATAATCTAGTTCAACCCATATTTTTCCTATATTGGATCATTTCACAGGAGTAAAGAACTCTGATGCTCCTGGGCCTTGTACGCTTCACATTATAATCTCAAATTAATAAATAATAATAAAATAAATAAAAAACCCAGAGGCACAAGGATGGGATTTTTATATTTCCAGCATATTTTAATTCTTTGAAAGCGGTTATATTTCCAGTTACGCTAATAAAACTGGTGAACTAGTTAAGCCACAATTTGTAAACACCGCTTGATATGTTCCATTTTGTTACCTCCTATCCTTCAAGTTTACTATAATATCATCACTCTGGCTCATCCTTGCCTTGAATGCACTTCATGACTGCAAAGGAAATTGACTATGGGATTTTCTTCAATCTTTTCTGAAAGAGCATCCTCTTTGATTGTTTTGATAAATGACCTCAAATTGTTTGTTTCTGCATGGTACCATCTGGCTCCCTTTCATCAGAGTCAGCTTCTGTCTCTCCAGACCTCTCTTTTGGCCAGGGACTCCACTCCTCATTAAGACCTAATGCCTGCCAGCAGGAATCCATCACAACAGGAAAGGAATTCACACAGAAGCAACCATCCCAGCCAGTTCCTGCAAGAGGGGTACATTTATACAACATTGTTCCTCTCTGTCCCTTTGTTTAGGGTGGGGAAAGGAGGCGCATTCGAGATCATAGAAGGACTCTCACTATAGTTTATTTTGTGTAGCTCACCACTGTAGAAATAGAGCATAGGTGCTGTTTTCAATTGTGGATGAGAAGCCAGTATACTGTCCTACACTAAATGAATGCTCAAAATATAATGTTCCTGTCGATTTTAGGAGCTTCACAGTAGTTCTATCTGAGAGTAGTGCAAGAGCTATTCAAGAAGTGACAAGAAGGCATATATACAAATGCGTTACAAAGCAAGCCATAAGATTGCATATCAAGTGTATTTCCCAACAGATTATTCAGACACACAGCATTTGATTTTGATTCAATTCGACCAATGAAGCAATATTGACAAAGAAAGAGCTACTCTAATCCAAAATGCTGATTAACAATCACAGTATTAAGAAGAGACACCTTTATATTTTTGTAAAAATAGGAGATGTGGAAGGAAAATTATCAACAGTCAAACTAGAGATTAGATCATGCCATTTAAAAGTATTGATATATATGTTTAGACATATATTATTTTGAAAGGAGATATCAATGGTTTTTGCATCAGCTCATGTTTGCTGTAAGTAGTAGATGTCTTGTTGAAGTATAATATGATTTTCAAAGTCGTAGAATTGCCAATATTCGTATGCTTTATAACTAGTAGGCAACATGTTTGAATTAACTATGATTAAAAGCTGTAGGAGTGCATATTCAATCTACAATGCACATGCCAGGATGGCTCAGTGAGCTAAGAGCCTCCTCATCCCTTCCCGAGTACCACAAGAAGCTGAAGACCTGGCTCTGTGAGGAACCTCACCAAGGAGACAGCTGCCTAACCCACCTGCAATGCGCCTGGATACCCTCACAGGTGATTAGTGCGCTATACGACTGCATATTACAATACATTACAAAGTTCAATCCTGCCAAATGCTGTGTTCTGGAGGTCATGAGTTCGTTCTTAGCACATTAAGATTCCAACCTTCTGAGGTTTGTAAAAACATTGGTAATAGTAAGATATGTTATTTGAAGTACATCATAATGGCAGGAGGGTAGTAAGAAGAACTATAAAATAATTTGTATTACTATAATATCTGAGTAGATTGGAAATAATGCATCAAGTGAAATTTGCTGGTGTGTAGAGCAGGCACACACTGATTTTCCATATGCCCGCAACAAAGTAGGGCAGGGTCACCATATTATAAGTTAATTACACAATTCCTATCCTGCTCAAAAATAAACAACTAATTGAAAAAAAAATGAAGGCAGGAAGTAGGAAGAGAGACTGGATAGGAGATAGATGACTATTAAAAACAATTGCTGGGAAAGAGTATCAAACCATTTTTCAGGATTACATTGCAATCTGTGCCCTTATGCCAATTGTTATCAGTAATTTATAAACGGATATATTTTTTTTTTTTCTTATAGAATGCGGACATACAATTGCAGTCATTTTGGACACATTGCACATCACTACATGTCTTGTAATAATTGCTGAGGAATAGTTATGTGCTCTGTTTTTCTTCTTGAAGTTCGCCTAATTTGACATACATATTTTTTATTTCTGCTGCCTAATGGCTGCAATATTTTAATGGTTGTCTCTCATCTTCATCAAACTACACTTCTCCGTATAACATTACACAAGCATGATCACTGTTTGTAAGAACATGAACCCAATCTAACCATATCCCACATCATTAACAAATTTCATCATGATTTTAAAAAGAAAATTACAATAAATGTTTCATGATCCAAAACTTCAATATAATTCATCTTTGTTGGAAAGTGGATTTTTAGTAGGAGTAAGTATGCACCTAACCCCAGTAATAAGGCCACTAACATGGTATAGGGCACAGTAAAGGTCTCAGTAAATTAGCCCCTTGCTCAACCCTTTGTAGTTGACAACGAGCAGTCAGGCCTAACTTAGGAGACAAAAGTGTAAAGCATTTAAAAAACACCAAGGCTTAAAATAAGTAAGACAAAACTCAAAATAAAAATTCCACACCGACACACACTCCGTGGCAAATCTCATAAATATGCCCCTTATATACTAAAGGGCTTATTTATGAGATTTGTCACGCGATTTGCACTACCTTGCTTTACTCCAGATTTATGAAGACACTCAGGGCCACGCAAAGTGGCCTTGGTTGGGTTCATACATCGTATTTAAGGTTTGCGTTACGCATGTACCACGTTCTGTGGAGCAAATGCAATGCAAACAGGCTTGTAAATAAGCCCCTATATTTCACAGATTTAAAATTTAAGACGTTTCTAAAAAGGGACACCAACACCCCGCCTCCTTTTTCCTTTGATCTTAATCGGGGTACCCTTTTCTGTTAACTCTACAGTCATAGAGGGGTCTTGAATCCCTGTGCAATTTGTCTGAAACAGGTATTTATTATAATGCCTGGTTGTACACAATGTACACGTAAACATCTCTTCTTTATTTTCTTATTACAGACACGCCTGTAATAACATAATTATGTCACTACTCACTTGTAATAACCTATAGTTATCAAGTAGTTACATCCTCGTCCCCCAGGCAGCAAAGAGCAAGCAGACACGATTTCCCTTCGAATCTGTGACAGAAAAGGTGCATGGCTTTCCAAATGCACTCTCAATACATCAGAAGCAAGGAGATACATCACAGACTGACTTAGGGTGTCTCTGCAGCATTATTATTTTTGTCTATCTGTATGAAGAAGTTGCAGCGAAACCACTTTTTGTGGTTTCCTAGCCCTGGGCCCATACAGGTAACTTTTTATTCAGATTGAATACTTTACCCACAGAGGCATTGGTCCTCAGATGGACCTTTCGACGTTGCAGTGAGGGGTGAGAAATCAGGATGTTCAATTGTCGGCCACCCAATGAGGACCAATTATTGGTTGCCAACTCACAAATTTGAGATCAGGTTCAAATACACTACTGTCAGAACCATGCTTTAAAAATAGAGAATTGCAATTGGAAGACCCAACCTCCTAAAGAAGTTCAGTCTGACAAGAATTATACAAACCAATAACTGTGCTGTAGCTACACAGAAAAGAGCAAAATAACTTGATGTTCTGAAAATAATCTATGACTCCCTCTATTATGCATTTAGAAATCAGATAGTTTTAAGCACAGTTTCTGTAGAAAGAACATTGACACCAATAAAAGACTCGGACAAATTTAGATAACTCGGTTAGTGTATTAAAGATCCAAAATCAATGCATATAAGTCACATCTTAAGAAGCTCTGTCATGAGTCTTACAACTCAAAATATAAAGCCATGCATTGAGCCAAAATACACCTATTTCTGAATAAAAGCATCCATAGGAGGATGGTTCAGAATTTGAAGTTCCTACCACCAACAAAGGCAGGTGAATGGTTCAAAAGAATTCTCTTAGCATGGGCAAAGGGATCAAGTTAGAGTCTACTAGGGAAAAGCCCATGGGCATGGGCAAGGGGAATAGAGCATTAATCAGGAAAGTTCAAGTCTGTTCTCTCAACAGATAGCTCCAAATTGGCCAGCAGGCAAGTTCATCAGCAAGGGGAAAATGGCAAGCGGCAATTTAAAGATAGTCTGGCAAGCAGTCGGCAATGGAGGATAGAGAAAATGGAGGTAAAAGTGCGCCCTCCTCCTAGGAAAATCACGTTTTATACTCCAGATCATCCATTTGTGACATCAGTTGTCACCATATGAAGGTCTGACCATCATGTGACCATTCTTCCATTTTCCAGGTACAAGATTGATACTCCAACATATTTTCCCATGTAGCTCATGAGAAAGGACTGTCCATTCCGTCCTCACAGGTTAGTTGACGAAGAGCTTATTACTTTGTTGCTCTTCATGGATTTAGTCCAAAGGTTGGGTTCCCACCAATTCACACACAAATGAATACTGCAACATGTCTTATTGCTTAAAGAATGTCACATAAACAGAACAGCTAAAGCAACATTTTGAGTAAGCGTAACAAAAGTCCATTACACCAGACTATGAAATAATGCAGCCTAGGGAAAAAAAGGAATTCACTGCATTTTAAAGTTAGCATTTTATACTTAGTAAAATGAACTCCTGATTAAGTTCAAGCATAACGAAATAAATCAAACATATAATATATGGGCATATCTATAATGCTGTCAGTGATAATTACACAGAAATGTTCAACTCTAATGATGGCCTACTACCACATTTTCAAAAGTATCTACATGTAAACTATTTCTAAAAATCATTAAAATTAAAACTTTTCTAAAGATGTAAGATCTTTATAATGTTAGAAATGTATACTGAAAGTTTCAGTCATATGCATTTTGGATACATGAATTGTGCCACTTTCTATACTGTTATGGTGCTCTACAAAGAAGTCAATAGAAATGCTACGTTTCATCATTCATTTTTCATGACTACTTTGTTAAAAATATAAGGAAATCAGTTATTAAACATGTTAAATTAATTATTTTATTGATCCTGCTATTTCTACCTAACCAAACACACTTTTACAGTGCTGTTACTTACATTTTTAGGTCTCGCCTAGGCACCGCATGCGCTGTCTCGTTGAGAGATGCTGTATACAGTATAGTGGGGGAAGCTCCGCCCACTTTCCAGCCTTATTTTTGATTGGCTTGCATCATATTTTCTGCATTCTGATTGGTGCTTGGCTTGGTATTCCCGCCTCCTGACGGGCATGTTGTCATTTTTTCCCTTCTGAGGCTATTGGCCCCTTTACTTCATAAACAGTTTTGCTCCCCTGCCTCTCCCCGTTCCCTCCCGTACTCCGTGACTTCTTTGACCACCAACACCTTCCCACCCCCTCCTGTTCGTGCCTTCTTTTACGTCTGCACTTCCATTAAAAATGCAATAGGACTCGCGTAAATACGTGTCCTATTGCATTTTCAGTGCTTGTTTGCTATTTGATTCGTGGGTGCATTCGCACTATTTGTCTCGCATGCGCACGATGCCTTACATCGTACGCATGCGCGACAAAACACCACACGCATGTCCGGCTTGCCGTAGGCCCAGGCCTGTGTTTGCAAACACCACACGCATGTCCGGCTTGCCGTAGGCCCAGGCCGGTGTTTGCAAACACCACACGCATTTACGGCTTGCCGTAGACCGGGGAGCATTATTAGCATTGAACGGGAAGAAGGAGGCCCTTTTCCCTGTAGACGGAGCCATGGTGAGTAGGATATGCCGTGGTTGTGCTTTAAAATGCGTTTTTAATCTACCTTCCTCCTGTCCTTGGAGCGGTGCTGCATTTCTTTTGACCGGCCAGGGCTCACGAATGCAAGTAGAGGAATCCGCCGATCTTCAACTGCAGGGGGAAGTGGCGTCGTCGCATCCTATTTGTCAGAAGCTGTAGAGATGGGCTTTTTGAATTCTTAACATGCACGGGAGTGATAGAGGGGAGGAAACCGAGACATTCCTTATGTTTACACTCGAACTAGTAAGTGTGGAGATGGTGTTGGTAACGTGACATATGACAGTGGAATCAGACTTATTACTGTTGGGCGGCTTGCCTTAAACGAGGAGACCCGTACACGTAGTGAGCATGTCTGGTTTAACGGCAGCGCCTGCAGTGAGTCAGGCATGCTAAGATTTAGCAGAATATGCGAGGAGACCTACTAAATGTCTGCAGCAATTTGTACAAAATACAGGCTCCTCCATCTTCCTTTCACATACGAGCATTGGCAAAGCCAATAGGCCTCGCCTTGCTTTCTAAGGAAAAGGGGGAGTCCTCCGGGAGATTGCAGTTACGTTACCAGAGTGGTTGTCCGTCATCTGAAGAAAGACGACAAAAGGACAACGGCGACCTGTGAGCTGGTCAGTTGGGGCAATATCAGCCCCTGTTTTGCGGCTGATGAGGAAGGGAAAAACACTTCTGTACTGGCAGTAAATAGCTGTTTGGCGGGGAATGATAGCGACTATGCCAATTATAGCCTTTAGTTTAGGGAGCGCTTTAGAAAACTTGGCCTGCAGGGCTACGCAGGTTTCATATAGGCTCTGTTCAGTATTTCCATTTTCGGAGTGTGCTTAACATGACGTTTGAAAGGTGCTGTATTGTGACAGTTGAATAGCGCTTGTGGGGCGTTGAAGTGTTTACCTGCACGGATAGTAAGCTAGCCATGTAGGGTGCGTTGTTGGAAGAGTTTTGTCTTTGCTATGAACCTCCATATAGGAAGTGTTTGTTTTATGTGTGGCACTAAATAACGACCTGAGCGATACACTGCTAGCTACAAAATATTATTTTCAGAAATGTACACTTTAAAAAAAAATAATGTAGGGTCCAAGAACGGAATTCTAAACTGCTGTGGGCAGTAAGCTTGTGGGGATAGAGAGGAATAACTATTTCCGTTCACTTAATAGGGTGCTGATCCCCGTACATGCAGATAGGTCTTTGCGCACATCTGTCAGTCCAGGTGCTTGTGTAGGTACCCACCTCGTTTATGACACGTGTAGCAACATGATTGATGATAGGTGGTTTTGAATACATTGGTGCTTTTAGCGGACGAATAGTGGATGCTATGTTAACCCATATGTAAAGCCCACCATTACTCAAGGGTGGCTGGCGCTGGAGAATTCATAACAAACCAGTGGAAGCAAGATTATTTTTTGTTGTTGCATTTTTATATAGCGTAAACTTGACCCAAAGGTATTGGAGCACCAGTTACATTACACAAGGACACATTCATTTTTGTTTTAGTGTGCGAAGGTGATGTGGGCACTATAGAAAATGCCTTAACTGATCACTGAATAAGGGCAAACTGACCAGCAGCTTCCCGGTACCAGCACCTCCTTTCTTTCACAAGCAGTGGCAGCCAATTTCAGCAAGGCCAGTAACACTCAAGAAATGACACGTACACCTCTGGGAAGGAAGCTTACAATGGCAACAAATAATATCATGGTGCACACCAGAAAATCAGAAGCCTCTAGGCGCTGAGATGAAAGGTGATGTTGTAATCCAAATCAATGGTACCCGTTAATGGTGAACAAAATGACAGAAGGCTGGGTCGTTAACCCTTGAATTTAAACAAGTCTCTGGGCAGGCACTAAGCCAACTGCGTTATCTTACTTGATTTTGCTTACCGTGATAATGAATACTTTTTATAGCGCATATTCCACCAGACTGGTGACTTCACAGCACTGTCAGTCACATGTTACTGCCATTCAACTTAATTGGGCACTCGTTTACACCTATGAAGGTTGAAAGGCTGTGTACCTCGCTTTAGTGTGAACCCATTAACCTTCCATGTCACATCGAGCGTCTGTGGACCTCACCTGTCTTGAAAGCATTTTTACAACCAAAACAATTTCACACCGCTGTAGTATTGGCAGGTAACTGAGACAGCCCACCGCCTTCTCTGAAGAAAGCACATTTGTGAAACTTGCAGCGGTTCTGTCACTTGTGGGACAGGCGCCACTCCTAAACATACAGATGTTATTTTATTGTTAGACTATCGCAGATGACTGCGAACTCTATTTTTCTATGTCGATGTCCTTTCAAAATCCTTGCTTGCTATAGGCAATCCTTCTTCTTTGTCCCTCCATTTTTTTTTTGTTTCCTCCCACTACAACCCAAAACACACCGGTAAAAGACATTGTCGTTTACAACACTAATAGCTCCAACTCTCACAAATGCGAGACCAATTTTCATTGCAAATGCTTGTTCTGAGTTTCTGTGTTGTTTTTCTAGACGTGTGCAAAGTGCACATTTGAGTTTTCGTTCTCAAAATGGGTTAATGTGTCGTGTACAGAATGATCAGCTTTTGCGCTGCATCAACGTCTATTCACAGAGAGTAGTGATGAAGTCTTGCATGCCTGGGCAGACCAAGGAGGCAGCATACTGAGCTCAATTATTATCAGCGTGAACACATTGCATGTGCGCCAGTCACACAGAGCAGTTCATTCACAGCATAAAAAATACATTGACGCACACGACAGCACCCGGAAAAGACAGCCTCTCTAAAAACAAGGATACTTTCTACTTTTGAAGGTAGAGAGTTAATAGAAGTATTTGATTTTAGAAGCGGTAAACTTGCTTTTTTCTGACAAGCTATATTATTCTTTGTTTGTGTTCATTCTTTTTCATTATAAGCTGCAGTTCCTTAGATGTTAAGTGGACCCTTCTTGTCTTCTCATATGCCACACCTTCAAACAGTGGTGGCCTTTTAGCAAACGTTGCATTCTGGAACTTGAATGTCTGGTATCAAAAATCTCATTATGCAAAGGGATGTTGGTTAAAATGACAGGTCTGGCTAAAGGCAACAAACATAACGTGAACCACATAGCAAGCAGGGGTGAGGGGCACTGGCGGATTAGGGCTGGGCGACGGCATCAATGTATTTAAGAAAGCATTTGAGGCAATGGGACATAAACCATGAAATATAGCACACCCAACCATGAGAGGATATTGGTTTTCGCTTTAATGTTCTGTGACTTTATAAAGACACTCAGCCATGTAACTCATTAGTGACTTGAAAGATCCAAATAAAGTAGGATTTGGGATACTTTATATCATACATTAATAATAGTAAGGTGGTTAAATAAACATATAACGATTGTCATTTGCATTCCATGAGTTTAAATTCCGACAATGCCAACTCAGCCAGCAAAATGATATAAAAGGTATGTTGTAAATTCTGTGTAGACTCAATGTCCTCGCTGTTTATATAGTTTGACTTCTTGAAGCAGCATTAAAATCTTCTTTTGCCCTAATGTGTGGGGGACACACTAAAGTATACAAAAAAAATGATGGAATGCTTGAATTAATCTCAGCCACTGGTAATTACTCTGGGCTACACCCCAGTCCATCGCTATTTTGCACATCATGCCACCTCAGTTTGGACACAGCCATCGGAAATCAGTCTTCACCCTGCTCAAGTGGTAACAGTTCAGCCCGAACTGCCAGGTCCTCTCTGAACCAGAATACCAGCCACCCAGGACTGGTTTCCTCCTAGTAATGACTAATCAGCCAGGTATAGCTTGATCCCAGTGACACAGTTTGCACGGGACGTCTGGGCATACCCACCCCACTTAGAGTGACACACTAAAGGGCAAAAGAAGGATGGGTTGGAGTGCTACCCTGAACTATTGCCAGTGGTTAGACTTATTATAAGCAGCCTTTCGTGTGTTTGATGTAATGCCCTAAGTGGTAAGAGTGTGCCCAGACGTGGGTCCCTTGTTCACTGTACCACTGGAACCAAGCTGTTCTCGGCTGAAGGATCTCAATCAGAGTGAAACCGGGCTTGGGTTGCTTGTATTCCGGCTCAGGGAAGACATTGCCTGGCAGTTTGGGCTGGATTATTCTTACTGGAACAGGGTCAAGACCTATTCGCATGAGGCTGGGTCCAAACTGAGATGGAATGGTGTGAATTTGGCTGTAAGTGTTTAGAGAGTGGTATAGCTAAACACACCTCTATGCTGTAGGTCAGTTTGCTGAATAAAGTTACAACGGCACAATTAAAAGCATGTCACCTTTAGCTTTGATAATCTTGAAGATGAAAAAAATGCAACTGGCAAACACAGGTACAGATGAAGACCAAAACAGCTTATGATGCTGCACTTCACATATAGAATGCTCTTGGTGATACATTGTTTGCCACTAACCAGGTGTTATAAGATTTTGCTCAGATATTTCCATTAAAGAAGCAGACTAAAAGTAACATTTGCACAGAATGACTTTGCATCAGCCACTTGGTGAAAATGTTAACTTTATACAGTTCAGTTTGTGGAAAATGTGATGCAAGCTTTATGTTTCATTGACACAGAAAAACTTTACAACACTGCTGCAAACTGTGCTAGACAAAGAAGAAATGACTACCATTTTCATGCAGTAGTCAATATTTACTTTTCAGGAATCCTTGGCTCTTGTTATCTGTAATTCCAGAGCCAATATCATCAATTGTAATTTCCCCAGATACTTGATGCTGAGTTAAGAACACATGCGGAAAAATAACATTCTCACACAGCAACTGGAACCCATTTGGATTTAATCACTCACTGACCGATAACTTGCTGTATATGCAGTGTTAGACCTGGCATCCTTGGTGTGGTTTCCCTTGACCATTTTGCCTTCATACCTCCTGTTGTTGCTGACTTCGTTTCTGCTGGCTTTAGGACTCTAACCAGTGCATGTGCTCTCTGCTCTAAACATGGTGACATTGGCTGATCCACAAATGGCATATATAATTTACTTATAAGTCCCTAGTAAAGTGCACTACATGTGCCCAGGGCTGTAAATTGAATGCTACTAGTGGGCCTGCAGCACTGATTGTGTCACCCACTTTAGTAGCCCTTTAAGCATGTCTCAGGCCTGCCACTGCTGGGCCTGTGTGTGCAAGTTTAAACTGCCATGTCGACCTGGCAAGTTAACCTTCTTTCCAGGCCAAACGTTCCTTTTTAATACATATAAGTCACCCCTAAGGAAGGCCCTAGACAGCCCAAGGGCAGGGTGCAGTGTATTTAAAAAGTAGGGCATGTACTTCTAGTTTTTGGGAAGAGATGGGACCCCCAAGTTTTGTGTCTCTGGAATCACAATTTAAAATCCTAACTTATTGTGAAGATTTTAAATTGTAATTCTGAAAATGGCACTTTTAGAAACTTTAACCGTTTCGTGCCTTGTGCCTGTCTCTGAATACACATCTGGGATGGGTGACAGCTGGGCCTTCTGCATTTCCTCTAGACAGCCACACACAAAGGGAGCTTAGGTGTGACTGATGGGTCATGGGTCATGCACATCCTGCTGGGAAATCCTGGGCAGGATGGGAGGCAGGAGCTGACACTTACATCTGAATAGGCTGTTTCCTGTCCCCACACCTAGGGCGGCCTACCGCCCTGAAGTAAGTCTGGAGCCAGTGCTGGAAAGGCAGGGACTCTGTGCACTTCAAAGGCCTCTCATTGAAGTCTTCCTCACTTCAAAGACACATCTCGGTATAAGTACTGAACCTCAGATACCACCAACTCAGTACACTTCTGGACCTGTGGATACTCTGATGGGAAGAAGAACTGCTGCGCTGCTGAAAGGAGTGCCACTATGCTGGACTGCTACTCTGCTAGAATCCTTCTCTGCTGTGCTTACCTGTTCCCTGCTGCCCTCTTGCCTGGGAGTGAGTAGGACTGGACCTGCATCGCTCCAACCCAGAACCAAAGTGACTCTAAAGGCTTCTCTGCTTTCCTCCTGTTTTGAAGTCTCAGGGACATCCACATACAGCACCTGGCCATCTGAGAGTCTTGCCCTGCCAAGTGGTTCCAATCCAGTCCTGGACCCTTGGAAATGGGTATAGAGTACTGCTCCAGTAAAAACCCACACATTGCCTTTGCTGCGAGGCTTTGAACCGGCGCACTTCATTTGCATCTCCGCTGCCGCAAGGACCGAAGACATTGCATTGCCGACTGCGCAGCACATCACCTCTTGTTCCCGATGCACTCTCGACTTGCGTGACTTGAAGATTATGCATCACCTACATCTTGTGGTTCAAAAACAACTCATCTCCGATTGTTTGACTTCGAACTATCGTATCGCCTACATCCAAAGGGCTCGACGACAATGCACCTCGTCCTTGATATTGACTCAACCACGAACCAAGGTACTGCTTCAGAGGGCCAAGGCTGGTCACTGTATCAGACTCCCACTGCATCGCGGTCAGTCTGAACTTTTGGATTTGACCTGGTCTAGCATGACCAGATAGCCCTGGCTGGTGCTTTATGCTTTTAAGCACTACATTTCATTTTATTCTTTAAAAATCCATAACTCTGGTTTTACTTAATGGATTTTTGTCATTGTGGTCTACTTTTGTTCTTTAAATTAAGTTCAAGTTTCCTAACCTGGTGTGGTATGTTTTTGTGTGGTGTTTTCACTGTTTTACTGTTTGAAGTGTTGCACTAATACTTTACAAATTCCTTTTAAGTTAAGCCTGACTGCTCTGTGCCAAGCTACCAGAGGGTGAGCACAGATAATTTAGTGTGTGTATCTGACTTACCCTGACTATGATTGTGGTTCCTCATTGGATAGGGTGCATACCACTGCTAACCAGAAACCCACTTTCTAACATTGGTGATCAGTGGTGAGGATAGGACTTGTGCTTTTGCAATGCCATACAATGTCTTTGTGTACACTACTGTTCCACATTTACGATCAATTCGAGTCAATTCTTCCTGATAACATGCAGTGTCATTAATTATTCATTCATGGGATTCTGTTGCTGTCAGAAGTGGCCCGTGCAGGTAAGAATGGTGGGGTGGTTGGGCGAGGTGGGGGGATTCGACAGACAATGAAGAGGGAAAATTTGTTATTTATTTAATTTTTCCTTGGCAGCATCTGTCGAATACCTCCCAAACCCGCCCCACTGCTCTTACCTGCATGTACCGCTCCTGCTCCTGGTTGCTGTATTCTTTTTTATTGATAACTGTGTGAACAATATGAGCACCAAGCACTTCTGTATCGCAGTAAATGTGTTGAACAACTGCAAACTGTGTGTCTCTTTACATTCATTGGACACCTTCATGTATTATCTTTACAACTATTCCTTTTCTACATGGAATTGTTGTTCTATATGTAATCATTGCCCTTATTTCCAGATGGTTTCATTGAACTTGGGCAACCCCTGTTTTGTTTAAGGGTTAAGAACATCAATAAAAACACTATCAATAATGCTGCAACATTGGTGCAAATCCTTCTGCTGACAAATACACCATTGAACCAGATCTTGTTTTATACATTGTGGGTTACAGGTTGTCCATTATGTAGCCATCACCAATCTTCTTTTCACTTAACACCACCAGGCTTGCTTCTAGGTATCACAGCATCTTCTCAACCTGCCCTGCTCATTGCCTTCTTGAGCCTATACCACAAAAGAGACAGATGTGTGTATGTGAAGGAAAGTCATCCTTTTTGCCATGACCATCCCCATTTTTTGACTGATATTGGTGGTTACTGACTCTGAATGTGCCCTAGGCCAGAGACAGTGCTCTGTTTAAAAGGTATATGGTAATTGGTGCAATTACAATTGGTTCAGACAACCTACCTGTAAGTGCCTAGTATATGGTAGGCCATGTAGGTTTAGAGATCCCAGTGGACTTAATGCACGTATGTGTGCACTGATGTGGTGTCTGGTGTCATAGTAAAGTCAGCCCTGGCTTGTAGGCTGGTTTTAAAATTAAACTGTGTCCAAAGTTGACTTTGGAATTAAAAGTAATTCCAAAAGTCTAAAACTACCTTTTTATTACATATAGGTCACCCTAGGGTGTGCCCAAGGGTAGGGTGCCTTGTTATAAAAAGCAGGGACATTATAAAATCTGTTTTATATGTCTTGGTGAGGGAAAAGCAGCCAAAGTGCGTTTTCCCCATTGTAGAGCTGCTAGCTCTGTAGGCTAACATTGGAAGGCTTTATTAAACTTTAATAAAGTTTAACGTTTGACAGGAGTGGGCTAGCAACATAATTCAAAGTATCAAAATAATAGTTACAATAAGCCCAACAACTTGCCATGGTTGGATTTATTATAGCTATTGCAGGAAATCAGTTTTACAACTTACTTTCTTGAAGTTACCGAAGGCAGCCGGTAGCAGCGTCTTCCGATTTGTCAGCCTTTCAGTACCTGAGCCAAGTTTCTCCCTGATTAGGTGTGAAGAGGCCTGGGGATGAAACAACACAGCCATTTGGTAGGAAGAGATAAGCCATGGATATAAAGGGGGCTGGGGGAACAAACTGGTCTCCAAAGGGAGAAGCCCAGATGTCTCATTACCCAGGCCAACCCCCACTTCTTTGATCCCCAGCCAGATGGGAGCCCCTCTAATCAGATTAGGAGATGGTCTGGAAGGGGAGTGTAGGGAAAAATTAGCCACACCTGTGGGTTAGGCTAGCCAGACCTGAACTCCAAGGTAAGATTTTCTCCATTTTGTTTTTTGTTGAGATGTCCATTCTGGGACACAAATATGCCACATTTCCCATGAAGTTGTCATGGCAGAGGGTGGCAGCTTGAACCACATTGGTTGGGGGGCACCACCTCTTGCCAGCCCAGAATGGGGAATAAATACGGGAGAGCTGCAAGATCACCCCAGATCCTTGCCTGAAAACATCTGGAGAAGAAGGACTGCCCTGTTGGACCCTTGGACTGAACAAGAGAGGATTGCAGTAAGATGTAGTGCATCTGCTGCACGCTAAAGACTCCACAACAGCAGGACTTTGCCTGTCTTGAAAGATAAAGGAGTGAACTCCCTGAGCAGCAACAGGTAGAAAAGTGCTGGAAGAAGCCACCTCCAATATCCACTCCAGGGACAACTCCAGCTCACCAGCTTCACCTGGATTTTACTTGGATTGGCCAGGCGCATTGTGGGAGTTGGATTCCCAGACCCCGAGAGGCAAACCAGCACTTCAGAACTCTTGGCTGATCCAGTGGATCCTTTCTGACTCTCAAAGAGCCTTTCAGAAGAAGTTCTGAAAGTTTGGACACTTTTTGGAAAAATCTCCATGAGAAGACCAACATCAACGACGAGAGTCAAGCTGGCGATGTCGAACCACGACTCGGCCTGACCAAACAGGATCTCCCCGATGAAAGCTCTGGAGCTCCTCGCCATCGACAACGAAGACAAAGGCCTCCAGGACTCACCGAGGCATTTCGCTGCTGCAGGCCTGCGTTGTCGTATCGAAATCTGAATCTGATGACCCAATCGCTCGACTGTGAGAGAAAAAGTTCCAAAAAAGTGAATAAGTCAGAAGGTAAAAGCTTGACCGGGCCCAACCACTCAACATACCCGTGCTCCATTGCAGTCAGCCTCAAACTTTGACTTTGTCTTGTTCAGCGTGACCAGATAGGTTGGCGCCTTAGACTTTCAGGTGCTAGAAAGCAAATTGTTTTATTTAAACTTTAAAAATTCATTTCTCCGGTACCCTACATTGGAGTTTTGTTGTTTTGGTTTCCTTTTAAAGATACAAATATTCTCTATTTTTATAAATTGGTGTTGGACTTTTATGTGTTGTGCCTTTTACTTTGTTATTGTTTTGGTGAGATTGAATGCTTTACACACCTATCTCCTAAGTTAAGTCTGACCGCTCATCTGCCACAGGTTGAGCAGGGATTAATTTATTGAGACTTGACTGGACATTATTGTGATTGTGGTGCTATTACTAGCTGTAGGTACCAACTTGTACCTACTAATAAACCACCTTCTAATAGTATGTATGTGTTTGTATGATCGTAACAACACCCACAGTCAAAAAGGCGCAGCTTAAAATGTCTAGGTATAAAGAAAATATAGAATTTGAGCTTGAACTAAATTTGCTTAATAACCAATGTAAGAAATTGGGTTATTGGTTGAGGGGGTGAGAGTCCCACTCAAGCAACAATTACAACCCTTGTCAGGGTGAACCACAAATGTCACTAATTTAACCTGTGCTTAATCATCTGATAGCTTGACACAAAAGAAGTCAGCCTTAACTCAGAGTCAAAGTATAAAGCAATTACATTGCAGTCAAATAGTAATAAAGCGAAAACACAGCTCAAGAAAAATCCCATACCAATTTAGAATAACAATGTAAATTTTAATAAATAAAATGATTCTGTGTTAGACCAGTCATCCTTAGGGTGGTCTTTCCCCCAACCTTTTGCCTTATGCCTCCCATTTTTGATTATTCTTTTTTTGGCCTCAGAACTCTGAGCCCTTAACTACTGTTAACCAGTGCTAAAGTACATGTACTTCTCTTCTAAACATAATGACATCGGTGTATACCTGATTAGAATATTTGTTGTACTGGTAAGCCCATTGTAAAGTAGTATACCATATACCCAGGCCTTGTACTTCAAGTGCTACTAGTGGGCTGCAGCACTGATTGTGCCAATCACAGAAGTAGCCATTCAACCCTGTCTCAGGCCTGCCACTGCAGTGCTTGTATGTGCAGCTTACTGCCACCTCGATTTGGCATTTAAAACTACTTGCCAAGCCTTACACTTCCCTTTTGTTACATATAAAGCACCCATAAGGTAGGACCTAAGTAACCCTAAGGGCAGGGTGCTAGGTAAGTAAAAGGTAGGACATGTACTTTAATGTTTTGCATGTCCTGGTAGTGACAAACAGCCTAGTTCGTTTTTCACTACTGTGAAGCCTACACCCTCATAGGCCAGCATTGGGAATTCCTTAATACACTTTTAAGCTGCAATTCCTTATCAGAGAGGATTAGCTTATTCATGTTTGATATGTTTGGAATGATAATGATAAATCCTCCTTACTGGTGAAGTTGGATTTAACATTACTGTTAGTGGACATTTCTCTGTACTTACTGATCTTTGTGTCTGACAGCCTGTCTCCAATACACTTGTGGGATGAATGACAGCTGCACTTTCCCTCTAGACAGCTACAAACACATGAAGGTGAGGCTCATCTGCATTCTTAGCACTCATCTGCTTTCATCTTGATTCTGAATTGTCTTCCTAGGCTGGGAGGAATGGGAGGGGCTGATATTTACACTTCAATGGGTAGTGTCCTGTTCACGCGAAAAGCACTGATTTACCCCCCACAGGTAGCCTGGCAGACAGGACTGGGTTGAAAGGGATCCTTGTGCTCTTCAGCAAGATCTTTTGAAGTCACCCTCTACATCAAAGGCACTTTGGGGTATAAGCACTGGGCCTTGAACCCCCCTAAAATAAGACACTTCTGTTCTGGATCTTGAACTGAACCTCTGGCTGAAGGACTACTGTGCTGCTTAAAGGACTCAACTGGACTGCTTTTCCAGAAGGACAGCTTTTCTGCTTGTTGCCCTGCTGCCTGCTGCCTGCTGCTCCCTGACTCTACTGGCAGGATTCTCCTTTCCCTCCAAGTGATCGCCAATGGCTTGCCTCCTATTTTCTGTAGTCTTAGGGATACAAAAGACTTTTTACAAATCTGCTGCTGTTGCTGGACTCTGCCTTCTGTGTGTCCTACCACTGCCTGAGGTGCCCCTCGAAGCTCTGGGCCTCAGAAGTGGGTACAGCTGTTTTCATAAAAAAACAACACATTGAATTGACTGGTGAGAGATTCCGCTGCATCGCCCTACGACACCGACGCAGAGGCTTCCAGATGACACTGATTCCATTGATTTATGGGTTCTGATTAAGCTTTCAGCTGTGCTGCGAGACTTTGCAGGGCTGTGCGTCACTCGGCACCAGTTCTGATGAAGTTCTCAGCTGGGCGGCAAGGCTTTGCAGGGCCTTGAGTTGCTCAGCATCTGTTCTGATAAAGCTGTCAGCTGTGCAAAGCTTTGTGGGACTTTGCAACACTTCACACCGGATTTGATGGAACCTAAGTGAGGCAGGAGGAGTTCTTTCTGATGCCAGTCAAGGGTCTGGACTTGGGGAGGGACCTCTTGGGGATCAGGGGCTCATCCTAGAAGAGGCCAGTGGAGATTAGGTAGGTCAAGTTGGAGGGCCAGGCAGCTGCAGGAGGTCAGCTGGGCATTTGTAGGGAGGCCACTGGAGCTTGTTGTAGCTCACAGAAGTCAGCCAACTGATCCTTGGAGTCACTCTGGGTTAGCCTGGGATGAAAGCAAACAGGTCCAATCTTCCTTCTCAGACAGCAAGATAGTGATTCAAGCAGCAGGGCGGTCCTTTCGCAGCAGGAAAGTTCTTCTTCTGCAATTTCCACAGGTCTGGGAGTGTTCTGAAGTGTGGCTCTGAAGGTCCAATATGTATACCTGGTGGGGGGGATTTCATGTCCTACCCCCATATCTAGTTCCGGAAAGATCTTCTCCTTCCTGTGTTAAGGCTCAAAACTGTCTGGGGGTGACAAAAGGCAGGGCAGGCCTGGTGTTGGAATCCTGTGTGTATGTGTGTAGGCAAAGTCCTTTGAAGTGCTAGCCCGCAGTTCCTTCCCAGTCTTCTAGCCAAGATTGCCCATCCTGTCCACACCTAAACCCACTTGTATCACTGGCTGGAAGGAATACCCAAGCCTCTACAGTAGTGTCATTCACATTCTCTGGCAGAAGGCACAGATGGTTAGGACAGGAAAATGCCAACTTTCTAAAAGTGGCATTTTCAGAATGATATCTGAAAATCCGATTTCACCATTAAGGAGGGTTTAAAATGAAGATTTATTTGAGGGCAGCCAGCATATCTGCCCTCAATCCAAAGTTATCATTTCAATCCAATCAATCAATAAAACTTTATTCGATTTGAAAACAAATCATAAAAGCATATATAAAACACAACATGCATAAAATATCACTCCCAGATACAATTCAGTACTTTAGAGCGGGCATTGGGAGGATGTCACATAAATACTACAGCCCTATTAAAACAGACATTGCATGCCAGTGACCCATGAACCCTTCCTCTCTTCTTTAATCGCCCCTGGTTTTCCTTAATTTAACAGCGACTCTCAGGAAATTAGCCACACAGAATAGGGTATGTACATCAGAAGAAAGCTTTAAAAACAACAAGGCTACTCGCGCCTGCCTAAAACCAGCTCAATTTAATAAATCCTTTAAAAACTTTTTCCTAGGAAAAGCATAGTATGGGCAGAGAAGAACTAGGTGGAGGGTATCCTGTGGAGACCTGTTGTCGCAGCCACAGGGCCCTCCTTCTTCAATATTTTTAACAAAACCTGCCGGTACTGCTAGTAAATGATGGAGAAGATCTAGTCTAAAACGGGTAATTAAAAATCTATCGTGTGGACTCTTCATTAAAGTTAAATAAGGTTCAATTCCCAGGGTTGTCTTGACTAGTGTATGGGCTCTCACTGTGGGTTTAGCAAGTTCAATGGCCTCTCGATGTGCCATGGTGAACCTTAAATGCATGGCTTTAATCTCAACCCTGTCCTTTGTTCTTATTGACTCTGGGGTATTAAACAGGTCTGCCCGGCCTAACTTGATAAAAGACTCTTTTACGTATTTTATCCAGGGAATTCTCATCGAGTAGTCCAAGGATAAACTATCCTGAAGTACTGTCCTTGTAAAGCCTGCCTCAATGTTCGTCCAACATTTGAGCCAACCTAAGAGGGCTTGACTGCTATCTGGTCTGATATATATTTGACCCCCAATTCTTCATGGACAGAAAATACCGGAATACTTTGAGGGACCTTCAATAAACCCCTCAAGTAATTATTTTCTTCTCTTTGTAAGTCGTTAGTCATAATAAAACCCCAGACCTCGCTTCCATATAACACCTTGGCACAACAGACTGAATTATAGATCTTAAGAATCATATCCGGAGTCCAGCTTCCTAACCTATGAGCAAAGTTTGTGATAGAGCCTGAAGACTTTTTCAGGGCCACACACTTCTCCTTTAATAAATACTTAAAATTCAAATGACCATCTAGAGGCATTCCCAAGTATGCAAATGCTGGCACTTTACCCAGGACATGTGAACCTATAACATATTTGTATGAGTTTTTTGCCTTTTTCCCCGTCTCCAAAACGTATGATTTGGTTAGGTTGGGGGACATATCCAAATTTTCCATAAACTCTACAAAACCGTCAATTAAAAGCTGTAGACCATGTGGGGTACGGGCAAGGAGCACCGCATCGTCTGCGTAAAGCAGAACCGGGACCGCTTTTCCCCTATTCTGGGTGAATCTGCCCTGATTTCACATAATGCGGCATCTAGGCCATTAATATATAAAGTGAACAGAAAAGGGGCTAGTATACAGCCTTGTCTTACCCCACTCGAACAATTAAAATACTCCGTCACCTTCCCCTCCTGCGTATATCGTACTGCTGCTGAGGTATTACTATGGAGCACTTGCAGGATATTTATTAATCCCGGGTCTGCCCCAAGCTCACCCAATATAGCCCACAGCTTGCTGCGATTCATGCGGTCAAACGCCGCTGTGAGGTCCATAAAGGCTAAATATAGTGCCCCCTCCTTGGCTAGTGTATACTTGGCAGTAATAAGATATAAGTTAAGGCATTGATCTACCGTAGATTTGCCCGGGCGAAACCCATATTGTACGTCTGTAATAATTTGTTTATCCTCCGCCCATTCCATCAGCCTGTTTAAAATAGCCCGACCCAACACCTTCGCTGAAACATCTATCAAAGAGATGGGTCTATAACAATGTGGGCTATCCCTATCCCCTTTCTTAAATATTGGCACAATTATTGCGGATGACCACGACACTGGCATAGGTGAGCTTATAGCGGCATTTAAGACCCTGGTTAATAGGGGCGCCCAGATATCTGGGTTACTAAGAAAAAGATCTGGGGGGATCCCATCTGGCCCCGGTGCTTTATTCCTCGTTAGGTTCACAATTCCTGCATTTACTTCATCCACCGAGAAGGTGACTGGGTTAAGGCTTGGTACTACTGGTACTGACTGCGATTCACTCTGACTGAAGTGGAAATAATACAGTCCCTGAAAATGCTGCTTCCATGTTTCTGGAAGAATATTATTACACAGCCCTGGCTTATCCGGGTCTGCGAAGCAGGGTTTGTTAATTACTCCCCAGAATCGGGCGGAGTCCTTCAGCTCCGCCGCCTCCATGAGCTCCTCCCAAGCCTCGCGTTGTAATTGACCCTTTCGCCCTTTGACTGCTAATTTGTAGCTTGCACGACATTCCGCCACACACTTCCTATCCCTTGGCATTTGTTTCAGAGCCACTTTGAGCTTTCTCAAGGCCTGTGAGCATTGCCTATCAAACCACTTTGGGTCCCCCCCCTACAGGCTTTGGTAGTAGACCTTAACAGACTATCCACCAGGTTAGCAACCTTATTAAAGGCTTCTATCAGGTCCACCCCCTCCACTCCCAGATCTAGACATTTCATTATCTCCTGATACCCCTTTTGAGATAAAGAGGCATTAAAAATTAAAGGCAGCTATATCCACCTGGCACCATTTAAGCCTCCTACCTTGGTCTGTTGCGACAACTGACCCACCACCATCTTGACTGTTTACGACTGATAAATGGGGGTGGGCCTCGAGCTCAAGAGTCAAAGGATTATGATCACTAAATGCACTATAATTTATATTAAACTGGGATACACGCCTCTTAACGAAAAAAGAGACGAAAATGAAGTCAATGTAGGAGCAGCATCCTCGTCCTTTAAAGGTGGGAGGGACCGTCCTACCCCTACTGCTAGCAATCTTATCTATTGTATGTCTTAACCCATAGTCGCCTAGAAGACTGGTCAGCTCACTTCCCAGCAGCGTGTGCTCCAGATGGGGGCCATCCCTTAGAGGACAAGATGCCCAATCACCCTCAGCCGCCCTAAGGTGTGGGCACAAATGACAATTAAAATCGCCCACCAATATCAGTTGTGATTGAGCCAGCCCTTTACCACAAGTGTATTCCAGGCACCTATTTAATTCATTCAAGCTGCCTCTGCCCTGCTCATGTGACATTGCATTATAAAAATTCATTATAATAAGCCTAAAAGATTTGTTTGTAAATTTTAGTCCATGGACAACGCTTGACTCCCATGCCAAGGATTTCCACCTGCCCTGGATTCTTAAATCTATAAATATAATCAGTCCCCCCTTTGCTCTCCCCGAGCTCGATCTTATTGCCGCACATGCAAAGGTTTTATATCCTTCAATGAAAAAAGATTTCTCGGTCTCCCACGTTTCCTGTAGACAGATTATATTAAACTGTCTCACGTAGGTAAGCCATTGTGTATCCCCTAGTTTATTAGATAAACCCGCTACGTTCCATGAGATGATTTTCAAGTCGCCACCGTGGCTTATGCCCATATGCGTTTTGGGCATAATACTGGCCCCTCTGGTGGCTGATTTACCTGGGTGGTTTATATTCTGAGAGTCGGAGTCCCTGTTTCGCATTGGGGATGTTACAAGTGTACTCCCATATGACTCCGCCCTCCTATCTGCCTCCACTGTACTAACTGAGCAGATATCACTAAGACCACCACCCTCCTCCCTGGGAATTAGTCAATCAATATCATTCAGGTCTCTAAGTGGCACAAAAATATTAGTGGCTGCCACTACGCCTTCCTCCTCCCTTCCCCCAGCCAAAATTACTCTGTATTAGTTCAGTACTGGGGCCTGGTCTGTAAAAAAGTCCAATGGTAATGGTTTAATACAGGATTCTAAGGTAAATAAACCATTTGCATGCCCAAAAATCTCCTTTACCAACTCCGGGTATCTGAGTGTAATGATAATACAATCTCCTGTGAAAACTTTCCTCGACTTACCAAGCCAGGACACCCTCCTGGCCATCAAAATGTGTCGGTGATTTTTAATATTAAACCTAACATATTTGCCCAACCAGTGAGCCATTTTGTTAATTAACTGGGTGCCTGTCTCCTCCTGCTCCTGGTTGTGTCCTGGGACTCCTGCCAAGACCACTGTATAGGGGCAACTTGCTGGTGGTAGATCTATTACTAATTGCTCTCCAGAGGTGAGATATGGTGCTCTATTTGCTTTTCCTTTGAGTTGGGCACAATCGATACCTCCCCTAGATAGGTTTTGTCGGCCACCCCTATGTGCCTTATCTAACCCCTCCTCCCGCCTTCGGTCAACCCCATCATCCGTGTTCCTTTCAATTAACCTAGATCGTGTTGCTACTGCATTGGGATGGGAACCATCATTTGCTTGGTTCGCAGACCTGCTCCCGTTGTCAACCTGTTTGTGGTGACTAGTTCCACATTCTGATCGAGCCACCTGTTTCGTCTTTTTCACGTACTCTACCACCTCAGCCCCCCCCCTTAGATACAGGTGGACCCCCCAAAGGTTGCACAGACTGAACGCAGTGACACCTCCCCATAACCGGCAGGTTGGATGATGTACTTTTGGACATTTCCAACGATAAAAGTTTCTCCTCAATTAATGACAGTTTACTTAATAAAGGCGCCAGCAAAACAGAGACCATAGTTTCCAGTCTTCTCCACTGGTCTTCATTTCCAACGTCTATAGGCAGGATGGCATTTGGACATTGTTGTTTAAGATCCTCTGACAGCCCTTGGGATTCTGTCTCGACTGTAAGATCTTGATCTGGGCATTTAAAAGCGGGAGTTTGGCTCTAGGCTTCTGCTTAATTTTTGAACAACCCTCCTGGGACGCTTAACCAGGGGTTCCTTTACATTTTTACTGATGGAGATGTCTTCCCGCTTTTCCCCAGACTTTCCCTTAGGTGCTTTTTGGATCTTGTGGCCACTTCTCTTGACCTAGTTTCTGTTTGACTGATAGGACTGGTTACCGCGGGAGGTGAGGGAGACGGCAAAGAGACTACAGTCTGGTTATCCTTTCCACATAAAACCTCTCCTGCCCACCTTGCAGTTGCAGTTGTCTTAGTCATGCCCGTGCCTGTGCCATTTACGGGGCTCACTAGATGTACCACTGTGGCTGGTGATGAAAAGCCCCCCTGACCAATAGAGCAAGACGTAGAGCCAAGATCCTCATACACCAACAAAACATCAGGGTCTGTGTGGACGTTTACTGGCGACTTTGCCCGCCTTATACCACCTAATGAGGATCTTTTATTTGATACTACGTTGCCCAAAGAGAGTCTTTCCTCCGTTATCTGAATCTCATGCGATAGTACCGACTCCGCTCGTGTCAAAAAGGCATCCAGGGTTCCCACCACCCCTCTCCTCCCTGATGTGGTCCTGCTTTTAGGTGTTAAACAATTGGCCATTGTGCACTTTGTTCCTGCACCCGGTAAGAAAAATCAAACAGTACCTTTCTGGGCACAAGCACCAACACCTCCAATGGCAGATGACCGAGAATGGGCCCAGCCCAGCCTCGGCCGGTCTCGGACGGGCGCAGACGGGCCCGCCCTTGGTCCGGGCGCAGACGGGCCCGCCCTTGGTCCGGGCTTCGTCCGGGCGTGGCCCGCGCGCGTCCCGCGTTGCGGGAGCCCTGTGGAGCTTTTGAAGGCGCCTCCAGGCACGTGTGCTCAGCTGCGGCGGTGTCTGTGTGCCGCAAAGGAGCCTGGGACGCGTGGTCCTGTCCCGCTCCGCCTTGCGGACCCGTCGGTAGTGGCAGTGATGGCAGCAAAGGAATGAGGGCTTCCCTCAATCCAAAGTTATCATTTAGTAAATGCAATAAGGTAGTAAAATATTAGTCAATGGGAGAGATAGGCCTGGCATCAGTGAAAAATGACTTTAGCAGTTTTTCATTGCCAGTGTATGTAAAACTTACTTACACATGTCCTATGGCTTAAATACAATGCACCCTTCCCTATGAGCCTTTAGGGGCTACCGTAGGGGTGACTTACATGTATTAAAAGGAAGGTTTAGGCCTGGCAAAAGGCCCACTAGCCACATTTAATTTATGGGCCTGGGTTACATAGAGTACCATGTATTATGTAATTACAAGTAAATAAAATGCATCAATTATGTGTAATCAAATTTTACCATGTTTAAAGGTAAGAGCACTTTAGCATGGGTTAACAGTGGTAAAGTGCACAGAGTCACAATGCCAACAAAAATTAATTCAGCAAAACAGGAGGGGGTGAAGGCAAAAAGTTTGGATGAAGACTGTGCCAAGGAAGTCAGGTCTAACAACCAACAACAGTATGAAAGTGTTCAATATACTTCTCTGGAACTTTTAAGCACAGACATCAATTGATCATTCCTAAGAAGAGCACCTCTCTTTTGACAAATCAACCAAAACTCAGCACAGCTGAGAGAATAACCTTAACTAAGGCCTAACTTTAACCACTTGCTACTAGGCCCCTCCAATCCCTTTTTGATGTTTGAGGCAGTTTGCATTTAGCCTTCCATAACTTTTTCCAAAATAATAATGTTCAGCCCAAATTTGCGATGAGGGTGGTAAAGGTATCAAGTCAGTGCTTCATTTGAATGGTGATTGCAGGTGGAGCCCACCAGCACTCAATTTTCCAAGCTTTTTACACTTTGACTCAGAGCAGGAGAGATTAAAACACAAAGGGGAGAAAGAAAGAGGAAGAGAAAGCTGGAAAACATTGACAAAGGGAGAAAACAGGGATCAAAATAAACATGCAAGCGAAGATAAAGAGGCAGGTAATGTGTTGGTGGATGAAAGAGCATGAGGTGAAATCAAGACTATGCACCCTTGATACTCAGCACCCCTGATATTCGATAGCGCCAGCTGTGGGTTTCTAAGCAAAAGTTTGGCCACAAGCACTTATACTTTTACAAGTTAAGCACTGTATCCAGGGTTTGTGTACTCCCTTGAAGGGAACCGATAAAACAGCTGAAAGGTAGCAAAAGCTGTTTTTTTTTTTTTTTAAATTGTAAAAATGTGCGGTGCATTAAAGTATGTGATTTTTGAAAAAATGGTGTAAACAAGTTTACTGTTTTATGAATTCCCTCTGCTCAGTTTCCAGGAAAAGGCATAGTCATGAAAACACATTTTTTAACCTCATTTGCAATTTTCTATGTGATTTGTCCTATTTTTTGTGGTTTCTACCTACTTGGAGTTTGTGGTAGAAACAGATGTAATACCAGAGATGAACCCATGAAGATATACATTTCTGAAAAGTAGACAAAATTTGAAAATTCAACAAGCAGTCATTTGGGTCACTTGTGGTGTTCTCAAGTAAAATCGTTGACATCAAAATCTAATGAAAATAAATTGAAATAATAGAAATTTGTGACAATGTTTTCATCAGCAATTTTTCGCCCAGGTGGCTGATTTACAAAGGTAATATACCATTAAATCTATCAGGCTCTTCTGATAAGAATGATATACAGTGTTTGCTGGTTGTCTAAAACATGTAATAAACAGAGCTATCAACTTAGCTACAGCTTATAATGAGTTTTCATGGTATTACAATCATGCATAAATTCATAAGGTAAATTTAGAAGCCAGAAATACAGAGGAATGCAATTGATAATAACACATGTTCTCCTATTCTGTGTCCCCATTCTTCTATGGATAAAGATGCAGCCTCACGTGTGTGGCTGAGCCTATCGCCCACAAAAGAAAATGCCCCAAAATGCATCAAGGAAACATCAAGATTTTGCCTTTCAAATGAACCTATTCTGGTGATGTGGGTTTATCTGGTAGTTGGGCATGGGCTCAGCCAGTATCCAAGGAAACCTACCAACCCCAGACACTTATAAAAACTAAGCGATACCAAAGGGGATGATGGACTGAGCGTTTGAGCAAATCAAACACTCACCCCCAGTCAACTGATCTGGGTTTAATCCATCATCATTCTTTAGCTCACTCCACCACCCCAGTTCAGACATGGCCATATGCAAATCAGTCTGACCCTGTGCCTCATGGGAACAGTCCAGCCCGAACTGCCAAGCCATGTCTTCCCTGGACCGGAAACAAGCATCCTGGGACCGGTTTCGGGTTCATAACCCTCATCAGCCAGGCTATCTTGAATCCAGTGGCAAAGCGAGCAAGGGACCCACGTCTGGGCATACCCTGCCAACTTAGGGCGAACAAAGCGATACCAAAGGGGATGATGGACGGAGCATTTGAGCAAATCAAACACTCACCCCCAGTCAACTGATCTGGGTTTAATCCATCATCATTCTTTAGCTCACTCCACCACCCCAGTTCAGACATGGCCATATGCAAATCAGTCTGATCCTGTGCCTCATGGGAACAGTCCAGCCCGAACTGCCAAGCCATGTCTTCCCTGGACCGGAAACAAGCATCCTGGGACCGGTTTCGGGTTCATAACCCTCATCAGCCAGGCTATCTTGAATCCAGTGGCAAAGTGAGCAAGGGACCCACGTCTGGGCATACCCTGCCAACTTAGGGCGAACAAAGCGATACCAAAGGGGATGATGGACGGAGCGTTTGAGCAAATCAAACACTCACCCCCAGTCAACTGATCTGTGTTTAATCCATCATCATTCTTTAGCTCACTCCACCACCCCAGTTCAGACATGGCCATATGCAAATCAGTCTGACCCTGTGCCTCATGGGAACAGTCCAGCCCGAACTGCCAAGCCATGTCTTCCCTGGACCGAAAACAAGCATCCTGGGACCGGTTTCGGGTTCATAACCCTCATCAGCCAGGCTATCTTGAATCCAGTGGTAAAGTGAGCAAGGGACCCACGTCTGGGCATACCCTGCCAACTTAGGGCGAACAAAGCGATACCAAAGGGGATGATGGACGGAGCGTTTGAGCAAATCAAACACTCACCCCCAGTCAACTGATCTGGGTTTAATCCATCATCATTCTTTAGCTCACTCCACCACCCCAGTTCAGACATGGCCATATGCAAATCAGTCTGACCCTGTGCCTCATGGGAACAGTCCAGCACAAACTGCCAAGCCATGTCTTCCCCGGACCGGAAACAAGCATCCTGGGACCGGTTTCGGGTTCATAACCCTCATCAGCCAGGCTATCTTGAATCCAGTGGCAAAGTGAGCAAGGGACCCACGTCTGGGCATACCCTGCCAACTTAGGGCGAACAAAGCGATACCAAAGGGGATGATGGACGGAGCGTTTGAGCAAATCAAACACTCACCCCCAGTCAACTGATCTGTGTTTAATCCATCATCATTCTTTAGCTCACTCCACCACCCCAGTTCAGACATGGCCATATGCAAATCAGTCTGACCCTGTGCCTCATGGGAACAGTCCAGCCCGAACTGCCAAGCCATGTGTTCCCCGGACCGGAAACAAGCATCCTGGGACCGGTTTCGGGTTCATAACCCTCATCAGCCAGGCTATCTTGAATCCAGTGGCAAAGTGAGCAAGGGACCCACGTCTGGGCATACCCTGCCAACTTAGGGCGAACAAAGCGATACCAAAGGAGATGATGGACGGAGCGTTTGAGCAAATCAAACACTCACCCCCAGTCAACTGATCTGGGTTTAATCCATCATCATTCTTTAGCTCACTCCACCACCCTAGTTCAGACATGGCCATATGCAAATCAGTCTGACCCTGTGCCTCATGGGAACAGTCCAGCCCGAACTGCCAAGCCATGTCTTCCCTGGACCGGAAACAAGCATCCTGGGACCGGTTTCGGGTTAACTTCAGGGAAAAATGTCCCAAGTTAAACTAATGGTAGTGCAGTCGTAATAGAGTGAGACTGTGGCATTTCCACTGATTAATGTTTCTCGGTTGTCCCATCATGATTTAGTATTTGTGATATAGGAAGATATTTTTGGATTGGCCAGGCTGGGAATAGAATATCTGAGCTATTGTTAAAGGCCTCCAGATCTCATATGAAGCTCTCCTTGTATTAAGTTTGGTGGTAAAATAATAAATGTTATGTTATGTTAACTGTTATTTCTATAGCGCATAATCACCAGCAGGTCTCTTAGCGCTTAGAGAAGGTGGCCCAGACCACCGGCAGTCACCAAACACGCGTGGCAGATGATTAGATTGTGTCCAAAGCCTCCCTGAACAGGAGCGTTTTGAGACGTTTCCTGAAGGGGAGGAGTGCGCATTCCTTGCGGAGGCAATCAGACAGTTGATTCCAGAGCTGCGGGAGTAGGACAGAGAGGGCTCTGCCTCCCTTGGATACAGTTTTGAACCGTGGAATAGCCAAGAGGCAGCTCTCGGATGACCGGAGTTTACGGCCCGGCACATAATTCCCAAGGCGCTCCTTAATGTAGGCTGGGGCCTGGCCATAAATGGCTTTGTGGGCAATGCAGAGGCCCTTGAATTTTACTCTCTGCTTAATGGGGAGCCAGTGTAGCTTGCGCAGCAAAGGGGTCGCGTGAGTCCTTCTGGGAAGCCTGAAAATCAATCTTGCTGCATCGTTCATAGTCACCTGTAATTTGTTGGTAAATTTGTAGCCTACTAACCCTCCATACTCCATGGTCAGATGTGCCCCGAAGGAGTATACCCTGCTTTTGTATCACAGAACAGGGAAAATGGACAGTGGTTTACCAATCCTCCTGTGGGCATAGTTCACAGCTGGGGACCGTGTAGAGAACACCTGAGAACAGTGAGATTCTATATGGTAAATTAAGAAGTGTGATATTTCCACTTTACTCTGAGAAGTGAATATTCACAACAAATATTTGTATATACTACAATTTTGTACTTAACATCAACTTCCAGAACACTAGATGCAAGGCGATTACAGTGATTTTTGAAACACTTTAGCACAAGCGAAAGTTAAAACAAATTGAACACGACTAACATTTTAGTAGGAGCCTCCAAGAGCACTCAGATTACATTGAACTGCACAACCCTTAATAACATTAGACTGATCGCATGGTCAGTGGTGGTGAGTGAACCCTTCTTCTATCTACTGGTCAGAGATCAGGGGTAGTGTTATGAATTGATTATCAGAGTATTCCACAGAAAGTAAGAAAATCTACCAGTTTCAGTCTAAAACATGAAAACCGTCTCTCTCTGTTTAGTGGTGGGAAGTAAAGAGATGAAAACTGATGAGAATCAGCGCAGTCCAGTACATAAAGGAGTGAGAAATAAAGAATAAGAATGTCGATAGAAGAATAAATATGGTAATAAATACACTGCATTTAAAACACTCCCTTCCTTGCCCAAGAAGACAAAATATATCCCTCTCTGTACCCAACGAAGGCATCCTAGTGTACCAGTAAGAAGCAGAGTTCATGGAAATGCTCAGCCTGTGTTTCTTTGCTATTGCAGAGGCACTAATCAAACCCTGTAAGAACAGAGAGATGTAGCCTAATGGCTGGAGCTGCCGACTGCGGAGCTGGGGAACCAGAATCGAAAACTGGCATCTGCTCAACATTTCATGATTCAGCGCAAGTCCTTTAGGGCCTGATTTAGAGTTCGGCGGACAGGTTACTCCATCACAAACAGTCGTGGGCGGTGCAGGTAACAGCGGTGGGGTGGTGGGGCCGCGTAAGGGGGGATTTCGAGGGACGATGCAGAGGGAAAATTAAATAAATAATGAATTTTCCCTCAGCATCGTCTCTCGAAATCCCCCCTTACCCGGCCCCACTGCCCCACCGCAGTTACCTGCACCAGACCGCGGCTGATCACAAACGAGAGGAATATCCCATTTGCCGTATTCCAAATGAATCATATCCAGTGGCACTTGTAATACGGTGGACAGAGTAATCTGTCCAACGAACTCTAGATCTGGGCCTGAATCTCCACGTGCCTAAAAAAAAAAGAATGAAATTCGAACTTTGCGTTACATAAAACCGCAAAAAAAATGTCTGACATTTCAAGCTAATTGCGGACCAGTGGGCTTTGGCTGGATGTTGGGTAACAGCAGTGATACAAGGGATCTGAAACAAGACAAGGATGTTAATCAGCAAACTATCCTCATAGGACAATGTTCTTGGACCTCTGGCCTTCTAGCTGCCAGGTTTCCCAAGTAAACTAGCTGATCCAGAACATCCTGCTGCTGGTAGCCTGCTGATAATCTGTATCCCCAGCAGCAACTTCAGAGAAATGGTGATCAGTCTCTCTAAAAAAATGACTGTAAGCTGGAGCAAGTGCAAATGAATGGAATCTGTGAGAGGGAACCCCCAAGCATAGCTTCACTGGATCAGGGGTGATCAGGGGGTCAGAAATAGGAGAGGGTTATAAAGCATAGAGGACCACGAAACAAGGAGACTCTTCTTTTAAAGGAAGAAAGCCTAACTAACCTATGCTCTCAAGAATGGAAACCAGGTGCATGTCTTGGAAACAGGAGTAGTCTTAGCAGGTCATAACAAGCACTGAAGATGTTACTGAGCCCTTCAGTGAGAGCAGCAACGCTGAGACCTCCAGTGAGAGCAGCAACGCTGAGACCTCCAGTGAATGGGGCTGCAGGAGAAAGGCTCCCAGGTGAGAACATCAGTCTGCTCATCTTTACTTTGCATCTTTCCTTTCAACTTCCCTTCACTCCTATCACCTCCCTTACCATGGAAAGGGCAATTTCTTAGTCGCATATCTTCTTTGGAAAGATAAGCCTTTGATTGTTCTTGCCCCTTGCTTACTCAACCTTGGCACACATGAGGATGTGAAGTGTGTGAGTGGTGGCACTGCCAAAAGAAAACCAAAAGAAAATAAATTATTTAAAAACGAAGAGTGAACAAACTGAAAGGGGTATACAACACAAATTCAATAAAGTTTGAGCACAGGCCACAAAAGCTTTTTCTTAGCTCGCCTAGCCAAAAACGAGGTACACGTGATTCTCAGAAACTTAAAATGTAAAGAGATTTTATATGCACTGCGGTGTACAAAAGAAGAATGTTAATTATTTTATTAGAAGTGTATCTTACACTGATCCTTTCTGAACATTAAATATTGATGTATTCAGATTAAAAAAACTAATTTTCAAACAGAAGGCATGATATGCAAATGTTCACAAACTTGAAGACATATTTAAAATTATTGATAGAATTTGACTGCTAAGGGGTTCAAGTAAAAAGCCCTTTTGCTTCAGCATACCGTGGAATTCGCAAAATCACAAGTTTTGCGACCACAAAAGGGCTTTTCTTGATGTACAACAGTCCTTTTACGAGTCAGAAAATTATTTTTGATTGGTAAAAGGGCTTTTGCAACACGGTCCAAGTATGAAAGGGGCATCCAAGAGTCGGAGAGGAATGTATCAATGGTTTGTGACAGCAGTTGTAGTCGCAAATCATTGATCAGATACCAACACCTCAAAAGAGGTGGTATCTGATTCTCAAAGGCGAAGGATAATCCCCTGCCTCTTTGTAAGTCTTCAATCAAGTTTCAGGGAGAGTTGGCAGTATTTTTTTTAATCGCAGTCCTGTTTTCTTTAAAGAAAACTGGCTGCATTTAAAAAATAATGCTCTCTTTATTTAAACGCTATCACAGCCATGGTGGTCTTTTGACCCTTGCAGGCTACCATTGTTTTCGGAGCTCCACTGAAGGCAATGGAGTGGACCAGGGACAATAATGTCTGGCACAGACCTTCTGCCCTGACATTCCACTTTTTAGTTTCTCCCTGTTTATTTTAGAATATTGTACCATCAGTTGGTAAAACGTTGTAATATCATTATAGCCCTTCTGCAGGCTACAATGCTTATCATTATGATTATTATTATTATTAGTAATAGTAGTAGTAGTTGTTAGACCTGACATCCTTGGCATGGTTTCCCCCCCCAATCATGTTGCCATCACTCCTCCTGGTTTGCTGCATGGTGAGCAAAACAATGATGGATTTAACCCAGATCTCTTGACTGGGGGTGAATGTTACGATTTGTCGAGCATTCCGTCCATCAATTGTGTGTCTTTTGCTTTCTCGCCCTAAGTGCGCCGGGTATGCCCAGACACGGGTCTATGGCTCACTGTGCCACTGGATTCAAGCTATCCTGGCTGATGAAGGGTGAAACCCCGAAACCGGTCCTAGGATGCTTGTTTCCGGTCCAGGGAGGACTTGGCTTGGCAGTTCGGGCTGGACTGTTCCCATGAGGCACAGGGTCAAGACTGATTTGCATATGGCCAGGTCTAAACTGGAGTGGCATGGAGAGCAAAAGAATGATGCATTTATCCCAGATTTCTTGACTGGGGGTGAATGTTTTGATTTGTTCTGCATAATGTCCATCAATTGTGTGTCTTTTGCTTCCTCGCCCTAAGTGCGCCGGGTATGCCCAGATGTGGGTCCCGGGCTCACTGTTCCACTGGATTCAAGCTATCCTGGCTGATGAGAGGTGGAACCCTGAAACCGGTCCTAGGATGTTGTTTCTGGTCCACGAAAGACCTGGCTTGGCAGTTCAGGCTGGACTGTTCCCATGAGGCACAGGGTCAATACTGATTTGCATATGGCCAGGTCTAAACTGGGGTGGCATGGTGAGCAAAAGAATGATGGATTTAACCCAGATCTCTTGACTGGGGGTGAATGTTTTAATTTGTTCTGCATTCCATCCATCAATTGTGTGTCTTTTGCTTCCTCGCCCTAAGTGCGCCGGGTATGCCCAGACGTGGGTCCCGGGCTCACTGTGCCACTGGATTCAAGCTATCCTGGCTGATGAGAAGTGAAACCCCGAAACTGGTCCTAGGATGCATGTTTCCAGTCCAGGGAGGACCTGGCTTGGCAGTTTGGGCTGGACTGTTCCCATGAGGCACAGGATCAAGACTAATTTGCATATGGCCAGGTCTAAACTGGGGTGGCATGGTGAGCAAAAGAATGATGAATTTAACCCAGATTTCTTGACTGGGGGTGAATGTTTTGATTTGTTCTGCATAATGTCCATCAATTGTGTGTCTTTTGCTTCCTTGTCCTAAGAGCGCTGGGTATGCCCAAACGTGGGTCCCGGGCTCACTGTGCTACTTGATTCAAGCTATCCTGGCTGATGAGGGGTGAAACCCAAAAACTGGTCCTAGGATGCTTGTTCCCGGTCTGGGGAGGACCTGGCTTGGCAGTTCGGGCTGGACTGTTCCCATGTGGCACAGGGTCAAGGCTGATTTGCATATGGCCAGGTCTAAACTGAGGTGGCATGGTGAGCAAAAGAATGATGGATTTAACCCAGATCTCTTGACTGCGGGTGAATGTTTTGGTTTGCTTTGCATTCCGTCCATCAATTGTGTGTCTTTTGCTTCCTCCCCCTAAGTGCGCCAGGTATGCCCAGACGTGGGTCCCGGGCTCACTGTGCCACTGGATTCAAGCTATCCTGGCTAATGAGGGGTGAAACCCCGAAACCAGTCCTAGGATGCTTGTTTCCGGTCCAGGGAGGACCTGGCTTGGCAGTTCGGGCTGGACTGTACCCATGAGGCACAGGATCAAGACTGATTTGCATATGGCCAGGTCTAAACTGGGGTGGCATGATGAGCAAAAGAATGATGGATTTAACCCAAATCTCTTGACTGGGGGTAAATGTTTAGATTTGTTCTGCATTCCGTACATCAAATGTGTGTCATTTGTTATTGTTGGCATTAAGCATAGTAAAATTGGCTTGCACTCTTTTGGCACATTTAATTTACCTATTACTTGTTTTGTTACAGGGGGCTAGTTTTGCAGCAGTGCTGAGATATCGGCCCCCTGTAACAAAAGTGGCCCGAATGGCCCCGTTCCTGGGGCCATTTGAGCAGCAATCTGCGAGGGTTGGTTGCTGTTGTATGTTCCTAGTAAAGTGGTACTGCACGTACTCAGGGTATGTGAATTAAATGCTACTAGTGGGCCTGCCGTACATATTGTGACACTCTCTTAAGTAGCCTTTTAAAACACGTCTCAAGTCTGCCATTGCAGCCAGTGTGCATTTTTAACAGGGGTGGCTCCTCTGCTAAGTGGGAAGAGCGTCGCCCCATTGCTCTTTGAGCAGGAAAAATAAAATGATAATAACACAGTTATTATCATTTTATTTCTTGCAGGTTCGGGGCTTGGTTAGGGCGGGGCAGGGCTGGTGGCACAGGGTAAGGAGGTGTTTGTACACTCCAAGTGCGCATGACTGTCTCGGGCCGGCCAAACAGTCATTTGCACTTTGCATGCTTCCCAGCAGGCTGCATTACACAGCCTGGTGGGAAACATGCCCAGGCCCCCAGTCCCCATCTGAGTGCCGATCCACAGCGCTCAGACCAATCACAATGCTGCATTGTAGCATTGTGATTGGCTTAGTGGAGCTTGGGTGCTTCCTGGTTCTGGGACTCGGCGGAGGAGTGAAGGAGAGACGCAGCCGGCGAAAGAGGTAAGTGGTATTTTTTATTATTTTGTCCCCCCCTCCACCTCCATCCCCTCCACCCTCACTCCCTGCCAGCCTCTACTGATTTTTAAAACGTAATTTTGGGCTGGTAAAATAAACCTTTTGCCAGGCTTAAAGCTTTTTTTAATGCAAATAAATCACTCCTAGGGTAGCCCTGGAATAGCTCATAGGGCAGAATGCAATGTAGTTAAAAAGTTGTACATGAACTTTTTGGTTTTACATGTCCTGGTAGTGAAAAAGTCTTACATTTCTTTTGAACTAATCTAAGGCCTATCTCTCCCACATGACAACATTGAGTTAGCTCATTACATTTACTAAGTGATAACATTGTTTGGGAAAAGGTAGAAATGTCATGTTTGGTCTCTGATGAATTGTAATCTAAAACCCTCTTTAATGGTAATGTTGGGTTTTACACAATTCTGAAAATGCCTCTTTTAGGAAGTTGGCCTCTTCTTGGCCTAACCATTTGGTGCCTACAGCCTGTTTCCTGGGTCACATGAATAGGTGTAGTTGGCAGTTGTCCTTTGTGTATTCCTCCCAGACGGTATCAAAAGGGGGACTAGTTGTTGGCAGAATGGGCCATCCTGACCTGATGGGAGGGATGGAGTTTTCACCTACCACACTTGCACTTCAAAGGAGCTGTCTCAGCCTACAAACAAAAAACTTCACAATAGCCTTTTGTGACTCCAGACATCCTAGGACCACGGCAGAGGTAGGAAAGAAATTCCAGGACCAGATGTGGGAGTAAGTCTAGAGGTTTCTCCTACTGCAAAGCCAGCACCAGGTATAAATACTGAATTCTATGACCAATTCTTCTTAAGATCACTTCTTGGCTTGTGGAAAACTCAGAGGAAGGACTGCTCTGCTTCCTGCTGCTAGAAAGACTGCCCTGCTGCCCTGTTGCAAGAAGGATCGCCCTGCTGCCTGAAGAAAGAAGACTGGACCCAGAACCACCAAAGGGACCCCAATGGCTAGCTGATTGTCTTCCTGTTCTGAGCTACAGGGACATAGACCTGTCCTGCATATGACCAGCTGCTCAGACTCAACTGGACCTGCCTGTGCCCTGCTGCTGGCATCTCCTAGAGTGAGTCCTTATGCCCAAGAGGTGTCCTCCCCAGGTGGTGGACCCTTGGCTGGCATCAGGGTGCACTCCTCATGGCCCAACTGTGGGTTCCCTCAGAACCAACACAGCGTGACGCAACACAATGCATCTCGACGAAGGACCTCACAACGCAGCACCTCGCACCTCATGATCAAAGGCCTCATCGGGCCTGATGCAACAGAATGCATCGTGACGCAGGATCTCGCATCGCAGCACTGCACAGCTCCTGATCGGCGGCCTCCTGGGAACTGATGCAGCACAATGCATCTCGACGGAGAAACTTGTATCTCAGTCTAAGTAGAACCAGGTTCACTGTCCAGCAGACCGAACTAATCCATGCACCTGGCCTTCCCTCCATCACTGTCGACTTGAACTTGTGACTTTATCCCAGTCCGGCGCAAGCAGATAACCACAGTTGGTGCTTTGCACTTTTTGACACTAGTTTAACTAAAACTTTGAAAATTGCATATCTCCAGTTCTACTGACTGGATTTTTGTAGTTCTGATATTATTCAATTTATTAATATGGTCTCTATTTTTCTGAATTTGTGAGGGATTTTTCTTGTGTTTTGTTTTCACTTGATTATTGTTTGATTGCTGCATAAATACTTTACACATTTCCTCCAAATGAAGTCTGACTGTATTTTTGCCACCCTACCAGAGGGTAAAGCACAGGTTAATTTAGTGACTGTTGTGGTTCACACTGACAAGGATGGTGATTGTTGCGTGAGTAGGGCCCATACCCCCCTCCTCCAAAAACCCAAATTCTCACATTAGTAGTCGTAGCAGTAGTAATAGTAGTAGCAGTAGTAGTTATAAAAATCACCACTCCCTAAAAGGTTTCATGCAGCCATGAAAATCAGCAAGAAACACAAAACAAAACATTCCAAAGGACATTGTATTAAAGTGCGAGGCACGGTGAAGGCTCAGATACTTTCAAACCAGCACATGATTTGGTGTGTTCCACTCTGTATGAGAAATTTCCTGACTGTGGGTGGTGTTCATCTCAGCGGGGGATATCAGTTCCAGGCACATTGTGCTAGACTTCATATTAAAAAGTCATCATTCTCAAGCTCAAACAGTGACTCACCAATCTTGGGATACTTTAATGTTGGTCTCTTCCATTCTAGCTCACAAACAACAGAGTCCAAGCTATTTACTAAGCCCTTACGTTAACTGGTGCGGGGATTCTGCTCATACACAGAACTATGCACAAGAAAACAGGACCTCAGTAAATTGGGGTGTACCTCCTATCACCTTAGTACCCAAAATCTCAACCGACTAGCAATAGTGTCTCATTCGGTCTCCTACAAATATCAAGAAGCTACGAATGTTTAGACAACCCAGAACACGAGCACTCCCGACTCACCTCAGAGTCGGGGGAACATGACACTCTTTCGCTCTCACGTACTTGTCCACAATAAAAATAATCAGAGTCACTAAATAAGTTCAAAATGTTTATTTTGACTATAGTGATTCATAAAACAGTATGCGAACCACAACTAGCAGCAAAATGCATAAGGCAAGAATCATTAGCATTGTTACAATACCATAGAATATAAAAGGAGTCGTCATTTTCTAAAGACTGTGAAAAAGGCTAAATAACTGGGCCTAATCACCCTCCCCACGGCAGTAAGAAGTTATTTTATATAGCAGAAGATCTCTAGGCCTTATTAGCAGACCCCTACCTGAAAGCCTAAACCCAAAGGTTTACATCATAGGAACAGCAGCGCTCAGCTCCATGGAACGCCTTTCTTCGAGTGTGTTTCAAAAACATGCAACCACTTTATATCAAAGCACGATTCTTCCACATTGCAGCTGTTGGTAACATGGTTTGTCTAGGTAATAGGGACTGACCAGAACAGAATAACAAGAGACATTGTTGACCGACCTTGCACATTATGTTCAGACAGAATTGAAGGGAAGGCCGAGAACGTGAAAAACAATCTGTTATCATGTACAGGGCAGAGGCAAAGTGTCGCGAAAACAAACGCTTAGCAGAGGCGTGCGCAAAAGCAGCAGCATAGGGCAAGCAAACTCATGCTAACTTAACAATGCCGACAATGTATCTAAGGGCTATATAACCCCATATAACACCCTCCCCCTGGTAAGTCAGTAGGACATAGACAGAAGAACAAAAACAGAGTTCAAAAGGTCAGGCATTGTTTAAAATATTGGTGAGGGACTTTCTAAAAAAAAAAAAAGGTACATTGAGCTTGAAAAAAAGAGTCTGTATGTCAGACAGTGGAGTAGGGACGACCCTAGCAGTCAATCCATAAAGGTTTGGGTGCAAAGGAATGCAATTCCTTCCAATAGTTCATCATTGTCATTGGTGGAAAAAAATGAAGACATCCAATTGAGTAAGTCGAAGGAACAATCATGTTCCTCACAAACAGGAGCATCCAGAAATAGAAAAGGCAAACTTGCGTGATATTCAATTAAACTTAGTTGTAGGAAAGTCTGCGCAGCCGCAAAGATATCCCATTGATCCAAGATTTCAAGTAAAGCTGCATGTGTCATTTGACCATCTATGGAACAGACCACGTCATGCGTCTCTAAGGGACCCATCAACCGCCTGAAATCAGGGATTGGACACCATGTGTTTGATAAGCAAAGTTCCATCGCCCAGGAGAAATTACACCGTTTGCAATGAAGCACTGGTTGCACGCAAGTAAAGTAGGCAAAGCGGAATGTCAAGTTGTAACTGACGCCAAGCGTTGCTAAAGGCAAGCATCCAAAAGCCTCATACAGGCGATTACGGTACAGATGAAGCTGGTCCGGTCTGTGCAGAGCCACAAAGTGAGCAGCCATTACTAAGCACAAGAAGAAGAAGCAGGACACCAGCTGCCAGCGCTAATATTAAGGGGAACCCTCCGAAGAAGCTGGAAAACACAGAATGAACAAAAGCCGGTATTACCCCGAATATAGTTTGAAAGGAAGAGACCAGGCCAGATCCCACACATTCAAAAAAATGGGTAAGGCCTGTCGTATCAGATGCATTAAACACTTGGTGAATCAGTTCCCCAAGATGAAGTGGGAGGTTAGTGCTAAGAAGCGACTGTATCTCACTAGAGGTCCGAGCCACCTGCAATATGAATGTTTCACGGGCGGAAGTGAGGGCCACCTCCTGTTGGAATAAAAGGGCTTTGAGTCTGCTCAACTTGTTGAACTCTGTTTTCAAAGTCGGAATGGAAGGCCAAAGCGAGGAATCTAAACTCCCATGCGGGGCGGGAAAGGACATTGCTACAGCAAGTTACGCACTGGGAAACAGTTACCAAGTATGGGACACCCGCCCGCAAACCACAGCAGTCTTGATTGTTTAAAATGAGATAGCTGCCGTTAGTAAGCAATGTAAAGACAGGCATGATGGATGGTACTGGGGTCCCTTTCAAAAAGCAATCTAGATTGGGCACTGACACGTTACACTCGCCGTGCAACTTAACGTGTTTGCACACAAGAGAGTGACCCAGTACTGAATCACACTCCTCCCCTGTGAGGAAAACTTCTTTATCCTCCCTCAAACACCGATAAGCAAATTCATGCAGAAAAGCAGTGCCAAGCGGTTCAAAGCAGCCAACAGGAAAGTGTTGCATACATGATTAAAACTGAAATAGTGAAAAGGACAAAGTGATAACGCCATGAATTAACCAAACAGCAGAGTCCGTTTCCGCTACGGAGAACGGCAAAGGCTCCAAATGTTCAATATGTAACAGCGTGTATACAGCATCTTTCATGGACATAAACTTCTGTTTATCAGTCAGGTTAAAAGGCAAAAATAAAGCGGTGGCATTTAAATAATCCCAAGGCACTTTACGCATTTTTAGTGTCTGCAATGTCCAAGCAAATTGCATGACCGACCTTAACTGATTCTGACCATGATATAACACAGAAACATCACTTTGCACAATATCTATTACAGAAGAAACAATATTGTCGAAGGTGTAAATGCGTGAAGAAAGCGTGTTAATGCTGTTGTCCACTACAGCAAGGACTTTTTCCAAGTTTGCCTGGTCAATTTGATGCAGACGGAAGGCGGCCTCCATCTGTGAAAGTTTCCAAATTTCATTATAAGAGGCATAAAGAAATTTCTGGGCCCTTGGATTACGTGGGCCTAGGAGAAAATCAGACAAATCAATATCATTCGATAAGATGGAAAGGTGCTGTTAGACAGATGCCAGGGGAGAGTGTTCTAGCCACTGCTGGCACAATTTACCTACCGAGTATGTAGTCACAGAATGATGAGGTGGATAACGAAGATCAGGCTTAGTCTGAATGAAACCCGGTGTAACATTATAGAAACACAACTGGCATGCATTAGCATTAGTCTGCCACAACAACCATCCTAATGGATCAATTTCAGAAACATTGAAAGGAGGCATTTTGAAGGAGAGCCTGCAAAGCCTCAATGGTGTAGTTATTATATAACCGCCAATCATTATATTCAGCTAATGATGGAATTGAGGGGGTTTTCAGGTTTTTGACAGTTGCAAGGCCATAACAGGATGTTTGGTAAATGAATCTATTTAAAAACAGCAATTGAGTTGGGATCAGGCAAGCACGATGTAATGCCCTCAGTGCCCTGAACCTGCCATGGCTTTGTGCACCAGATTGATTTTAAATCTATAGTCTGTTTCCAATAGTCATAACCATGTGTGGCCAACTGTGTTCTAAACGAGTTGGCGTAAATTAGTTTAGTGTGGGATAACAGGTACTTTGATTTGGTGGATTTTTGAAGCCGAAAAATATAGGATTCAGGATTAGTCAAATCATAATCTGAAAAATAGGCGAACTTATTTCTAAGAGTTTTAGAACTCCCTTTTAAGAGAGTGGGACAATGTTCCCATTGGGTAAAATTAAAAACAGGTCTCATGGTGTTTGTTTTGTGTAAAAAATGATGCCCATAATGTTGATAGCAAAAGAGATCACCATAATTGGCAGAATTTAAATACAAATCTTCAGCATCAAAGGCAGCATAATATTTTAAGTCTGAAAACAATGCATGAACTGCCTGCACATCCCAATCATCCGAATGTATGTACCGTGTCACCACATCTCCTAATGAGACGCGAAATACGTACGGAACTCTAAAGACCTCAGTCGGGCCATGGATTTCATAAGCTACTTTGTCCCAAACGATGCCATGGGGAACTGGGAAAGCTGAAATGTTCACAAAAGACTTGTCACGTTTCATGATATGGGACGATGTGTGAGGAGCCAAAGTTCCATCGACCATTTTTACTGCAGAGCATTCAGGGAGATAATGGCCATTTATAAGTAAAAAGAACACTGTCACAAATCCAATTGACATGAAGAGAAATATCAGGATAAGCACCAACCAAATGTAGGTCCATGGGGGAACGAAGTATGTCTTTTTGAACCAGGAGTAAAAGATATGCGACTTAGACTTAGGTGCATCAGGCAAACTGGATGATGAGGAGGACGAGGCAGAAGAAAGGTGTGCCGGTTCTCCTTCACAGGCACTCACTGGACTTGGAAGCAAAGGTGAAAGCGTTGAATCCTCCATTTGCACACGTGGGCTAGATGGTATCTCACACACGGAATCAGTAGCCGGAAGAGGACACACAAGATCCATAGCAGAAGAAGATTGTTGCATAGGCTGAAGATCAATTACAGTGTCCATCATATGAGCAGACATTCTTGTGGCAGCAGGTGACGACAAAGTTAACGGTGCTAAAGATATTGCGTTGCATGAAACTGCAGGTGTCACACTATTCAGAATCGGCCACACAGTGTAACTTGACATTGTCCACTGAGATGTATCTGTTGTCTATGCGACCTGGCAACGGTGGTAGAATGACAGTACGAGTACCCTTCAGTCCAAGTACAAAAACCGGAGCGCGATAAGAGGGACCAAATTCTTTTTTGTTTTCAATCTTCTCCCGCACTAGATCTCCAACTTTAGGAAGCCAACCGGTAACAGGAATCAGTTGTGCATCAGCAGGCGAAGATGGTAAATGCTCAGTTTCCAGAGTATCATGGGACTTTTGTAGATCCTGTAACATAGCAGAATGATTATCTACGTCAAACTTAGAGGCAGCCGCCACAATGTCCAGACCATCAAGGTCAGGAACAAACATGTGAAAGCCAAAGAGCATTTCGTAAGGGGTCCGCCCACCCAGAGATCTTCTAGGGAGATTATTTAATGCACGTTGGACCCCATGCAAGTGGGACAGCCAGTCCCTGCCAGTACCTAAGACTCTAGCTGTCAAGGATTGCTTTAAGTCACGGTTCATTTGCTCCACAACTGAATTGCCCTCAGGCCAAAAACTGCACCCGTACCCCCAACGACTTCATCGCATCCTTGTAAGCCTTAGAGGCAAACGCCGGACCTTGGTCAGAATGGAAGGTACCACAGGCAAACATCCCGATAAAGACACGCAAATCCCTGATGACATTTCGAGCGTCAGCACTACGTTGTGGCCATACCCACAGGAATCGAGTGCACGAATCAACCGCAACCAAGATATACTTGTATGCAGTATCAGAAGAAAGAGGACCGCAGTGATCAAGATAGACACAGCCAAAAGGTCTATTATTATTAATTATTATTATTATTATTATTATTATTATTAATTAGCATTTATAGAGCGCATGGCTACCCAAAGGCATCCCAGCGCTGGCGGCAATTAGGGCTAATAAGGGAAGGCTAGCAGGTACTGTTCTGGAATAGCCATGTTTTAAGACCCTTCCGGAAAGAGAGATGGGTAGTTTCATGGCGGAGATTGAGAGGAGGGAGTTCCACAGTCCAGCTATGTTATATGAAAAGGAGCGGCCTCCACTCCGCTGCCTGTTGATTTTAGGAATACAGGCTAGATTTAAATTCTCCGAGCGAAGAGATTTCCTGGGGAGGTAGGCGGTGATCAAATGCTGATTGATTCTGGGGCCTGTGCCCATAAGGGTCTTATGAGCAGTACATAAGGCTTTAAAGGAGATTCTTTCCTTTATTGGTAGCCAGTGAAGGGCTTTCAGACTGGGGCTAGCTGACTGCCTGCTACTGCAGCCTGTCAGAAGTCGTGCTGCGCAGTTCTGGGCCACCTGGAGTTTCCTTAGGGTGGACTTTGGGGCTCCCAGATACAATGAATTACAGTAGTCCAGCCGCGAAAGAATCAGGGCCTGGACTACTATTTTCTTCGCTTCAGTGGGTAATAGGGGAGGACTTTCCGTAGTTTCCTAAGGATGCCGTGACACGCCCCGTCACTGCCACTGCCTGCTGGTCAAATTTAAGTGAGTCATCCAGCCACACACCGAGGCTCTTGATCTTGGACTTCGGAATTGGAGGGGCACCCAGGCACTGAGGCCATGATAGTGTGGGAGTTAGCTTGGCAGTGTTGCCCACATACATGATTTCTGTTTTTTCTCCATTCAGTTTAAGGCAGGAGTGTTGCATCCAGGTGGCTACCTTTCCTAGGCAGAGCTCCAGGTCTGCAGGATCAGTCCGAGGATGATTAAGAGATATCACCAGCTGAGTATCATCCGCGTAGGTGACCACTTTGATCCCAAATGGCTGGATGACCTCCGCTAGTGGCCTCATATATACGTTAAATAACGTAGGACTTAGGGAGGATCCCTGGGGCACTCCATAATTCAGAGGGAGAGGGCTAGAAATGGATTCCTTCGAAAAGACCTGAAAAACTCTGCCATTAAGGAATGATTGAATCCAGGAGATAGCACTTCCTGCTACCCCGATTCTCCTTAGCCGTTCAATGAGAACATTGTGGTTGACTGTATCAAATGCCGCACTGAGGTCCAGGAGGACAATGGCCGCCACTCCTCCCTGATCCACTATCCTCCTAGCTTCCTCAACCACAGCCGTTAGTGCGGATTCCGTGCCATGTTGTGGGCGGAAACCCGTCTGAGATTGGTGAAGTAGTTCATGGGTTTCTAGGAAGGCTGATAGGGTAGAATTTATATGTTTTTCTAAGATCTTACTAAGCAAGGGAAGGAGGGATATGGGCCGGTAGTTACTCAGTGCTTCTGGGTCCAGGCTAGGTTTTTAAGTAGTGCTTTTACCATAGCATGCTTCCATATCGATGGCACGAGTCCATTGGTAATGGACATGTTAAGCACCTCCTGGATAGCTGGAAAAATCACACCTTTAGCCTTAAATAGGATATGTGGAGGGCGGGGTCTAGAGGGGATCCAGATTTTATTTTGGCAAAGATTTTAACAAGAGTCTCCATATCCAAGAGAGGAAATTCCTCCAAGGTGGGAGTAGCTGCTACCACTACTCCCTGATCCTGTTGCCCAGCTACTTCCATCAAGGGAATATCTAAATCACTAGGTAGTGGGGATACAGGGAGGGTCTTATAGATAGCTTGTATTTTTCCCTGAAAGTAACTCTCGCCAGTTCGTTACACTGTCCCTTGGATGAATTTCTAGGGATATCATGGAGAGAGGGCTCAAGGAGGGATTTAGTGATTCTAAAGATTTCTTTGGGTGCGTTAGATGCTGCTTTAATTTTATCCTCATAGTAGGATGACTGCGCCCTTTTAATTTCCACTTGGTATTGCTTTATGGCTTCTCTGTAAGTATGTTTTGTGCTTTCGCTGAAATCTTTCCTCCAAATCCTCTCTAATTGTTTACATTTTTGTTTGAGCGATCTAAGCTGGGGTGAGTACCATGGGGAAATATTTTCTCTCACACTATGATTAATTTTTTTTTCGGAATGACTTTATCCAGTGTAGATTCTAACCAGTGGTTGAGTGCCTCAGCTGCCGAGAGAGTGTCAGTCTCAAAATTAGGTTTTGTATTAAGAAGTTGTGTTGACCATGTCTCAGCGGAAAGCTTGGACCATGGTCGGATTTTCGCCGACTTATGCTCCTTAGCTTTGCAGTGAAGGGGGAATTTTAGCGAAAAGGGATCATCAGATGATCAGTCCATGGTAACGGGATAGGAGTCTCTACTGTCAACTCCAAAATATTGGTGAACACTGGGTCCAAGGTATGACCCTTTATGTGCGTTGGTGCATTAACTTTTTGTACAAGTTGTATTGCGGCAAGATCTTGCATCAGCTCAAATGCCTCTCTTTACTAGGGTCCTCAAAATGAAGATTTAGGTCCCCTATCAAAGTAAAGTTACTGGCTGATTTTGCTAGTGCCGCTGCCACTTCTGGGAGTGAGCTAAAGAAAGGGCCCCTGGGCCCGGTGGCCGATAGATAAGAATTCCCGTGAAAGATAGGGTAGCTGATAGGAGAGAGAGAAAAAAGACTCTCACAGTTAGGTACTAGGTTAGGTTTGGTTCTACAATTGAAAATATCTTTGTAGATTATGGCAACGCCACCACCTTTTTTCCCACTCGATCATTATGCTGGATATTATAGCCTGGGGGTAGCGTACAGACCACATCGGGGGCTGAGTCTTTGTGCATCCATGTTTCTGTTAGGAAGAGGGCATCCGGCTTCCTATCCTCAATGAGCATTTTCAGCTCTCCCCAGTGTTTAGGAAGGGACCTACAATTGAGTGAGAACATTTTGTAGGTTGTAAATGCAAGGTTCTGTCTGTGATGTCCCAAACTGCTATTCAGTGTAAAAGGGCATTTTGTACAGGAAGAGTCCCCCTGACCTAGGGACATAGAGTGGAGGCAATCTGTTTTGTCCAGGTCCCTAAGCTCTCTAATTTGCAAAGAGGTATACATCACTTTATGGGAGGATCGTGGGACAGGGTTTCTGGCCCCTGGTCCCGGACGGGCTCGGACGGGCGCAGACGGGCTTGCCTTAGGCGCGCCTTCAGCGCGCCAGCGGCGCGCCCGCTGCGCGCGTCCGCTGCGCGTCCGTTCTCCCCCTGCCTTTAAAAGGTCCAGCCCGGAAGAACATCAGCCTGGCCCCGCCCCACTCCGCCTCCTGCTCCCGCGCCCCTCCACACAAACGGAAACCGCGGTGGACCGGAGGGCGCCGGGAGTATAATGCAAGTCCCCAGTAAGTAAGTACACCGTTCAAACACAGATTCCCACAAGTGACAAAAACGGGTTAAGAACAGTAATTTAAAATTAACTAAAAACAGTGAGTACGATAATAAAAAGAGAGCTGCTCGTGTGCAAGAGGATAGAGCGCTAGCCAGCCACTACCTCATAGCCCGCTTGTCGCTGCGCGTCCGTTCTCCCCCTGCCTTTTAAAAGGTCCAGCCCGGAAGAACATCAGCCTGGCCCCGCCCACTCCGCCTCCTGCTCCCGCGCCCCTCCACACAAACGGAAACCGCGGTGGACCGGAGGGCGCCGGGAGTATAATGCAAGTCCCCAGTAAGTAAGTACACCGTTCAAACACAGATTCCCACAAGTGACAAAAACGGGTTAAGAACAGTAATTTAAAATTAACTAAAAACAGTGAGTACGATAATAAAAAGAGAGCTGCTCGTGTGCAAGAGGATAGAGCACTAGCCAGCCACTACCTCATAGCCCGTTTGTCGCTGCGCGTCCGTTCTCCCCCCTGCCTTTTAAAAGGTCCAGCCCGGAAGAACATCAGCCTGGCCCCGCCCCACTCCGCCTCCTGCTCCCGCGCCCCCTCCACACAAACGGAAACCGCGGTGGACCGGAGGGCGCCGGGAGTATAATGCAAGTCCCCAGTAAGTAAGTACACCGTTCAAACACAGATTCCCACAAGTGACAAAAACGGGTTAAGAACAGTAATTTAAAATTAACTAAAAACAGTGAGTACGATAATAAAAAGAGAGCTGCTCGTGTGCAAGAGGATAGAGCGCTAGCCAGCCACTACCTCATAGCCCGTTTGTCGCTGCGCGTCCGTTCTCCCCCCTGCCTTTTAAAAGGTCCAGCCCGGAAGAACATCAGCCTGGCCCCGCCCCACTCCGCCTCCTGCTCCCGTGCCCCCTCCACACATAGCTGTGTTTGTGGCGGACGTGGGACTGTAGAAGGCTTGATTTGTTGACAAACATCACAGCAAAGAACATAGTTACGAGTCTGTTTATATAAACCACGCCACCAATAACATTGCTGAAGAATAAAGACTGTTGCCGACACACCAGCATGTGCCGAAGCAATGCCGTCGTGTGCGGCCTTGATCAAAGCTTGTCTGCGGTCAGAGTTGGGAATCAGCCGATCCCGAACTGAAGGAATGGTAGCATAAGGAACCTGTTCGGGAGTTACATGATAAGAGTACTTAGAAGGGAAACCCGCAGGATAATTACCTCCCTCCCTAGTTGCAGCGACCGCTGCCAGAATCTCATTATCAACTTTAGTCATAGATCTTGTAACTGCTGCTACGGAACACGGGGCTACTGCAGACTTGGCTGCTTCATTAGCCATAGAATTACCAAGAGCGTGTGTTCCGACACGCTGATGGCCAAGAGTGTGAATAACATGTGTGAGAGGCAGACGTTGTTTAAGATCTGCCACTCGAACCCAAAGCATTTTATGCTTAATTTTGCTGCCTTTAGAATCGCGGTAATCATTTTGAGACCAAAAGAATAAGTTGTCATTGAACGACTGGACACAATAGTAAGAATCGCACACAATAAGAGTATTCACAAGAGGATCAGCAAACTCCAGAGCTAGAACAAGAGCACGCAGCTCGGTCAATTACGCCGTGCAGTCTCCTAGTGCCTGTGTGTGCACAATGGAGCCAGCCACAATAGCGCAAGCCGCAGAATAAGTATGTTTGGAACCCGTGGCCGGTTGCGCGTGAGCCATCGGTGTAAATGATGCATTTGTATTCACACAGAGGAAGAAGGGACAAAGGAGGAGGATGAACAAATTCATACTGCAAAAACTCCTGAGTCTGAAGAGATGGATCAAAGACAAATGTGACATCCGAAGATGTCAAAGAAGTAGCCCACTGAATCCAACATGGGTGCAATGCCTTCGAGCTAGGCACACTAGCTTTAGTCACCGCTTCCAAAGCAGGGAAGGGAGTGACCATAAGAATGTGTTTGTCCTGCGCCAGTGAGCGTTCCTTCAGAATCGCCATCTGCACTGCCGTCAAGATTTTTTCAACAGAGGAAAAACGCATTTCAGCCGCAGTGTACAAGTGTGATTTGTATGCAATAGGTATTGTGTCTCCTTCATTGAATGTTAAGTACGTGAAACCCACTGCCCCAGAAACGATACGTATTACCAGGTTGTTGGTGTTATCACGAGTCAATAAGAAGTTAGTTGCAAGCAAATCTGCCTGCAAAGACTGCAGAACAGAAGTATGTTCCGGAAGCCAGCTGGCAGACGAAAACTTAGGTTGTATCAACGCATAAAGCGGTTTGATATGCTGGGCACAATCGGGAATGTAAGTCCTCCCGAAGTTTAAAAAACCCAGCAGGGATTGTAACTTTTTCAAAGAAGAAGGTGGTTGCAAATGTGCACATTTCTCTAGGAAATGAGGGGCTAGACCCTTTCCCTCATTATTGAGCTCATAGCCCAAAAAGAGCACTGCCAGATGGGCAATGTGTGACTTTGCAAAATTAAATTTATAACCGTAGTCGGCAAAAGACAATATTATGTGGTCGACTCAGTCAAGATGCGGGGCGAGGTCGTCGTCAGTCAAATAGATGTCATCAACATACGACAAGGCCTCAGGGTCAATGTCATGCAACAAAGACACAATGCGCGCCGCAAATGCCCCGGGGCTGTTCTTGTACCCCATAGGCAACCGTGTAAATTTTTTCTGATTTACGACGGTACTGAATGCTGTCAGGTCACCACTCGCACGGTCGAGATTGTGACTGTAGAAACCATTCGAAATGTCGTGTTGTTTTGTATTTTTTACGAACAATATTATTCACCAGCGCTGAACTGTGAGTGTTTTGTACCGCAAAGGTGCAGCAATGGCTGTTCAAATTTCTATAATCCAAAACAATCCAAAAAGAACCATCAGGTTTAGGGACAGTAAAGAGTGGATTATTCATAGGTGATACACATGACTCAATGACCCCCTGATACTCCAATTGTCTTAGAATGTCACAAACCGAAGCCTTTGCTTCTCGTTTGATGGGATATTGAGGTTGAGGTTGTGGCATAGAGCGCAATGGTATTTCATGAGCTGGAGAATCAACGTCCCAACCCACCTGATTTCGATACACCGCTGGGGCTAAGGCCAAAGCCCATTACTCCGCAAGAGCCTGCGCTTGTTCCTCAGGGACACAGTGTGAAAACCTCGGAAGTATCACATCTTCCCCTCTAGAAGAGGCTAATACAAAGGGTGGTGGCCAATCTTTCTCCGCCAATAAAATGTCATATGTAGCAGTTAGATTCTCCCAGAACACAACCTTAATGGGACGCAGTATATCACCCTCAATTTGGAAAAGGACTTCGCATAGTCTATCCGGGGGGGCAACCCGGGTATCGGCAGTCTCAATTGTAACAAATGTGTCAGTTGCTGTCACATCCAGACAGGGACGCAGAGCCTCCCTGACTATGGTAACTTCCGCCGCGCTGTCGAGCAGAGTCACTGCCTATGTCCAATCCAGGAGTCGCGTCCTCACCGTCTGTGGCATATCTCGCTGTTAAAGCGGCAACTTTTTTCTTTTGAAAAGGAGGACGGGTTCATGCGAAATCACCCTGCTTGTCCTTGACTTCAAACTGTCGAGGCTGTTCACGAAGTTGTGACGCACGTTGACTTCTACCACGATCCTGGCGATCCCCTCCACCGGCTTGTGAGCCTGAAGTTTCCTGTAAAGAATGAGGAGAACGCTGATCAGGAACCTGAAATCTTTCAGGAGACTTAATTTTAGCACAATTGCGCAAGTCATAAGTACGTTCAGAAGCATCAGGGGTCGGTGAACTGGCACGCGAACCCTGCTTCTGTTGTTGGGAACCCTGTTTCTTATTTCTTTGCCAATTCTTTTTAGGAAAGAAAAGGCGCCCATCCTTGTCAGGCTGGGCTTTCTGTTGTCCTTGAGACTGCGTTTGTGTTTGAGTCGTAGGATTATTTCCCAGACTATTGCGGCCTATGGTTTTGTAAGCCTTTGCAATAATCTTTGGTAATTCTCGTGGTCTGTCAGCCTCCGCGACCGCTTCTAAGCGGTTTGCTACTTGAAAGCTAACGGCATCGCCCTTGACATTCGCAAGGATCATATCAGCAACCACGTCGAACACTCCCACCAGTCTCATCCCCAGCTCGACAGCCGCTTCTGCTCCGTGTTCATCTTGAACGCGTTTAATCACAGAGGGGAGCACGGTCATGGAGGGGGTGCCGAAACACATAGAATATACCGCTGCAAACACCCTGCCCCAGGTGTTACAATCAGCCAATTCGGGAATTAAGTCTTTAGGTAAACTAATAGTTAAGATCCTGTGTTTATCCACAGGAGTGGTATTAGGAAAGACAGCTTCTATCTGTACAAATTTCTCGGCAAGCCAATAAGGAAATTCATCCTTATTCTGTGGGCGCTTGCCCATGACAGAATTAACAATAACGGGACTGATGGTTACGCCACCAGGACCCGCAGGTTGTACTGCAGTGCCAGGTGGTCCCACCTGGACGGTGCGTGTTACGTACTGTATTACCGCTCTATATACGTGCACTAACGATGTATGCAAGACGCGGAGCTCTGCCAAAGTTGCAGTTGTAAAAGCACATGGGTGTGGGGTAAACCCAGCCAAAACGGGCCATGTGGCCCCATCTATAGATAAAGGGCCTAAACGGACTGCCGTTAATGGATGAGGAAGGGCGCCATTAAACCAAATATGGTGTTGCCAAGCTGTAAGCGGAATTTCAAGAGCTCTATAAGGCTGATACTGCTGAGGAACGGAAGTGGCAGCATATGTGTGAAACAAATCATCAGTGCCATCCACCGCCGGAAAGGTGACCCAAGAGTAAAAAACTTCAAACTGGTGAGCCGGATCGGCTTCTACCACAAAAATAAGCACGGCCCCAGCATCAGGGACTGCATAATGAGTCAAGTACGCCCTCAGCGCGGCTCTGCTATGAGCTGGAATATCAACAGCCATTACAGAGAAGACACTAGAACAACTTAAAGAGTGGGAGCGCAAATACGGGTTATAAGAAAAGAAAGACCTTTTTAAACCTTCAAGCTTGAATAAACCTATAAAAATGTCAATATAGGAGGTTGCTCCGTCACAGCTGTCTCCGGAAACAGAAGTGAGGGTATTGTGGACCAGCACGAGCACTACTCAAGCGTCTCGCAGATAAGAACCAGACCAAACGTTGGCGGCGCCATGTTGCGGGGATTCTGCTCATACACAGAACTATGCACAAGAAAACAGGACCTCAGTAAATAGGGGTGTACCTCCTATCACCTTAGTACCCAAAATCCCAACCGACTAGCAATAGTGTTTCATTCGGTCTCCTACAAATATCAAGAAGCTACGAATGTTTAGACAACCCAGAACACGAGCACTCCTGACTCACCTCAGAGTCGCGGGAACAAGACACTCTTTCGCTCTCACGTAGTTGTCCACAAAAAAAATAATCAGAGTCAATAAATAAGTTCAAAATGTTTATTTTGACTATAGCGATTCATAAAACAGTATACGAACCACAACTAGCAGCAAAATGCATAGGCAAGAATCATTAGCATTGTTAAAATACCATAGAATATAAAAGGAGTCGTCATTTTATAAAGACTGTGAAAAAGGCTAAATAACTGGGCCTAATGACCCTCCCCACGGCAGTAAGAAGTTATTTTATATAACAGAAGATCTCTAGGCGTTATTAGCAGACCCCTAACTGAAAGCCTAAACCCAAAGGTTTACATCATAGGAACAGCATCACTCAGCTCCATGGAACGGCTTTCTTCAAGTGTGTTTCAAAAACATGTAACAACGTTATATCAAAGCACGATTCTTCCACATTGCAGCTGTTGGTAACATGTTTTGTCTAGGTAATAGGGACTGACCAGAACCGAATAACAAGGGACATTGTTGACCGACCTTGCACATTATGTTCAGACAGAATTGAAGGGAAGGCTGAGAACGTGAAAAACAATCTGTTATCATGTACAGGGCAGAGGCAAAGTGTTGCGAAAACAAACGCTTAGCAGAGGCATGCGCAAAAGCAGCAGCATAGGGCAAGCAAAACTCATGCTAACTTAACAATGCCGACAATGTATCTAAGGGTTATATAACCCCATATAACATAACATTGCATCACGCAAGGTGACGCACGAGATTAAGTGATATTTACTAAGTCATGCAAAGCCACCTTGTGTGGCTTTACATGATTACTAAATACAGTGAAACAGAAGGTAGTGCAAATCACTGCTTTGTGTTATTCGGTGTTGGAAAGGTGTTCCATAGGGGGAGTGTGGGCATTCCCACACATCCACTTATGGATTTTAGTGCATTCTGCAGCACACACAGAACAAGGGAAAAGCATCTGTCTGTCTGTAACGCAGGCAGTCTTGCACCATGGGGCCTGCATTAGTGCTAAGCTGCACTCAGTGCACCAGAGCAGAGACAGAGCAGGATTGTGCCATATCTTTGTAAAGTTGTATTGCTGTGATGCATCAAATGTTAGTAAATCTGGGCATAATGTGGTGCCATTGTTTTTTCAATCTTAATTGTGAGAAAAATTAGCAAGGGAATAATTAGTAGGCGTGGATGGAGAATGGTACCTACCTCAAGTAATAACGTCACTAATTTGATAAGTTCAGTTAAAGGTTTCAGTAAATTAAAACTGAACTCAAGCCCTGGTAATTATAGCACAGAGCAGACATACTTATCTGAGAGAAGCTGTGAAAACCATTTTGAAGTACCAAAACAGTTTAAAGATCAAAGACACAACACAATAAAAATTCCAGTCTAATATAGAATCATAGACTAAACGTTTGTGAGAAATTGGGTTGTTGATTGAGTGGGGTGTTAACTCTGCTCAAGCAACAGCCACAGTCTCTGTCGAACTGAACCATAAAAGTCACTAAATTAACCAGTGCTTAACCCTCTGGTCGCTTGGCACAAAAGCAGCCAGGCTTAACTTAGAGGAAATGTGTAATGCGTTTATGCAGCACACAAACAGTAATAAGGTGAAAACACAAGACGAAACAAATACCACACCAATTTAGAACAATAGAACACATTTTAATAAATTATTTGACACCAAAATAACGAAAATCCAATCAGTAGAACCGGAGTTATGAATTTCTAAAGATCAAGGTAAAAACCAACGCCTAAAACCTCAAAGCACCGACCATGGACATCTTGTCACATGAGAATGGATATTAGTCGAAAAATATAGCAGGCAGCGATGGAACGCGGTTCGGATACAAAGAGTGGATTGGGCCCGGTCAATGTTTACGTTAGACAAAATTTCAGCAAAAGGTCTCTGAGAAGGTAGAAGTTCAGCGGGGCAAGGTTGCAGGTGGTGCCTGAGGAGGAAGTTGGAGGCTTTAGCAGATGAGATTTCCACGAAACTGGATTTCCCTTCTGTGAAGGACCGCTGACCAGAATTTGCTGCTGCAGAGAAGAACGTAGGTGGAGCTACCACAAAGTCAGGCTGTCCAGCAATGCACTTTGGGTGGCTAGAGAAGTAGGTTGCTCCCGGTCTCCTCTCAGTTCTCAGAACAGTTTTTATCCAAAAATGTTCCAAGTCCCAAGTTTTGGACTTTGGCTATCTGGGCACCTTTACCACCACCACCAAATGTCTAGGACTAGAGGGCCACCACTTGGTGGGTTAGGATTCACTCAGGCTTGGTACAGGTGCAGGTTCAAGGTGGTTGGAGCCCTTTCTGTCCCTGAGACTCTGCTTAGGAGGTCAGCCAACTAACCCTTGGAGTCACTCTGTTAGTCATGGGTTCAAAAAGTGGAACAGGGTGCAAGCTGCAGAGCAGGCCTCTAAGTGTTCCAGGCAGGCTTCATTCAGCAAAGCAGTTTTTTCCAGGTGGAGCAAAGCAGTCTGCTAAAGCACAGAGCAGGCCACAGCATCAGGCAGTTGCCTAGGGGCCTTCCACAGGTCCGGAAAGTGAACTGAAGAGTGGGTTACAGGGCCCTATTGTTATACCTTGTGCCTTCTTTGAAGGAGAGGTTTCTAGAGAAACCCCTTGAAGTGTATGAAGTTTCCTGTCTCCTCTGCCCTGGATCCAGGCTTGCTGCATGACGAATGTAATGCAGCGGCAGAAAACTGTTTCACCTGCCACAAGGTGTCACTCACAGCAAAGGATGGTGCAGCTCGGCAGCCATCCGTTGTCATGTGGTCTTACCTCCTCTAGAGATAGATAACCAAACTGCCTCACCCTCAGATCATTTACCAGCTACTCTTGTAACTTTTACCTATCCAGCAGACTTACCCATCCATTGTCTCTTGCTCTTAGCTCCTCCACAGATATCTAACTCTACTGCCTCACCTTCAGGTACTCCCTTACATTTGACCTATTCAGTAGATTTAGCCAATCTTTTTATTATGTTTAATGTCTCTCTGTCTCCTGCCTTTCAAATAATCATATTTCTATTAAAACCATCACCTGATGCCTCACATTTTTATCTAACAATTTCCAGTCCAGAAATATCTATGCAAAATATATGAGATTATTGCCTATGCACATCAGTGTCATTATAGTTCTGTTCTTAATCTATTATATCATCCTCAATATGGCTTTCACTTGGATATTTCTAAAGATACCACTTTGCTCGCAGTGTTTCATTACATTCTTCACTCGTCATCACATGTTGTTGGTTGACTTGGTACGTTCTGACCTTTTGTCTGCACTTGATTTGATTCTGTCAGTCACTCCGCTCTTCTATTCTATTTGCATTCCTTGGCATTTTAGATGTATGTCAGAATATGAAGGAGAGAAATACCAACCTGCTAGTATATTATGACAAAAATATAAGCTACCGGAATATTGTGAAGGTTACCATATATAGGTAAGTATAGATTTGCTATTTTTAACTCCACATATACGATCTTGAAGATACATATGTATATATTGTCACTTACTCATATGTAGCGTACACTTACTTAAGCACTCATCTTCACGATATTATAGAAGTCAGTATATTTCTTAATGTATTCTGGCAGGTCAATATTAAAATATCGATAGTCTGAAAGTTAACCCTTCTCCTTCTTTGTCATATGATGTCCCTTGGGGCTCTGTTCCTAGTCTGTAAATATCTAATTTCTACACTTTAACTCAATCATTTGTTAATTGTTTATTTAGGTTTCATGCAAATCTCAATGTGGATAATACTAATACTTAGGGCCTCATTTACAAAAAAACGATGCAGCACGGCGCCGCAAGCCCTTTTTTCGTGCTGATTTGCGTCATTTTAAAAGCACAGGGATGCATTGTATTAACAACAATACGACACATCTGTGTATTTTCCCATGCACTAGCGCACAATTGGTTGCCATGCGCCAGTGAAGGCACCCTTGCGTCATGGTGCAAGGTTGCCTGTGTTGCGGGGATGATTGTTTTTGTGCAGGAAGGGTCACCTTCAGAATGCATAATGCATAGAAAGATTAAAAAACAAGGAGAAATATGAGAATTTCTCCTCGTTGTGCCACTCCTATGTCTCCCCTGGGGAGGCATAGCATTCTGACGCATGCCCAGCTTTACAAAACTTTGTAAATCTGGGAATGTGTCAGGTTCCATGGATGTTGCACGGAAACACCCACAGCAACACCCATGGAACGCCTCTTTAACGCAGAGTAATGGGTGAAAGGGGCCGATATTTACATGGCCATTAAAAGTCATGCACAGTGACTTTATATGGCCTTGTAAATATGGGCAGGCACCCTACCCCACCAGTACGTCAAAAAAACTGACGAGCCGGCGGCACAATGGCCTTGTAAATGAGGCCCTTCGTGTTTTTCCTGTGTCTACTGATTCTCTGCCTGACCGTCGTACTGCTGCTTTTATGCCATTGAATCGTGATTGACTGTTCATTTCTCTGCCTAAATCCCTCAAAACAGATATACTTCACTTTAATTACCGAGGCCTGGTGCCCTTGTCTGCTATCATAGTTACTGGCCGCTAAAAATTCAATTTGATAGCCAGTTGTGGTCATAGCGGGCTTATTTTGAGTATAAGACTATTAAAAATATCTGAAATCCCCAAATGATGGCTATCCTAAAATGCACTCCGTGAAACCTGGTTATGAGTGGGCTCGGAAAGAGTGAGATATTTTCTGTATCTGAAAAATGCTAATAGCATCAGGTGTGATATTTGCAGGGTGTGGTAAATGTCACCAACTCGGATTTTTCCTCTGAAAAATGAGGCATTGCATGCAGAATTGGAGTTTCCTGCACCAAATATTGCATGTATCAGAACTAACCAAGAATTTTTAAAAATAGAAAGTATGGTTTGTGCTATAGCATCTTTTTTCTACTTGTTACAGCGCCTATGAAGACCTAGAATCCCTTCAACGCGTCACAAGATTTCACTGTCCAGAAAAAGAATCCAGGCTTCATGTTAAATCGAAGCAGTGAGCATAACTTTACAATTAGCGCATCAAATGATCCCATTTCTGAGTCTGTATGACCAAGACAAATGCTAAAACCATTATATTATGTTTTCAGCACCATCTCCCTTCCATTTAAAAAAATACAAAACTCCACCATAATGGCCTCAGGGAGAAACTTTACTATTCTCGGTGCTTGCCTCCTTTTTATGTGCGAGGCCATTTATCACAGATTTTGTTGTGCAGAAAAGAGTCTGAAAAGGCCAAGAAAGCAATTTCCACTTGTTGTGCCATTTGTTTATAGCCATTGGAGGCAATAAAGCAGAAGAGCGGTGTCACTGGAGTGAAATGATTGTATCGGTTGCTTACACACTGGGGATTGTTCTTTCCTTTCGCCCTTCTCCCTTTCCTTTAATATATAATGCCATTTAGTAAAGCAGCCGAAGAAGGAGCATTGTTTGCCTCACATCTACACTGGACCATGCCTTTGCTAATTAGTTTGCAGGGTCTGTCACCCTGGTCGATACAGTCTCTCCCTGCTGAAGACAGCATTATTGTCTGATTTATCTTTGGAGCCAGCCCATGTGCTGTTATGTTAATCGTCTGCTGCTGATAGCCATTTAAGTAAATGTGCCTTGGATAAAGGTCCCTGGCACTTTTGAAAGGCTAGGACTATACGTCTGGCCAAGATAAAATAAAAAGTGAAAATCGTGTTTCATACAGGGGTTGACATTTTTTGATTCTTATTCAAACTTCTAAACCCAGGCAATACCAAATGATCTATCAGAAGCGGAGATTAATTTGTAATAACAAAAAAAAGTGCAGCGGCCTAAAGATATTCCTAGGAGCCCAGAGGGCTGTTGAGTACCAAGGCTTCCTAGTTCAGATTCCACCTCACTCCTGTTTGTTGCCCCCTCTACACTTTTTTTTCACTTTATCTCATTCTTTCTGGGTCTTTTTATCTCTTCTTTCTCGCTCTTCCCTGTTTTCCTTTCTTTCTTCTCCTCCTTCCTCCTCCCTATTCTGCCATTCTCTTTCTTGCTCTGGGAAAATGTTTGATTATGAAAAATATGTCCTGGATCTCAAAACTAAGGGGCATATTATCAAGGGCAGTATCGCCACTTTAGCGGCACTTTTTGCCGATAAAGCGGCGATATTTTTATCGCCTTATTAGCAAGCTGTCGCTAACAGCTGTTAGCGACAGCTTAATAGCGATAGCGGCCGTTTTGTTGCCGCTTTGCATGTCAGCGATAATTATCGCTAATGACATGCAAAGTAGGCGTTCCCAACTAAAAGCGACTGCAAACAGTCGCAAACACAACTTCCCCCTATTATCAATGCCCGCGAAGCGATAAAAAAAGTTGCGCTAATCGCGATTATCGCTGGAATTTAACACCTGATAAAAACTTGACGTAACCTATTCTCTCAATGGGAGGTGGATTGTAAGGTTAAGTCCTCACCTGCCTATTAGCAAGCTTTTCATTAGCGCAGTGAATTTATCGCTGGATTTCTCGCGCTATTGCTGGGTTTCGCCGCTATCGCTGGATTTTTTATCGCCATGGAGATAAGCGTTGATAATAACGCGTTATCTCCGCGATGAAATCCAGCGATAGCCGGCGATAAAAAAAACAACGCTAAGCGCGCTTTGCGATAATTATCGCAAATCCTTGGTAATATGCCCCCTAGTGCTGGTACCCATCATCGGCACCCACTAGCAGAAATGAAGCATCAATCAGAGGTATCCGCACATGTGTGCAATGTAAAAGATTAAAGTTGTAGGTATGTAAGCAAGGTATTTGTGAAGTGTCAATCTAGCTATAAAGCATCCTAGAGCTGTAGATGAGCTTCCTATAGCTACACATACATTGCACAGTGATCCAAGCGAAGCCGACACACCAAGAATGTACACTATTCCACAATAAATCCATTAAATGTGAGAACAACATTTAGATTACATAAAGACATGTTACAGATGGCACACCGGATATCATGGATCAACATAGTCAATTGTTGTGTTAATGGGGTACCAATTAGGCTCAATAGAACATGGAAATTCCAAATTAGCTGAAAGAAAACATGCTAAACACTGTAAACACATGAATAATTACATTTATTATCAAGCAAATGAATACATTCCTACTGAGAATTGAGAACACCACTCTGCCTGCTGACTTCTAATTTAAAAGTCCAGGCGGGCAGTATGGTTGCTGTTCCAAGTAATAACGAAGAATGGCATGATTTTGGAGTAAAAATGTAGTGACAAAATGACCAGGGGTGAAATTTCTAAACTGTTGATGTGGCCCATTTCCCGACAGGGAATGGACTTTACAGTTGGAACAGAACCCACCAACGCTGATGGTCTTTCCAAGTTCTTCCACCGTAGTGAAGAGAATTCTCAAGGAGCTGGGCAGTTCTCCTCACTTTCCTCTGGGGGGGACAAATGTTAGACACGTGTTAGACCAGACATTCTTCGGCATGGTTTCCCCTGACTTTTGCTTTCCTACCTCCTGTTTGACTGTGTGCTGAACTTCGTTTTTGCTGGCTTTAGAACTTTGTGCACTTCTTCACTGCTGACCAGTGTTAAAGTGCATGTGCTGTGTCTAAAATGTAATGGCATTTGGTTTATCCATGATTGGCATATTTGGTTTACTGATGAGTTACTAGTACAGTGAACTACATGTGCCCAGGGCCTAGAAATCAAATGCTACTAGTTGGCCTGCAGCACTGATTGTGCCACCCACATGAGTAGCCTTCAAACATGTCTTAGGTCTGCCACTGCAGAGCCTGTGTGTGTAGTTTTAAATTATCATTTTGACCTGACAAGTTAACTTACTTGTCAGGCCTAAACCTTCAATTTTGTTACACATAGGTCACCCCTAAGAGTAGGCCCTGGACAGCCCATGGGCAGGGTGCAGTGTACTTAAAGCGTAGCACATGTACTTTAAGTTTTACATGTTCTGAATGTGAAAAACAATGAAATTCTCATTTGGCTACTGTAAGGCCTAACTCTCCCATAGGTTAGCATTGGAGCTGCCTTGTAACATTTTACAAGTGTAACTTTCAATTGGGAAACAATAGGAAGAGTAAGTTTGGTGTCTTGGACTCACAATTTAAAAATACATCTTTTAGCAAAGTTGGTTTTTAAATTGCGGTCTGAAAATGGCACTTTTAGAAAGTTGGCCTTTTGTTACTTTAACCATTCTGTGCCTTCTGCCTCACTCTGGAATACAAGTTAGGGTTGGGTGGCAGCTGGGCGTTGGTTATTCCCTCTAGACAGTCACACACAAAGGGAGGTGGGGTGTGCCACTCACATCCTGATGGCCCATCGACAGGCTCATGGGTCTTCTTGAGCTAGATTGAGAGGGAGAGAGCTGACACTTGCACCTGAATAGGGCTGTGCCTGTCCCACGTAAAGGGTTATATACCCCTCTGTAGTTAGTCTGGAGCCAGGGCGGGAAAGGGCAGGGTTTTGTGGACTATAAAGACCATTATTTGGAATCTCCCTACTTCAAAGGCTAAAATGGGTATAAGTACTAGACCTCTGACACCAAATACTCAGAGCACTTTTGGAACTCAGGACATTCTACCTGGAAGAAGAGCTGTTGGGCTACCAGCTGGGACTACCACTTTTCTGCTTGCTTTGCTCTGTTGGCCTGCTGCCTGCTGCTTCTTGCCTGGGAGTGAGAGAACTGGACTTGGCTCTCTACATCCTGCATCACTAAAGGTTCTCCAAGGGCTTTTTGGGCTTACCTACTGCTTCTGAAGTCTTATGGATATCAAAAACTTCACCTGTATCTTGCTACTTGCACCTTGGCTCCTCTGCTGTGAGTCCTGCTCTGCCAAGTGGTGCCAAATTCAGTCCTGGGCCCATGGAAGTGAGTGTTTTGTACTGCAACACAAGAAAAACCAATGCATTGACACCGATGCATCAATTGGAACTAGCGCATTTCCCTGCGATATCGATGCCTGCACCAAAGCCGTGGACACTGCTCACCAACTGCGCGACTCAACAACCTCGACTTACAACACAGGCCCAACTTTGCCTACGCAGCGCTTCTGCATCATTGGTGCCGCATGAGTCTTGGACATCGCCGACGTCTGTGATGCACCGTCCCCAAATCTGACACATATTCAGCCCTGCAGGAAGGGACACCTTCCTGCACATAAAAAAATAATTCCCTGCAATGCAGACACCCTTGCACTATTGCGCAAGGGTGTCTGTGTTGACGCTAGGTAGATATTTATAGCGCTAGGGAAAACACATGGGTGTGCCATATTGTTTTAAATACGGTGCATCCATGTGTTTTGGAAATGGCGAGGCGCTGCGAAATTAGCTGCAGTGCCATGCTATGCCATTTCCTTGTAAATATGCACCTTAGTGTGTATCTGAATTATCCTAACTATGATTGCGGTTCTTGCTTGGACAGGGTGCATGCCGCTGCCAACCAGAAACCCATTTTGTAACACAGGGCAAATCCAGTGATTTATTCCTTTGTCTCAAAATCAAACCAGACATCCTCAAACAAAAGAATAAACTTACATCCTGGTACTTGCAGACGCAGAATTGGCTATTTTTTTATTGGATGGCTGATTTTACTAACGTTGGTCGCATGCCCTGCTGTAAACTTACAAAACAGTAAATGTCTTTATCTTAAAACAATAGCCACACTATCACAGCATAAAGCAATGTAACATAATGTAATATAGCACCAACATACCATAATATAACATAACATTTGGTAACCGGAGGTGTCTGCATCAGTTGTTTCAAAACACTTAAAATTCCATTCCCTGATAATAGTTTTGTGGTAGCTTACAGTCACAATGCATTCTTTTTTTAATATCTGACATTGTGGTTTGTTAACATCTGAACCTTACAAGAACAATACAACGAATTGAACTCATGGCTGCAACTATGCCCACTCATTTATATTCTGGCAACAAGGTCCTGATCACCAACAAAGTCCAAAACTCTACACCCAGCCATGAAGTGAAAACCGCAGATGCTCGGACACACCCACCACCACCTGTCAGCGACTGTAGCATATTAAATAAAAACTTAATAAAGGCCTGGGGAAATTGGATTGATGGCTATTTTTATTTCGACGCCAGGAAACTGAATCATTGCACTGAGTTTCTTGTAGCAAAGTATGTAAATACATTTTTTATGTTTTAAATTTTATTTCTGCTCCACGGAGAGCTTTAGCTCTGTATTGCTTGCCCGAGGCTGATAACTTTATCATAAATAGACAATTGCTCCTGTCCACAGTATACTTTCTTCAATTTTACCATGGCCCTTGGCTTGGAGCTGCATTTGTAAGGAACGGCCATCACAAGGATTAATTGACAAGGCCCCGAGGGAGGCGGTGGATTAAAGGTATCGAACTTAGATGCTGAAAGTAACATTTCTCATCTTTATTTCAGGCTTCATAACTTGAAGTGGTTCTTGGGCAGGCTCTCTTCACTTGAGAACAGTGAAGTGTGAAATGGAACCAAGCCTACTCTGCAATGCTCTGCATGAGCTCAGATGGCATTATCTATCCTACAGGTAATAAATTCACCTTTCAGCAGACGAGGAGTCCCATGCATTGCACAATTCCGTCGCTATTAGAAAATGTGGGGCATATTAGCAAGACCGGCGATAAAATTATCGCCGTTTTAGCGGCAGCAAACTGCCGCTAAAACGGAGATAATGGGCTTGCTAATATGCGTTATAGAATTCCAATAGAAGCCCAGGTTAGATGTCCTGCACATCTAACCTGGGCTTCTATTGGAATTCTATAACGCATATTAGGAAGCCCATTATCGCCGTTTTAGCGGCAGTTTCCTGCCGCTAAAACGGCGATAATTTTAACGTGGGTCTTGCTAATATGCCCCTATGTTTTTAGTATCCACATGTATGCGAACATTTCCGCTTCCAGGATGCAGCATTTGTACCTACCTACGGCTGCATTAAGTTTGGCCATTACTCCCTCGTCCGTCTTCCTCATCCCACCTCTTACATCAGTGAGGTTTTCTTCATTGCACAGAAAAGTTTGACATATTTAAGCAAGCGCGGCCAGTACATGTAACAGTGGCGGGGCAGGGTAAGTCGACAGACGACGGGATAGGGAAAATAAAATAAATAAATATATAAAACCACCTACTTTACGCTCGGCGACGCGGCGAGCGCAATGTAAGTGGTTTTATTAATTAATTAATTTTATTTTCCCTATCTCATCGTCTGTTGACTTCCCCCTCCCCGTCCCACCCCACCGCTCTTACCTGTACCGGCCGCGCCTGTACATAAGCCCTAAAATAAACTTTAAAACATATACCAAGTTGCTCCACTTCTCCCCTGGATGTCATAAAGAAGGACTCCACCTACCATACTTCCTGTTCATTACTGTCTCACCACACTGATTGCCTAGCTTTGCTTTCAGTAAGAAATTTTGTCAGATTATTTTGAGCCTATCTTCTTGTAGATGGATATTGTGGCAATGCCTGCTGTCAAAAATTGGGTTGTTAGTTGAGGGGCAGGAGGGAGTATGAGCCTTCCTCACACAACAGCCACAATCCTTGTCAGGGTGAATGACAAGTCACTAAAGTACTGTAATACCTAACTTAATAAATCAACTTACATAATCTACCCCGGAACTGGACGTCTTTCATTTACAACAAGCACCCTGTGCCTAACCCTCTGGTAGCTTGGCACAAAAGCAGTCAGACTTAACTGAAAGGCAATGTGTAAAGTGTAAAGTATTTATGCAGCGCTCAAACAGTGATAAAGTGCGAACTCATAAAAATAGAGTTAAACGTATTAAATTATTTGACACCAAAATGATAGAAATCCAATCAATAGAATCAGAGTCATGAATTTTTAAAGAAATCCAATTAGGAGAATCAGAGATATTGGATGGCGGATCAGATACCGAAGGTGGATTGGGCCCAGTCTCTGCTCACCTTTAGGCTTTGAAAAAATTTCCCAGAAAAACGTCTGAGAAGGTAAAGGTCAGCAGGGCAAGGCAGTCAGCAGTGTCCGAGGAGGATTTGTTGTCATCAGGGAGCCTACGAGATGAAGAACATCAAACCTGAGGTGACGCAGCAGTGGCAGTGCACACCTGTGGTCCGACCGCTGTATTACAACTTTAGTGGTTGGACTGCAACCGCCAGGGATCCGCGATCCCTGGCACTGGTGAAGTGGTCTTGAGGCCGCAATATGCTTGGCTGTTGTAGTGATATTAAGAATGATATATTGACCATTGGCTCCATTTTGCATAACTGATTCAATTTTCTGTGCTGACTCCATCTTGTGTAACAGACTTCATTTTCTGTGCTCGCACGTAGCTGCAAAGTGGGGAGGGGATGTTTTCGCTCTTCACTTGTTTTCGCTCCACACCGATCAGAGTGAACTGGAACATGTCGTGTGGGATGCGTGCTTGCTGCCTTTCAGGGAATGTGTGGAATGTACAGCTCTGTCTCGGAGTCAAAATACAGGAGCCTGGCCAGCTTCTGTCTTGACCTTGACACAGACCAGTACGGCCAGCTCAGTTTTTCGCAACAGAAGAAAGGGGGGAGGTTTCTAGAACCTTCACCTCACGTTATTAAAGCTGGAAAATGTTGACAGGTGGATTGAAGCTCACTTGTGGAGTAGAAGTATTGTCACAAGACGAACGGAACCTGAGTACCGGTCGAGAGTCCAAGCCCAGCTGTCAATGGGCTCCCCAGCTTGAGTTGGCAAGGATGTCCAGTGAACGATCGGTGAGGTGTTACTTACTTCGTGTATATAATTTCTAAGTTTCTTTGCTCTTTGCTACATGTATATATGCTACATGTTATTCTGGTTTTGTGCTTAAGTTTCTTGATGTTTGGGAGTCTGCATCAACTGATACATTTTGCATTCCTTTCCAAAATATTGAATTAATAAACATGTGTGTGTCACTTTAAATGCACCTGAATTTGTTTTCTTGCCTCGCCTTAAGAGAGTGCTGGGTCTTGTTTTATCGCCTCGTCTTTTGGGAGTGCTGTTTTACGTGTGTTATTTAATGGTGCAGCACTGCATTTGCCTCCTCTTGGGAGTGCAGGGTCTAAGTGTGTCCTATTGTGTCAAATTAAAAAGCACGACAGCGGTGCCACTGCGACATCGCCAAGCATATTACGAGTTCCCTCACTGTGGCCCTAACTATGGTGGTGAGCCCGCATTGGAAGGGGTGGCGTGAGGAACCTACAGAGGCCCCTCTTTCCTCAGGCCCATGGGTTGCATGCAGGGAGGCACATGGTGTGCCCCCCTGTCTGCATGCACCCCCTTTCCTGTACTGCATTGACTTCACAGCCCATGCTGTGCAGGACAGGGCATGACGTTCCCATTGCGGTGCCTTTTTGAAAGACACAGCCGTGGTAACGCCAAAGGACTACTTGCTAGACTATGAGAAAACTCGTAATCTGGTGGGCTCCCCTGTTTGGTGGTGGGGGAGTGGGGCCGTGGCGTGGCAGCCCACTCCCACACTGCAAAGCTTGTATTCGGGCCCTTAGAGATAAAGCTACAGGCTGCATCAGATGAGGCCTCCAGGAGGCCGGATCCCCTTCCAGAGATGAGCTGCTAAACAGGATTTGCTGCTTAGGAGAAGAACGTAGCGGGAGCTACACAAAGTCAGGCCGACCGGTGATGAACCTTGGGTGGAAAGGCGAGCAGGTAGGTCCTGGTCTCTTCTCAGTTCTCAGAGGACTTTTTGGTTCTAAGTCTTACGTTTTGCTTCTAAGTCTCAAGGTTTGGATTTTGACCAGTTGACCACTTTTAGCACCACTTCCAAGGGTTCAGGACTGGGAGGACCCCATTTAAAGGGTCAGGACTCACTTCAGGCTGGTTCAAGGTGTACTTTAAAAGTTTTCGGAGCTTTTTGTGTTCCTGTAGCTCGAAACAGGAGGGTAGCAAACTATCCCTTGGCGGCACTTTGGTGGTACTGGGTTCAAGCACAAAGGCAGATCTCAAGCAGCATGGCAGTCCTCTGAGGGCACAGGGCAGGCTTCAGGCAACAGGGCAGTCCTATTGGAGCAGCAGGGCAGTCCTCTGAAGTACACAGACGGCCACAGGCAGCAAGGCAGTCCTCTCAGGGTCCTCCGTAGGTCCATAAGGGTAGTGAAGAGTGGGTCTGAGGGTCCAAAGTTTATATCTGGTGCTAGGTTTGAATTTGAAGAAACTTCTAGAGCTTCCCTCCCCCACAGATGGTCCTGGAATTTCCTGACTCTCTGCCTAGGCTTCACTGGGTCTGAAGTCTCAAAAGACTAGTGTGAAGTTCTTTGTGTGTGCTGAGGCAGCTCTTTTGAAATGTAAGTGGGGCTGTGCACTTGTTGGATGGCCTATCCTGGCAGTACCTAGTCCCCCGTGTTACTCCCAGAGAGGAATACACAAAGGCTAACTGCCAACTACACCTAATCTTGTGACCCAGGGTACAGGCGACAGGGACCAAATAGTTAGCACAAGAAAATACCAGCTTTCTAAAAGTGGCATTTTCAGAATTGTAAATTAAAATCCGACTTCACAGTTCAAGAGGATTTTACATTACAATTCCTTAGACACCAAATATGATATTTCTATCTGTTGAGAAATAAAAGTTATCATTTATTAAATGCAATAAGTTGGCCCAATGTTCTCCTCTTATCCTATGGGCGAAGTAGGCCTCACAGTAGTTAATTTGTGAGTTTTTCACTTCCGGGACATGTAAAACTTAAAAATTTTAAGTATATCTCTACCTTTTTAAATTCAATGCACCCTTTCATAAGGGCTGTTTAGGGCCTGCCCTAGGGGTGACTTACATGAATTAAAACTAAAAGGGAGTTTTAGATTTGGCAAAAGGGTCATTTTGCCAAGACGAGTTGGCAAATTAAAACTGCACACAGACTGCAAATGGTAGGCCTGAAACATGTTTTAAGTGGGTACTTAAGTGGGTGGCACAGTAAGTGCTGGAGACAAACTAGTAGCATGTAATTTACCGGTCCTGGGTATACAGTACACCACTTTACTAGGGTCTTATAAGTAAACTAAATATGCTAATCAGGTGTAAGCCAATTTTACCATGTTTTAGGGAGTGAGCAGAAGCTCTTCATGACTGGTTAGCAGTGGTAAAGTGCAAAGAGTCCTGAGGCCAACAAAAACTAGGTCAGCAAAACAGGAGGAGAAAAGGCAACATGTTTGGGGGAAGACCACCCTAAGGCTGACAGGTATAACACCTGTCATCTTAAATTATTGAGAGACTGAGGTGGATGAATTGTTTTACTTCAGGAGTTTTGGGTTTCACTTGGCTATGTCAATAAGTTGGGCATATCATTGTTATGGTGTTCTTGAAAGAATGCTGTGACCCCAGATTTGGGGGTTCCAGCCTAAGTCAGTTAAAAAGCAAGTCAAAGCTTCTTCACCCGTGGGAGGCGTGGCTTAGCCAGCTGCAAGATGGCCGCACTTTAAGTGGGCTCTGCCGGCCAAGCCTAAAATCCGCAAGAATCCTGCAGCCAACAGTGTCAAATCTGCTCAGCACCCCGCAATCCAAACTCACCTCACCCTGGGGCGTCATTTAATGTGACTCTCGGCACCCAGTGCCGCGGAGGAGCCGTGTTCTGCCGCCTGACCCTCACGCCGGGTCCGGGCCCTGCCGCTGGTGAGGCCCGGCTTCCCTGCTATCTTGCTGCTGTGGCCCCTCGTGCCTGGAGGGCTGGCTAGAGGACTGCCTGCGATCCCGGACTGCTGGAGCCGGTGAGTGCCGCTGCCGCTGGGGCTTCCTGTGGCGGGATTGGGGGCGCGCGAGCCGCACCCCCTGGCCCGGGCCTTCCCGCGGCGCGGGTGCCAATTACCTGATCCCTGGCACCCGCTGTAGCGGCCCTTAGTGCCCGGATCTGGCCACGGGGGCAACGCGCTCCCCGCGACTCCCCGCCGCACTTGGCTCTTTGCTGGTGCGGCCCCTCGGCCCCCCCCGACATTCTGCTGCGGCCGCCTGGCGCCCTCTACCTCTCACTCAGCCTCCTCCTCCCTGCTACCTGCTGCTCCTCCTTGGCCCGCGTCCGGTCTACTCGGCCTACATTCCACTGGGCTGTTCGCCTCCTGACCACACTTGCCGCAACTGCTTACTGGATGATTCACGCCTGGCAGCGTATCCTGCGGTCATTCCGACCCTCCTGTTGGCTATAAGCTGGTTGTTGCGCCTTCCTGTGCGGGCCCCTCGGCCCTTGGACATTTAGTTTTGGCCTTGGCATTATACCACCCACTGCGCTTCCGCAGCCGCTCCTGGTGCCCTCCGGCCATCTGACGCTGGACTTCCACGGCAAGTGCTACCTCTGCGGGGGCCCCCCGGCGGGGTTGGGGGTGTGCATGCCATACTGCGGGGCCTCTCCACTCCTCACTGCTGCGGGGACATCCTTGCTACATCCTCGTCAGCTGGCCCCGCTACGCTGGCCCCGCGCTGGAGGCTGCCTGCCCCCGAGTCTCCTCGCTGCTTCACCCCCGCAGTTGTGCCATCCTCTATGCTGCCTACACCCTGACGAATAAACCAGAGGCCATGCCACGCTGGGCGACATCTGGTTCCTGAGTCTCCAGCCCATTTTCGTAGGCCTAACGCTGTCATCGCGCCGCCTGGTCTGCTGCCTTCGGCTGGGCCCTCTGGACTTGTTGGGCACCTACCATCCTTCGGAATTTAGAGCGGCGCGGCTTCCGTGGGACTCCGCTGCGGCTGCTGTGTCGGCCTCTGTTATCCTGCCATTTTGCCAGTTTAGTGGACACACCCCGCGCCAGGTCCGGCCACTTCCCCGCTGAATCCACGGGCCCATCGATCACCTGCCTCTGTCCGCCTGCATTGGGGGTGATATTTGCGGCTCTTTCACTACCCTTACAGTTGGCCTGGCCTCTGTTTATCCGCTGTCCACTTGCAACACCGCCTGTGGCCTTCTTCTCTCGCCGTTGCCTCCCCTCTGTTCTCTGGCCGTGCCTCCCACCTGCTTCTGCTGGCTATGGGGAGAACTGACCCTAAGCAACCTAAGATCGCCTTCGACCAGCACCGCCAGACGCGCCAGGATGGCGCAATCTCTGATGGGGGCGACCCCGCTGCCTTCACGGAGACGGCCCCCACACGCGAAGATGATCTAAAGGCAATCATGCTGGACGTCAAATCCACAGTCACGGGCATAGCGGCCCAGCTTGATCAGTTGTCAGCCCATCTGGACACAGTCAAGGCCCGAGTTGATTCACATGACGCCCGTCTTCTGCATGTCGAAACTAGGGTCTCTGATGCTGAGGATGCCGCCACTCAAGATCGCCAAAAATTGTTACAGATGGACAAAGTACTTGACCTCATTCGGAATAAAAATGAAGACTTGGAGGCGCGCTCCCGCAGGAGCAACCTCCGCATCACGGGAGTGCCCGAATCCACCAATATCTCTTGAATGGAGGACTTTGTGGAACAGCTCATCAGAGAACTCTTTGGCGACATCCTCTCCTCAGTCTTCATTGTCGAGAGGGCTCACCACTCTCTCGGCCCTCGTCCTGGCCCTGGTCTGCTGGCTCGCCCCATCATTGCCAAAATCCTGAACTTTAGAGACCGTGATGCCATTCTCTGAGCGGCCAGGGAGAAGGGCGAAATACGCCACCAGGGCAACTCCCTGTCGTTTTACCCCGACTACACCATCGCGGTCCAGGCGGCTCGCCGTGAATTCCTCCCGGCGAAGCAGATCCTTCAAAAGCATGAGGTTTCCTACTCATTGGCATATCCCGCAAAACTGCGTGTCAGGCAGGGCTCCAAAATGCTCATCTTTCCGGATCCTAAAGAAGCTCTGGCCTTTGCAAAGAAATTGGTCAGGTCGCATCGCTCTTCACCTACCGACTCTCAGGCCACCGCGGCTGCCAACCCCAGTGATAATGACTGAACTGCTGCGCACTCCTGTTTGACTGCCGATTGCATTCCATGTGGTTTAAGCGCTTGTTCTAAGGTGGCTCTCTATGGGGCAGATTTACAAGCCCCCTGCGCCACCAGTACGTCACTTTTCGTGACGTACTGGTGGCGATGGGGGCTCCTCTATATTTACAAGGAGAGGAAAAGCCACCCTGCGTGACTTTTCCTCTCCTTGAAAATACGGTCCCTTCACACGCAGCACTTTGCGGTGAAGGGGCGTTCCATGGGTGTTGCAGTGGGTGTTCCCACGCAACACTCATGGAACAGGACTCAACTCCAGAATTACGTGAAATCGTAACTCTGGAGATGCTACGCCACCCTAGAGGTGGCGTAGCGAGGCGCAACGAGGAGAAATGTTTTCATTTCTCCTCGTTTTTTCCTCTTTCAATGCATGCTGCATTCTACAGCACGCATTGGAAGAGGAAAATGGTTGTAGTGATTGTTTTTGTGCAGGAAGGTGCCCCTTCCTGCACAAAAACAATCTCCCCACGACGCAGGCATCCTTGCACCATGGTGCAAGGGTGCCTGCGCCGGCGCATGGCAGCAGTTTGTGCGCCAGCGCAGGGGGAAGCACAGAGATGCAACATATTCTTGTAAATATGTCGCATCCCTGTGCTTTCCAGACTAACGCAGCACGGCGCAGCAAAATGACTTGCTGCACCGTGCTGCGTTAGTTTAACGTAAATCTGCCCCTTTGTCGCTACAGCCTCCCAGGGCATACCATTCCCTGTCTATGTATTGGGCTTGTTATCCTTTGCTATCTGATAACTATTTTTGTGTTGTCTGCCATGCCTTATGGCTTGGCCACCCTGCCTCTACGGCAGGGGTGTATGCTGAGCGACGCCATGCCTCCACGGGATAATTCCCTTGCTGGACTTTGACTTTCCCCTTCCCAGTTGTGGGTCCCCGGGGTGGGTTTGGGTGGTATCTCAGCCTGATTGTGGGGTTGGTGTGGGTGCGAGGGTGGTGGGTCCTCTGGGGTTGTTTCATTGGGGGAGGGGAGAGGGTGGTTGGGTTGGGGGTATTTGGAGTTTGTTGGCTCCCACTGAGGCTATATTGTTCTTTCTTGCACTGGTTTACGTAACTGGCTCCTTCATGGTATGTCATTCCAATTGTGCACGTCTGTCCTTTGCACCCTATGGGTTCAATGCCATGCTTTTTCAATGCACCTTTGTTGTTCGAATTTCCACTGAGGGAACTGTGATGTCTGAATTGGCACCCCCATGTGAGGCTTTGATTGTACTTTGTACCATGTTACCTCCTTGCGCACCCATGATTATTGCACTGACCTTCTTCTCGCATCATTCATGGCAGTGCCAACGCATCTGCACAAAATGTCTTCCTCCCCTACCGCCTTTTGTATCACTGTTCCCCCTGACACGGCACTATGACGGACCCTGTCCTATGGACCTGGAACGTCTGTGGACTTAACGACCACCGAAAGGCGCGCCTGGTCCATGCCCACCTCATTCGGCATAAGGTGGACGTCTGTTTTCTACAGGAGACCCATCGGGTGCCCGCCACGTCCTCCAGGCTTCTTTCTCGACACTGGGGCGAAATTCACTCCTCCTACTACTCTAACTACTCTCGGGGGGTGTCCATCCTGTTACGTAAGGGGCTCCCTTGGCAGACCTCCCAGGTGGTTGTCGACCCTGGGGGGCGATTTGTGCTCCTTCATGGCCCTCTACAAGCCCAGCCCTTGACACTTGCTGCTCTGTATGGGCCCAACAGCGATGACCCTGACTTCTTCGTGCAGGTCTGGCACCACATTTCGGCCCTCGGCCCTGCTGCGCTCCTCTGGGGGGGCGATTTCAATGTGACACTGTCTTCTACCCTTGACCGGTCCGGTCCCCGCATATCCCACCCACGCGCAACTGCCCTTCTCAGCTCAATTCTTACTGATAACTCCTTATATGATGCATGGCGCCACATTCGCCCTGATACATGTGAAAGCACTTGTGTTACTGGCTCCCACGGCTGTTGGTCCCGCTTGGACCTCTGGATCACTACCCCGGACGCCCTTGCTTGGCTCACCTCCGTTGACCACATGGCGCGCACCCTCTCCGACCATGCACCTGTTCGTCTATGCCTGCGCCTCCCACACTCCCCCTGCTGTGCTTTCTCCTGGTGGCTTCCCCCTAATGCGCTACACAACTCGGTATTCTGCGCAGAGATACAAACCGCAATCACAAATTACTTCGAGCTTAATGAGGGTTCCGTTGATTCCCCATCCATGCTATGGGGTGGTTTCAAAGTCGTTATTCGTGGGGAGTGTATTTCTAAACAGTCCGGTGTCCTTCGCTCCACCCGTGGCACTCTTGACAAATTGGAAAAGGAGATTAAGGATCTTGACTCTTATTACTCTCGGGACCCCAACCCCGATGCGCTTGCCCAGATCCGGGGGAAACTTACCGACTTCGCTGAGGAGGCCAACAGAGAACTTGCGTTTCTAGGTGGGGAGGCGCGGGCGCGCCGTTTCGGCAAGGGCGATTGCGCTGGGAAAACTCTGGCCAACCTCCTTTGCCCACCTCGGGCCGCATCCTATATCACCGCCCTCCAGGATGGCGGTCCTGATTGAACTACCTCACCTGAAGAAATTAAAGCACACTTTACTACATTTTATACACAACTTTACACGGCCGGTTCTGTGCCTCCACGTGAGGTTCTTGACCAATATTTTGACACCCTCCAGCTTCTATGGCTCGGCAATTCCCACCGGGAGTTCCTTGACGAGCCTTTCTCCAAAGAAGAAATCCTAGCTGTGATTAATGGCATGCCCGGTGACAAGGCCACTGGCTCGGACAGCCTGCCGGCCTCCTTCTACAAGGGCTTTGCCCCTATTTTGGTCCCTCACTTAGCCGCCATGTATAATGCATCCTTTGAGACAGGTCAGCTTCCCCCATCGCTTCGCGAGGCCTTACTCACTTTACTCCTAAAGCCGGACAAACCGCCTGAGCTGCGAGATTCTTATCGCCCCTTGTCGCTCATTAATACGGACAATAACATTTTTGCCAAACTACTCGCCTCTCGCCTCCTTCCCCTCATGCCGCTCATTGCCCGCCCGGACCAGTCTGGTTTCATCCCCGGCCGTGCGACCTCCCACAATCTTCGGACCATTTTTTCCGTTCTTCATCAAATAAACCCAGCGCTCCCAGCAGTGGCCGCCTTGCTCGACGCCACTAAAGCCTTCGATTCCTTAGAGTGGCCCTTCCTGTTTTATCTCCTCCCTCGCTTGGGCTTCAGTCCGGTCTTTATACGTAAAGTGTTGCTCCTCTATACCCTTCCCACCGCCCGTCTCCGGATCAACGGCCAAATATCTGAACCCATTTCCATTGAGCGTGGTACTCGGCAGGGGTGTCCACTGTCACCCATGCCTTTCGCCATCGCAATGGAGCCCCTTGCGGCTCGACTTCGCCAACATCATACCCAGAGGGGCATCGGCTTTGCGGCTCGTGCTCTACTAGTTTCTATGTACGCGGACGATGTTACTCTTTACGTCCGCAGCCCTCAAGAGAACCTCAGCCCACTGGTTTGTGAGGTGATACGCTTTGGCGGCTACTCTGGCATCTAGGTGAACTGGAACAAGTCTGTGCTGTTTCCTCTTACCGATGCCATGATGCCCTTCGATCCGGACTATCCCTTTGTGTGGGCGTCAGAGCCCAGTAGGTACCTAGGAATCTGGCTGAGTAGGGACGTCGATGAACTTTGGAGGGCCAACATTGGTCGCGCGGTGGACTGGTTTGAGTCTAAGATCCCCCTCTGGAGCTGGTTGCCACTATCTTTAGCCGGTCGCATAGCCATTGTCAAAATGGTAGTGCTCCCGAAGTTTTTATACTTATTCGTCAATATCCCCATCCCTCTCACCGCCCATTTTTTCCGTAAAATTCGCTCTTTGATAATCACTCTGATCTGGGCCGGCCGACAACCCAGGATCTCATACAATATTCTGACCCTCCCAATGTCGCGCGGCGGGCTTGGTTCCCCTCGATTTTAAACTCTATGCCCTCAGTGCCCAGGCCAGTTTTCTTCACTTCTGGCTTCATCCCACTCCGTTCCAGCCCCACGTTGCGGTGGAGGCTGACCTAGCCGCCCTGTGGCCGCTCACTACCGCTTTATTTGTCCCGGCGAAACCTCCACGTGCTGAGATCGATACGGTTGCGACCCTATGCTGGGCATGGGAGGGGCTCCGGAAAATCTCAGGTTCGGACATGCTTTCGGCGAATGCGATGCCCATTGTGCATCACCCGACCTTCCCTCCTCTCCAGTCTTCTGGGATGGTGAAGCACGCCACCCGTCTGGGGCTCTCTACTGTGTCAGATCTCTATCCGGGGAACACATTCTTCACACCTGCTACTGACTCCGGCCCCATGGACACTTTGCTTTACTATCAGCTCAGGGCTGTCTGCAGGAAACTTCACTCTTCGTTCACCCAGCTTCCTTCCTCAATGGCCACTCTCGATCTCCTTTTCACGTCCCCCTCCCCAAAGAAATTAGTCACTATAATCTACGCTCTCACGCTAGCGGCGTCGTCCATCTCCACTGACCGGGCGCGCGTGGCGTGGGGAGAGGACTTAGGTGTCGAACTCTCCCAAGCCGATTGGCTGTACTGCTGCAATTAGATTAAACGTCTCTCCCCTAACTATCGTCTGCGCCTTTTCCACTTTAAGTACTTACATAGGCTCTATCGGACCCCTGTCCAGCTACACAAGATGGGACTCATTGCCAACGATAGATGCCTGCGCTGCTCTGCGCCTGCAGCTGACTTTTCCCACCTCACCTGGCTGTGCTCCCAGGTCTCCGCTTACTGGCGTGAGGTCTGCGCTGCTATTTCTGAGATCACCTCGTCGCTGGTCCAACCCGATCCTCTGCTCTGCCTCTTAGGCTTTGTTAAATTTTGTCCAGTTGCCTCCCGCAGATTGATTGCCATGCGGCGCAGAGACTCCATGTGTTGGGGTCGCAGGCCTGCACCTAAGGTGGCCCTTTGGCTGGAGGATGCCTCCCGTTGCCAGACTCTCTTGTCCGAATTCTGGGACCTAATACCTGACAGATCCCGCCCAATTGATATATGGGGACCGCTTGTGTCCTACCTTCTGAGTCACAATTCCCAGCACCCGGCGACCTCTCCCGCGCTCCCCGCCGGCGCTCCGCCCGCGGCGGCTGCCAGTGAAGGTCAATGAGTTGCCTCCTTTCCGCTCCCACTCCCCCCTGTTCCTCAATGCCTCCCCTCTCCACACATGGCGCCTTTCACTGTAGTTCCCCTTTATTGTTTCAGTGTTTTCACGAATTTTTTCATTTGTAATGATTTTCGGTGGTGCATGTATGAGGTAACCTTCGCTATACCCTATTGTATAACTGTGCATGTTACTTTGACACAGTGCACTCTTGTAACTCTGCTGTGTTTAATTCTCAATAAAGGTTTTTGAAAATTAAAAAAAAAAAAGCTTCTTCACCCGTGAATTGATGATGAAAATTCGGCTGGGATGAAACAAAGGGACCCTACCTTTTTAGACAAAAAGAGGGAAAACCTTGGCTTTTGGTTCTCCTGTAAGAATTTGGGGCCTGATTCACAGAACTGACTTACGTGAAATACGTAAAGTTAGTGATTTTCGGTATTCACAGAATACACTTAACAATACTAACTTTATGTCCGCTCCGGGCCGGAGATTCCGGCCCTGTGGCGAGACTTCCGCCTCTGGGCCGGAATCTCCGCCTCCGGGCCGGAATACCCTCATTTAGGCCGTTTATGCTCAAACGGCCTAAATGAGGGTATTCCGGCCCGGAGGCGGAGATTCCGACCCAGAGGCGGAAATTCCGCCACAGGGCCGGAATCTCCGGCCCGGAGCGGACATAAAGTTAGTATTGGTAAGTGTATTCTGTGAATACCGAAAATCACTAACTTTACGTATTTCACGTAAGTCAGTTCTGTGAATCAGGCCCGTAGTGAATTTCATAACTCATCAATGCCCTAGGAAGTTCAGGGTTGGTGTGCTGGGTCAATTAAGTCATCTTTCTTTAGATTTGGTCATGTTTCTCTGTGGGTTTCTTAAGGCCATTACTCTGCTGATCCATTGCTTTCCATAGTCAATCTTCCTATCTATCCTTCTAGGGAGAGGCAGGAGGGGTTTTACAAAGAGTGCTTGCCTTTAAGTTTTCATGCCATGTTTCAAAACTCTCTAAGGACACTCTTTTACATCTGCTCACCATTGTCAATGACTCCCTAACTCAAGGCATCTTCCCAGAAGCTCTTAAGACAGGCCAGATCCTTCCACTCTTAAAGAAGCCTACTCAAGACCCTGAAAATACCATCACGGTTCACCAATATGCTGAGGATACACAACTGCACTTGAACATCTCTTTTGCTTCAGACATGCTACACCTCAAACACTGCCCGTACATCATTCAGACTTGGATGTCAAGCACCTACCTGAAGCTCAGCCCCATCAAGACAAAAGTCCTCCTATTTGCTAAGAACAAAAACACTAAACAGTACAAACCTTGCATAGTGGCTATGAACCTTACCTGCTTCGAACCTCAACTTTCAGTGAATGTCAAGTCAATGGATTTGCCCTGAATGCTAATCTTACCCTCAAGGGACACATTGCCCAAAAAATAACTAGTACACACTCTCACTTTGAAAGAAAGTGAAATTGTTTCTTCCATAACACAACTTCGCAATCTCCTGTTCAAACCCTTGTACTCTTGCATCTGGAATGTGAAAAAGGCTTGCTCATTGGCCTTTCAGACTCCACAATTGCACCCCCGAAGGGCATCCTACATGCCACAGTAAATCCCACCCAGGACCTGAAGAAATATGATGACAGAACCTCCAACTTGATGAAACTCCATTGGCTTCCTTTGCTTGCTCGCACCATGCTGAATTAGCCGTTACGACCAGCACCACTTAGCTTGTAGACAAGCTTACCATCGCTGGTTGTTGTTGACATACCTGCAGCCAGGACACCATCATACTGGAGATAAAGAAGAGTAAAAAAATAAACAACAAGTCATCAGGCCTTTTTAGTCTACACTCCCAGGATCTGTAACAACATCCTTGAATCCATTGGGACCACACTAATGCTGCTCTAATTTAGGAAAGAGTTGAATATGCCCTTTTAAATGAACACTGCATCACAATGCATTTCTAGTCCACAAACCAGCTACCTGTACTATCACTCATTGACTTAATGCCTATCTTCTATCCTGTACAGTGCTCCCCTGCCTATTGGCTAGGTTTGCTTTGTAGAATACTACATACATACATACATACATACATACATACATATATTCCTTGAGTCCAACAGCTCGGTCCTCAAGGGGCTATTGCAACACTTTTTTTCTGGTGGGTTTTCACTAGTTCTAACCTACAGTATTTATGTTGTCTTTTTGTGATGATGAATGTTCATATGACTCGCACACTTTCAGTTGATGGCTGCATTGGGGCTCTTGAATGCTTAGGTGGTCACAGAGCTCTTGTTTTTCTTGGCTTGCTTGGTTTTCCAATCCTCCAAAGCTCTTTTCTCTTTAGTAGATTGGTTTGGCGTGAAGAGCAGGTTATCGCTGGAGCTTCACATTGGAAGTCGACACAGGTGGTCACTGTTTGGAGCGAAGAGCTTAACATTGGCAGGCATCGCTGATGGTCATTGTTTGACCTGAAGATTCCAAAACTTATGGATCTTCACATGAAGTTCAGGAGGAGTACCCTCTGATGCCAGTCAAGGAGGGTCCAGGGCCTGGGAGTCACCTCTTAGGGAACAGGACTCACTCCAGAAGAGGCCAGTGGCACGGCCCAGGCTGATCAAGGTGCTGCCTGTCAGTTGGGCAGTTGCAGGGAGCCATTTGGAAGCTTGGTGTGTCCCTCTCAAACAGGAGGTCATTCAACTGACCCTTGGAGTCACTTCTGAGGACACTGGTTTCAAGGCAAGCAGGTCCAATATTCCTTTTTCAAACAGCAGGACATTCCTTATTCTGAATTTTCCACAGGTGTTCTGATGAGAGGCTCTAAAGGGGTATTCTTATGCCCAAGGGCAGCCTGTGGGTGGAGGATGCACTTTTGTCCAAGCTGCCCACTTTGGTGGGTTTGGCTCCAAATTGTCTTGGGTAACAACGGGCAGGTAGGTTTAGGTGTGAGCTACATTTGTCAGTAGTAGGTCAAGCAGCCCTTAAAAGTCAGGGAAGGGTGATCATAGTCCTGCGGCTTCACTTTGAAGCTCAGGACGACCTGAGTACAACCCCACAGGACATCCTGCTTAGCAGAGAAACATTCTGCCCCACACCCAAGGCCCTTTTGTCCCCATGTCGGGTAGGAATACACAACACACCACAGGATAGCCATTCACAGTCATGTGACTCTGGACACTGAGAGAAAGACACATTTGGTTTAAGTAGAAAAAATGACAGTTTCTAAAAGTGTGTTTTCAGAATAGTAACTTCAAATCGGACTTAACCATTAAAGAGGATTTTAAATTACAATTCAAATGAGTGGGATAAGCATTTCTCTATCTGTCCCAAGCTGAAGTTATCACTTATTAATCGTAATAAGGTAACACAGTGTTAGTGTATGGGAGAGGTAGCCTTAATACAGTGAAAAATGACTTCAGGAGTTTTTCACTGTCAGGACACGTAAAGCTTAAACACACATGCCCTATCTTTTGAACACCATGCCCCCTGCTCTATGAGCCTTTAGGACCTACTTTAGGAGTGACTTATAAATATTAAAAAGGAAGGTTTAGGTCTGGAAAAAGAGTTATTTCCCAGGTCGAAATGGCAGTTTAAAACTGCACTACAGGTTGCAGTGGCAGTGCTGAGACATTTTTTACAGTGCTACTTCGGTGTTTGGCACATTGAGTGCTGCAGCCCACTAGTATCATTTATTGCACACTCACCGAGTACATGTTGTGCCATGTACTAGTGACTTATAGGTAAATTAAATGCACCAATTAGGTGTATGCCAAATTTACCGTGTTTAAGAGAGAAAGAGCATAAGCGCTGTATCACTGGTTAGCAGAGGTAAAGCGCACAAAATCATAATGCCAACAAAATAAAGTTAATCAAATTTAGGGGGATGGCAATTAGTCTGGGGAGATACCATGACAAGTAATTTAGGTCTCAGAATATAATAAGGTAATTCATGAAAAATACTTTCTTACCTTACAATAAGTATCTTGATTTATTGTGATAGTGGATTTAAGAGGCTGCTAAACAGTGGAAGAGCTAAATATATATAGTCTTTTGTCAGTGTAATTACTGTATCATTTTAGTTGATTGTTAGAAAGTGGGTTGTTGGTTGACTGGAGTGTGAGCCCTGGTCAAGCAGCAACCACAATCCTAGTCAGGGCAAGGCACAAGCAAACCCCACATTAACCTGTGCTCACACCCTAGTAACTTGGCACAGAGCAGCCAGGAATAACTTAGAGGAAATGTGTGAAGTATATGTGCAACACTTCAAGCAGTAAGACAGCGCAAAAATATCCCACATCAGGTTAGACAAATAGATCTGAATTTAATAAATAAAACAAGACCAAAACAACAACAATCCAATTAGTAGAACCAGAGATATTGAATATGAAAGTTTATAATGGAACATAGTGCCAAAATGCACAAAGCGCTATTGGAGGCCAGACTGGGACAAAGTCACAAGTTCAGGCTGACCGCGATGGAGAGCAAGCTGGCTACAGTGACCCAGTTAGGCCACTGAAAAGAGAACCCTAAATCCTGGTTGCATGGGTCCATGTCAAAGATGCGTTACATAGCCGAGGCGAACCAAGTCCATTGCGGCAAGTTCAATCTAAGCAGCAACTGCGATGTGTTGGTTCTGCTTGGGGATGCACCACTCAGCAGAGAAGATGCATTAGTTCTGCTGGCAAGCACCTGTGGCCAACTGCCAGGGGACCAGGACTAGGGTACCACCACTTGGCAGGGTAGACTCTCAGATGGCAGAGTCCAGGTGCAGAAGGATGGAAGCCTATGTCCCTAAGGCTTCAGATCAGTAGGCCAGCCAACTAGCCCTTGGAGTCACTCTAGGTTCTGTATTCAAGAAATGCAGGTCCAGTCAGGTGGCGTGGCCAACTGCTGACCATAATGGCCGCAGCTTTGCGGAGCTCTGACCATCCGCTGAAGAAACACCCTCATAAATCCATCCAAATATCTGAAAAAACTGCCAACTAAGATAGCACCAGCGGGCACGAACACCAGCAGTACCCAGGCAGTTGCCGTATGCCTGTGAGAGGGTCCCAAAAATGTCTGATCTGCAGCGGCCTGTGGGAATGTTGAGCGGCGTGGAGTAGCAGTGAGGCGGAGCTGGAAGGACGTGGCGTGACATCGGCCGGGCGTCTGACTGCAAGACCGCAGCATCTGAAGGCCTCGTGTCGAGTGTAGTGACGGCGAGCCTAGTAAGGGGCTGCAATCGTCTGTGGTCCCGAAGGTCAGAATCTGGCATTGGTGAGCAGACTTGCATTCGCTGTGCCCCCGGAGGGGCTGGGAGGTGAGGAGGCGCTCGAGCGGTGTAGGGCCTTTGTGGTCCGGGCGCTTGGCGACGCTTTCAGGACTGTTGAGGCCCGGGAGGGAGTGGGGTGCACCACAGCGCTTGGAGCGGTGGACCACGGGACCTGATCCGGGCCCAGGATATAAAAACTGTGTATTGTTGAGACGGCGGAGAGGCAATGCACCCAGACCCCCTTGGGCGTTGCCGAGGTGTGGTGCTCTGCCCCGACCTGTAGAAAATCGGCACTCCCGGTGTGCCTGCTGTCTCACACAAACTTCAAATTCAGTGATGGATGGGCCATACTAGTGCAATGACCGCCAACACAGGATGCCAGTGGCGCACTGAGATTGTCTGGGACACTGGCTAACAACACTTAGGGGCCGATTCCGATCTCGGCCGGTAGGGCTCCGAATCGGATTCGGCTTAACCGGATCCGATTCGGAGCCCTATTGCCCGACCGATTCGTACGCGCGTCCGGCGAGCGAGTACGATGCGAAATCGCCGACCGACTCGTCCGGGCGTCCCGACCGCTCCGACCGACTCGTTCCCGGGTCTAACCGCACCGACCGACTCGCTCGGACTCGACTCGCACCGCGCAATGGAGACGTTCCCCGGCCGGGTAAGTACGATGCGCGCCGCGAGCAGTCCGACCGAGCCGCGCACTCCGGCTCGAAAGAGCAGTCAGAGCCGTACTTTGGGGGTCCGTGTCGGACCCCCTGTACACGTAGCCACGCGAGTCGCACACAGGGGGGACCCATGGGTCCCCCCTACCTGTGCGTGTACGGCGCGAGTCGCTTCGCCACGTACACGCTGTAGGGGGTGCCCTTGTCCGCCTCGCACCCATTGAGTCAATGGGAGCCCGCGTACGCGTTGTACGACAGGCTCCCATTGACTTCAATGGGAGTCCGACCGACTCGAGTCCAATGGCATACGTGCGCATCGTACTCGTTCGGTCGGGCTGCACGGGTCCGATTCGGTCGGAAATCTCTCCGGGTCCGGCTCGGTCGGAGAGATTTCCGGCCCGAATCGGAATCGGCCCCTAAGAAAAGGCACCGAAGCAGCCCGCTGGTGGCACGCCCTGAGGCACACTGAAGAGACCTAGCTTACTCTTATAGCACAAGCTGCGGGACCCTGGTTAAGTGCAGCGCTGGAGGTGTGGGGTGTAGGGGCCCGACAGGCAACAGGAGTTGTTGTACCCCTTGGTAGGTGGCAGGCTACCGCCACCCCACAGCTTGAAAGGAAGGGTGACACCTAGGAGCATGAGAGGCGAGGAAGTCACATCATGACTGCAAAAGGCCACCGGACCGCCCTCCTGACAAAAATGGACAAATACACCCACCCAAGGGTGGATGCCCGCACTGAGGAAGCTGGAGACCGGGCACCCCCAAATCCAAAACAAAGCACGAAGAGGGAGGACTCCCTGACCCTCCAGGACATAATGTCTGCAATAGAGAACGTGAAAACTAAGCCTAGGCGGAGTTCCGCAGAACTCTGCGAAGTGCAAAAAAACTCTGCCGCACTACGCGGAGCTCATGCCGTTCGTGGTGATTTTCAGTGCCAGGTGCTTGTCTGCACTGTGCAATCATCGCGAACGGCACCATGTACAGCGCCAGCGGGCGCAGCTTCCTTTCTGCCACCCGAATAGCTTTTTACTCAAGCGGCAGCTTTCTCAACGCGAACGGATGGTTTCTCAACGCGAGTGGTCATGAGCATACGCGACCACTCACAATGAGAATTCTGACTACCAGCGTTGAGAAATCTCACCGGGAGGTTGATTTTTCATGGTCGTGCTCACCAAATTGATGTTGACGATCGCGACTGAGGAAAAATCTCGCCAGGAGGTTGATTTTCCTTGCTCACGCTCACCAACTTGACATTGACGAACGTGAGTGAGGGAAAAAACAGAGTTTTTCAGAACTCTGCGAGTTCCGCATAATGCGGAGTGCGGAAAACTCTGCAAACTCCACGAGCGGAGCGGAGTTCACTGCCCAGACTTAGTCAAAACCTCCTTGGAAGGCAAGATCGATATACTGACCACTAAGATGTTAATGAGGGCAGATCTGCGAAACATAGAGGCACGGGTCAAAGAGAATGAAGACTCTATCGCCGCTCTCCACACCGAGACCAAAACGCTCCAAATTCAAGTTGGAGAACTGAAAGAATTGACACAAGTATTGGAAACTAGAATGGAAGACGCCGAGAGATGTTCCAGATGAATGAAATGAAATGAAAGGGGCTTTTGTATAGCGCATGGCTACCCGGAGGCATCCCAGCGCTGCGGAGGTGGCTAGGGAGATAGATTGGTTTATGGAAATAGCCAAGTTTTCCGATGTTTCCGAAATGTCCGATGGTTGACTTCCTTGCAGATAGGGAGAGGAAGGGAGTTCCAGAGCTTAGAAGCATTGTGGGAGAAAAGGCGGCCGCCTGTTCTGGCCTTCTTAATTCTGGGGACCTCCGCCAGGTGGAGCTCGTCCGAGCGAAGACTTCGTGTAGCCTTATATGGTTTAACCAGATTTTTGATGATAGGGGGACCTCTGCCTTGCAGACCTTTATGCGCAATGCAGAGGGCCTTAAAATGTATTCTCTCCTGTACCGGGAGCCAGTGAAGAGAACGAAGAGCCGGCATTGCTGAGCAACGGTTTTTTGTGCCCGTAAGAAGTCTTGCTGCTGAGTTTTGAACCACTTGCAGTTTGGCAATGACTGAGTTGGGAGCGCCCAAATAAAGAGCATTGCCGTAGTCCAGCCTGGAAAGGATAAGCGCCTGGATCAGGAGCTTTCTTGAGTGGCTTGGTAAAAGAGAGAGTATTTTTCGGGTGGTTCTGAGCAGACCATAGCAAGCGGCGGCCGTTCTCCTTGCTTGGACTCTAAAAGTGAGATCATGGTCGAGCCAGATGCCCAAGCTTTTTATCTCTCTTTTTGGCGTTGGAGCTGGGCCCATGCAAATCAGCCACAGGGTGTTTGGATTAAAGTTTGCTTGGTTGCCCAGTAGCATGAGCTCCGTTTTGTCGCCATTAAGTTTCAGGTGAGATGAACTCATCCAGCTAGCGACTTCCTTGAGGCAGGAACGCAGATTTGTAGGGGATTGTTCCGTCTGGTTCAGTGCCACAATTAGCTGGGTATCATCAGCGTATGTGACAATGTGAATTCCAAAAGGGGCTATGATCTCTGCCAAAGGGGCCATGTATACATTAAAAAGTGTGGGGCTCAGAGACGAGCCCTGAGGAACACCACACTGCAGCGGGACAGGTTGGGAGCGGGAATTTCCTTCAAGTACCTGGAAGAACCTTTCTTCCAGGAACGATATCAGCCATGATAAGGCCGTACCTGACACTCCCACTTTTTTGAGATGGTGGATCAATGTGCTGTGGTTCACCGTATCGAAGGCTTCACTTAGGTCCAGGAGGATAATAGCCGAAGTTCCTCCGGAATCAAGAATCTTTCTTGACTCCTCCACTACCGCTATCAGTGCAGTCTCTGTGCCCTGACCAGGGCGGAAGCCAGTCTGGGAAGGGTGGAGTAAATTAAAAGTTTCCAGGTGTGCAGAAAGTATACGATTGATGTGTTTTTCTGCAATCTTGCTGATTCCGGGGAGTAGTGAGATGGGGCGGTAATTGCCCAGCCCAGTGGGGTCTAGATGAGGTTTTTTTAATAGCGCCTTCACTATTGCATTTTGAAACAACGTCTGCATCTTTGGAATACAGGAAAGAGCGGAGGGCCCGGCAGCTGACCTATTTGTTGAGGACCCAATACTTAAACATCTCCAACCCAGAGGCCTGTCCAAATATTTCTCTGTGGAGCGTGCCCATCGGATACCGGGAGCTGCGCCAAGACCAGGAGCTCCCCCGTGCCCAATCATAGCCCAAACCTTTAATTAGAGGGATAGGGAGGTCATCTTGCAGGCTGCACGCAGTGCCCCCCCGGTCACATGGGACAATAGTACTGTCACATTCTTCCCAGACTTTACCCTCCGAGTACAGAAAATGAGGCGCTCATTCCTGGAGGTGAAGTAGGCTCCAAGAGAAAAAGAACTGAAATATGCAATGCTATTCCCAGCCAGGTTGAGGGTAGTGTCCGACAACAAGACTTGGTTCTTTGCGACTCCTGAGGAAACATGGTACTGGCTGGAGGGATGAGGTATAGTCGGCGAGGGAAGAGCCCCGGGAAGAAGAAACACAGAGAAATCTGGGACACACCATGGCGGGCCCTCTGGGGACATTTCCACAGAACGGGCAAGTAGACAGGAGCGAGCAGGTGCCGATTTCACTGAATAAGCGTCCTTGAGGCACTAATACGATCAAACACCTGGAAATGGCGATACCGCAAAACATTTACTCCCTGGGAGGGCCCCCCGTGACCCATGCACTTTGAAACCCTCAGAGAGTGCTACAATGCAAAGACATTATAGGGAATCCGCTGTGGCTGGACACTTCACGGTGGACTACTACAAGTGGCAGTGAAGTGATGTTCTTGATCTGATGGGGTGGCTGATAGGAGGAGGCGAGGTTCTCGCTCCCCAAATGTTAAAACCTTGCTCTGTGTTCAAAGGCGCTCTGCATAGTTGGGTAGGCAGGCAGTTTAAAGCCCGTAGTGCAGGGAGGGGGGATCATATTGGGGGTGGGTTTGAGCTGTTTGTTTGGGTTACTGCCACTCATGTTAATTGTTTCGAAGACATACTGTGACCAGCGGCCTGCTGCCCGGTTCACTGCCCCAATACCCTCACAAGTTCTCAAAACCCTGGGATGGGTGGGGCCGGCCCTATGCTTACAGAGGCTCCACGAGTTGGGGAGGCAAGTCTTTGCCCTCAGTCAGCCTTATAATGCCAGGTACCATATCATCTCTGAATATGAATAAAAGGTTTAAGATACTTTCCTGGAACGTAAATGGGCTAAGGGACAAAATAAAGAGAGGAGTAGTCCTACAACACCTAACGTAATATGCACCAGATGTGGTCCTCCTGCAAGGGACACATGTCCAGGGAACACATTATGGAGCACTTAATAGATAGGGTTACAAATTAATTGCACATTCGGGTTACACTAGGGACTCTAGGGGAGTGGGTATTTTAATGCGAACTTCCTTCCCCTACACAAGCCAAAAGATTACAAGTGACCCGCAGGGACGTTTGGTGGCGGTCTCTGGCTGCTGGGAAAGCCAACCCTTTAATATAATCTCGATCTATATTCCTCCCAGGCAGCAGTTCCTGGTATTGCCGGAACTAGGGGAGCCGCTCCTGAATCTCCCGGAGGGCAGAGTGGTGATTGGGGGGGGACTGTAACGCGGCTCTGTCTCCGATGTTCGACTGCCAACCCCCACCACAACAGGACCAAGTGGGCACTGTACTGAAGGATTTCTTGTCTGCAATGGGTCTGCGGGACATATGGAGAGGCCTCAACCACAACACGCCACAGCATACACATATCTCTGGAGTACATGGTAGTCTGTCACAAATAGATTACCTTTTCACCCTGGCCCATCAGCTGCCCCACTATCGAGATGCCCATCACCTAGCCCGTGGACTCTCCGATCATTCCCCAGTCTGTGTCTATTACGAACTAGATGAAATGGGTCAGATAAGCTCCTGGTATTTCCAAATCCCCCTCTTTATGTCAAAAATCCAAGAAGCAACAAATCAGTATATCACTGAAAATGAGGGAACAGTAGATTCAGCATGTATTCTCTGGGATGCGTACAAAACAGTAGTTAGAGGACAGGGTATTTCATTAATGGCAGGTGAAAAAAAGTACAAGCGATTGCAGCTAGATGTGTTCGAACGGGACCTCCAGGAGTTGGAGACACTTCTGGTCACTGATAATAACTCTCAGGCGAGACACCGTCTAGCGTTCAAATGGGCCGAATTTAGGGCGTTGGCTGAGGAGACAGCGAAAGCCAGATGATTGGCGACACAACACAACCTCTATGAAGTGGGGGAGAGAGCAGGCAAGCTCCTGGCATGGCTAGATAAGAGCACAAGGGTCTCGAGATGGGTACTTGAGTTAAAGGGAAGGGATGGCACATAGTTTGAGGAGGGGGACAAATAGCAGACACATTTGCTGACTACTATGAGCAACTTTACACACCGGCCTCCACCACTTCAATTGAAGATTCACAAGAGTTGCTAGCTACTCTCCAGATGCCCTGCCTTGACTCAGAAGACAGAGACCTCCTTAAACCTTAAACAGGACCTGACGGAGGCCGAGATAACTCGGGCGATCCAGGATCTAAGACCCGGTAAAGCTGGTGGCCCCAACGGCCTGTCAATTGCCCTGTACAAATCACCCCTTCTAAAGCATATATTTAACAAGAGCTGTGAAAAAGGGAGGCTCCCAAGAGACCAAAGAATAGCTAACATCGTGGAGATTCAGAAAGAAGGTAAACCCCCCCAGTGAATGCGGCTCATCTCCCTTTTAAATGCAGAAGTCAAAATCTTGGCCAAGTTACTTGCAACCCGCCTGATGACGGTGTTGCAAACTTTAATCCAAACTGATCAGTCCAACTTTATGCTGGGTTGAAACACGGCACTCAATCCCAGGCGGTTGCATGGGGTTATACGTAGAGCGGCGACTATCCGGGAAGAGGCGTTGGTGGTATCCTTAGATGCCCGTATGGCATTTGATACGGTGGAATGGCCATTCTAATATGCAGTGCTAGAAAAGCTGGGTCTTGGACTGCAATTCCTAAAGTGGATTAAGCTTCTGTACTCAGAGCCCATGGTGCAGGTCTCGGTGAACGGGAATGTGTCCAGGGTCTTTGCGCTGCAGAGGGGGACGAGGCAGGGATGTCCTCTCTCCCCCCTACTATTTCATTAGTATTAGAACCCATGGCGGTATGGATCCGTGGAGATCCCGTGATCCGAGGACTGCAATGGATGCGGGAGTGGGAAGATAACATTTCCCTCTACGCCAACGACATTCTAATGTATGTGGCGAACCCCAATACCACGATCCACAGAATGCTGCATATATTTGGCCTTTTCCGCAAATATTCAGGCTACACCATCAATTGGGAGAAATCGATGATATGCGTCCTAGCAGGAAACCCACACAGACTCCCCAGACAATATAAGATCCGTATAGACACAAATGGGTTCCGGTAATTAGGGATATATGTTACTAGGGATCCCACAATCGGCTATGAGCAAAATCAAGCACCCCCCACTAGATCACCTGAAAAAAGACATCCAGCACCGGGGTTTACTGCCACTATCCCTCCTGGGTAGAACAGCACTTTTAAAAATTATGGCATTGCCCAGATTTGTGTATGTACTTCAAAATACACCCTACATGGTGCCCCCAACCTACTTTCCATGAATAGAAGCTGCAGTGCGACAGTTATTATGGGATGGTGGTGCATCACGAATCTCCCTAACAAAATTGACCAGAGGATGGTATGATGGTGGGATAGCGCTCCCCTCCCTTTGGAGGTACTTCTGGGCAGCCCAACTCACTGTAATCAATCACTGGGTACATAGAACCCTGGATGATCCTGCATACAGAATGGATCGTCACAATATGAAGCAAGGTGGCCATCTTAGAGCGCTCTATGGGGGGAAAAAGGTGGGCTCATTCCACATGCCGACCTCAACCACACTTTGAATCTGGCAAGAGGGAACAAAGGCACTGGGTTGGCCAAACAGAATCACCCTAATAACTCCACTGTGGGATTCTAAGAAAATGGGTCTGATGGTCAACACACAAGCTTTGATAGGTGGTACATGATTGGGATCTCCAGGGTGAGCGACCTCTGGGAGGGAGGGGACATTAAATCCTTTTTGGCTTTAGATCCTTAGGCTCTGCAGAGGGACCACCAGATGCCGCAGGCAGAAACCTTTAGATATCTCCAGATTACCCATGCATTGAAAGCAGCAAATGCCTAAGGGTTCGGAGCTGCCCTCAGCTTCTCAACTGGAGGACAGACTGCTAGATGACTACTTAGACAAAAAAGCGATCTCCCTAGTGTACCGTAAAATTAAAACAATGCCCCAGACCCCCTGTCAGCTCTCTGGACTCGGTGGGAGGGGGACCTGGATGCCCTCGAGGATGAGGATTGGTTGGAAGCAACGGCCTCTCCTAGAGAGGTGGCCATACGCTTATGTTTTAGGTTAGTGCAACTTAAGATTCTAGACAGAGCCTACTTTGCATGTACCACCCTGGTGGGGATGGGAATAATGGACTCGCCACTCTGCCCTAGGGGATGTGGACGGGATGGTACTTTCTTCCACATGATATGGGATTGCCCACCTTTTCAGGAGTACTGGGCGGCAACACTGGCGAACATGAGAGAAGTATATAGGGTGGAAGAGACCAAGTCACCAAGATGGTGTCTGCTGAATATATGGGGAGACTCGGACCTCACCAACAGCGAGTGTTTATGGGTAACATTGGGATTTATGGTTGCAAAGTGCAACATCGAGCGAAGGTGGAGGGCAGTGTCAGTCCCGACTCTGAGTGAGTGGAAGGCTGATATGGACTGGTGTATGCTTGCAGAGAGAGCGTTCTATGAGAGTATAGGCCCACAAAAATTGACTAAGATTTGGGGAAGTGGAACGAATATCGAGGGATGTTGTGCAGCCTGGTGGAGAGATTTAGACAAGACCAAGAAGCAGTATCGCCGGATGGTTGAGAGGAGAAAGTGGGAGGGGACGAACTGAGGGAAAGTAACTACTGTATGATAAATGTGCATTATTCCCATTATACTGATGTCTCATCATATTATTGTGATCTTAAAATTTCATCATGAGTGGCAAATTGTTGTTTCAATAAAAATAATTAAAAAAAAAGAAATGCAGGTCCAGATCTTCTCACCCAGGCAAGAGGGCATCAGGGCAGTACAGCAAAGCAGGAGTCCAGCAAAGTAGCAGTCCAGCAGTGTGGCAGTCCTTTCATCAGCACAGCAGTCCTTCTTCCTGGTACAGTATCCACAGGTCAGAAGTGTACTGGAGTGGTGGTGCCGGAGGTCCTTCTTTTATACAGAGTTGTGCTTTGAAATGGGGTAGATTATAAAGACATGCCATTGAAGTGCATAGATGTCCTGCCTTCTTTTCCCTGGTTCCAGATTAACTACAGGGGCATGCAGCACTTTGTGTAGGGACAGTAAACAGCGTATTCGGGTGTAAGTGAGTCTGGGCCTAGCTCCTCCCTCCTGTCCTGTCAGTGATGCACCACTCAGTCACACCTAAGCTCCCATTGTGTGTGGCTGTCTAGGAGGAATACACAAAACCCAACTGCCAACTACACCCAGTCATATGACCAGAGACAGACTGCAGACACCAAATGGCTAATGCAAGAACAGACTGATTTGCATATGGCTGGGTTCAAACTGGAAGGGCATGGGGAGCAAAAAAAGATGGATTAAGGCCCAGATCTCTGTACTGGGGTGAATGTATGACATTGTTCTGCATTCTGTCCATCAATTGTTCTTTTTGCATTTGTCACCCCGAGTGGGACGGGTATGCCCAGACGTGGGTCCTGTGCTCTCCATGCCACTGGAGTCAAGCTATCCTGGCTGATGAGGGGTGAAACCCCAAAACCGGTCCTAGGATGCTTGTTTCCTGTCCAGGGAGGACCAGGCCTGGCTTTTCTGGATGGACTGTTCCCACAGGGTGCAGAGTCAATACTGATTGCATATGGCTGGGTTCAGACTGGAATGGCATGGGGAGCAAAAAAACAATGGATTTAGGCCCAGATCTCTGTACTGGGGTAAATGTATGACATTGTTCTGCATTCTGTCCATCAATTGTTGTTTTTGCAACTGTCTGAAAGTGGCATTTTTATAATTGTAATTTAAAATCCAAATTCACCATAAGTTGAGATTTTACATTAGGATTCCAGAGACTCCAAACTTGAATCTATTATATCTTCCCATTTGAAATTTCACTTATAAATTATAAGGTAATCTCAATTTTATCATGTGTCAGATATAGTCCTTGCTGTAGTGAAAATACGACTTTAAGAGTTTTTCACTTAAAGGACTGGTAAATCGAAAGGTACAAGCCCTGCTTTTTAAATACATGGCACCCTGACCTTTGGGCTGTCCAGGGCCTACCCTGGGGTGACTTACATGTATTGAAAAGGAAGGTTTGGGCCTGGCAAAAGGTTTATTTTGCCAGGTCACAATGGCAGTTTAAAACTACACACAGGCTCTGCAATGGCAGACCATAGACATGTGTAAATGGCTACTTAGGTAGGTGGCACAATCAGTGCTGCAGGCCCACTCATAGCATTTAATTTACAGTACCTGGGCACCTGTAGTACACTTCTCTAGGGACCTATAAGCAGAATAAATATGCCAATTGGGTAGGTGTCAAAAGTATAATATTTAGAGGAGAGAACACATGCACTTTAGCACTGGTTAGCAGTGGTAAAGTGCTCAGATTGCTAAAGCCAGCAAAAACAAGATCAGAAAAGGTGGAGGAGGAAGGCAAAAAGTCGGGGAAAGAACATCCTAAGGCTGACAGGTCTAAAATGTATGGTATATAACTTTGGAGGGCATCATTTCTATAATTGTATAATATTTTAAAGATTTATATTTCTTTATCAAAAAGTTTTGGAAATCAATTTAATTTGAATGATTGATTTAAAACTTCTTAGAGGAAGTATTCAAACCTCAGTAGGATTTTCCACCTGTGAAGACTCTGATGGCAGAATTACTGCCAACATAACAATAATGCAGGAAGGAAAATCTGCTGTTGGGGTTCAGAGAGACACAACATCTTCCAATGGAGATTTAACCACGTTTCTACAAATCTGAAAATGTCCTATTCCCAGTTCAAACTTTCTTCCCCTGCCATAATTCTGTTTATGCCTATGTACCTTGATAAACAATACAATGGAATGTATGTCTCACATGGAACACTGAATCACAACAATAGGACTGCAAGTATTGTGAATTTACAGGCCGCTCTACAGCTTTTAATCATCTAGAGGCATCCATTTTATATATGTTGATGCTCTAATTGCAGAATTAGGCTTCTAGGGAGTTCAGTAATGTTAATTTATTTTAATTGTCTGTAATACACTAAATATACCAAAGACTGTACATGGTTGTCCTTGGGCAAAATGCATATGATATGAGTTAATATTTTTCAAGGCTTTATATTTTTTCAAGTGTTCCCTTCAAAAATAATTTTTATAATGAATGAGTTTTCTGTTTCAAGGAAACTACTAAAATGTATTTTTGTGAGTAGCTATGAAAATGTCCAGATTCTCTTAGCCTATAGTGAATGTTAACTTGGGATAGGAATAGTTCCATTATTTGGAATTTACTTAAATTATGTCATAACGTAGCCCTAGCTTTTTACAGTTTTAAAACTTTAAAGAGGGAGTATAATCTCACTGTTGGCAAACAAAAGATAAGAAAAGATTAATTCCTGGCCATCTTCTGCCATCTAAATATGAAAAAAGAAAATTAAGGACACTCCGTAAATCGTAAAAAGGTTTCTATTTTTCACTGTAGTTTTCTATTGCGATGTTGTGCCTCCTTCTATCCCCATCACAGTACTTCATTACAAATATGTACTCTTCATGTATTGTACAGTAAACAGTATGTATGTGACAAACTAGGAAAAAGGTAGAAGGAAGGGTGCTCTTTCCTTAAAACATGGTGGAATTGCCTTATACCAGAATGGCACATGTAATTTACTTGTAAGCCCCTTGCTGCACTGATTAGTTAAATAGCCTTGCAAACCTGTCTCAGGCCTGCCATTACAGCCTTTGTGCAGTTTAAACTGTCATTTCGACCTGGCAAACGAAACCTTTTGCCAGGCCCACACCTGCCTTTTTTGTACATATAAGCCACTCATACGGTAGGCCCTTAATAGCCCAGGGGACAGGGTCTAGTGTATTTAAAAAGTTGTCTCTTAATCAATCAAGGGAGATAGAAGCTGAGATCCATTCGGCTTCCAAGGGTTAGTCAAGTTATCATAGGGGAATGGATCACTTGTCCTGTGTTTTAACCAGGATCTAGGTCGTTAGCCGTCTTAAAAAACCTTCATTCACATTGTTGGTAGCGTGGCGGTATATCTTGATTATCCGCCATTTTGTACCTATGCATCATCATTGTCTTTCAGTATGCTTTCCTCCACCTGAGGGACCTACTGGCGTAGTACAGTAGTGACCAGTGATAGCAAGGTGTTTATAGTGGATTTAAAATTACCTCCATCTCTCAAACGTGTTTTATTCTGTTGGAGGTGGGGCAAGGTTAAAATTCAGAGAGGTGTGTGTCTAGAAGGGCTACTGTAGCCCTTCTAGACACGCACCACTCTGAATTTTAACCTTGCCCCACCTCCAACAGAATAAAACACGTTTGAGAGATGGAGGTTATTTTAAATCCACTATAGACACACCTTTGCTATCACTGGTCACTACTGTACTCGCCAGTAGGTCTCCCTCCAGGTGGAGGAAAGCATACTGAAAGAACCCAATGATGATGCTTTTCACATAGGTACAAAATAGTGGATAATCAAGATATACCGCCACGCTACCAACAATGTGAATGAAGGTTTATTAAGACGGATAATGACACAGACCCTGGTTAAAACACAGGGCAAGTGATCCATTCCCCTATGATAACTTATTTAAAAAGTTGGACATGTAATTTTAAGTTTTACATGTCCTGGTAGTGCAAAACCCTTAAATTCATTTTTCCCTACTGTAAGGCCTACTTCTGCCATAGGATAACTTTGGAGTTACCTTATTATCCTCAATAAGCTGTAACTTCCAAAGGGAACCACTAACCAGTTCATGATTGGGGTCTTTGGAGTTGTAATGAAAACTCTCTTATAATAATGTCAGTTTTAAATTACAATTACGATTAAATTACAATTAGTCATTCAATCCCTGCAACCTGTCTCTGGGTCCCAAGACTGGGTGAAGCTGACAATTGGGCTTTGTGTAGTCCTCTTAGACAGCCACATACCATAGAAGACTTAGGTGTGGCTGGATGGGCTATCATTGGCAGGATGGGAGGGCAGAGCTGGGCACAACTCTACTTACACTTGAATAGGCTGTGTAATGCCTCCACACAAAGGGCTGCATACCCCGTGTTGTTAGTCTGGAGACCAGGCAGGGGAGTTAGGAAATCTGCGCAATTCAAAGGAAAATCTCCAGAAACTTCTCCCACTTCAAAGGAGGCATCTGGTATAAATATTGTACCTCAGACACCAACTCTTGAGGATGCTACTGGACCTGTGGAAACTCTGCCAGACAGAAGGAATGCTGTGCTGCTGAAAGGACTGCCACTCTGATGGACTGCTTTCTTGCTGGATTGCTGCTCTGCTGCGTTCCTGTTTGAGTCAAAGGGATCGACCTGCACCTGAACCCAGGACTCACAAAGTGATTCCAAGGGCTCATCTGCTGGTCTCCTGTTTAGAGCCACAGGGACATAACAAGCTTCCAACCATATGACCCAGCACCCAGATCTAGTTGGAGTAAGCCCCTGACCCCCATGTGTGGTATTCAGTCAAAATATTGAGTTGGAAATTTCGACTTACACTAATCTCGAGTTTTAAATATCGTGACACAGAAATATCAAAAGCAAGAATATTGTGGTCAAGAATATTGACTTTAGGGTAAGAAATATCGATTTTAAAACTATTGAAGTCATTAATATCATTTGCAAAAATATAGCTGTTTAAAATATCGATTTTTTCATTAGTGTTATATATTTTAGTTTATATTTTAATGTATGTGATGTATTTTTTGCATAAGTATTGTTTATGTCTTTTAATATATGTGTTAAATTTTTTGTAGGTATTAATTTTATTTTAATTAAATTTTGCGTTTTTTAGTTCTGTAGCGGGTTGTGGGTTTATAGGGGAATAGGGTGGGAAGTAATTTAATTATAATAAATTAATGAATATATTTATTTATTTATATTTTTTTAATTGAGATTTTATAATGTTAATTGTGTTTTTAATTTTGTTAGGTAAATGTTAGGTGCAGGTTGTGGGGTTTATAGGGGTAAAGGGTGGGAAGTAATTCATTTTTAATTATTCAATGATTAGTTGATAATTAATATTAATTAATTGATTTATAATTAATTAGTGTAATTGTTTAATTTTTGTGTGTGTGTGGGTTTTGGGTTTATAGGGGTGAAGGAGGGTAGTAAATTAATTTTCTTTACTTTATAATTAGTTGTTAAATACTATTAGTAATTTAATTAAAAACGTTTTTTAACTGTGTAATTAATTTGTTTTACATTTTAATTTTAGGTGTGGGTTGTGGGGATTGTAGGTGTAAAGGGTGGGAAGTTAATTACATTGTATGTGTTTTAATTTGTTTTTTAATTCATAATAGTTGTTTAATTGATAATTAATTATGTTAATTATGCAAATACTTTTTGGGGGGATGTGGGTTGTGAGTTGTTTGGTGTTATAGGGGTAGGAAGTAAATAGACTAAGGGGCCGATTCCGATTCGGGCCGGAAAACGTACCGACCGACTCGGTACGGGAATTTAGTCCGACCGACTCGGACCGGCGCCGCACGACCCGGGTAGTACGGTGAAATGAATGTGAAATCCGACAGACTCGGACGGAATAAAAAACGACCGACCGAGCCGGACGGAAACAAGCCATCCGGCCGGGAAATCACGCGAAACGAACCGACCGACACGCACTCGGATTGAACCCGAACGAAACGTACCCGCGAACTCAGACCCGCGTAGTATGATGCTGTGCGTGCAAAACACGACCGACTCGCACGGAGCACAAGCCGTACGACCGACACGCATACAAAACCCAGCCGAAGCAACCCAATACTACGCGACCGACTCGTATGCCGCATATGAAACCTAGCTGACACCCAGCGGGAACGAGTCGGACAAGATCGCACCACACAACTGCAGCGTCCTACTCGGACACAAGAACGACTCGTACATGCACCAAAAACACCAAGGAAAAATTTGAAAAAAGGGCCAAACAAGCAACCACTAAGCCAATAAATACAGGGAGGGAAAAAAATGGAACAAGGACACACCTCCAACTCCACCTACATAAAGGCCACAAATCCCTACCATGATCCTTTGCAAATTCCACTGACCTGCCAGCACACAACACCATCACACAGCAACCACAGACAAACTCACAGCTCATACATCACACAAACCACACACCATTACCACACCTACAAATAGCACCCTCACACACACCCAGCTAAATCTACACCCACACCCCCCACCTGCACACACACACACACATCAATCACCACCACCACCCATCACCATGCCCCCAAAGAAGAACCATAAGTTCCTAGATTGTGAATTGGAAGTCCTGGTAGACGAGATACTCAGGGTAGAGCCACAGTTGTTTGGCACATTGGTACAACAGACCCCCATGTCGCAGAAAACCAAGATGTGGGCGAGGATTGTCGACAGGGTGAACGCACAATCACCATGTTTGCGCACAAAGGAAGACATCCAGAACAGGTGGTATGATGTGCGCAGGAGGGTCCGGGACCTACTCAAAAGGACTACCTCCTCAGCCAGCACACCAGCAGTGGCCCTCCTGCAAAACCAGTATACCTCAGGCCCTGGGAGGAGAAGGTGTGGGCCATCCTACCACCAGTGAGCGTATACGGACTAACAGACATCCCAGAGCCTGGTGAGTACACAACTAATATATACAATATGGTGTGACAACACACACACATCACAGTCAAGGGGATAGGCAAACCATGCACACTTAGCAAATACACAGCAACCAAATGATATTCATCCCAAGATGTGAATGCTAGTCAGACAAACACAATACCTGCCATCTCATAGTGACATGTAACTGTGTCATGACATCTACAAACCTAACAACAAATACAGCACGGCAGTGGCACAAATAGAATCAACAAACACTCACAGATATTTACCCACCACTAGAACACCACCTCACAGGGAAGCTCACTCAAAGGAAGGAATCCTGTGTATGCTGGTCAAGTCAGTGTAGCCAATAGCATGATGGGAGTGGTAGTCACAGATATTGGTCACACCCACAATTGGCCCATCAACATCACTCTCAACCATGCTCACATCACAGGGAGTGGATAAGGACTCACAAGATGGCTGACACTGGGTACTGCTGTGGGGAGCACAAGCCCCTGCTGGGAACTGTGCACCAACAAACAGCACAACACCACTGCCTGACATCCTGAAAGCCAACTTGCACTCCCTGCAATACAAGCACGTTGCATGGTGGGATATCTGGCTGGGTGGGAAGGAGGACTCACAGCACTGACCATAGTTACAAGCAGCTCTCCTCACACACCCCTCAACACTAACTCCACATAACCCACCTGGGAGAATGCAATGCCTCACAGCCTAACTGAAGATCCCACAAAGAACCACCACCCTGGGTTATGCTGTGTGAAGCACAGGGACACTCTTGGGACTTGTAGCCAAACAACTGCCAGGACAACACTCCCAGCCATCCTGTCAGCACAGGCACCCCACCCCACAGGGAAGCAGAGTCAAAAGGAAGGAAGGATGGCCATGCTGGGAAGGGGGTGGAGGCAATAGCATGATGGGAGTTGTAGGCACAGATATTGCTCACCCTCACAATTGGCCCATCAACACCACTCTCAACCATGCTCACATCACAGGGAGTGGATAAGGACTCACAAGATGGCTGACACTGGGTACTGCTGTGGGGAGCACAAGGCCCTGCTGGGAACTGCGCACCAACAAACAGCACAACACCACTGCCTGACATCCTGAAAGCCAACTTGCACTCCCTGCAATGCAAGCACGTTGCATGGTGGGATAACTGGGCTGGGGGAGAAGGAGGCCTGGATGGTAACCAAATACCACCAATGCTGGTCATGCACACACCTCAACATTCACATTGACATGCCACAGGTTGGCAGGACAATGTGCTACACCAATATCACTCACTGACTGTCACTATTTAGGAGAATGCAATGTCCTGGCCCACATCCAGAGGTACAGTCACAACTGTCAGGTGTTTGAACAATTGATGCCAGTAGAAACATAACATACGATCTGTGTCTCTCCCCAAAACAGGAGATGATGGGGACACAGCAGCAGACCAGGAGGACTCCCTGTCCCAGGCTCCGGGGAACACTGAGCTCACTGGTGTGGATCAGCCTCTGCACTCCTCGGATGGCGAAGAACCAGCTGGACCCTCCGGTGTGAGTCATCATGCAGCACCAGCAGGACCAACATCTGCACCCCTGCACCCACCCCTCCAACAACTGCCAACACACAGGCCACCCCTGTCAACACGGACACACCAAGGACCACAGATGACAACAGCGCACGGACCCAGGCCCAAACTGGAGCTGCTGACAACGAGCCCAGGAACAACACCCAAGTGGGCCCACGGTCACCTGTGCGTGCCACTGCAGGTCCTGCACGTGTCACCAGGGGTGGTGTGAGGGGTGGGAGACATAGGTCTCTCCTTGCAGAGGGGTCTGGACTGTATGATGACCCACTAATGGCACGCATCGCAGATGCGTACCAGACTAGCACCGGAGAGGTCAGCCAGGTAGTGGGGATCCTCAAGCACATACAACAGCAGCAGGCTGCCCATCATGCCCGCTTGGACTCCCACATGTCCCGTGTCGAGACACACATGTCACGTGTCGAGACACACATGTGTGGCATGGAGTCCAAGTGGGACACATTGGAACAACTGACAGCGGTGCATAGGGACATACTGACATGCCTCCGCCAGATCAGCACCAACATGGCCTCACCTCCCTGTGTGCCCACAACATCTGCTGCTGAAACAACTGCAAATGCCACAGGGAGGGAGGAGGACTCTGGCAGAGAGTCCCCTGCACCGCCGCAGCCTGCACCTGAGGGTCCCCCCCCCAAGAAGAGGGGCCATCCGAGGAGGCCAAACTGAGAGGCCGATGGCCATCTACATCCCCCAGGAAGCCAACACCTGTTCTGGAACTTTTCCTCTGTGTGTATACTGCACGCCCTGTTGAAGCCAAGCCAACTCTCCCACATGACATGGGGAGCTCTAGTTGACCAAATGTATCAGATGACTGTGGACTTTACTCTGGACTTTTCAGCTACCAAGACTTCCAATTCACATGGGAACTTTGGATCCAAATTTCTATGTACAGCACCCACCATCCTGTGCACCATCCTCACACCTGTATGTAAATAAACTCCCCAATACACCATATCTGCCACTGTTGTGATTCCAACGTGGTTTTAGTCATGTAGATGTTGATCTTCTAAATTACACTGTGCATGCTAACTGCTACAGCAAGTCCAACACTGTCATGTCAGTCATGGCGATGTGACACATATGAAGGAGACACACCACTAGGGCTACAAAACACATACACACCAGGGCCATCAGACTCATCACCTATACTGATGTTGCAACGAAGTACAGTGGAATGTACAGACACGCCACCTATTCACAGTCACTGTCAACTAGACAACAGGTGCAGTAAGCAAATGTCAGTCAGATGTGTGACTACAGACAACGCACATCCCAAAGTCAAGCACAGGTTTATTACACACTTCCAACATGTAGTTTCCACTACAAATGCAAGCTAATCCAACCTGGCTGTGGCCACAAAGTCAAAAAGTGCAGAAGATAGAAAGTCCAGGGGTGTGTGGCACATCACCTGTAGGGAAACGACTGCTTCCACCTTGGAAGTTGAATCATGGATTCGGGGATCCAAGTTGATCAGACAACTCCAGCAGCACCCTGTGAAGGACAGACATGACACACAGTCAAAACCACTGAAGAACAGCACAGAACGGCAATACTCATGTCTAATACATGTCACGAGATAACTACACAAAAACAAGTTAGCATGTCAACACTGTTGGGCAGTACAGACCACCTGCAAGGACACATCGCTGCACGCATCCAGTCAAGTAGCACATGGCCACACTCAAACAGCACCAGAGCACCACACACACATATCATGCAAACTCAAATCATTGACATTACAACCCTCTGGAGACTCACATTCAGCTGAAGAAGTTGGTGATGAGCTGTGTGCGGACATCACCATCATCATCATCTTCACTGGCATCGTGACCCAGGCCAGGATCTTCCACAGGTGGCGGACGTTGGTCATCGTCATCCAGGATGAGAGGCAACTCCTTCCGCACTGCCAGGTTGTGTAGCATGCAGCAGACGATGACAATCTTGCACACCTTTGCTGGGGCATATGGGAGGGCCCCTCCTGTCTTGTCCAGGCAGCGGAAGCGGCTCTTCAGGAGACCAAAGGTCCGCTCAATCACCCTCCTCGTCCTACCATGTGCCTCATTGTAGCGCATCTGGGCTGGTGTCACAGGGTTCCTGAGGGGTGTCAGCAACCACGGCATGTTGGGGTATCCCGAGTCACCTACAGACAGACAATTGCACATTAGCCGATTTGAAAATGTGTGCGGAAAACAACATAGCAGAACACACACAATGATACAAAGTCAGTACACACCAACAAGCCAGGCACGCTGGTTCGGCATCTGTGACATCATCCTCGGGATGCGACTACTCCTCATCACGTAGGCATCGTGTGCCGAACTGGGGAAACGGGCACACACATGTGTGATGTTCATATCTGCAAGACATACCACCAGTGCATTGATCGAATGGTAATGTTTACGGTTGCGGTATGCCTGCTCATGTGCCTGTGGTGGTATCAAAGACACATGTGTCCCATCAATGGAGCCAATTACATGTGGCATCCTCCCCAGGGCATAGAAGTCACTCTTGACGTCAGTGAGTCGTTGACGTGTTGGGAAATAGATGTACTGGTTGAGGTATCTCAACATTGCACCCAAAACATCGCGTAGCACACGGCTGAACATAGTCTGTGACATCCCACCAGTAGTTGCCACAGTGTGTTGAAAGGTACCGGTGGCAAAGAAGTGTAGGGCTGCCATCACCTTCACCTTGGGGGTCAGCGCTGTAGGATACGGCCGGCCAGGCTGCAAATGTGGGGCCAACCGCACTGCCAAATCCTCAATCTGCTGCCTGGTGAAGCGGTACCGTCGGATGCTGTCACGTTCCACCATCGTTGCCAGGTCTGGGAATGGTCGATGGACAGCAGGAGCCCTGCAGTGCATAGGCCGTTCACCATACTCAATTTCACATGACACATCTGCAACATACACAAGTACTTGAGGTGTGTGTCGTCCCGTTTGGACATATATGGCACCTACATGGACATCATCTAACATCTCTCTGTTCAACAAGTGTTGACAACTGGTTCCAGGCTGTGCTATGGGACACCATTAGGCTGTGTCACAGTACACATTAACTGCTCTCACGTTCCACACACATACCACAGTGACATGTCTGGACAGATGCTCCACAGGCATCACAGCTCATTGACAGGTAGATTCCCAGGGAGCCCGTCTTGCCACATGGACACTGGCATGACATGGCGTATCATGTACACATCAGAAAAACAAACATGACACCCACGGGTGGTGGCCCCTGTAGCCTCTGCAGGACAGACATGGACGTCTGTGACACACACACACCATAAAAGTTCATGCACAAACCACGTGGATGTGGAGACTGTCTCCCATTGTGCACATGGAGTCAGAGACATGTGATACACAACATGCACACAGACTGTGGAGGGACATCACTATTGTTGGAATGGGCCACCCTGTGACGTACATGCCTTCCCACATGTGAGCCTGTGTGGTGTCAGCCTGGGGGTATGTGACATGTCATACACATACACAACCTGGAAATGTGACCATGACACATGCTCAGAAATGAAAAGTTGCACACCACAGTGGTCATGTGCACAACACACAAAGGACCCTGTCCCCATTAACACGTGCACAGCCTGGTTGTGTCTGCCCCCAAGTGCCACCCCAAAATTCACATGTTCACCCCCATACACAGATAAGGTTATGCTGCCACACATGCCTCATAGACAGTGTGGACTGGGTGTGGTGTTGTAGGTGTGCCCCTGAGTCCCTGGAAAGTAAATGTGGCTGGCATAGGTTCACCAGTGACCAGCATGGTGACATATGCGTGTGACCTGCCTGGTACGCGTTGTAGAGCAATGGACCGATCGGTGTGCCCGCACGGACCATTGCATTGAATGTGAGCGGGTACGCGTTGTACAGCAATGGTCCGATCGGTGTGCCCGCACGGACCATTGCATTGAATGTGAGCGGGTACGCGTTGCACAGCAATGGTCCGATCGGTGTGCCCGCACGGACCATTGCATTGAATGTGAGTGGGTACGCGTTGTACAGCAATGGTCCGATCGGTGTGCCCGCACGGACCATTGCATTGAATGTGAGCGGGTACGCGTTGTATGCCTGGTACGCGTTGCACAGCAATCGTCCGATCGGTGTGCCCGCACGGACCATTGCATTGAATGTGAGCGGGTACGCGTTGTACAGCAATGGTCCGATCGGTGTGCCCGCACGGACCATTGCATTGAATGTGAGCGGGTACGCGTTGTACAGCAATGGTCCGATCGGTGTGCCCGCACGGACCATTGTATTGAATGTGAGCGGGTACGCGTTGTACAGCAATGCTCCGATCAGTGCACACGCATTGGCTGGGGCCTGGCATGGCAACGGACGCGTTTTTGAAGCTTCAACTAGGCTGATGCAGTGAATTCAGTTGGCCAGCCACAACAATGTTGCAAGTTCATGGGTGTCATGAAGTTGAAATTTTTGAAGGATGCTGTGGGCGTGTCTTGGTGCTGCAATTCCATGGATTGGTCAGATTCATAAGATGCATACGACTTGGACCTATCACTTTGGACACATGGCACAGTATCTGCCTCTGCAGCACACATATAATGCTGGTTGTTCCCCTGAGGGCTCACTTGCCTGCACTACATGCCCCAGGACGACATCTGCCACTACACTGCTGCTGTCTCTGCATCCTCTGGATCCTGCAATGGCACGTACTGTGGAGAGAGCCCCAGCCTTCACCCATGAGGAAAACCAGGCCCTGCTGGACAACCTCCTTCCACAGTACAGCAAGGTGTATGGGACACCAGGGGAGCAGGTGAGTGTGCTGTCCACTGCCTTACTAATTGTGCATGTTGTCTGACTAGCAGGATTTACAGTGTGCACACCACTGGCTAGCATGCTCACTGAGTAGTACTCACCCCCAAAGTGTGTAGTCACATGCACTGAACAGGTACAGTGGAGTAACAGTGCATTCAAACAAGGTTCCCTTCCCATGCAATGATACCATGTAGTAACTGCTGGCAAACTGTCCATAGCCCTCGTTGCACTGCCTGTGTACATCATATGCCCCTGTGATTGAGACATGTATTTCCAACTGTGTGATGCACGGATATGTTGCATGTGTAGTAATGGCCTTTTCACTTTGTCATCCTCACAGGTTGATGCCCATCAGAAGCAGGATATCTGGCTGGCCATCGTCCGGGCAGTCAGATCCGTGGGGGTCTACAAGCGCCGGATCCGCAACTGCCAGAAGAGGTGGCAGGACCTTCGGGGCTGGACCCGGAGGATTGCAAGGGTCCAGCTGAAGCTGTCGCCTCCTCGCAGGAGGGGAGGACACCGGACCCTGACCCCCACATGCTCCAGATCCTGCCGGTGGTCTTCCCGGAGCTGGATGGGCAGCTGAAGGGCAGACAGCAGCAAGGAGGGGGTGAGTCAAAGACTGCACTGTGAACTCTGTCTGACATTCTATGTGCCCTCCTGTGGCGTGGTTAAACTTCCCCAGTACATCAGTCTTGTTGTCCAGTACCCATGTCCCTCTATTGTGACATGGCCACTACCCATCTGATAGGCCGGTGTGCTCCTTACGCTCAGGATAATTGTGTCACTCGGGTACAGGGCCCTTGCATTTTGCTTTGCTCAAGGTGGGTGACAGCTTTTGTTCCCGTGATATTGTGTTAGCCTTCATGGGTGGGCCAATTGCTCACACAATGCCTGAGTCATGCAATGTAGTCTGGGTGTAACTTTGATATGTGATCCACTTGCAGATCAGAATCACCACATGTCCCTGGGGTATTTGCCACACCCCCATGCTGCGGGTGGGTAAAATGTTTGGGCCTCAGGAGTATGTATGTCAAGTGTGTTACACATGCCTAGCCACCTGCCTACTGACCAGGGCTCATCCATCTTGCAGGTGGAGCCGAACAGTCATGCCTACTCCAGGGCATACAATACACTCTGTACTCCCACTCCCGTGTGTCAGCTGACATGCTGTGCTCAGTGAAATGTTCCCTCAGGTGTCTGCCTCTGTGTCGTTGTGCTGTGACTACGTAGTCGGGACTCCAGTGATGTTTATCGGTTAGGGGTCAGCATGCCATCTGCTATTGGACCATGTGAGACAAGACTTCTGTGACTTATAGGTGTTTGATCACATGACTGTGCAGACAGGTGTATGCCACTGTGACTTTCAGGCAGCTGTTTTTCACTCTCAGCACACTGTGAGGAGCTCATGTTCAGAGAGTTGTGGTTCATGTCCCCCATATGTCCAATTGGTATGACATGGACAAATAGTAGTTCAGATGATGTGGTTTTTGGGGGATGGACATGTGCACTTGTCAGTTACATTACTTGCCTTCCCCATGTCCTAGGATTGTGACACATTGCAGACTGTTGTTGGCTGGCTGCCATGGCCATGTGACTGGAGACAGTGATGTATGACCTTGCAGGCATGCCTGTGTCATGGCATTCAACTTCCTAAGAGTGATCCTGCAGGGGAGTGACATGTGCAACATGCACCCCATTGTGGCATTGACTATCCGGACATGGGTGCTTCATGGGGTCTGGTGCTGGTATGCATCACATGCATTTCTATTTAGACTCTGGCCGTCCATTTATACAGACACCTGCACTGACTCAGTGGCAAGAGATGTGACGTGGGCATGTTCACATACTTCACCGTGTACTCAGCAATGTCCAACTACTGTGTAGGTGGTGAATGTGTCCACACTGGGGTATTACCATCAGACAGGCACCAGACCGATGGGTGCAAGGGCAGGAGGGGTGTGAGTTCCATGGTTGACCATCAGACTGACAATTGGCTTCTCCTAATCTGTGTGATGACTTTTGGCAATGTTCTACTAGAGATGCCAGGGCTTGCTCTGTGATGTGCTGTACTTACTGTGGTGTGTGCGGTCAGTGCAGGTGACTGATGTTTGTCTGTTTCCCTAATTGTTTGCAGATACATCCACAGCCACAGGAGGGGACAGCTCCACGGACCAGGAGGAGCAGCGGAGCCAGACTGGGTCAGCGTCCGACGAGTGTTCAGAGGGACCCAGTGGCACGGAGGGCGAGGGGAGCCACACCGAGGAGTCCTCAGCACCATCCACCTCAGCTGGGGACCACAGCAGCTCGGAGGATGACTCCCTTGTGGATGCGGGTGTCAGCAGCCACAACACCCCAGCTAGTCTGTCTGACCCCGCCACCACCACCACCACCACCACTGCCCTCCCATTGGCTCCCATTCCTGATGTCCGTGGAGGCTCCTGTGCTCGGGAGCGTGTCTCCTTCAAGCCAGGCACCGCACCCCCTGCCCCTGTGTACCCTGCTGCCCTGAGTGAGGAGTCTGTGTACCTCCTTCGGCAGCTCCATGTAGGGCAGACAGCAATGCTGACTGTCCTCCATGCACACACCACTCTGTTGACACAGCTGGTGTTGTTCATGGAGGGCATCTCAACGGGTATGTCTGCCCTACAGAGGAGCAATAGGTCCATGGACTCCTCCCTGACGGCAGCAGTGTCCCTCCTCCAACAGTCCCTCACCCCTCCCACCTCTGCCCCATCCACACTTCCTACCACCCTACCTGTCCAAAGCACATGCACACCTGCACAATCACCCAAACACACAGACACGAGCAGCACACACACCCCCAAAACCAAGGCAAGACGTGCACACAAGCATCCTCAGGGGACTGATTCCACACACACAGGGGATGGGGAACTGACACACACACAGGCAACCACAGTCACTCCGCAATCCTCAAGATCCTCTCCCTCCAAGACCCCTTCCCTTGCCTCACCTGCAACCCCACATACACAGCAGCTCTTCCTCTCTGACCTCGGCCTCTTCCCCTCCAATCCCGCTGATCCAGCATACCGGGGGAAGATGAAGTCCACACACAGAGAGGGGAGTGCCCCTCGCCCCCGGACACCCTCCCCCAGGCGCAGGCAGAGTGAGCCCCCCACTCGCAAGTCCCCCTGGACCCAAAAGAGCAAGACCCCGCCACCGCCCTGCAAGTCACCCACCCACCCAGTCTCTCACCTCCATCCCCCAGGCCACCACTCCACAGGTTCCACCGCCACACCCTGCCCCAGGTTCCCCCACACACCGATACCGCATCCCCAAACTGCTCAGGCCCTCCCCCCTGCCACTTGCTCTTCCACCCCCAAACCAGACGCTCTGCCTGTATGTGCCACTGGTGTGGAGACCGTGTCCCCCCTCTGTCCTGCCCAGCTCTTCTGCCCCGCCTTCCACTCCGGTGGAGTCCACAACAACCCTGTCTGACTCGGGCACTGCATTGGGGACCCAGTCAATCAATCAATCAATCAATCAATCAATCAATCAATCATTTGTATAGCGCGCTACTCACCCGGAGGGTCTCAAGGCGCTTGGGGGAGGGGGGTCCGCTACTGTTCGAACAGCCAGGTCTTGAGTTGCTTCCTGAAGGAGAGGTGGTCTTGGGTAAGGCGGAGGTGGATGGGTAGGGAGTTCCACGTCTTGGCAGCCAGGTAGGAGAAGGGTCTTCCTCCCGTTGTGGCTCTTCGGATGCGGGGGTCGGCGGCGAGGGCGTGGTTGGTCGATCGTAGCTGGCGGGTGGGAGTGTAGAAGGTCAGACGGTCGTTGAGGTATCTGGGGCCTTGGTTGTGGAGGGCTTTGTGTGCGTGGGTGAGGAGTCTGAACGTGATTCTCTTGCTGACGGGGAGCCAGTGCAGGTCTCTCAGGTGTCTGGCGATGTGGCTGTGTCGGGGGATGTCCAGGATGAGTCGAGCTGCAGCGTTCTGGATGCGTTGGAGTCTTTTATGAAGTTTGGCTGTGGTTCCGGCATAGAGGGAGTTGCCATAGTCCAGTCGGCTGGTGACGAGGGCCTGGGTGACCGTCTTCCTGGTTTCGGTGGGGATCCACCGGAAGATCTTGCGCAGCATGCGTAGGATGTTGAAGCAAGACGAGGAGACGGCGTTGACTTGTCGGGTCATTGAGAGGGAGGAGTCCAGGATGAAGCCCAGGTTGCATGCGTGGTCCGTTGGTTTGGGTGCGTTGCCCAGGGCAGGGGGCCACCAGGAGTCATCCCAGGCGGAGGGTGATGATCCTAGGATGAGGACTTCCGTCTTATCTGAGTTCAGTTTCAGGCGGCTGTTCCTCATCCACTCGGCTACGTCCTTCATCCCTTCATGTAGGTTGGTTCTGGCGGTTGTGGGGTCGTTGGTGAGGGAGAGGATCAGCTGGGTGTCGTCGGCGTAGGAGATGATGTTGAGGTTGTGTTGGCGTGCGATGGCTGCGAGGGGGCTCATGTAGACGTTGAAGAGGGTGGGGCTGAGTGATGATCCTTGTGGTACGCCGCAGATGACTTCGGTGGCCTCGGAACTGAACGGGGGAGGCGGACTCTCTGGGTTCTTCCGGCGAGGAGGGAGATGATCCACTCCAGTGCCTTCTCTTGGATTCCGACGTTGTTCAGGCGTTGCACTAGGGTGCGGTGGCAGACTGTGTCGAACGCTGCGGAGAGGTCCAGGAGGATGAGGGCCGCTGTTTCCCGTTGTCGAGCAGGGCTCGGATGTCGTCGGTGGCTGCGATGAGGGCGGTCTCGGTGCTGTGGTTGGCCCCGAAGCCGGACTGCGAGTGGTCGAGGGATCCATTCGTCTCGAGGAAGGCAGCCAGTTGTCTGTTGACGGTCTTCTCGATGACTTTGGCAGGAAAAGGAAGGAGCGAGATGGGGCGGTAGTTTTTGAGGTCGGTGGGGTCCGCTGACGGTTTCTTCAGTAGGGCGCTGAGTTCGGCGTGCTTCCAGCTCTCTGGGAAGGTGGCGGTGTCGAAGGAGGTGTTGATGATGTCCCGGAGGTGGGGTGCGATGACGGCGTCGGCCTTGTTGAAGACGTGGTGAGGGCAGGGGTCGGTAGGTGATCCGGAGTGGATGGAGTTCATCGTGCGGATAGTGTCTTCGGTGTTGATCGGGGTCCAGGCTCGGAGGGTGGAGTTGGGGGACGTTGGAACGGTCGTAGGGTACGTCGGCTGTGTGCTGAAACTGTTGTGTATGTCTGCGATCTTGCTGTGGAAGAACGAGGCGAGCGAGTTGCAGAGGTCTTGCGAGGGAGTGATGTCGTTGTTTCCGGCGCTGGGGTTCGAGAGCTCTTTGACGATGATGAAGAGTTCCTTGCTGTTGTGGGCGTTGTTGTCCAGTCGTTCCTTGAATGCGGTTTTCTTGGTGGAGTGGATCAGCTGGTGGTGTTTTCGGGTGGCGTGCTTGAGGGTGGTCATGTTGTCTGCAGTCGGGTCTCTGCGCCATGCTTTCTCGAGGGCCCGGCAGTTCTTCTTGGATTTCTTGAGTTCGTCGGTGAACCAGGATGCCGTGCGTCTGACTGGGGGGTCTTCAATGGGGCGAGGTCGTCTGCGCAGTTGGTGATCCATCTTGTGAGGTTGCTGGCGGCTTGGTTGGGGTTCGTTGAGCTGGCGGGAGGGTTCTGGCTCAGGGATGTGGTGAGTTGGTCGGTGGTGATCTTGTTCCAGCTTCTGCGCGGAAACTGTTGCGTGTGGTGGTGCGTGGTGGTCCTGCTGAAGCTGAAGTGGACGCAGCTGTGGTCTGTCCAGTGGAGTCCGGTGGTGTGGCTGAAGGAGATGTCCTTACTGGAGGAGAAGACGGGGTCAAGCGTGTGGCCGGCGTGGTGTGTGGGGGTGGTCACCAGTTGCTTGAGTCCGAGGTTGGCGAGGTTGTCCAGCAGGGTGGTGGTGTTGCGATCGTTGTTGTTCTCTAGGTGGAAGTTGAGGTCCCCAAGGAGGATGTAGTCAGCCGAGGGAGGGCGTGCGGGCTGATGAGGTCGGCGATGTCTTCGCTGAATTGTGTGCGTGGTCCTGGGGGTCTGTAGATGAGGGTGCCTCTGAGGGTGGTCTTGGGGTCGGTGTGTATCTGGAAGTGCAGGTGTTCGCCGGCTGTGAAGGTGTCGTCGGAGTTGGTCGTGATGCGGATGGTGTTCTTGTGGACGATGGCGATGCCTCCTCCGGTCTGGTTGGCGCGGTCCCTTCGGGTGATCTTGTATCCGTCCGGGATGGCGATGGCGATGTCGGGCGCTGAGGAGGCGTTCATCCATGTTTCCGTGAGGAAAGCGACGTCTGGTGATGTGGAGTCGAGCAGGTTCCAGAGTTCCACGGCGTGTCTGTGGATGGAGCGGGTGTTGAGCAGGATGCACTTCAGGTGGTTGCTGCTGGTGCTTGGCTTGGCGGGTGCGGTGCAGGTCCGGAGGCAGGAGAACTTGCAGGATTGGCAGGCGAAGGGTCCGTGGGTGCGACCTGGGGTGGCACAGTGGCAGCCGGGGATACGGCCGGTGTTGAGTGCGTTGAGGGTGGCGGTGTCGTAAGTCCGGTGGGTGGGTTGGCTGCTGCGGGGGCCAGGGGGTTTGGCGCTGGGTGCGGTCCAGGCGCGGACGGGCGCAGACGGGCTTGCCTTAGGCGCGCCTTTGGCGCGCCAGCGGCGCGGCCGCACCGCGGCCGCCATTTATGGGGAGGTGGGAGGGAGGAGCAGCTGGGAGGCGGGAGGCAGGGGCAGCGAATGGGCAGTCAGGGGGGCGGGGCTGCAGGGGACGCAGCGGCAGGAATGGTGAGAGGCAGCGGGGGCACAAAAGGAAAATGGGGAGAGAAAACAGACAAAAATACAGGCACAATGCAAATGGGGCAGCGAGGGGCACAGAAAGGAAAATGGGGGAGAAAACAGACAAAAATACAGGCACAACGCAAATGGGGCAGCGAGGGGCACAGAAAGGAAAATGGGGGAGAAAACAGACAAAAATACAGGCACAACGCAAATGGGGCAGCGAGGGGCACAGAAAGGAAAATGGGGGAGAAAACAGACAAAAATACAGGCACAACGCAAATGGGGCAGCGAGGGGCACAGAAAGGAAAATGGGGGAGAAAACAGACAAAAATACAGGCACAACGCAAATGGGGCAGCGAGGGGCACAGAAAGGAAAATGGGGGAGAAAACAGACAAAAATACAGGCACAACGCAAATGGGGCAGCGAGGGGCACAGAAAGGAAAATGGGGGAGAAAACAGACAAAAATACAGGCACAACGCAAATGGGGCAGCGAGGGGCACAGAAAGGAAAATGGGGGAGAAAACAGACAAAAATACAGGCACAACGCAAATGGGGCAGCGAGGGGCACAGAAAGGAAAATGGGGGAGAAAACAGACAAAAATACAGGCACAACGCAAATGGGGCAGCGAGGGGCACAGAAAGGAAAATGGGGGAGAAAACAGACAAAAATACAGGCACAACGCAAATGGGGCAGCGAGGGGCACAGAAAGGAAAATGGGGGAGAAAACAGACAAAAATACAGGCACAACGCAAATGGGGCAGCGAGGGGCACAGAAAGGAAAATGGGGGAGAAAACAGACAAAAATACAGGCACAACGCAAATGGGGCAGCGAGGGGCACAGAAAGGAAAATGGGGGAGAAAACAGACAAAAATACAGGCACAACGCAAATGGGGCAGCGAGGGGCACAGAAAGGAAAATGGGGGAGAAAACAGACAAAAATACAGGCACAACGCAAATGGGGCAGCGAGGGGCACAGAAAGGAAAATGGGGGAGAAAACAGACAAAAATACAGGCACAACGCAAATGGGGCAGCGAGGGGCACAGAAAGGAAAATGGGGAGAGAAAACAGACAAAAATACAGGCACAACGCAAATGGGGCAGCGAGGGGCACAGAAAGGAAAATGGGGGAGAAAACAGACAAAAATACAGGCACAACGCAAATGGGGCAGCGAGGGGCACAGAAAGGAAAATGGGGGAGAAAACAGACAAAAATACAGGCACAACGCAAATGGGGCAGCGAGGGGCACAGAAAGGAAAATGGGGGAGAAAACAGACAAAAATACAGGCACAACGCAAATGGGGCAGCGAGGGGCACAGAAAGGAAAATGGGGAGACAAGCAAAGAAATACGGGCACCGAGGCCACAGGCGGAAGGGCGATCTTACCAGCAGCAGCAGCGGGCGGACAACACAGGCGGAGTCCACTCCATTTGACCAGCCCACTGCAGTGGTTGCAGCACCAACACCATCGGACTTGGGCCCTGCGGTGTTGCCGGCCCCCCCTGAGTCAGACACCTCCACTACAGTTGCCGGTGACACTCCTGCACCCACCTCACCTTCCCTGCCTCCTTCTGGCATCCCCTGATCCTGTCCCTGCGGTGCCTGGCCTGCCCCTCGTATGCCCCTCCAAGGGGGATGTCCCCTGTCGGTACCTGTGCAGGCAAGCAATTGGTGACAAGTTGTCACACATCACACTGTTGGGACTGTGTATTTGGACTGGACATTGGCTGTAGTTAATTTTGGACTTTTGATTTCAGTTGCACACTTGCTGATTAAAGCCTCTTTTTGTTTACTTGTGGTTAATCTTTGGTGGTACATGATGTAGATGTGTAGAATCATGCATTTGCTGTTGTAATTGTGTTCAGATCAGGTAAATGAAGTGTTGCTGTGATGGGCTCTATGTGATCCATGGGATATGTGTCCTAATCTAGTCTGGATCTATAGCATCCCTTGCTGCAGTCTGAGGGTGTGATGTTCAGCATTTGACACAGGGATGTACGTTTAGCATTTGTAGATTACCATCTTTGTCCTACACTGTTGCACATCTGTTGGGCTTACCACTGTCCAATGTTCCTAGTACCCTGACTGTGTGCCCGTCTCCACTGGACATGCAGTTTTGCACATCAATTTTGGAGGACTCATCTGTGTATACAGTACAACTGGATTGCCACGTGTTTTGGGTGTATGCAGATGACTGACGTGACACTTCCGTACCCAGGCTGATGTGAGCAGAGGCTTCTGTGTGTTGTAGTTGTTGACTCACTGACAGAGTGTCCTGCTGATATGTTTGAGTCATGCACAGACAAGGTTTGGCACAGTGGACCTTCCACAGGAGTGGAGTGCCCTCATGGCTGTGTGTAATCTGGTGACATTGCGTGTGCCTGTGTTGTGTGTTGTGTGAGCATGTCTGTGCATGTTCCCTTCCCTTTTCATACACAGGCTGTGTCCCTAGGGATGTTCCTGTTTGTGATGCTTGCAGAGTTGGTATGTGTTCATCCAGCATCTTGGACCTGGTTTCTCCGTGATGTGGGTGCATGGCAAACTGATGTTCATGAGGTTGTCATCCCAGGTTGTCTTTGTTGTCAGGGCTGGGGATGTGGGCAAACGCTGATGGGACACATTCAGGATTCCCCTTAGCACTTGTTGTTTACACAAGTAATGTGATTTTGAGTTTGTGGTAGCTTTCAGTGATTGTGACGCGTTGTGTGTGTGACTGCTGCCACTCCTCAGGGTCAGAGCTGCAATGTTGGAAGTTGTGTACCTGTGTTCTTTGTGTCTCACCTTGGCTTCTTCGTTGGTGTGTGACTATGGCCAGGATCCCATTGTTTGTGGTGGATTTCACATCATGCGCATGTACGGCATACTGTGCTGTGTGTCATACATAGACGAGTCATGTTGAGTGGGCATGTGTGATGGGTTTCTGCACCTTAGTTCCCCCCACCCCTGGGATTGTCATGGGTGCATGTGCAATGTCACCAGTCCATGTGAGCTTCACTGCTGCACATTGGTGGAGATCAGGGTGTGTGGTGTTGAGTGTGCAAATGTGAGTTGTTTCACGGCTACACCACTACCTCCATATTGGCCTTGGCTGGCAGGCCCTGCTGATTGATTTGAGCTTGTGTAGGTGTGATGGTAGTTTGTAGCTGAGGACACATGGCTGTGCTTCACAGTGTGATCAACATCTACCTTTGTCATCACAGTGGAATTGTCATGCAGGCTAGTGTCTGCACAATGTGGGATCCCTGGGGGTAGTGCTGTGGTGGGTGTGTCTCTTGCTGTGTTAGTTGCTGTTCCCTCAAGCTTGTGTGACATGTGTAATTTGGGCTCCCTCTCATCTAACAATGCCAGATTGCCCACATAGGGGAATCCAATCCATGAGTTACTTGTGTGTGGCACTGTATACACATCTGTGTAATTGGGATTCAGGCCTCCTCATGTGTTGTGTGGTTGCCTGGGGACACTGGCACACACCCCCATCACCTGTTGTGTTTGATATGCAGTGTGAGTCTGCCTGTTTGTGTTAGTGCATTTGCATCACTGCATTGGCATTTCTGTAGTGTGCCATTGGCTGTATGTTGTTTGGTGATTTTCCCCTGCTCTCCCTGGGACTCCTGGGTCATCAGTCAGCACAATGATCATGGTTAGTAGGTCCCATTGCTGCCATGGTATGGTATTTGTTCACCTGACATCGACAGTCTCCACAGGTTATATACATTTGTGTGTCCATAGGTGCAGATATGTGGGTCAGCATCATGATGGTCACTTCTGTCATTGTGTAATTGGCTGATTGTTGGCAATGTGGTCCCCCATGTGTGATGTTTGTATGCACATGGCCAAAACGATGTTTCTGTGTCACTGCACCGTTAGCCTCGCCCAATCTATGTTGCAATGGGACACAAGCACTACTATGCCACAGATGTTTTTGTTGTTGTGTGACCAGGATTCATCCATACAGTTTGTCTTTGGCAGCTTTTACCATGCCTACACTTACCTTATGACCACCGTGGTGATGGTGCTTTGGGCCCCATTGCCACACTGATCAAAAGGTGCATCAGCCTTGAAACCCACACTTACCTTTTGGTGACTGTGGTGATGGTGATTTAGGCCCCATTGCCACACTGATCAAGAGGTGCATCAGCCTTGGACCCCACACTTACCTTTTGGTGACTGTGGTGATGGTGCTTTGGGCCCCATTGCCACACTGATCAAAAGGTGCATCAGCCTTGGACCCCACACTTACATTTTGGTGACTGTGGTGATGGGGCTTTGGGCCCCATTGCCACACTGATCAAAAGGTGCATCAGCCATGGACCCCACACTTACCTTTTGGTGACTGTTGTGATGGTGCTTTAGGCCCCATTGCCACACTGATCAAAAGGTGCATCAGCCATGGACCCCACACTTACCTTTTGGTGACTGTTGTGATGGTGCTTTAGGCCCCATTGCCACACTGATCAAAAGGTGCATCAGCCATGGACCACACACTTACCGTTTGGTGACTGTGGTGATGGTGCTTTAGGCCCCATTGCCACACTGATCAAAAGGTGCATCAGCCATGGACCCCACACTTACCTTTTGGTGACTGTGGTGATGGGGCTTTGGGCCCCATTGCCACAGTGGCCATGGTCGGCTTGTATTGTGGAGGCCACACACTTTTATGTGTCACACATGTGATAGTGGGTCACATTGTATGTTCATTGTCATATTTTGTGTTGTTGGCATTTGACATGGACTACACACGCTTGTCATGTTGTTTGGGTGGATGTAATTTTCTGTGATTCCTTATGTGGGAGTATGCTGGTTGTGTCATGCATTACCCGTCCTATGAGTAGGGGTGGTGGTAGTGGCAGGCATCCAGCCCCACATGGGTAGAGGTGGTAGTAGTGGTAGGCATCTGGCAACCCCTGAGTAGGGGTGGTAGTGGTGGTAGGCATCCAGCCCCCATGGGTAGGGGTGGTAGTAGTGACAGGCATCCAGCCCCCCATGGGTAGAGGTGGTAGTAGTGGTAGGCATCTGGCACCCCTGAGTAGGGGTGGTAGTGGTAGTAGGCATCCAGCCCCCCATGGGTAGAGGTGGTAGTAGTGGTAGGCATCTGGCACCCCCTGAGTAGGGGTGGTAGTGGTGGTAGGCATCCAGCCCCCATGGGTAGGGGTGGTAGTAGTGACAGGCATCCAGCCCCCCATGGGTAGAGGTGGTAGTAGTGGTAGGCATCTGGCACCCCCTGAGGAGGGGTGGTAGTAGTGGTGGGCATCCAGGCCCCCATGGGTAGAGGTGGTAGTAGTGACAGGCATCCAGCCCCCCATGGGTAGAGGTGGTAGTAGTGACAGGCATCCAGCCCCCTATGGGTAGAGGTGGTAGTGGTGGTAGGCATCCAGCCCTCCATGGGTAGAGGTGGTAGTAGTGACAGGCATCCAGCCCCCATGGGTAGAGGTGGTAGTAGTGGTAGGCATCTGGCACCCCCTGAGTAGGGGTGGTAGTGGTGATAGGCATCCAGCCCCCCATGGGTAGGGATGGTAGTAGTGACAGGCATCCAGCCCCCCATGGGTAGAGGTGGTAGTAGTGGTAGGCATCTGGCACCCCCTGAGTAGGGGTGGTAGTGGTGGTGGGCATCCAGGCCCCCATGGGTAGAGGTGGTAGTAGTGACAGGTATCCAGCCTCCCCTGGGTAGGGGTGGTGGTAGTGGTAGGCATCTGGCACCCCCTGAGTAGGGGTGGTAGGCATCGAGCCCCCCATGGGTAGAGGTGGTAGTAGTGGTAGGCATCTGGCACCCCCTGAGTAGGGGTGGTAGTGGTGGTAGGCATCCAGCCCCCCATGGGTAGAGGTGGTAGTAGTGGTAGGCATCTGGCACCCCCTGAGTAGGGGTGGTAGTGGTGGTGGGCATCCAGGCCCCTATGTGTATATGTGGCATTGGTGATGGCCATCCCGCCCCTATGGTGCTGCTGTTGCTGGTGTAAGTAATTTCTGCATCCCTCTGTGTGTGTGTGATATGTCGGGTACGTGTAGTTTGTTTTTGTTGTTGGTGTCTGACTTACCTTCTGCACCGTACGCGTCCGTGCCTGTTTCGGTAATAGATGTAGAATATTGGTAGGATCGGCACAATGGGATTCATGGTTGGTTCGTCTCGTTCGTCTTTCTCTTTGCTTCGCCTCGTCCTCGTCGCTGGCGTGTTCGTCTCGTAGCCGTGGATCGTCTTGTGGCGCGAATCGGAGCTTATGTGCGCCTCTCCCGGATGCTTTGACGTGCCGTGCGTAGCGACGGGTTCGGCGCGTACGGAAAGCGCATCGTACTTGTCCGGCCGGACGGGGCTGCATTTTGGCTTCCGTGTGACTCGATTTTGCGTTTCCGGATCCGCCTCGGTCGTAGAACAGGACCTGTATTGGGTGAGTACGACTGGGTCGGGATTTGGGCAGTTGTGCGCATCGTACTTGCTCGTTCGGACGTATGTGCAAATCGGTCGGGAAACAGGCATTCGCCTGGCTTTTTTCCCGGCCGAATGGTATTAGGTGCGCCTCCGACCGGGATCGGAATCGACCCCTGAATGTATGTAATAATTAATGTTTTTGTTAATAAATAATTTCTAAATAAAAAATGTATTTGTTTGAAAATTATTTTTATTTGATTTAATATAATATTTGTAGGTATTTGTGATATGTATTAAACCTTATAATACGTTTTTATTTTTTTATATCTTTAAAAATAAATATATTTTTATTTTTATTTTTAACATATTTATATATTTTTTTCATTTACTTTTAAAAAAAATATTTTTATTTTGTTGATGAAATTTTGTTTGTTTTTAATTTTGAACTGACTGGAGTGAGAATAATACATTTTACCCCACCGCAATCCAACACTTTCCCTATTGATGCACTGACTGGAGTGAGAATGGTAAATTTTATCCCTCCACTATCCAGCACTTTCCCTACTGTTGCACTCACTGGAGTGGGAATAGTACATTTTATCCCTCCGCTATCCAACACTTTCCCTACTGTTGCACTCACTGGAGTGGGAATAGTAAATTTTATCCCTCCGCTATCCAACACTTTCCCTACTGTTGCACTCACTGGAGTGGGAATAGTAATTTTTACCCCTCCGCTATCCAACACTTTCCCTACTGTTGCACTCATTGAAGTGGAACTAGTATTTTTACCCCTCCGCTATCCCACACTTTCCCTACTGTTGCACTCACTGGAGTGGGAATAGTATTTTTTACCCCTCCGCTATCCCACACTTTCCCTACTGTTGCACTGACTGGAGTGGGAATAGTAAATGTTATCCCTCCGCTATCCATCACTTTCCCTAGTGTTGCACTCACTGGAGTGGGAAAAGTAAATTGTATCCCTCCGCTTTCCAACACTTTCCCTACTGTTGCACTCACTAGAGTGGGAATAGTAATTTTTACCCCTCCGCTATCCAACACTTTCCCTACTGTTGCACTGACTGGAGTGGGAATATTAAATGTTATCCCTCTGCTATCCAACACTGTCCCTACTGTTGCACTCACTGGAGGGGGAATAGTAATTTTTACCCCTCCGCTATCCAGCACTTCCCCTACTATTGCACTCATTGGAGTGGGAAATAGTAATTTTTACCCCTCCGCTATCCCACACTTTCCTTACTGTTGCACTGACTGGAGTGGGAATAGTAAATGTTATCCCCCCGCTATCCAACACTTTCCCTACTGTTGCACTCATTGAAGTGGGAATAGTAATTTTTACCCCTCCGCTATCCCACACAATCCCTACTGTTGCACTGACTGGAGTGGGAATAGTAAATGTTATCCCTCCGCTATCCAACACTTTCCCTACTGTTGCACTCACTGGAGTGGAAATAGTAATTTTTACCCCTCCGCTATCCAACACTTTCCCTAATGTTGCACTCATTAGAGTGGGAATAGTAATTTTAACCCTCAGCTATCGAACACTTTCCCTACTGTTGCACTGACTGGAGTGGGAAATTTAAGTTTAAAGATTTTTACACAGTTTAGAGGTCGATTCCGATCTCGGTCAGAAGGCCTCCGAATCGGATTCGGCTTTATCGGATCCGAGTCGGAGGCTTTGTTTTCGACCGAGTCGTACAGAGGTCCGGACGCCCAAGTACGATGCGAATGAATGCGATATCGCTGACCGACTCGTTTCCGGGTCTGAACCGCTCTGTACGACTCGGTCGCAGACGAACCGTACCGCGCAATGGAGTCGATTTCCGACCGAGCCAGTACAATGCACGATTCGGACAGCAGGATCGAGTCGGAGTCTCCGGGACGAAAAGCTCCGGGAAGCGGACTTCGGGGTCCGTGCCGGACCCCCTTCACCCGTAGCCTTACGAGTCGGACACAGGGGGACCCAAGGGTCCCCCTATACATGCATGTACGGTGCGGATGGCACCAACGCTACCCACTACAGGGGGCACCCTTTGCGCAACGTACCCATTGAGTCAATGGGAGCCCATGTACGCGTCGTACGACCGGCTCCCATTGACTTCAATGGGAGTCCGACCGAACCGAGTCCGGCAGCATGCGGCCGCATCGTACTCACTCGGTCGGACTGCAGGAGTCCGGCTTGGTCGGAAAACAATCCGGATCCGGATCGGTCGGAGTGCTTTCCGACCCAGATCGGAATTGGCCCCTTAATGTTTTAATTTATAATATATATATTGTATGTTATTGTTATTGATATATATATATATATATATATATATATATATATATATATATATATATATATATATATATATATATATATATATATATTATCTACTGGCGGTCGCCAGTAGATAGTTATAGTTAGGACCTATTTTCCATAGGAAATCCGCGACATTTTATTTGAAATAACTCTTGCGTCGGTTGACGAATCTTCGCGAAATTTTCAAACTTTATGGCCCGCTCCGGTCCGCTCCTACCCTGAAAGTCTCAGGGTGATTCGTCAAGCGGGGGCCGAGAAAAAGGGGGTCCCAAAACGTGTTTTCCCCATTCATTTTCCCATAGGAAACTTTAGACACGGCTACAGCCCGAACTGCTGAACGGAATTACACCAAATTTGGCAAAGAGGTAGTTCTTGGTTCAGAAAGAACCCTTTTTGTTAAATGGTGTAAATCCGTTCAGTAGTTGCTGAGAAAATCAAAAGTAAAAGTACATATATATCTATGGCCGCGTCGGATTCGCGCACCCTCCCGATCACGAGCTGTCTGCTAATTGGCTGTCAACACTCCAAATAAGGGAGTGTTGGCAGCCATCTTGTTCCTCGGTAGAACCGAGGAACAAGAAAGCAGTAAAAAAGTGCGCAAACGCACAAAGGGGGCAGGGTAGAAACACCCTGACCCCTAGGTCTGCTCAGGGGTCCCACAAGGACCCCTGGGCAGAAAAAGCATTTTTTTTTTTAAATCGGCAGGATGCGCTCAGGGAGCGCGAATCCTGCCGGAAAAAATCGAAGGGCAGTCTCCGCGCTTCGATTGTATTTTGCCCCGGGTGGCCCAAGTCCCGGGGGCATGGTGGGGGTTAAATGTATGTATGGGGGCCTCAAAGGGCCCCCAAGCCCCGGGGACCACCACCCCCCGGGGCTTTCTTTTTAAAATGGTGCGGGAGGGCTCAGAGCCCTCCTGCAGCCCCGTGGACCACCACCTCCCCGGGGCTTCTTTTTTTTTTTAGTTTTTCCTGTGTGGGGGGCTCAAGCCCCCACACGCCCGGGACCGCCACCTCCCGGGCACTAAGAAATTAAAATGGGGGTCCGTTTTGGACCCTCGAAGCCCCGGGGACCACCACCTCCCGGGGCTTTGCTGATGTGGGGAGGGGGCCGCGCGGCCCCCTCCTGGAGCCTGTGGTGGCCCTGGGGACCGCCACCCCCAGGGCCGGCTCCTGCAGTGTCCCGGGGTGCCTACCCCGGGACACTGCTGTTTGCAATGACAGGACGGGAGCCTCGCGGCTCCCGTCCTGTCATTGCAAACTGCTTTGGATATTGGAAGAGAGAGCAGGAAACCTGCTCTCGCTTCCAATATCCAAAGACAATTGCTTTTCCACACGGGGAGCAGCATGTTAGCTGCTCCCCATGTGTAAAAGCAATGCCGGCTCCCGTAGGACACGGGGAGCCGGAGGGACTGTGGGGGTTTGGGGACCCCCACAGTCCCCAACCAGAGGCCAGGCCCCAGGGGATGGGGTCCCGGGGCAAGTAGTGGCTCGGGAGGGGGCCACGCGGCCCCCTCCCCAGAAATAATTTAAAAAAAAAAAAAGGGGGTAAGGCCCTGGGGGATGGGGTCCCCAGGGCCCAAAAATAAGAAAGGAAGGGGGCCACACAGCCCCCTTCAGGAAAAAAAAAAACAAAAAAAAACGATCGGCCCGCAGGCCCCGCCCCTTCCTTCACCACTCTGCAAACGCGCCCCTGGCGCGTTTGCAGATGGGGAAGTAATTCCCCTTGAATACTGGGGTCCTGGGGCCAACTAGCCCACCAGGAACCTCCAGTATGCGCCAGGGCTGCGTTGCAGAGAGGTGTACAGAGGCCACGCCCTCTATACAACTCTCTGCAACGCAGCTCTGTGGCGCTTTTGGAGGTACATGGTGGGCTAGTTGGCCCCCAGGAACCCTCAGGATTCAAGGGGACTTAATCCCCCAACTTAAAACGCGCCACGGGGCGCGTTTGCACAGTGGTGAAGGGAGGGGGCGGGGCTTCAGGTGACATGTGTGCAAACAGGCCCCGTGGCGCGTTTTAAGATGGGAATTAAATCCCCTTCAATCCTGAGGGTCCTGGGGCCAACTAGCCCAACAGGTACATCCAGAAAGCGCCACAGAGCTGCGTTGCAGAGAGGTGTAAAAGGGTGTGGCCTCTCTACACGTCTCTGCAACGCAGCCCCTGGCGCATACTGGAGGTTCCTGGTGGGCTAGTTGGCCCCTAGGGACCCTCATGATTCAAGGGGACTTAATCCCCCAACTTAAAACGCGCCACGGGGCGCGTTTGCACAGATGTCACCTCAGGCCCCGCCCCTACCTTCACCATTGTGCAAATATTCCTCTAAAATCTGCCGAACTACGAATTCGGATTTACTCACCTGTTATCAGGAGAGACCTCAGTGCTGTATCTTTCAGCCCAGTACTGGTCCTGAAAAGTAATTTTAACCGTACTTACCAGTAACTTGAATTTCCTTCCATAGGCTAACATTGACTGGTTTCACTTGGAAATTCTTCTAAGGGTGGAGTTTTGGAACTTTAAAATATTCCTCTAAAATCAGCCGAAATACGAATTCCGATTTACTCACCTGTTATCAGGAGAGACCTCAGTGCTGTATCTTTCAGCCCAGTACTGGTCCTGAAAAGTAATTTTAACCGTACTTACCAGTAACTTGAATTTCCTTCCATAGGCTAACATTGACTGGTTTCACTTGGAAATTCTTCTGTGTGGAGTTTTGGAACTTTAAAATATTCCTCTAAAATCAGCCGAAATACGAATTCCGATTTACTCACCTGTTATCAGGAGAGACCTCAGTGATGCATCTTTCAGCCCAGTACTGATCCTCAAAAGTAATTTTAACCGTACTTACCAGTAACTTGAATTTCCTTCCATAGGATATCATTGTCTGCTTTTTGCTGAAAAAGTTTCTAAGTGTTGATTTTTGAAACATACAAATATTCCTCTAAAATCAGCCGAAATACAAATTCCGATTTACTCACCTGTTATCAGGAGAGACCTCAGTGCTGTATCTTTCAGCCCAGTACTGGTCCTGAAAAGTAATTTTAACCGTACTTACCAGTAACTTGAATTTCCTTCCATAGGCTAACATTGACTGGTTTCACTTGGAAATTCTTCTAAGTGTGGAGTTTTGGAACTTTAAAATATTCCTCTAAAATCAGCCGAAATACGAATTCCGATTTACTCACCTGTTATCAGGAGAGACCTCAGTGCTGCATCTTTTAGCCCAGCACTGACCCTGAAAAGTAATTTTAACCGTACTTACCAGTAACTTATATTTTCTTCCATAGGAATCCATTGTCTGGTTTTCAGCTGAAAAGTTTCAAAGTGTCGATTTTCACAAACTACAAATATTCCTTAACAATCGCTTGTATGACTTAAACGCATTCTTTTAACTGTTTACAGGAGATGCACCAGTGCTGGATCCAGGATCCAACACTGAGTAAGAAAAAGTAACGATAACAGTTTTTACCTGCTAAGTGAATTTCCTTCCATAGGATAACATTGGTGATTCTATGAGAAAAAGTTTCTAAGTGTCAACTTTTAAAATACAATAATATTCCTTAAAAATCACTACTGTAACCAAAACGCTTTTACTCAACTGTTTACAGGAGATGTCCCAGGACTGAATCTAGGATCCAGTCCTGTGGTTAGAAAAGTAATCCATAAAGTAACTAATTGCATTTAACTAGAAATTCACATTGAGCTGAATGTTGCATTGTGTTTGAAAATGTGTTGCCCATTGCAACAACTGTAACTACTGTACCTAAAAGTCTATTGCCTATGTGCAAAGTAATTAAACTAAAGTAATTCATTCTGAGAAAGTATTTTTTGTAATGTAATGTATAATGTAATTACAATGTAATTTAAAAAATAAAATATGTAAAAAAATTGTTTCTAAAAAATTTGGAAATCAGTATGAAATTTTTTTATATAACAATTAATACATTTAAAAATTGTCATTTACAAATCCTTTGAAATTCACTGAAAAAACTGTAGGTTTCAGACATGTTATAGTTACAAATTAGCATTTAAAAAACCTTTGAAATTCACTGAAAAAACCATAGGTTTCAGGGACGTTATAGTTACAAATTAGCATTTAAAAAACCTTTGAAATTCACTGAAAAAACCATAGGTTTTAGGGACAGTTATAGTTAGTTGGACATTGCACTCGTACAAAACCCGTGAAATTCCCCGTTATAGTTAGTCCAGCTAACTATAACTCGCGCCCCGCAATGCACTGCTGATGACGTCACATATTACATCACTCATGACATGGTCAGTGACATCACTGATGACATCACTGATGACATCTCAAATGACATCACTGATGACATCATCCACGTGATAATCTCATGCACCTCCTCACACCCTAATATAACCTTTGATACACCCACTCTAAATTACAGACTGCCATTCGCAAAACCATAGACACTCCAACACCAATAACTACATACCCACTCACTGATTCTTAGGTCTACGCACACATCCACTCACTCACCCGTACAGTCACTCATACTTACGGTCACTCAGTAAAGGACTATCATATGCACTCATACTCCTATATAGACACTCAAACACCGCCACTCATCCATAGAGGTACTCACACACCTAGTCAGTCATGCAAATAATTAAACACACTACCATTTAATCACCTATACAGTTATACACACACCAGCTCACTTACTCATACAAATAGTAGCACATTCTTACGCTCTTATACAATCACTGATACAAGCACACACTCATCCATACAGCCACTATCACAATCACTCACTCTCGCTTATAGCTATTTATATACTCCAACACACATATATACTGCCTTTCACATATGTAGTTACTCACACATGTACCACTGGGACATACATTCACTCACTAACACACTCTTACACACACTTACCCACCCATACAGTCTATCACAGTTGCACTCTTGAAACCATCCACCCAGTGAATCACCCACTCACACATCTATGCACAGAGTTGCACACACCCCTCCCACACAAACACTCAGGCACCCATACAGATACTCAGACAAGCATTCAATAACTCATATAGACACTCATGTAGCTATTCACAAACACATGCAGCCACTTACACAGCAACAGACAGACGGATACAAACATTCACCCAGTTTAGTCACTAACCCATGCATTCAGTAAGATACGTTAAATCACTCACTTATAGAGTCAGTCACGCACCTACTAAATCATCCATACAGACACTTACACACCCACTCATTCTTCAATACGTCTTTTCCTATATATATTAAAAATATTTAAACTTTACAGAAACACACAGTCACTGGATGATGTCATCAGTGATGTCATCAGTGATGTCATTTGAGATGTCATCAGTGATCTCATCAGTGATGTCACTGACCATGTCATGAGTGATGTAATATGTGACGTCATCAGCAGTGCATTGCGGGCGCGAGTTATAGTTAGCTGGACTAACTATAACGGGGGAATTTCACGGGTTTTGTACGAGTGCAATGTCCAACTAACTATAACTGTCCCTAAAACCTATGGTTTTTTCAGTGAATATATATATATATATATATATATATATATATATATATATATATATATATATATAATATATATTACCTACTGGCCAGTAGGTAGTTATAGTTAGGACCTTGTTTCTATTCAAAAAGCGTTTTTTTATTTTGCCCATATCTTTGGTGCCGTTTGATGAATGTTCGTGAAATTCTCAAAACTAATGGGGCGCTCCGATCAGCTCCTGTCTTGAACGTTTCGAGGTGATTCGTCAAGCGGGGGCCAAGAAAAAAGGGGGGTCCCAAAACGCATTTTCCACATGTTAATTTCCATAGGAAACTTTAGACAAGGCTACAGCCCAAACTGCTGAATGGAATTACACCAAATTTAGCAAAAAGGTAGCTCTTGGTTCAGAAAGCGCCCTTTTTTTTAAATGGTGTAATCCGTTCAGTAGTTTTTTAAATATTAAAGGAAAAAGAAATATATATATCTGGGCGCAGCCTAACCACACATCTTCATCATGAGATCTGATTGGCTGTCACCACTTCATCCAAGAAGTGTTGGCAGTCATCTTGGGACCAATATAAATGATAGCACCCCATTAAAATGCATTGTAGTGAATGGAAGGTTTTGAGGGTCACCAAAAGGAGAACGTATAAAGGGCGATAAGACTTTAGTTACATTATAAATCATTTGTTGATGGTACCATACTAATTTTAGGAATTGTGGTGTGTTATAAGGTGATTTTACCCTGTGAAAAAGCCTTCTGCTGGGATATCATGAATCATGTTTGAGAGAAAACTATTTTCTCATACTTTTCGCACACAGGTTTGGAAGGTGATCTAGAAGCTAAAATGAGAGCATATTTTCTGTAAATTCACATTATCTTTCTCAGTCATGTGAGAATGAAGTCTGACATTCTCAGTAAAACATGTACATCCAACAAGGGCAGAGACTGTCAGTTGATTCCTTTGTGTTCTACTGCAGCCTCCCACAGTGTTCTAAAGAACAGCTAGAGCGCTAACAGTCTTACTTATGACAAAAGTATGGCACACCTGAAGCCATCTTGATTGTAATAAAGTGGTAATACTTAAAACATTTAATTTAAAAAGGAACAAAATGAGGGGGTTCATTTTGCCATAGAAATTATGATTAGTGCTGCAGAAAGAAAAATTAGGGCACATTTTGAGTGACTTCTCAAATCCTCTTCTATTTCATTAAAAAATTCTGACATGCAGACTGAAACATGCACTTTCAATACCAGCAGCAGACTTCCCTGGTGAGCAGTAGCTTTACTGCAGTGATCTAATGAGCAACTAGAGTGCTAACATTCTGAATTTATGGCAAATGTGTGACACATCTGAATGCCTTCTTGATGGAATCAAAGTAAAAAACTGAAAGTATTTCCTACTGAGGAGACTGTAGTAAATGAGAAAATTAGGAAACCTCATAACAAATAAGGGGCCGATTCCGATCTGGGTCGGAAAGCTCTCCGACCGATCCGGATCCGGATTGTTTTCCGACCGAGCCAGACCCCTGCAGTCCGACCGAATGAGTACGATGCGGCCGTATGCTGCCGGACTCAGTTCGGTCGGACTCCCATTGAAGTCAATGCAAGCCGGTCGTACAACGTGTACATGGGCTCCCATTGACTCAATGGGTACGCTGCGCACAAGGGGGCCCCCTGTAGTGGGTATGCATTGGTGCCAGCAGCACCGTACATGCATGTATAGGGGGGCCCCTGTGTCCGACTCGTACGGCTCCGGGTGAAGGGGGGTCCGGACCCCAAAGTCCGGGTACTTTTTCGTGTCGGAGGCTCCGACTCGATCCAGTTGTCCGATATGACCAATTATAGACCCATCTCTTTGCTACCAGCTCCGGCTAAGATGTTGGAAAAACTGGTGCAGAGGCAATTGTCTAGTTTTATCGATAAGGAGGGCATTCTACACGATACCCAATCTGGTTTCAGGTCGGGATTTAGCACTGAGACGGCCCTCCTGGAGGTGGCGGAACTAGTTAGACAGGCTGCAGATTCAGGGGCCTCTGCGATGCTGGTGCTCCTGGATCTGTCGGCCGCTTTCGACACCGTTGACCATACCTTGCTATTAGAGAGACTGTTGGATAGTGGTATTGGAGGTTCGGCCCTGGCCTGGTTGAAATCCTATTTGGAGAATCGCACTCAGAGGGTTGCGCTTCAACCTTTTTATCCAAGCCAAAACAGCTCTGGTGTGGAGTCCCTCAGGGGTCAGCACTCAGCCCTCTTTTGTTCAATGTGTACCTGGCTCCTCTGTTTACCCTGATAGCCAATTGGGGGATAAGAGCGATCTCCTACGCAGACGATACACAATTGGTTTTCTCCTTCAAAGAGCAGACCGTGGCTGCCTTTGAGAGTTTCAAGGGCTGCCTGAGAGACATAGCGTGGTGGATGAATAACAACAAACTCAGGCTGAATGCGGGAAAGACTGAGGTGTTGTTTTTCGGGAAAGAGTCACCCCCAGCTTCGGAGCTCTGGTGGCCTACCGAAATGGGTCCACCTCCTCACCGGCAGATTGTATAAAAAATCTAGGTGTTAAGTGGGAGTCTGACCTCTCCTTCTCGGCTCAGATTCGTCAGGTGACGGCCACCTGTTTTTGCCAACTGAGGAATCTGAAGAAATTTTTGTATCTGCTTCCAGAGGAGTGTCGGAAAAACATAGTACATGCTGTGGTAACCTCCAGGCTAGACTATGCTAATGGCCTCTATCTGGGTCAGCCAGAGTATCTGATCAAACGCCTCCAGGTAGTGCAAAATGCGGCTGCGAGACTAATTAGGCGAGTGCCGTTTCGCGAGCATGTCTCTCCGCATTTAAAAGCATTACACTGGCTCCCAGTGAGGAAAAGAGTCAAATTCAAGGCTTTGACTTTGGCGTTCCGTGCTATGCATGGTAACTGCCCTATCTACTTGAAACACAGATTGCGTGGTTACCAACAATCCAGAACCTTGAGATCCAATTCCCAAAATCTACTATGTATTCCTCGTTTTAAAAAGGCACGGATGGGTGGTAGATCCTTTACGCTCGGGGCTGCTAAACTGTGGAACTCTCTGCCGAGCAATCTCCGCACTATTGATTCGGAGCCCTTTTTAGGAAAATGGTGAAAACTTGGCTTTTTAAGGAAGACTGAGGGACTATGACTTGGCCCTTGAGCGGTCCAGTGCTGTACTATTTTCCGCTTAGCGCCGGGACACCTCTGTTTGAGGTAGCTGTCGCGCTTTACAAGTGTTTGTATTATTATTATTATTATCGTGCATCGTACTGACTCGGTCGTAAAACGTCTGCATTGCGCGCCACGAATCGAGTGGAAACGAGTCGGACGGAGCGGTTCGGACCCGGAAACGAGTCGGTCGGCGATTTCGCGTTCACTCGCATCGTACTTGCTCGCTCGGACGACTGTACGAATCGGTCGGAAACACAGCCTCCGACTCGGATCCGGTAAAGCCGAATCCGATTCGGAGCCCTACCGACCGAGATCGGAATCGACCCCTAAGTCTCCCAAGATGGCCACCAGAGACAAAAGAGCCCAAATGTAGCACAAATATCACCCAGATGTAGCCCACGTATAGCCCAATGACAGAATGTCCCAGAGTGTTCTAAAGAACAACTAGAGCGCTAACAGTCTTATTTATGACAAAAGTATGGCACACCTGAAGCCATCTTGATTGGAATATACTGATCACACTTAAAACATTTAATTTAAATGCAGACTGAAACATGCACTTTCAATACCAGCAGCAGACTTCCCTAGTGAGCAGTAGCTTTACTACAGTAATCTAATGAGCAACTAGAGTGCTAACATTCAGAATGGTGTAGAGACTAAGGGGGTCATTAGCATGGCGGGCGAACTTTGTCCGCCCGCCATATCCCCGGGAAATGGGACCGCCCGCAATGCATGCGGCGGTCCCGCACATCCCATTAGGGCGCATCCCGCATATCTAACATTGCGGCGGGCAGTGCTGAAAGCACCGCCCGCTGCAATGCCAGAAATGCAAATTGTGCTTTTCAATGCACAACGTGACAGGCACCGCGCGGTGCCTGCCAGTTGTACATTGAAATGCAGGGGGGTACCATAGGTACCCCCCATGTGCACCCGCCACCCCCCAGAATCCCTGGGGGCCCGCTACGGGCTCCCAATGTAGAATACCGTATGCCTTTCCGTGGCGGCGTTGCCGCCGCGGAAAGGCATATCCCCACATGCATCATAATATGGATGGCGGTGTCTACTAGACAAAGCCACCATATTAAATGCTTTTCCGCCCGGTCGACTCATCGACCGGGCGGAAAACCGGCGGATGGTCTTTCCGTCCGCCGGGGTCCCCCCCGCCATAGTAATAAGGCGGGTGGAAAATGTGTGGCGGGTGGAGGAAAATAGCGGGCGGATCGCCACCGCCATACGGGCGGTGGCGATCCGCCCGTTATCATAATGGGCCCCTAAATATCGAATTTTTTATATCGAAAGGACAAAATATCGAGTCCAAAATATTGAGAGGACAGAATATAGAAAAGACATAATATAGTTGGAAAAAATATCGACATATAGGTAAGTAATATCGAATGTCATTATATCGAATTTTATAATATCACATTTTTTTAAAATTCTTTTATATGTTACTATATGTGTTAAAAATATATAATATTTTTTTAATGTATGTTACAATTTTTTTAAGGTAATGGATTTTATGTGAATACATTTTTGCGTATATTAGTTCCGTAGCGGGTTGTGGGTTTATAGGGGAATAGGGTGGGAAGTAATTTAATTTACATTATAAAAATTAATAATTGATTAATTAATAATTTAGTGTTTAATAATTAATATTGTTTAATAATTTTTGCGTATATTAGTTCCGTAGCGGGTCGTGGGTTTATAGGGGAATAGGGTGGGAAGTAATTTAATTTACATTATAAAAATTAATAATTTATTAATTAATAATTAAGGGGGCAATTAGGATAGCGGGCGTAAAATCACCCCGACCGCCATGGAAGCGGAAAACAACCGCCCGCCGGCACCGTGGAGAAACCGGCGGCCAAATTAGGATCAACCGCCAAAAAACACCGACTGCGGCGGTACGGGGGGAACAAAAACCGCCCGTAGCGTGCGGAGATGGCCAAAACACGTCCGCGGCCGGCGGATCCGCTGCGGAGTAACACCAACCCGCCGCAAGGATAGCGGAGACACCGCACGGCAAATTAGGATATCCCCGCTGGTGCCGCGGCATGTTCCGCTCTTTCCGACCGCCGCGATCGCTAACAGTGATGAATGGGAGAGCATGAGGAAGAGCTGCAGCAAAGCCACCGCCGCGGACGCTCCATGACAAATTTGGCAGACGAATCCAAAATCCCACAATAAGGCCACAAAGTGCCCACACCAAAGTAGCCATGCCACCCAAAAACAGAAAACACACCCCAATGACTCAACATTGCACACAAAAACAAAATTACAAGGACAACCCACACAACACACCTGAGAGCACTCCCACATGTGGACACACCCACATAGCAGAGCATAAAACCAGCCCCTTCCTTGACCACAATCCTCTGCACTAACCCACAACTGAAGGGCCCAACCCCTGAGAACAAAGGATAGGCAAAGCTACACACCATCACCACTCACACCACACACAGCACCACCACCACTTCCACACCTGCACCCCTAACCCCTTTGCACATCACACACCATACACATCACCACCACCACCACCACTTACACCCCTGCACGTACAACACCTCTGCACATCACACACATTGTCAATACATAAAATGCCCAAATTCACAGAGAGTGAGTTGAAGGTAATGGTAGATGAGATAGTCAGAGTGGAACCACAACTGTTTGGTAGCCTGGTCCAACAGACACCATTAGCCACAAGGACTCAAATGTGGGCAAGGATAGTCCAGAAGGTCAATGCAGTAGGGACCATCCCAAGATCCAGAAAGGAAATCATGAAGCGGTGGCATGACTTGAAGAGGGTTGTCAAAGACAGGAGGACCAAGAACCGTCAGCTGGCTGACAAGACTGGTGGTGGCACTCCCATACCACAAAAACCATTCACCCCATGGGAGGAGAAGGTGCTTGCCATACTGCATCCAGAGAGTCTCACAGAAGTACCCGGGGGAGTGGAGGCTGGTAAGTACAAACAAATGACTACCACCACACTGCTATGTACTGCCTTGCACAACTACAAAGATACACCTCCTAGGACCAATTCCATTCATCTGCACCACACACTCACTAAACCATGTCTCACAGATCCAACATCCACCCCCTCCCAAACACCACCAATGTACCTAGCAACATTACCATGGGTGCATGTGCACAGGCAGCCTGCACTGCAACTCCCACCATGCCCCCTTGTCCCACACCTCAGCAGGATGTGGCACTCCCCCACCCCACCCAGAAGCATGTGTCAGCCATTACATCCCCAACAAACAAACTTACAGGTAGGTAGCCATCTTGCCATGGAGGGCTGTATGTGGGAGGGAGGCCTGTACTACTACTCCCACCATGCCCCCTGTCCCACACCTCAGCAGGATGGAGCACTCCCCCACCCAGAAGCATGTGTCAGCCATTATATCCCCAACAAACAAACTTACAGGTAGGTAGCCATCTTACCATGGAGGGCTGTATGTGGGAGGGAGGCCTGTACTACTACTCCCACCATGCCCCCTGTCCCACACCTCAGCAGGATGGAGCACTCTCCCACCCAGAAGCATGTGTCAGCCATTACATCCCCAATAAACAAACTTACAGGTAGGTAGCCATCTTGCCATGGAGGGCTGTATGTGGGAGGGAGGCCTGTACTACTACTTCCACCATGCCCCCTGTCCCACACCTCAGCAGGATGGAGCACTCCCCCACCCAGAAGCATGTGTCAGCCATTACATCCCCAACAAACAAACTTACAGGTAGGTAGCCATCTTGTCATGGAGGGCTGTTTGGGGTGGAGGCCTGTACTACTACTCCCACCATGCCCCCTGTCCCACACCTCAGCAGGATGTGGCACTCCCCGACCCCACCCAGATGCATGTGGCATATAATGGATCACTCCAAATAAACAAACAGCTAGCCAGACATATTATTCTGTCTTGTGCCACCACTGAGCAGGATGCAAGCCTCCACCATGCACACACAGATGTGTCACAAAACAAACACAAATGCTAACACACAACAGGCAAGTAGGCAGTACGTGCACCTAGCCATTTGACACAAAAAGAATGGTGCCATATGACAACACCAGTCCTCTCAATGTACAAATATGCACACCGATCATATTGCCACGCACAGTGTGCACACAGCTAAGCAAAGGAAAGTGTCACAGCAACCAAAGTGTGACACACCAATGCACATGTAGAGGAAAGACTGGGAACAATCATGCACAGCAATGAATGGCAGGTTCAGTGCCATGGGGCCAGAGTAACAACAACCATATGAACAGTAAGAAAGCATGTTATGTGGTACCAATCCAGATATGCACATGACAAGACAAAGGTATGCAGGAGATGACAATGGCCAGGACATGCCCAGATGTGACGGCTGACAGGTCATAAAAATCCACATACAGTCCGCACAAAAATCATATTTAGCGCAAGGCCCTAGATGTCAACATGTCCCTGTAATCACAAATCATGCATGTGGCGCATAGTACATATTGGCACCTCACACCATGGACAAGAAATGCATGTACCACCGCAGCATGTCAGGAGGCACAGTAGTGCACATAGGAAACAATGTGATGATCAGACAACTGTGTAGTGTACTAACAGTGAATGACACACAGCTAACACAAATCTTACGTGGTGCACCCCAATGACCATTTCCCATCTGATCCACAGGTGACCAAGAATTGACTGCAGAGGACGACACCAGCAACCTGCAGGGCCAGTCTACCCCCTCCCCCCGGAACATCGACTCTCGGATGTTGACTTCCAGGAATCTTTGGACGAGGAGACTGAGGCCCGGGCCATCTGGTGTTCCAGGGCGCAACAGGTCCCAGGACCCCATCGTCCCCCCACCACACCTGCAGCTACAACAACCAATCTGAAGGCCCCTGCTGTTACGTCCGGTGCGGCCTCCACCACCACCACAACCACTACCACCAGTGGTGCCTGCAACACCCTCCCTGTCCCACAGGATGACCACCCCACCCCAGCAACTGAGGAGGGCAGGGAGAGGATGTGTGGTCCGACAGTGGAGAGGCAACCGGTCCGTGGCAGCACAGCAGGTGGGAGGGGCAGGGTCACCCACAGACGAACATAGCCTTGGACCGAATCCCTGGACCACATCCACAGAGTCCTTGGGGCATATGAACGGGCCCAGGGACAAACGGCCCGGTCCGAACAAGATTCACATGAGCTCCTCCTGCTGATGAGGTCCATGGACACCCGCATGGGACAAATTGTGGACCTCTTTGGCCAACCAGTAGCGGTACTGAGGCATAGGCCTGCGGCACAAACAACACCTCCCCCTCCCACTGGTGGTCCGCAGGATGACAGTTCACCATCCTCCCCTGCGGCCACAGAGAGTGGTGAGTCCTCAGACCCCACTGGCCCTATAGCAGAGGCCCCCCCTGCCAAACGGAAAAGGGGCCGTCCGAAGAAAACCCTGGGAGTATCTTTTGGCAAAGCACCTGCCAAACGCCAGTCACACAGCCATCCATGATGGCAACCCTCTGCACCACTGCATTGACTTCTTGAACTGTCCTTCCCCACACTGCCTTGTGAATGGCATCTGTCTGTTGGACTGGGTCACCACACCTATGTGGTGACCACTCGATTATCTCATTTACCATGAATGTTAACTCACTGCTCCACTAATCACCTCACTGTCAATGTACCCCCACTCACATGTCACCTTTGTAAATAAACAAATCCTTACACACATGTTGTTGTACCTGCACCGTCTTTATTCCAGGATGTACAATTTTCAACAGGAATACAATGTACCAGGGGACGGAGTGTATGTAGGCAAGGAGAGGTCAAAGGCACCTAGGAAAACACAACAGAACAACATTCACTAGTCTGGGTGTGGCATCACAGACATCACACAACACTTCACAACAAGAACAACCCACATGCACACATAACAATGGGCAACAAGTGCCAACATACACATCCTGTAGATGTTCAGAAATGAACTGTCCCATCAACATTGACAGCAAACACTGAGTCTACAACTGGCTGCTGTCACAAATCTCACTTACACCCTCACAACAACAGCAGCATCATCAGACAATGGGTACGTTGTACATTGTCACCCACCTTCAAGTGAAGTAGCGGGTGATGAGCTGTTGACGTAGGTCAACACCTTCCTCCTCTCCACTGTCCTCATCACTGGACACGGGTTGGTTTGCAGGCGGGGCCTTGGCTGCTCACCATCATCCAGGAGCAGGGGAATCTCCTTGCGAATGGCTAGGTTGTGGAGCATGCAGCATGCCACTACAATCTGACACACCTTCCTGGGCGAGTACATCAGTGCCCCTCCGGTCTTGTCCAGGCAGCGGAAACGTGACTTCAGCAGTCCAAAGGTACGCTCCACCACACGACGTGTCCTCCCATGGGCATCATTGTAGCGGACATCAGCTGGTGTCCAGGGGTTCCGCAATGGGCTCAGCAACCAAGGACGGTTGGGATATGCAGAGTCACCTATGTGTGACACACAAAGAAACATTGCAATGTTGCAGATGCAGAGGACAGCATGTCACACACAGCACGCCAAATGACTAGGCATACTCACCCACAATCCATGCACTCTCAGGAAGCAGATTGGCCATCAGCTGGGGTACAATGCTGCTATGCAGGATGTATGAGTCATGGGCCGAGCCTGGAAATTTAGCACACACGTGTGAGATGATCATATCTGCCAGGCATACCACTTGGACATTTATGGAGTGGTAATGTTTATGATTCCTGTAGACGTGCTCACGGACCTGTGGTGGCACTAGCCCAACATGGGTGCAATCAATGGCACCAACTACATGGGGGATGTGTCCAAGGGGATAGAAATCTCCCTTTACAGCTGCCAATTCTGCCCCTTCCTGGGGAAATGGATGTATCTGTCCTTGTAGATCATCATGGCGGACAGAACATCCCGCAGCACTGTGCTGAACATGGGTTGTGACATTCCACCGGCTTCGGTCACCGTGTTCTGGAATGATCCAGTCGCAAAAAAATGCAGTGCCGCCATCACCTTATATGTTGGGGTGAAAGCTGTTGGATATGTTCGCCGAGGCTGCAGGTGGGGCTCCAACAAATCACAAAGGGTCTTTAGGGTGGCTCTATCCAGACGGCATTTCCGGATGATCGCCTCATCCTCCATGTCTGCCAGCACTGTCAAGTGACGATGCAGATTTGGTCTCCTCCTAGTTGAGATGAGAGTGGACACATTGTAATGCAATACATCATGGGATGTGCACAGCATCTCACATCATGGCTGACACAACGGCAACAATGAATGTCATATGAATTGAGTCACAGACCAGCTGACATGTAGGGACCCCTTCAACTACACAAATCACACACTTGTCAGATTACACACATCAAGTCCCCCAAACAACACCTCGGTCAAAGTGAATGGACATTGGGATATGGCCACATTCCCCATGGGCACGCCTGGGAGTCTGTCATCCTGCACATGTGTGACAAGGCAACCCCACGGTATCCTACCTAGCTGCTGTACATGACACACATGCAGGCGTCAATTGAACCTGGCACACCTCAACAACACAATGACCACAGTCTGAGCATCAATGACGAGTGTGTGCATGTTCTAACATGAGAGGACATGCTAAAACAAACATCATCAATTGTGGAAAAAAATGCTGTGATTGACAATGTACATCAACACATTGACATGTGTGCACATTGTATTGTCCATACCAACACTGTACTGTAGTGTAGTGTAGTGTAGTGTACTGTAGGTGCGATACCGAGAGACAAGTGATGCCCAAATGGCGGTTGGCATGCTCCGCCACCCAAATGGCGGTGCCTCATGTGTGTCTATGGCACCCAAATTGCGGAAACTACTGCCTGGCACCAGCGGTGTGTGTGCAACACACCCCAATTCACAGGTGCGTTACTGATAGCCCCAGAGACATGGCCAAATGGCGGTTGGCATGCTCCACCACCCAAATGGCGGTGCCTCATGTGTGTCTATGGCACCCAAATTGCGGAAACTACCGCCTGGCACCAGCGGTGTGTGTGCAACACACCCCAATGCACAGGTGCGGTACTGATAGCCCCAGAGACATGGCGGTTGGCATGCTCCGCCACCCAAATGGCGGTGCCTCATGTGTGTCTATGGCACCCAAATTGCGGAAACTACCACCTGGCACCAGCGGTGTGTGTGCAACACACCCCAATGCACAGGTGCGGTACTGATAGCCCCAGAGACATGGCCAAATGGCGGTTGGCATGCTCCGCCACCCAAATGGCAGTGCCTCATGTGTGTCTATGGCACCAAAATTGCGGAAACTACCGCCTGGCACCAGCGGTGTGTGTGCAACACACCCCAATGCACAGGTGTGGTACTGATAGTCCCAGAGACATGGCCAAATGGCGGTTGGCATGCTCCGCCACACAAATGGCGGTGCCTCATGTGTGTCTATGGCACCCAAATTGCGGAAACTACCGCCTGGCACCAGCGGTGTGTCACCGCCATGGTCCATGCCATTACAGCCAATGGGCTCCACGATCGCGGAAGCTCGATGCAATTTTGAAAATAGCGGTAGGCGTGCTACACCACCGCGGTGCCGGTCATTGGATGCAATCAAAAGATGCAATACCGTGGTAGCGCCCGCCTGGCCCCTGCGGTGTGTCACCGCCATGGTCCATGCCATTACAGCCAATGGGCTCCGCGATCGCGGAAGCTCGATGCAATTTTGAAAATAGCGGTAGGCGTGCTACACCACCGCGGTGCCAGTCATTGGATGCATTTGTAAAAGGCTGACCTGGTAGACCAATTGCAGCAGCCCAGGACTACTAGAACGACACCAGGGGGCTATATATGTGTGGAAGAGTGCTTAGAATTTCCACTGCTCACAGAGCCTGCTGCCTGAGACCCTCACCTGCTGCTGCCTCTAGGGACTGCTGCCTGAGACCCTCACCTGCTGGTGCCTCCAGGGACTGCTGCCTGAGACCCTCACCTGCTGCTGCCTCCAGGGACTGCTGCCTGAGACCCTCACCTGCTGCTGCCTCCAGGGACTGCTGCCTGAGACCCTCACCTGCTGCTGCCTCCAGGGACTGCTGCCTGAGACCCTCACCTGCTGCTGCCTCCAGGGACTGCTGCCTGAGACCCTCACCTGCTGCTGCCTCCAGGGACTGCTGCCTGAGACCCTCGCCTGCTGCTGCCGCTGCTGTCTCTAAACAACAGTGATGTCAAGGACAGAGATCTGTGCCAGTCCCTTCACCAGCGAGGAGCTTGAGGTCCTGGTGGACGAGGTGCTCACACAGTACCCAAGGCTATATGGTGCCCCAAATGTTGTGGTAAGTCTTCCACAGTGGGTGTGAGAGTGCAGGGGGGTACACATGTAGTCGGTCTGATGCAGTATGTGCATGTGAGTGTGGGTTTGTGTCATGCATTGCCTAACTTGCATTCCATTGGGTGAAGGGGTGTGTACCCTACTCCTCAAGTCTCCCTGCCTGCACATCAAGATTGGAGGGACATGTATTGTCTTGTCAGCCATACAGTGAAGCAGCAAGTTGGTAATGGAGGATTCAGGCCAGTGATTGCTAGTGTGCATGTCTTTGCGTTTCCCTGTTGTCCATCTCAGTGTGAGCCCACCTGGCCTGCACAGTCACCGCCCAATACAACAAGGACACATCACTGACTGTACAGGGTGTAACATGTTCATTTTCAAATGTGACTCCCCATCAATGTGCCATGTCAACCCTGTAGATTGCACACGACTGGCACTGTGAGAAAGGACGTGGGTTTGTGAGATCATGTCCCTCAATGTGATATACATGACACAGTGGGCTACTCACAGTGCATGTTTGTTTATGCCTGCGCATTGTCGGACACAGTGGGTCTCGCCACATACACATGTTGTTTTGTGACGTATGTCTTGCTCTACCTAAAAATGGTTAGTAGATGTGGGCAGAGTACACATGGTCTTCTGTGCTGGCATCCTGCTTGTACATGAGATGTGCAAGTATTGTGTCCCCCCTCATACATGCATGTATTTACGTGTGATTCTCACATGCAGATGTACCATGTGAAAAGCATTCCTGTCTCTGCATGTGAGATATGTGGATTTGTGATTAATCTGTATCATGCTACTGTCCTGAGTGATTTTGTCACATGACACTGTGTCACTGATGTTTGCCCCCTCTTGTCTCCCATGCCTGCAGCTCAAGGTGCACCAGCGTAAGGCCGTGTGGAGGGGCATTGCGAACAAGGTGCGTGCTCTGGGAGTATCAAACCGACGGCACACCCACTGCCACAAGAGGTGGGACGACATCTCACGGCTGGCAAAGAACGTTGCGGAGATGACACTGGGGCGGATCCCTCGCACTGGCCGGATGGCACGGCGCAGCATGACACCACTAATGTGCTGCATCTTGGCCGTGACTCACCCTGAGCTGGATGCACAATTGAAGGAGCATCAGCAGGCAATTAGGGGTGAGTGTACTGGGAAGGGTGACTATGGCTGTGTGTGGCTGCATGTGTGCACAGCATGTGCCAGCGCTGGGCAATGTGATGTTGGTAGTGTGATGCAGTGGCCTGTGAGTCTAAGCTTGTGTCTGTGCTGGGTGCAGCTGTCATGCATGTGTCCTACCTGTACTTAACACTGGGAAACGGGTATGGGGCATTTAAATGGCATTGTGGGTGGTGTGAGACAGGTATGAGCTATCTGTGTTGCTGTTGTAACGGAGCCACATGCAGGATGTTGTGCTGTGTGGTCATCACATTGCTCACTTTGTCCTGGTTTGATAGTGCACACGCACTGTTGTGATGACAGAGGTGGGTTTGAACGATGTAATTGCACAGGGTGGCGTGCAACATGTAGATCTAGACATCTTAATGGTTGTCTGTATTGCATATGTTTGTTCTGTTGCTGCCACTGCACTGACCCTACATCTCTCTCTCTCATGCAGCACCTCCCGTGGTCACGGATGAACAGGGGACGGACACCAGTGGTGGGGAAACGAGCACAACAGCTGCAGAGGAGCCCTGTGAGACAGATGTGACCAGCGCCTCGGAGGGGGACAGGAGTCTGCTGGAGGAATCACTGCCCGAGACGCAAAGTAGTATGTCATCTGATGCCAGCGGTGACGCAGACATGTTGGCGGGCACAGGGAACGGGGACTCTGCATCATCTTCCACCACACAGTGTGCAGTGCCCACCCTCCCAGCCACTTCCTCTGGTGCTGCCCGTGGTCGCACCGCTAAGAGGGGAAGGGTGTCCTTCACCGCCGGCACCGCAGCCCCTGCCCCGGTCCCCCCTGCTGCCATCAGTGCTGAGTCTGTGGACCTTTTGCGCCAGCTGTGTGTAGGCCAGACAGCTCTCCTCAATGCATTCATGGACCACGACAGTAAATTGGCTCAGGTGGTTGCATTCATTGAGGGCATACATTCAGACGTGGGTGGGCTGCACCGGACTGTCCAGTCATTGTCCACTGCAGTGACATCAGCCCTTCAACTGGCACAATCTGGGAGTCCAGCGAAAGTCCCTTTGTCCACACCCATGCCAGTGGCCACGTCGGACGACAGTGACCACGCTCCACAGACCTCTTAGTCACGATACGGCACACGTAGCACACAGCAGCAACAGAAGCCCAAGCCGTCCAGGCCGCAGACACCATCCCCACAGATGACCAAAGCCACCCCAGTGCACACAGACAAGAGCCCATCAGGCAACACCAGGGGACAAAGAGCCAAGAAGCAGGCGTCAGGGTCACGTGCCTCAGGGACATCCCCAGCCAAGGACTCTCCTGTCCCGAAAGCGTCTCCCAAAACCAAACATACAATTTCCATGCCCACTGAGAAGGTCGTGAGTGCCAAGGGTAGGCATAAGAAGGGCTGCAAGTCCGATTCACCCACTACCTCGACTCCCATAGCAAGCCCAGTGAAGCAGGGAATGGAGGGCATTGTGGGGGGACCACCTGGTAGGCAGAGGATGGAGGGGCAAAGCCAGGGCCATGCAAAGCGTTGCGCAGGTTCAAGCACGTCACCAGAGGGAGGTCCAGCGTCTGCACCTGCTGCAGCCTTGGTGTTGAGTGAGCCTGATGTGTCCACGCCACTTCCCATTGTTCCCAAAACAGTGAAGCCATTGCGACTCCCCAAGAAGTGGAAAGGCACCCCTCCACAATCTCCCATCCACACTGTGTCTCATGTCTGCATGACTCCACCTCCACGTGCCACTATGCCACCTGGTCCAAGCAGCCCTCTGTTTTGCCAAGACACTGATAGATATACCTCAGCTGTGCCTCCCTCTCCCCAGTCAAGTGCTCCAACTGGGCTCGACACACAGTCAGCTCCCAGTACAACTGACAGCCAAGTCTGAGTGTTGGTAGACCTCACACGCCTGTCTCTCACACAGCATGGCCTGTGCTGCACATCGTGACACCCCAGACAGTGTTGCTGACCATGGTTTGGGTACAGTTGCACACATTCCTTGTGCATCTTCTCATAGACTCACTCTGCATTTTGTCCTGCCCACTGGCCTTGTCGTTCACTGCTGTGTGCCCCCTGCCTGTGCAGCTTCTCATGGACATGCCCTGCACTTTGTCCTGCCCACTGGCCTTGTCGTTCACTGCTGTGTGCCCCCTGCCTGTGCAGCTTCTCATGGACTCACTCTGCATTTTGTCCTGCCCACTGGCCTTGTGGTTCACTGCTGTGTGCCCCCTGCCTGTGCAGCTTCTCATGGACATGCCCTGCAATTTTTCCTGCCCACTGGCCTTGTCTTTCACTGCTGTGTGCCCCCTGCCTGTGCAGCTTCTCATGGACATGCCCTGCATTTTGTCCTGCCCACTGGCCTTGTCGTTCACTGCTGTGTGCCCCCTGCCTGTGCAGCTTCTCATGGACATGCCCTGCACTTTGTCCTGCCCACTGGCCTTGTCATTCACTGCTGTGTGCCCCCTGCCTGTGCAGCTTCTCATGGACTCACTCTGCATTTTGTCCTGCCCACTGGCCTTGTCGTTCACTGCTGTGTGCCCACTGCCTGTGCAGCTTCTCATGGACATGCCCTGCACTTTGTCCTGCCCACTGGCCTTGTCGTTCACTGCTGTGTGCCCCCTGCCTGTGCAGCTTCTCATGGACTCACTCTGCATTTTGTCCTGCCCACTGGCCTTGTCGTTCACTGCTGTGTGCCCCCTGCCTGTGTAGCTTCTCTTGGACATGCCCTGCACTTTGTCCTGCCCACTGGCCTTGTCGTTCACTGCTGTGTGCCCCCTGCCTGTGCAGCTTCTCATGGACATGCCCTGCATTTTGTCCTGCCCACTGGCCTTGTCGTTCACTGCTGTGTGCCCCCTGCCTGTGCAGCTTCTCATGGACTCGCTCTGCATTTTGTCCTGCCCACTGGCCTTGTCGTTCACTGCTGTGTGCCCCCTGCCTGTGCAGCTTCTCATGGACATGCCCTGCACTTTGTCCTGCCCACTGGCCTTGTCGTTCACTGCTGTGTGCCCCCTGCCTGTGCAGCTTCTCATGGACTCACTCTGCATTTTGTCCTGCCCACTGGCCTTGTCGTTCACTGCTGTGTGCCCCCTGCCTGTGCAGCTTCTCATGGACATGCCCTGCACTTTGTCCTGCCCACTGGCCTTGTCGTTCACTGCTGTGTGCCCCCTGCCTGTGCAGCTTCTCATGGACATGCCCTGCATTTTGTCCTGCCCACTGGCCTTGTCGTTCACTGCTGTGTGCCCCCTGCCTGTGCAGCTTCTCATGGACTCACTCTGCATTTTTTCCTGCCCACTGGCCTTGTCGTTCACTGCTGTGTGCCCCCTGCCTGTGCAGCTTCTCATGGACTCACTCTGCATTTTGTCCTGCCCACTGGCCTTGTCGTTCACTGCTGTGTGCCCCCTGCCTGTGCAGCTTCTCATGGACATGCTCTGCACCTTGGACTGGCCACTGGCCTTGCTGTTTTGCCCCTGCCTGTGCAGCTTCTCATGGACATGCTCTGCACCTTGGACTGGCCACTGGCCATGCTGTTTTGCCCCTGCCTGTGCAGCTTCTCATGGACATGCTCTGCACCTTGGACTGGCCACTGGCCTTGCTGTTTTGCCCCTGCCTGTGCAGCTTCTCATGGACATGCTCTGCACCTTGGACTGGCCACTGGCCTTGCTGTTTTGCCCCTGCCTGTGCAGCTTCTCATGGACATGCCCTGCATTTTGTGCCTTGCTATTATCTACTCTTGTTGCCTATCTGTGCAATTTGTGAATAAAGACAGTTGCTCCTGTTGTCTGTTTTGTCAGTGTCCTTACTGAATAAAGTTATTTTGCTGTGTGTATATGGTTTACTGTGCCACATGCTGTGTGTGCCACTTCAACCTTGCCAATGTCTTTACTCACTTACTCTATTTTTTGCAGGGGTGAGGGACTTCAGTTTTTCCTGACCATGAAACTTGTGTGGGCAAGGTATTAGATTTGAGGTGTGATGCAGTTGTTATTGTTTGTTCATGTTGGCTGTGTTGTACACATGTCAAGTTGTGGTGCACTGCCAGCTCAGAATGGGATTCTGTCCAGAGGATTGCAGGCATGCTGGCCAGGCTCATCATGTATGTGTGTTCTTAGTTTGTGTGCCCAGTTGTGTATGTGTGTGGTCATCTTGTGATGGGCAGTCATCCTAGTCCCATGGGTTTCTTTCAATGTGTGCTCTTGGGTGGTCAAGAAGTGTGCAGTGTGAAGGTCTTGACTTTGTCTGGAGTGTTGATATGTGTGTGCCCCTGCATTGTCAACTACACACATGTTTCACCCAGGATGTGTGTGCCTGTTATTTGGAGTGTTTATCCCTGTGGATGTGGTTGAATGCACATGTGTGAGTTGTATGTTGGGCAGTGTGCAGTGTGTTGGTGTGTCCATGCAGTTGTGGCTGACTCCTACTTGTTATTTCTGTCACTTGTGAGTATGCAGTGTGTGTGTCTGTCAAGTCAGTGTTGTGTTTTGTTGTTCATCCATCTGTCATGTTACTGTTTGTGGAGACAGTGCAGACCTGCTGATCCACACTGACATTGTGGTTGTGTTTTCTCATGCATTGCTGTCACATGGTGCCTGTTTGCCTCCAGTATGTGATGTTGTGTGTGGTGTCTTGCCATCCCCTATCTGTGCTTGGGATGCCTACCCATTGTGAGTCTGCACTCCCTCTATTTGTGTATGGTACACTCCTGCCATGGCACTTCACTTGGATGTCAGCTGTCCCCTTGTTTTACATGTGTGGGTGCCTCCCCATCACTTGATATGTGACACTGTGCTTTGTGGTGCAGTTCTTTGGACAGTGGCAATGTGCCACTCAGGACATTTCCACAATAGGTTGTGTGTGATGTTCTTGGGCTGTTTGTCAGTCATGTTTGCTCATATGAACTTCAACTGTGTGTGCTGCCCAGTCCCCTGGTCAAGTTGTTTCCACCTTTCTGTGCCAGACTTGTGCATCTATTGGTGTTGTGTTGCATGTATGTGTGTTTGCTGTGGTACTGCTTCACTTCCTGTGTGTGATGTTGTCTTTGTGCTGTGCTGATTGGTGTTGTGTGGGTTCATGTTGTGTCACTCATTTCTGTGTGTGGCTGGTATGCTTGTTGTGCAGACACTGCTTGTTGTACATGCAGTGCTGTGGGGGTATGTTGCCTTGTCATTGGTTGGTATGCATCCACTTATGTCCTGCTGTGTTTGGTATGTGTTTTTTTTTGGCTGTGCAGATGTTGTTTGTTTGCTGTGGCTGTGTTTATCTGTGATGGTACACTTCTTGTCTGTGTTGTGGTATGTTGTCTGTGCATTGTTCCTGACTGATGGGGTTGTGCACTCCTGTTGTGTCTGTGCTCCCATTGCCTTTCCACATTTTTGCTGCACAGGGCATGTCTGTTCTTGTTGTGGTTCTGTGTGTGGTTCTGTTGGGTTATGTGTTTGTCTGTTGTTTTTGTGCAGACATTGGTTCTGACATCCCTGTGTGTATGTGATGTTTGTGGCTACCCCCAGGGAGTGTGATTGTTTGTCTGTGTATTGCCTGGACATTATTGCCACCCTTCTGTTTGTTTGACACTGGTGTTGTGTGCTGCAGATGTGAGGGGGGGTATGTGTGTGGATTCCTACTAGTGTTTGACAGTCATGGAGTGTGTCAATGGGCCCTGTGTGTTGTGCTGCTGGAGTATTCCTGTGAAGTATTTGTATACATATGTGTGGCTGTTCAGAGTTTGACTTCAGGGCCTTCATTTCATCCTTGTGCCTATACATGTGTTGCCTTGCTGTCTCCCTGGGTTGTTGCACTGTGCTGTCTGTGGTTTGACTTCAATCACTACGCAAGCTATGTGTGATTAGATGGGCTGGGGGTGTTGTTCTATGTTCCTTGTCTTGCATGTGCTGTACACATGCTTGGTGGTTGTCTCCTTGGCCTTCCATTTGTGTGCACCTCACTTTGGCTTTCCTGTTTTGTGTGCTCCATTGCTGGTGGCATGTGGTCTGTGTATGTGTCTGTGTGTCAGTGTGGGGTATGTGTGTGACTTGGCAGGCTGTGTGTCCAGTGAGATGTTTGTTCCTTGTATGTGTGTGTGTCCATTTGATGCTTGTACTGAGTTTACTTGCCATTGGTGTGGTGTTGTTGTGGTGTGTGTGTGTAGCCCTGGCCCTGTGCGTCTGTGCTGTGTGTTCCTGTGCAGCCACTCCTGCTGTGGCTGTGTCCCTATTTGTTTTGTGTGTGGTGCAGGGTGTGGTGTCACCTGGCTTGTTGTTGTGCATGGGGGTGCACAGGGGGGCACATGGCATGTCCCTTCAGTGGGGGGCTAGTGTGTGAGGGTGGAGAAGTGGCCCTGTGGTCTTTGTGCCATGCCCATGCCTGGCGCTGGCCCAGCCTTCTGCATTGTGCGCATGTATTACCTTGTCTTCACCGCTGCGGTGACGTGGCCGTGACATTGCCGCACGATCGATGTGTGACCTGGATGCAGAGGGGTGTATTGGTGGCAGGTGGGTCATGTGTGTGTGCACTTGGGGATGTGTTCCTATCCCCACCAGGGTATCTGATGTGGTTAGGGACCCTGTGCCAGTCCATGGTTTGTGTTTTGTGGTTGTGTGTGGGGTTGTGTTATTGCGTACCTGCGGCGGCGACTGCGGCGGTCCATGATTTGCTGGTGATGTATCAGGTACAGCACCGGGAAAACATGGAGTGCTGGGTCCATGGCGGTCGTGTCCGAGCGCTGTGGGCCGGGTCTCTGGTTTCGCGCTCTGCTGTCGAGGTTCCGCCGTGTAGGATTGGCCGGTTTCTCCGCTGCGGTGCGACTGGTTGTTTGGAGCATCCTAATTTGTGGACCGGAGCGGACGTCATTCCGCACGGTGGTGTGTCTCCATTGGCTCCCACCGACGTGCTTGCGGGCGCACTTTGATGGCGGTTCGTGTCGCACGGCGGCGGACGGAAAATGGTCTATGTTTGGCCATTCTAATATGGCGGATGTGGGTATCGCTGCTCGCGGGCGGAAAAATGAATTTTTCCGCACCGCCCGACATCCTAATGGACCCCTTAGTGTTTAATAATTAATATTGTTTAATAATTTTTGCGTATATTAGTTCCGTAGCGGGTTGTGGGTTTATAGGGGAATAGGGTGGGAAGTAATTTAATTTACATTATAAAAAATAATTTTTAATTATTAATTAATAATTTAGGGGCCGATTCCGATCTCGGCCGGTAGGGCTCCGAATCGGATTCGGCTTAACCGGATCCGATTCGGAGCCCTATTTCCCGACCGAGTCGTACGCGCGTCCGGGCGAGCGAGTACAATGCGAGTCGCCGACCGACTCGTCCGGGCGTCCCGACCGCTCCGACCGACTCGTTCCCGGGTTGAACCGCACCGACCGACTCGCTCGGACTCGACTTCGCACCGCGCAATGGAGACGTTCCCCGGCCGGGTGAGTACGATGCGCGCCGCGAGCAGTCCGACCGAGCCGCGCACTCCGGCTCCAAAGAGCAGTCGGAGACGTACTTTGGGGGTCCGTGTCGGACCCCCTGTACGCGTAGCCGCGCGAGTCGCACACAGGGGGACCCATGGGTCCCCCTACCTGTGCGTGTACGGCGCAAGTCGCTCGCCGCGTACACGCTGTAGGGGCGCCCTTGACCACCTCGCACCCATTGAGTCAATGGGAGCCCGCGTACGCGTTGTACGACCGGCTCCCATTGACTTCAATGGGAGTCCGACCGACTCGAGTCCGATGGCATACGTGCGCATCGTACTCGTTCGGTCGGGCTGCCAGAGTCTGATTCGGTCAGAAATCTCACCGAGTCCGGCTCGGTCGTTGAGATTTCCGGCCCGATTCTGATGCGGGTTGGAAAAGCTTCCCGACCGAATCGGTTGGGAAATGGTGTCCGACCCACTCGGATCGGGAAAGTCCGACCGGCGGAGTAGGATGCATCCGGATGCTTCCAGATACGATTTGGTTGAACTCCCATTGACTTCAATGGGAACATTTGTTCCTAACCACATCAGAATTGGGCCCTCGGTTGGGAAGACACGTTCCCGATCCGATTTGGAAGGAGCAAATGCCGTTAGGAGTGCTTCCTAACCGCATCAGAATCAGGCCCTCGGTCGGGAAGCTTTTCCAACCCTCATCAGAATCGGGCCCTAAGTGTTTAATCATTACTATTGTTTAATAATTTTTGCGTATATTAGTTCCGTAGCGAGTTGTGGGTTTATAGGGGAATAGGGTGGGAAGTAATTTAATTGACATTATAAAAATGAATAATGTATTAATTAATAATTAAGGGCCCGATTCTGATGCGGGTTGGAAAAGCTTCCCGACCGATGGCCTGATTCTGATGCGGTTAGGAAGGCCTCCTAACGGCATTTGCTCCTTCCAAATCGGATCGGGAACGTGTCTTCCCAACCGAGGGCCCAATTCTGATGTGGTTAGGAACAAATGTTCCCATTGAAGTCAATGGGAGTTCAACCAAATCGTATCTGGAAACATCCGGATGCATCCTACTCTGCCGGTTGGACTTTTCCGATCCGAGTGGGTCGGAAACCATTTCCCAACCGATTCGGTCGGGAAGCTTTTCCAACCCGCATCAGAATCGGGCCCTTAGTGTTTTATAATAACTATTGTTTAATAATTTCTGCGTATATTAGTTCCGTAGCGGGTTGTGGGTTTATAGGGTCATAGGGTGGGAAGTAATTTAATTTAAATTAAAAAAATTAATAACTTCTTAATTAATAATGTATTGTTTAATAATTAATATTGTTAAGTAAGTTAATTAATGTATTATTAAATATATAAAAAGTGATTAATAATCTTTTTTAATTAATTGGTAATTATGTAAATTGTTTATTTTTTTTATTAATTAGTAATTAATTACATATTAATTATTCAAAATTAATGTATTGATATATTAATTATGTACATTTTTTTGTAGTGTGTTCAGTGTTGATAGGGAGTAGGGTGGGAATTAAGTTACATTTTTAATTCAAATTTTATTAATTTTTAAATATTATTTATTCAAAGTTATTTTATAGTGTTAATTGTGTTAATTAATTTAGATATGATGGTTATTAATTTCATTGTTAATTGTAATTAGCTACTTAATTAAATGTTAATTAATTATGTTGATTCATTAATATTTTACACTATTGAAGGTGACGTTTATAGGGGAAAATGTTGGAAGGTAAATATATTTGTATTAATTAATTATTTGTTAATTAATTTTAATTATATTGTAGGAGTGGGTCTACTCAATTATTCCCCTACGCTACCCAACACTTTCCCTACTGTTGCACTCACTGGAGTGGGAATAGTTATTTTTACACTCCCGCTATCCAACACTTTCCCTACTGTTCCACTAACTGGAGTGGGAATAGTAATTTTTACCCTCCCGCTATCCAATACTTTCCCTACTGTTCCACTTGCTGGAGTGGGAATAGTAATTTTTACCCTCCCGCTATCCAACACTTTCCCTACTGTTCCACTCGCTGGAGTGGGAATAGTAATTTTTACCCTCTCGCTATCCAACACTTTCCCTACTGTTCCACTCGCTGGAGTAGGAATAGTAATTTTTACCCACCCGCTATCCAACACTTTCCCTACTGTTCCACTCGCTGGAGTCGGAATAGTAATTTGTACCCACCCGCTATCCAACACTTTCCCTACTGTTCCACCCGCTGGAGTAGGAATAGTAATTTTTACCCACCCGCTATCCAACACTTTCCCTACTGTTCCACTCACTTGAGTGGGAATAGTAATTTGTACCCACCCGCTTTCCAACAAATTCCCTACTTTTGCAGTTGTTGGAGTGTGAATACTAATTTTATTCCCTTAGCTATGCAACGTTTTTAATTTTGTTATATTTAATGTAGTGTAAATTATTAATTAACATAAAAAAAATTACTTTAATTATTTAAAATATTATATTTTATTTATTTTTATATTTATATAATATGTTTATTTATATATATGTAAATATATTTTTAATAATGTTTTAAATATTTTATAATTAACATTAATAATAATTTTATAATATTATGAAGTAAATATATATATGTTAAAAAATAATTAATGTTTTTTTATATTACATTTATTATTTTTACATTTTAAGCTTTTTACATTATTTTAACTATGTTTTATTTAATTGTGTTTATTATTTCATTACTTTTATATTATTTTTAATACATTTAAAAAATTCGATATTTTAGTTAACTATATTTTAAACATCGATATTTTGTACTCAATATTTTAGTACTTACCTGTTTGTAGATAGTGACTCGATATTCTGTCCCTCGATATTTTGGCATCGATATTCTGGACAGTCGATATTCTGTCCCTCGATATTCAGTCACTGAACCATTCAGAATTTATGGCGAATGTGTGACACATCTGAATGCCTTCTTGATGGAATCAAAGTAAAAAACTGAAAGCATTTCCTACTGAGGAGACTGCAGTAAATGAGGAAATTAGGAAACTTCATAACAAATAAATCTCCCAAGATGGCCACCAGAGACAAAAGAGCCCAAATGTAGCACAAATATCACCCAGATGTAGCCCACGTATAGCCCAATGACAGAAGTGTGCAAAACACTTTTTATTTTTTGTTTTTTTGCAGTTTTATATAGTGCAGACTGGTCAGGTATTGGAGTGCTTTACATGAGCATTGGTTACATCACGCAAGGACAAATTCATGTTGGTTGTAGACATGGGGAGATTAAGTGATTTGACCAGAATCACAGAATGTCGAGCTGAAGCAGAAACTCCAACCTGGTTCCCCAGTTGCAAAGTCTGCAGCTCTGGAAGTAATACCACATCCTCTCCCCTAAGTGCAACATTTAATCAAGTGGTCAACTGGATAAAAAAACATAAAGATAACAAATAATTTAAAAGTGCTTTGTCGCTATTTGAAAACTCAGAAAATATGTCCTCATTTTTGTTTTTTAGAGCACTAGCCATAATTTCGATGCAAATAAGATCCTCTCATTTCTGTAATTTCTAAAGGAAATGCTCTAGGTATTACAGTTTTGATTGCATCAAGATTACATCAGGCGTGCCACACTTTTGTAATAAATATAGAATGTTAGCAATCTAGTTGTTTATTACGATACTGTTGAGAGGCAGAGGCCAGGGGCACGGACTCAGAAAATTGAAGGCAGGTAGGAGGGTGCAGAGGCAACAGTTTGACCACACTGGGCAGGCAGGAGGGCAGTGGCAGCACAACAGACTTTGGAGGGTAGTGGAAAGGGGGGCAGGGGCAACAAACCAACAATGCAGGACAGGCAAGAGAGGCTGTGGCAATATAATAGACCATTGTGGGCAGAAGGAAGAGGCAATGGTAGTACAACCATACATGCCAACAGACCCGATTCAGCCAGGAAACGCCCAATGTTTTTAAGCCCAAATGGACTTTATTTAATCTGTCTCCTGTCTACAATCTCCTCTTTTTCAATGTAAGTCAATGGGGAAAATCAATACCCCAGGTTTTTTTTTCAAAATCTCCCTCTTACCAAGTTCAAAATTTTTGCAAGTATGGTACATTGGATCATGGAAGGCAGGAGGAATTGGGGTAGGGACATGGACTCGGATAACAGAGGACAGGAGGGACATGGACAGGTGCACCAAACTGACCTTACAGGGCAGGCATCAGGGTTTGCAGCAGCACAATACTCAACACAGGGCATGCGGGACGGGAGTGCAGCACAACAATCCATGGAAAGCAATAGGGAGGGGACAGGACCATGCACATGGACAACAGAGAACAGAGGGGAAAGAGGCAATGGCAGCTAGCTGACCATAATGGACAGACAGGAGAGAAAGCTGCAGCATAACGGACCATAAAGGGCAGGAGGTAGGGATCAGGGGCATTACAATGGAACAGACAAGCCAGGAGGGAGGGAATAGGGGTCTGCACATGGAAAACAGAGGGCAGGAGGCAAGGGGGCAGGGCAGGAGCAGCAAGCTGACAATGGAGGTCAGGCAGGATGGGCACTAGAAGCAAGACACACCATGGAGAGCAACAGTGAGACTATAATGGCATACACACAGACCATGGAGGGAAGGTGGGAGGGGGTCAGGGGCAGCACAGAAGACCATGCATGGCAAGCGGGAGGGGTAGTGGCAGCACAATGGCCATGATGGGCGAGAAGGAGGGGGCAGGTGCTGGGCACAGACAAGAGAGTTCAGGGGAAGGGGCCTCACAACAGACCACGCGGGGCAGGCAGGAGGAGCAGTTGCAGCACAACAGACCAGGGAGGTCAGACGGGTGTGGCAGTAAAATGGACCGGAGGACAGGAGGAAGGGGTTAGGGGCATGGAACGTTGACAGGCAGGGTGGAGGTGGCAGGGACAGGTTACAGTCATATGACAATGCTAGGCAGGTGTGAGGGGAGTGGCAGCTCAACAGAACACTCAGAGTAGATAGGAGAGGCAGGTCCATGGAACATGGTGGGCAAAAAGGATGGAGCAGGGCATGCACACAGACATCGGAGGGCAGGGGGAAGGAGAGTAGGGGCAGCAAGCTAAGCACAGAGGCTAAGCAGGAGGTCAATGATGGGGCATAGAATTGGGCAAAGGAGGGCAGGAGGAGTGGACTGGGACATCATGCTAAATGGAGGGCAGTTGCAGCACATCAGACCATGCATGGCAGGAGGGAGAAGGCTAGTGCATGGATTCAGACAACAGAGGATAGGGAGGAGGTGGATGGGGCAGCAAGCTAACTGTTCAGAGAAGGCGGGAAGCCAGTGGTAGAACAACGGCCACACAGGGCTGTAATGAGGGAGCAGGGGCATGGACTTGGACAATGGATGGCAAGGAGGAGGGGAGGCAAGAGCAGCAAGCTTGGGTGGGGGCAGCACAATGCCAGGCCAGGCCCTGCTTCCAACCCCCCACCATCCATTGTGATAGGCATCTTACTTAACGTTAAAAAAAAACTAGAAATTAGCTGAAAAAACAAAGATTACAGGGACGTTATAGTTAGACTCAGATTTCACTCGTACAAAACCAGTGAAATTCAGCAGTTATAGTTGCCTGAGCTAACTATAACTTACACTCCCGCAATGCACTGCTTATGACCTCAGACATTACATCATTCATGACGTGGTCAGTGACATCACTCATCACATCACTTATGACATCTCAAATGAGCTGTGAATGGAATGGAACTATAATCGCTAGAACTTTATCTATGGATAGTGTGTGTATATTAACACCCTTTTTTTTTCCGTGTAAGAATCATTATAATACGCAACGTGCCCAGATCAATATGGCCGATAGCCTTTCACTTTAAAGTAATGTGTAGTCCATTGTTTATGTTGATGTTTGCAATCCTAAGTATGTTTATTATGAGCAAATCACGTTGACGAACATACAGGTACGGCGGTCACGGGGCAAGATATGCTGAAATGACATTGTGTGCATATTAACACTTGTTTTCTTTTCTTTATTGTATCAATTCCTGATTTTTCACATCGTGACCAGGCCAATATGGCTGCTAGCTTTTTGGATTAAAGTAATGTGTAGTCCTTTGTTAATGTTGGCAACTGGAGGCATTTGTACATTTAAATAAGGAAGCTACAATGACGTCTTGTATCGTTATCAAGGTTCGGACGAGCCGAAACGCGTGGATCGCATTTCGCATTTGAGATGTCATCAGTGATGTCATCAATGATGTCACTGATCATGTCATGAGTGATGTAATATGTGACGTCATCAGCAGTGCATTGCGGGGGCGTGAGATATATATATATATATATATATATATATATATATTACCTATGGGCGGTCGCCAGTAGGTAGTTAAAGTTAGGACCTAGTTTCCATAGGAAAAGCATTTTTTGTTTTCAAATAACTTTGGCGTCGTTTGACGAATCTTCGTGAAATGTTTAAAACTACTGGGGCGCTCCGGTCAGCTCCTGTCTTGAAAGTTTCGGGGTGATTCGTCAAGCGGGAGCCGAGAAAAAAGGGGGGTCCCAAAACACGTTTTCCCCAAGTAATTTTCCATAGGAAACTTTAGACAAAGCTACAGCCCGAACTGCTGAACGGAATTACACCAAATTTGGCAAAAAGGTAGGACTTGGTTCAGAAAGATCCCTTTTTGTTAAATGGTGTAAATCCATTCAGTAGTTGCTGAGAAATTAAAGAAAGAAAAAAATGTATATATCTGAGCACTGAGGAGGGTTCGCAAACCCTCCCGAGCGTGAGCTTCATTCACTCTGATTGGCTGCCAACACTCCAAACCAGGAAGTGTTGGCAGCCATCTTGTGACTCAGTAGAACCGCATCGCAAGAAAACAGTGAAAAAGATGGTAAAAAAGAAGAAAAGGGGGCAGGGTAGAAACACCCTGACCCCCTAGGCCTGCTCAGGGGGTCCCACAAGGACCCCCAGGGCCAAAAAAAGCATTTTGTTTTTCATTTTAATGAGGCCCCCGGGTGGGCCAGGTCCCGGGGGCAATGCCAGAATGAAAAAGAGACCTCAGTATCCGGACCCTTGCAGAGCAAGCACATAACTCAATAACTGCCAGCTGATCATTATAGCCAAGCTGTGCTCCACGTGCCATTGTGCTTCCGGTCCCGTGACCTGCCTGCAGTAAGATCCTGGGCTGCTTGTGGTAGACACTGTATTTGTTGAGCGGTTAGTGCATCACTAATGCCGTTGAAAGGTTGCTCACCCAAAACTGCGTTTCAGTCCTGCTGCGTGGATGTGATAACAGTGAAAAAAGCACTTGAGTGCTGAGCAGGTACACCTGGCAAGTCCCGGGGATCAGCTGGTGTGTAGAGGGGGCATCAGAGAAGAGCCTGTCTGTGTTGCCCTGCGGGTGGGAGCCCGCACACAGCAGCGCTCGGCGGGGGCTCCTCCAGCCTCTGCAAACGCCAGTGAACCACTCCAGCCCCCGCCTCGTGCTAGCCATTGCCTCTCAGCGCTGAGGCACCACGCACGCACCGGAGGCGCGGCTGGTGAGTACAGGTGCATGGAGGGGCTGCGGGGCTGAGCACGCCCTTCCACCAGCTCGGGAGGAGGCAGCGCACCAGCGCCAGAAACAAAGGCTGCGGTCCGAGATGGCTTCCCTGAGCCTCAGCTTCTCCCGCAAGAAGAGCATCAGCAGGAATGCGACGGTGGAGCGGAAGAACCTGATCACGGTGTGCAGGTAAATCCCGGGGCAGAGTGGGCTGCGGGGCAGCGGGCAGTGTGGGGCGCACAGCTGCTGGCGGACAGCAGAGGCTCCCGTGACTGCTCGCTGCAGCGCTTCCTTCTGCTTCTCAGAAGCGCCACTCTGTCTGGAGATGACTTCATGTTTGCGCACTTCTATCTGTACAGTTGGACGTGAACAGGCTTTACCATAACTCGGAGTCTGCGAGCAGCGTTGAGGGGTGATGTCACCTGAGCTTGCGAGCTTCTGGTGCATGCCGTGGCAACGTGTGCAGGGACGTGAGGAACATGCAAGGTGAAGGTGCGTACAGAGTGAGGAGTATGAGGGACGTGTAGTGGCAGTGTAAGTGTGAGGGGCTGGTGCATGGAGTGTGAGCAGGTGTAGAGGCAGTGTGTGAGTGCCAGGTGCATGCAGAGTGAGGGAAACGTAGAGGCAGTTTGTGGCAAGTGTGCGAGGGCAGATGCATGCAGTGTGAGGGAAACATAAAGGCAGTTTGTGGCAGGTGTGCAAGAGCAGGTGCATGTAGTGTGAGGGAGATGTAGAGGCAGTGTGAGCAGGTGTGCGAGGGCATGTGCATGCAGTGTGAGGGAGATGTAGAGGCAGTGTGAGCAAGTGTGTGAGGTGCAGGTGCATGCAGTGTGAGGGAGGTGTAGAGGCAGTGTGAGCAGGTGTGCGAGGAGCAGGTGCATGCAGTGTGAGGGAGGTGTAGAGCCAGTGTGAGCAGGTGTGCGAGGGGCAGGTGCATGCAGTGTGAGGGAGGTGTAGAGGCAGTGTGAGCAAGTGTGCGAGGGCAGGTGCATGCAGTGTGAGGGAGGTGTAGAGCAAGTGTGTTTACGGAGTTAGGGGCAGGTAGAGGCAGTAAGAGTGTGTGCGACAAGGGTATACAGAGAGAAGCACGAGTAGAGGCAGTGTAGGTAGTGGTGCTTAGGGTATGTATGGAGATAGTGTGGGAAAGTGTGTGGGACATCTGCAGAAACAGCAGTTGTGAGGAGCATGTGTAGACGTGTGTAAGAGACTGGAGTGTACAAAGTGCAGGGGCGTAACGCAATCCCTCTGCGGGAAGGGAGGGGCACAGCTTCCAGGAGCCTCCAGATCCTTCAGCGGCCCTCATTCGGCCAAGGCCAATGATTATCTGTGCGATATGGGATACTAAGGGGGCCTTCTTCGCATTCTGCAGGGGACGCCCTCATTGTGTGTTACTCCACTGACAGTGTGGAGCGTGAGATCTGAAATACTCAGCATGCTCAAAGCAAGAGGGGGCATGTGTGCAGACTGCATGTGTGTCAGGGGGCATGTGTGAAGACTGCATGTGTGTCAGGGGGCATGAGTGAAGACTGCATGTGTGTCAGGGGGCGTGTGTGAAGACTGCATGTGTGTCAGGGGGCATGTGTGAAGACTGCATGTGTGTCAGGGGGGCATGTGTTAAGACTGCATGTGTGTCAGGGGGCATGTGTGAAGATTGCATGTGTGTCAGGGGGGCATGTGTGAAGACTGCATGTGTGTCGGGGGCATGTGTGAAGACTGCATGTGTGTTGGGGGGCATGTGTAAAGACTGCATGTGTGTCAGGGGCATGTGTAAAGACTGCATGTCTGTCGGGGGGCATGTGTAAAGACTGCATGTGTGTCAGGGGGCATGTGTAAAGACTGCATGTGTGTCTGGGGGGCATGTCGAGAGACTGCATGTGTGTCTGGGGGGCATGTGGAGAGACTGCATGTGTGTCTGGGGGGCATGTGGAGAGACTGCATGTGTGTCTGGGGGGCATGTAGAGAGACTGCATGTGTGTCGGGGGCAAGTGTGCAGAGAAAAATTTGTTGCGTAGATTGGTCAGTTGAGATATTGTACAGTAATTTCTATTGCGGTACACATTGCATTTAGGAGTTTTCGCAGCTTACTGCACTCCTCTGGTTTTTGTACAATAAACTTCGGCAGGCTTACTGACCGACACGTGGCTTTTGGTGCTGTAAGAACCAAAATCCGCACATTAGTATCTGGTAAGGGGACAAACGCGTAATTGAGAGGGATATGTCAGACCTGATACCTATCAACCCAGCATTGTTGGATATTATTGAGCAGAATAAATATCAGACCAGCCACCCGGCCAGTTGGAGTGAGGGGCATCTGAGGTGCACTTATGAAAGCAGAAAAACTAGCGTACGATGGAATTTCTGCATTTGCAAGTTTGTTGCTTACAGGGTTTTCACTGTTTCTTGGTGATGCGCCTGCAGAAGTGTCCTCCACAGGACTCGTTCCTTTGTGGAAACGCATACATTTGCTGTGGTAGAAAGCAGGAGTATTTATTTTATTTTGCCCATTAGTTGACTGGAGTAGGTACCTGTCCTAACAGAAGTTGTGTGCATAGTTGGAAATGCATTGCCAAAGACCAGGACACAGCATTGCACAGTAACTCAAAGAAATTGTGGTGGTAGAAGCCAGGTGGGTGACCCCCAGACACATGCTCTACAAGACAAACAACGTAATAAGGGCATTCTGGCTAACCAATGAGCATTGTAGCATTCTCATATCCTTTAGTTGGCCCCTAAAGATCTTTATGTGTGGGAGGTGTTGGTAGAGGTGTTGACTAAGATTATCATTAGTTATATATTTATGCAATGTAGTATTTGTGGGAAGAGGAGAGAGATTATTCTGGCGTTATCATTCTTGAACCAGGGGGACATGATTTGAGTTTTTCAACTAAGTGAGGGAGGGGATGGCTTGAAGCTAGAATGAATGTTTCAATGAAGTGTCAGGGAGCTTGAAATATATGAATTTAGGAGGAGCAAAGGGGGATTTGAGTAAGCAGGCAAAGGTTGGCTGAGTGTAATGGAGGGCATTGCCTCATAAATTGTGAGGGGTAGGATGGAGATGTACTGTTCATGGCTTCAGACACCGGGGTGGAATCTTTTTACTGTACCCTGCAAGTGATTTGTCTGCCATCTGTCCACTTACTTGATGTTGGTGTGATGAGGATTGTGTGTGTCTTGGCAGATGTTGACGATTCATGTTGAAATAATGTATAATTCTATTAGGGAGAAAAAAATGAATATGTGGAAATTCCACCAGTAGGGAATTGTGGTGGTCCAGCCTACTGGAGACCACTTTGTTTATCAGTAGCAAGTTAACATAAAAAAGGAGATATTGGAGCATGTTCTTGTTATTGAGCAGTGAATGTATGACTCTGTTAAGGTTGTTGTGGTGAATGATGCCAGTCTCTATTTGACGTTAAATTGTACTCCAAGGTTCCTGGATCTTGTTAAGATGTCAGACAAGTGCATAGGAGGCTGATCTAGCTGGGAAGTAGAGGATCTTGGTGTAGTTGAGCACTAGGGAGGAGAGTGCTTTTTATGTAAAGTAGTAAAGACAAGGGCTTTATAGGAAGAAAAGCAGAAACATGTGGATATTTGTTGCCTATAGATGTGATATGAAACTAATTTCAGTAATGACTTAACCAAAGGAGAGATCGTTCATGGATGCCAACTGGGTTATTGCGCCTGCTGCGGAGGTGCTGATGCAACCGCAGATTGGAATCCGGCCCAACTTGCCATTCTGTGGCAGCCCACGAAGCACCAAAGGGCTTTAATGTTAACGTCCGCTCTCGGCGCCTTGAGATACCGTTCTGTTGGTGCTATATAAATTGTTTAAAAGTAGGTGGTCATCTGCCACAGGATCCGTTTCTGACCAGGAAGTTGTGGAAAGTGCCGCAGGGCGGTGGTTTCTCGGCTCTTTCTAGCTAAGATGATGGATGGTACCGGTGGGGGGAGGGGGTGGCACTGAAGATGCCTCCGGCCCCTGGAGTCATCAGGTAGCTAGCTGCAGGAGAGATAAGAAATGGAGCGGCGTCCGCGTAGCGCACAAAGGCGGTGGATGAACGCTCTCCCCCGGGGACCCCGGCAGGAGGTGGATGGGGGGAGGGAGGGAGGGTCAGTCACTGGTGAGGGGGTGCAGTGGCTGCTCAGTGAGGTCCAGGCACAGCAGCATCCCTCCCGGCCAAGCTCCAGAGACAGTAGCTTCTCTTGGACCGGCTGCTGGTAATGGATGGATGGGCAGAGGGGAGGCGGTGTGGGAGGGGAAGATGAAAGAGGCTGGGCATGGGCGGGGGAAGGCAGTCGAGACACAGAGCACACAGTGAAAGAGGGGAGAGGTAGGGGGTGAGGGAGCTGAGAAGAGGAGGAACGTAGGAAGAAGTGTGTGTGCGGGGGGTTGTTAAAATAGGGGTGGCATTGAGAGAGGAGGAAAACACAAAGAAATCTAAAATTAAAAAACAAAATAAAAGTATTGTGAATGCCAGTACGCCTGTCTTTTAAATCAGTGCCTCCTAAGAAATGATGCATTTAGGCTTTCAAAAAGTCATCATGCTAGCACTCTGTCGCCCAACTTAGCGCTCATGCATTCATCCATCCATTGACTCATTTGTGTATTCCCGCCCTTATACAGCTACAGTAAATTTCCATACAGACTCCACAACTTATGCAAGATAAATTAAAATAATATACATAGGGCAAACATGAGCTTGCAATAAATACAAATAAACCAATCTGCAGGTGGGCATCTTGCAATGGTATTGTGCATGGTGTTTGATAGTTTTGAAGTTCCTTCATGGCTGCCACCAGAGCTTTAAGAGGGCAGAGTAACTGTGAGTCTCAGACCTGGTAGTGATTAAACCCTAACATACAAATGGGTCCTTACTGGGGCCTTTAAGCATGCCCTTAACTTTACAGACAAAAACACTGATCGATTTCTGGGCAATTAATTTAAAACATTGTATGGTAATCGAAGTCAGCAACTTATTTCCCGTTTTTTTAATAATTTAAATATTTTACTTTATCGTCCACTCCCTACAAGTGTTTGTTATTTTTTATGTTATGTTTCTGTAGTTTTTTGTAGCATAATACTCTGCATATTGTAAACTTTGAGCTGAGTTGCATCCGTGTGTTTATAATGGACTACGATTGAGAGTTATGCAGTCGAGGCTGAGGGAAGTGAGAGTTCCTCACAGGGGCTGTAAATGGGTGAAAAGGTGCTCACAATACATGGACATCCAATCCTTGGCCTCTCTGCAGAGAGCAAAGAGTATTAGTCACGTATGTCTGTTGCATAACTGTGATTCGTTGCAAATATGTGTGAAGGAGATAAACAGAGGTCAAAATATGGGCAAATACAGTGCCTAGAGGTGAGTGGGGGCTTTTTGTATGTGTGTGGTGGGATGGTGAAGTGAAGGAGACCGAAGAAGTATACAGACAGAGTAGAGTGAAAAGATGGTGTCGAAGAGGAAAGAGATAGGGTGTAAGATGTGCACATGGGGATTTCAAAAGATTTGAAGAGAAAAAGGGCACAAGTGTCTAACAGACTGCATAGGAATGAGGTGTGAAAGGAAGAACAGTCACACCCTTAATTACAAAGGCCACTCTCCTTTAAGAACCTTCGCCTAGTTTTTCACCACACTTAAAGCCCTGGCCGCCATGTTGAGAACCAATGTGTTGGCCATCTTGGAATGGTAAAACAGTGAAACTATGGATAATACCATACCATGGCGGCGGCCTGGCCTAAAGGCTGTGGCTTCGCAGGATGCGGTGCACTGAAGATGAAATAAACGGCAGGCAAGCAGCCTTTAGCGCTGTCTGGGGAGCTGTAGTGTGCTCTAAAAACAATTACAATAAAAGGATGAGAAGGAAAGAAACGATAGGAAAAATTGGAAAACTGAACGACTGGCCCACCAGTCCTGTCGCTGAAGCGCTCTTATTTTCAAGTGGATGTGCCTATGATCAGAAAAGTGCTGGGACTCATTTGGTACCAGAGCCAGTGTTTGAAATCGGTGACCCATTGCCCTACACTGAATGGCATCATGGATACAAACAGAGAGCTTCAGCCATTGGCTCTCTTGCACTGGCTTTATGGCCCTGGAAGTGGCAGCATTTTTCTGATCTGATTTCTTTCCTTCTCCTATTTTCTAAATTTATATTTATATACATCTCTCTCTCTCTCTCTCTCCCTATATATATATATTCACTAAAAAAAACATAGGTTTCAGGGACGTTATAGTTAGAAATTAGCATTTAAAAAACCTTTGAAATTCACAAAAAAAAACCATAGGTTTCAGGGACGTTATAGTTAGAAATTAGCATTTAAAAAACCTTTGAAATTCACTGAAAAAATCATAGGTTTCAGGCACGTTATAGTTAGAAATTAGCATTTAAAAAATCTTAGAAATTCACTGAAAAAACCATAGGTTTCAGGGACGTTATAGTTAGTTGGACATTTCACTCGTACAAAACCAGAGAAATTTGGCCGTTATAGTTAGTAGAGCTAACTATAACTCGTGCCCCCGTAATGCACTGCTGATGACGTCACATATTACATCACTCATGACATGGTCAGTGACATCACTGATGACATCACTGATGACATCTCAAATGACATCACTGATGACATCACTGATGACATCATCCATGTGTTAATCTGATGCACCTCCTCACACCCTAATAAAACCTTTTATACACCCACTCCAAAATACAGACTACCAATATCGAAACCATAGACACTCCAACACCAATAACTACATACCCACTCACTGATTCTTAGGTCTACACACCCATCCACTCACTCACCCATACAGTCACTCATACTTTCGGTCACTCATCAGTACAGGACTATCATATGCACTCATACACCTATATAGGCACTCACACACTGCAACTCATCCATAGAGTTACTCACACACCTAGTCAGTCATGCAAAGAAATAATCACACTCCCATTTACTCACCTATACAGTTATACACACACCACCTCACTTACTCATACAGATACTAACACATACTTACGCTCTTATACAATCACTGATACAAGCACACACTCATCCATACAGCCACTCTCACAATCACTCACTCTCACTTATAGTCATTTATATACTCCAACACTCACATATACTGCCTTTCACATATGTAGTTACTCACACATGTACCACTGAGACATCCATTCACTCACCAACACACCCATACACACACTCACCCACCCATACAGTCCATCACAGATGCACTCTTGAATTCATACACCCAGTGAATCACCCACTCACACATCGATGCACAGAGTCACACACCCCCCACCCACACAAACACTCAGGCACCCATACAGATACTCAGACAACCAATCAATAACCAAATAGACACTCATGTAGCTATTCACCAACCCATGCAGCCGCTTATACACCAACTGACAGACTGATACAGACATTTACACAGTTTACTCACTAACCCGTGCATTCAGTAAGATACGCTTAATCAGTCACTTATACAATCAGTCATGCACCTTTTAATCATCCATTCAGACACTTATACACCCACTCATTCTTCAATACACCTTGGCATATATATAAAACATATTTAAACTTTAAAGAAACACACATTCACTGGATGATGTCATCAGTGATGTCATTTGAGATGTCATCAGTGATGTCATCAGTGATGTCACTGACCATGTCATGAGTGATGTAATATGTGACGTCATCAGCAGTGCATTGCAGGGGCGCGAGTTATAGTTAGCTCTACTAAATATATAACGGCCGAATTTCTCTGGTTTTGTATGAATGAAATGTCCAACTAACTATAACGTCTCTGAAACCTATGGTTTTTTAAGTGAATTTCTAAGGTTTTTTTAAATGCTAATTTCTAACTATAACGTGCCTGAAACCTATGGTTTTTTTAGTGAATTTCAAAGGTTTTTTAAATGCTAATTTCTAACTACAACGTCCCTGAAACCTATGTTTTGTTAGTGAATATATATATATACGAAAACAAAACCCTTTCAGGCATAGAGTGATGCATAAATTATGCAAATAAAGAAGCAGAGAACTCTGGGTAGTTCTCAAGTTTAGGTGGAAAGCAGCTCCAGTATAGAGCACTTTCAACACCAGCGACACTCTAAATTTGCTCATCTCAAATGTCTGGTTTTCTATTAAAGTCTTTAAGCGTAGGATTAGCACAGTGCCATCCACGCCGAGATAGAAAGGGACAAAGTCTTTTGCCATTTCTACAGCAAAGTCTTTAAGCATAGGATTAGCACAGTGCTATCCATGCCGAGCTGTAAAATGGCCAAAGCCTTTTACCACTCCAGGCACAATATTACAGCTTTGGATTGGTAAAATACCATCCAAGCCAACCTGGAATGAATGAAAGCAACCCCTGACATGTGTTGAGCTCTCATTAGAGCTCTTCAGAGAGGTATAGCTTTGTCCAGACACAAGGGAGCACCCAGTATAAGTCAAAACAAAACCCTTTCAGGCATAGAGTGACCATTAATTATGCAAAAACAGAAGCAGAGAATTCTGGGTAGTTCTCAAGTTTAGGTGGAAAGCAGGTATAGAGCACTCTCAACACCAGCGACACTCTAAATTTGCTCACCTCAAATGTCTGCTTTTCTATCCAGTCTTTAAGCGTAGGATTAGCACAGTGCCATCCACGCCGAGATAGAATATATATATATATTATGCAGAAAATCCAAAACTTGCATTGGGAGAGTAAATACTGGATGGTCTGCTTAGACGTTGAAAGTCTCTATATGAGCATTAGACACACAGACGGCCTCAAAGCATGCCAACACTTCCTCAAAGCAAGAAATATTGAATTTTTAGAACATACACGCATGATCCTACAGATGATTGAAATATGCCTGACAGAGAATGTATTTATGTTTGATGGGAAGTGGTACAAACAACTACAGGGCACATCGATGGGTACCTGCTTCGCCCCCAGCTATGCCAATCTTGTGGTGGGCTGGTGGGAGAAGCAGGTACTCTGGAGTGAGGAAATGGAACCTTGGTCCAACAATATTGGATTATGGTTGAGATTTATAGATGATGTCTTTTTTGTGTGGGAGGGTAATGAATGTGATCTCCTTGAATTTGTTGAATGTTTGAACAGCAACACCATGAATTTAAAGTTTACTATGCTACACAGCCAACAGAGTATTGACTTTCTGGACATCAGGTTAACTATAAGTGATGGCAAATTGACAACAGACCTATTTAGAAAAAAAGACTGCAGGTAATTCTATTCTTCACTCAGCCAGTTGTCACCCCCCTAATTTCAGGTGGAGTATTCCGTATAGTGAGTTTCTTAGAGCTAGGCGCAACTGCAGCACAGAAATCTTATATGAAAAAAACAAACTAGACATGGTCAAGAGATTCCAAAACAGAGGATACACGACCAAGATGCTACGCAGGGGTATCACTAAAGCTGACTCTGTCAGTCGTGATGAAGCCTTATTCAAACCTCCCAAGATTCGAGAGAAAGCAGATGACACAGGGACCCCAGTGCGGTTCATAACTACATATAGCACACAGGCAGGTGAACTGAGAAATATATTGAAGAAAAGATGGCATATCCTGACACAAGATCCACTACTTACCAAAAAGTTGGGTAACTCACCAGCTGTTACTTTCAGAAAAAACCTATCCCTTAAGGACATCTTAGTCAATAGCCACTTACAGAGCAACAAAAAGACGTGGCTAGAGCAAAGGGGAGGCTTCTACAAATGCAGTAAATGTAAAGCCTGTAGACATAGTGAGAATGTAAGTGAAGTGACATTACAGAGATCGAGAAGGAAATGGAAAATAACAAAACCCATAACTTGTGGGACTGATTTCGTAATTTATGCTATCACCTGTCCATGTGGGAAATGGTATGTCGGTTCGACGACATTTCCAGTCAAGAAGAGAATCTTGGAGCACTGGAGAGCGATAACTAATCGCGACTTCAGTTACAGCACATCTAGACACTTCAATGAGGCACATGAGGGCGATTGGACCAAAGGCAAGTTCTTTGGTCTAGCAACTATTTCTAAACATCCTAGAGGAGGGAATCGAATTTTAGCACTACGCAGACTAGAGTCCAGATTAATTCTTCTAGCCGGCAGTATGTTCCCTACAGGTATGAATAATGACGAAGAATTATATGTACACCTATGAATATTTGGACGCTTCCTGTCAACCAATCGAATAGTTCCTATTCAGTTAGACTGTAGATTTCCTGATTTTAATTTCACTTGTTAGTGGTTTTAACTTACACTGTTGATTTCTTGTTTTGTTTTCTGAGAATACATGTTGCATTAAGTAGAACATGTGGATATAAATTAACTCTTGATGATTTGTCTGTTCTTGAAATTATGATGCCCTAGCTAGGTTTTGTAACTATGATGTTATGATTATGGGGTAAATTATACAAGTGATACTAACAGTTTCTGTCTTATCTATCTCCAACAGATCGGCTTTAGCACACGAGAGGAGGATAGCCACTAAAATATTGTTAAGAGCACAAGAGAGTCAGTATGTTCACAGTAACTGCTATCTCTACAGAACCTCTGGTCATGTTATAGTCAATATCGTCAACTGCACTGCACAAGAAATTTGGTATTTCACAATTCCTTGTATGATAGTTTAGTAATAGCTATTAATGTAAATATACCTAGGTGCAAGACTATTTTGGACTACAATATATGTAACAATTACAGTTCACCTACCTCCCTCTGTAACTAGCCACGTCATGCACGAGTCCCTATACTCATACATATATACAAAAAATTCTTTTACCGTAAGCATAACGGTCATTACAATAAGGTCTATGTGAGGAATTCATTAATGTAAAGGTACTATACTCGAGTAGAAAAACGTTTGAGACACTTCAAGGGGCACTAGACCCATCAGTCAATGTTCAGAAACAGCAAAATATGACGTTAATGTTATGGTATGAATTATATATCATTAATTGTTCACCAATTGTATAAGGTAAAGTTTACATTTATACTTTCATTTATATATTAATTTTGAAATGCATTTGTGCTAATTAACAATGCCTTTTGTTTTTAATTTTAAACAACTTTAGAAATCGCTGTAGTATTTTCTTTATGTCTCACTGCACGATGTGCCGTGCATGTCAGTATGTCTTTAAATATATGTGGAACTGACAAAGAGGTCATGTGACCAAGATCTCGCTAGAGATCGAAACGCGTCGTTTTTGTTGCCGTAATAAACCTGTAATACTTTGAAGCCTTGAAACTGGAGTGGCTCGTTTTTTCCTGCCAGGACTGCAGGGATCTGCTTTGTATATATATATATATATATATATATATATATATATATATATATATATATATATATATATATATATATATATATATATATATATATATATATATATATCACACACAAACCTCCGAGTACAGGAACCCCCGAACCTGCAGGGCGGCCTCTGACAATGGGCACGGAGCTGCCCATCCATTAACATCAGATAAGAAGCACAAAGAGGCCCGATTCCGGAGTCAAGCATTTAATTGCAGGTACAGCAGCGCGTTTGTTCTCCTCTTCCTTACGCGTTTCGGCGTCATGCCTTGATCACAGGTGGAGACATTCAAGACGCAAAGTGCCTTCGTGCATGCTTTTATCTAAAAAGTCACATGACTGGTCTTTTAAAATACATTCCCCATGATGCATTGCGCAGGCAGTTGAAATATAATAAGTGGAATTCTCAATAGATTTCTCATTTTCTCTCAACACTTTAAAGTTCTTTTCTCTGTGCCTGCGCAAAAAGTCACTGTGGATTCTTTAACTCACATAGTCATGTGCTCGGTATTTTCGTGCATAGTGCTCAACTACTATGATGACCTTGCAAAAATGCTCGTCCTCTGGAACGATCATGAAGGGAAGTAACCCCTTCTGAATCCCTTCCTCAGCCGTCACAATTTTGCTGCATTAGCGTTGCTCCTTTCATAGGCGTGTGGCAGCGAGTGGGTCATGCTCCCAATTTAAATCACACACAAACCTCCGAGTACAGGAACCCGCGACCCTGCAGGGCGGCCTCTGACAATGGGTACGGAGCAGCCCATCCATTAACATCAGATAAGAAGCACAAAGAGGCCCGATTCCGGAGTCAAGCATTTAATTGCAGGTACAGCAGCGCGTTTGTTCTCCTCTTCCTTACGCGTTTCGGTGTCATGCCTTGATCACAGGTGGAGACATTCAAGACGCAAAGTGCCTTCGTGCATGCTTTTATCTAAAAAGTCACATGACTGGTCTTTTAAAATACATTCCCCATGATGCATTGCGCAGGCAGTTGAAATATAATAAGTGGAATTCTCAATAGATTTCTCATTTTCTCTCAACACTTTAAAGTTCTTTTCTCTGTGCCTGCGCAAAAAGTCACTGTGGATTCTTTAACTCACATAGTCATGTGCTTGGCATTTTCGTGCATAGTGCTCAAATACTATGATGACCTTGCAAAAATGCTCGTCCTCTGGAACGATCATGAAGGGAAGTAACCCCTTCTGAATCCCTTCCTCAGCCGTCACAATTTTGCTGCGTTAGCGTTGCTCCTTTCATAGGCGTGTGGCAGCGAGTGGGTCATGCTCCCAATTGAAATCACACACAAACCTCCGAGTTTGACGGCTGAGGAAGGGATTCAGAAGGGGTTACTTCCCTTCATGATCGTTCCAGAGGACGAGCATTTTTGCAAGGTCATCATAGTATTTGAGCACTATGCACGAAAATACCAAGCACATGACTATGTGAGTTAAAGAATCCACAGTGACGTTTTGCGCAGGCACAGAGAAAAGAACTTTAAAGTGTTGAGAGAAAATGAGAAATCTATTGAGAATTCCACTTATTATATTTCAACTGCCTGCGCAATGCATCATGCGGAATGTATTTTAAAAGACCAGTCATGTGACTTTTTAGATAAAAGCATGCACGAAGGCACTTTGCGTCTTGAATGTCTCCACCTGTGATCAAGGCATGACGCCGAAACGCGTAAGGAAGAGGAGAACAAACGCGCTGCTGTACCTGCAATTAAATGCTTGACTCCGGAATCGGGCCTCTTTGTGCTTCTTATCTGATATATATATATATACATATATATTTATCTATCTATTTATTTGTTACATTTTTTATATATAATTTTAAAATGATAAAATACATTAAAATTATTAGTTTAATAATTGTTTTAAAGTAAATATATATATATTAATTATTATATATGTGTGTTTAACTTTTTAAATTAAGTTTATTTGTTATATTTGTTTAAATGTATACTAAATCTAATTTACTTTTTTAAATGAATTTTATTCTTTAATATATTTTATATTTATTAATTTATTTTATACATATATATAAAAAACGATATTTTGTACAACTATTCCGATCTCTTTGGGAAAGCATGCCGACCGAATCGTTTCCGGAATGCTTTCCCTATGACTTGGATTGGAGGAGTCCGAACAAACCAGTGCGATGCATCCCTATGCATCCGGATCCGATTCGGTCGGACTCCCATTGACTTCAACAGGAGCCTGTGTTCCGAACGTGAACACAGGCTCCCATTGAAGAAAGGGGTGGTTGGGTAAAACCATGGGGTGCCTGCCACACTGTGCATGGTTGGGAAGGGGGGACCCATGGGTACCCTCACAGGCCCGATTTGGTGGGCTCCGGCTGAAGGGGGGCCTGCTACGGGCCCCCAAAGACTGATTCCGGCAGCTGTTTTATTCTGGGCAAACGGAATCGGAAAGGCTGTCCGGATCGGTCATCGTACTTGCTCATACGGAAATCAAGTCCATAGAGCTTTACGAATCGGCTCCGGAAAGGCTCGTCCTGTCCGGATGCCTTTCGGATTGGATTCGGTCAGCACTAATGGTTTCCAGGCATAGTACTTGGTCGTTCAGCACTGGGAACAAGTCGGTCAGAAACAAGTGCTCCGGATTGGATTCGGCAAACCCAAAACCGAAACCGATTCAGAGCCCTTCCGAACGACATCGGAATCAACCCCTATATTTATGACATCGATATTTTGTTTCTCGATATTTTTGTGCTTACCTTTATAAGTATAGGATGTAGATATTTTTGACATCGATATTTTGGTCACAATATTTTTGTGTGGGGATATTTTGGGTGTCGATACTTTGTCAGTGTACCCCCATGTGGTGCCCTTCATTTCTTGTACCCTTGGTGTGGCCTCAGTGGAGCTGAACTGAAGTTTTTGGGCTCTTCGCGAGTACTGCCTGACATCAGGAAGTACCTTCAAGCGTTACAGCATTGACCACTCGTGGGGAGCGCCACTGCGAAGCTCCGGCCCAACGGTTACAGCTGGATCTTGACACTACAGCAACAACCATCCATGATGGCAGGCCTACTCTTTGTGCTACATTGACAACCGTCTGCGATGCTTCCCTGATCTTCGCACCCCCCTCCACCCCAAACGGGACTCTTTGTATTGGACTGAGAAGGTAACTTTTCAGCTGGACTAACCTGGTTCCTGTAGCCGACCTGTGCTCCTTCGTGGTAATCCTGGACTGGTGACTTTCTTCCGGTCTCACACAACCAGATAGCTGTGAGTGGCGCTTTGGCTTTTTGTACTATTTTAACTTAAATCTTTAAAATTCTTGTTGTTTTGGTCTTGATTTATTTATTGCATTTTTCTCTATATTTCTAAATCGCTGTGGAATTTTTGTTGTGTTTTGTTTTCACTTTATTCGAGCTTGAAGGGTTACATAAATACTTTACACATTGATTCTAAGTTAAGCTTGACTGCGCTGTGCCAAGCTACCAGAAGGTTGAGCATAGGTTAATTTGGGGAGTGATTCCCCCTGATAAGGATTGTAGTTGCTGCCTAAATAGGGTTTCACCCCACCTCAACCAGTAACCCAATTTCCTACAGAATGTCTTGGCCAACAATAATGCATCACAGTTATATATCTATGAATATAAATTCTGCCCTGCTGTCTATTTTCAGTGAAGCTAGTACTTTGTCCATGATGTTAGTGAGTGCCATCTCATTGCTCTATCATGACCTCAAAGCAGACTGACAATGATAGAACATGTTTTTCTGATCAATGTAATGATGTTCTCTGGTGACCTTTAGTTCTATGACTTTGCATAAAGACAGTATATTTGAGATCAGTCTATAATTTGTTGGTTCTTCTAAATCTACATTAGCTTCTTAGAAGTGTGTGTGCTGTATCATATACCAGTGAGTTGGATACTCTAGCTTTATTGCAGAAGGTATTTACTAGGTTTATGATGTTTTTGATGAGGAAATGGAAGGACTATTGGATATAAGCACCAGAACAGGATCCTGCTGGTAAATTAAAAGCTATGCAAGGTTTATGTTTGCCAGTGATGTCCTTTATAAAGTGTGAGCCTAGCTAGAGAGCAATGAATAAGTGAACTAGTGTGGGACCCTGCATTATGGGGATGATTACGATGGCGGACGGACATCGTCTCGGGGAGTGGGACCGCCCACCTACAAGGTGGCAGTCCCAGTGGCGTAACGAAACTTGAGGGGGGCCCGCCTGCGAAGCACAATGAGGGGGCCCCCCAGCGGCCCGGCCCACCACCTACCACTTTGCCCCACCAACAAAAATAAGCAGTCACCTAAAGCCGTATTTTCAGCACTTATCTGTGCATACTTCGAACAGCAAATATAAATAGAATGCACTTTAATTGTGTTCTAGGGCTGTCTGAATGATGAGATCCATGACTGATAATTAAAGGGAACAAAGGCAGAAAAGTCACATTACAAATGAATACATACTTTTTTATTTATAACCCTATTTAGTGCCAAGACGAGGTCTTTCCAGGCTCTTTAAACACATAGCTGGCATTTTTCTTTTGGCAACCCTACTTTATATTCATTTTCATGAAATGCATTCTCACACTACAGTAGTAAATGTACATTTCAAATGCAAGGAATAGGCAGAGTGGGGGCCCAGGGGGTACTGGAACCAGAAAAAAACTAAGCCTCGGTAACCAGTTAACAAAGGTATGTTGACTGTGCACCTCAGATAGAGCATACAGCTGACTGTTGTGGTGCACTGTAGCACCCAACAACACTTTTCAATAATGTACATCACACGCAGACATGTAATAGCGCTCACTGGGTAGAGCTTATATAGCACATAGCTCAGAAATACCATATAGATGGATGGCACGCAGCTCCCAAGAGCATTGTAAGCAGTTTAAAACACACGCAAGCATTGAACAGAACGCTCTGGACAGACCTTGCATACACCCCACATAGCGCAGATATACTATACAGCTGGCTGCAATGTGGCTCCGAAGAGCACTTTTCAATAGCATGGAACACACACAAACTTCCAACACAACACATTAAATAGAACATTTTGCTTACATCTTACTAAGCACAGACATGGCATTTGGGCCGTGAGCCATATTTTTCATAGAATGCATTATATAAACATAAATAACGTACCATAACATGTAATTGCTGCCCCTATAGTTGAGTAGCTCTATCTATAACTTGCTCATCAGAATGTGCTACAACAAAGACGATGATGCTGGGCTGGTAAACAGGAGAGAGCGGGTATGATATTGATTAGCATAACTGTATCTCCTTTCAGCCATTTTTCAGCTCAAGCTAACATGTCTGAAGGAAATGCCCATCTCTTGTGTTTCAAGCCTCCTCCTGACATCTCGGCTCCCGAGATGAAAAAGTGTTGATTACTTTGCTCAGCGGAAATGCTTACATACTCGTATCATTCTAAAGATAATGTTCTTCCTTTCTCATGATCGGAGTGTTCAGACACGTGTATGCTCCTTTGCATTAATGCCTTTATTTCAGACCTGTGTGTCCTTTCTCTAAACTGCTGCAGAGTTTGCTCCAACACACATTGCGAGCGAATTCTCTGGCTGAATGAATCTGTGGTTCACAGACTGTTCATTTTTATTTTGTTAATAACCCCTTTAAGATTTCATTTGCTGTGCGCGTACAATTTCTTTAACAACGGCCTAATGGAGGTGGGATAACTGTGCCCAGGCTTAGAGAGCGGACGGCCAGGCACATTGATGCTGCCTCTGAACAGTGCCTGGGTGAGCAGTGAGAGGCAGGAAGGCTAAGCAGGAGGGAAAGGACACCTCTAGCAAGGGGAGTGATCTGCACCCCTAGGGCTGCAGGCCTTGTGTGGAAGGTCACCCCAGGATAGGGAAGGACATGAAGACTTCAAGAATTGGACAGGAGGACTCTAGGCCAGTAACAGGTGATCTCTTGAGGCGGCTCGGAGCCCTTCTCCATTCCAGACATGGGCAGGCCAGACCACTCCAAGGACCCCGAGATGCACACTTTACATGGGTGTGACATGGAGGTCACCATTTGAGGCTCCAAACCAGTGCTTAATTTGAGCCGGTGGTCTCCAGTGCTCGGCACCGGCACTTTATTGTCAGCACCGGGCCCTGTGACAGTCTGCCACAAGTTGGTGCTGTCTGGCTAATTTAGAGATGACCCCAACAACAGTTAATTATTAACTCTATATACATTAAAATCGAATATTTCCTGCCACCCAAGAAATTCTTATAGTTTTGGGGGCTGAAACAGTCCGAACTGTCACACTTGTAATAGTGTGAATGTTAGTACTTGTGCTGTCACTATCATTGGCGGCGCTGGCAGGGGCAATGTGTGGTGCAAGGTGCAGTGTCCTCCTGACGACAGCCCTGGCACTTATTTTTCTGCAAATTAAGCACTGCTCCAAACCTGGTAGTGGGCAAAGCACTGGGTCAATGCCGTGCCCTTCTCCGGGGTGGTTGCAATAAGCCCCGGCAGCACCGGCACTGGTATCCTAGAAGTAGGCATAACAGGTAGCCCATTCCCTAGATCCGCCATCTTAAGAAGGCACAGAAGGCAGAGCTTCCTTCATCATGATACACATGCTTGCACTGGCTGCCAATGTGAGGATTCCCCGTTCTCCTCGCGGGTAGCCCCCCTAGTGGTAAGGACCCCACAGGGACTCGCATACGGAGTGGCCTAGATACCTGGTGAGAGAAACCACCAGGGGAGTTCAGGTTATGGGCTTATCCAAATAATCTGAAGGCAGGGTTTTTGGAAGACCTTTTAGGATTTTATGGGAGCGTTTGTGTCTCTATGTGATTGAATGTGTGACCCCTGACCATATCCAAAGCTCTGGGTGATCGCCCCAATGTGTTTGTCCCTGTGGGAGCGCCCTGTACCTCCCTTAATACATGAGTATTTAGCACTTTGCTTTGGCATCCATAGTGGGGGAGAAGGGGGGAGACACGGGTGCAGTGGCAGGGTTCTTCAGTTCCTGGATGGCTAAAACTCCAAGTCCTAGTTTTGTTGTACGGAGGTACTGTACAAGGGAAGACTCGCACTGCACACACCCTTGCTCTGGACTTTTACCCACCTCCTCCTCATTCACCACCAAAGTATCTAGTTCCTAGGCATGTGGCGACAGTGCGTTACACCCTGATCTAAGGCCATCATTGTATGAGATGGGGGTGAGGCTGCAGAGACTACTGAGGGAATGGAGGACTTAAGGGAGGTTAATTTTTTTTTAAAGCGAGTGGGGCCACAGGGATAAAGGGTTTAAGGGTTTAAGGAGATGGGGATTGTTAGACTTGGCATCTTTTGGCGTGTTTCCCCTGACTTTTTGCTTTCTGACCTCCCGGTTTTGACTCTGTTTTTGCTGGTGTGATGATTCTGCGCACTTTCCTCACTGCGGTCCAGTGGGAAAGTGCAAGTGCTCCTGTATAAAATGTGTTATGGATTGGTGTTTCCATGATTGGCCTATTTGGTTTATGTGTCAGTCCCTTGTAAAGTGCACTGCAAGTGCCAGGGCCTATAGACCAAATGCTGTTGGTGGGCTGCAGCACTGGATTGTGCCACCCACGCAAACAGCCCGTAAAGTGTAACTCGGGCCTGCCATCGCAGAGCCTGTGCGCAGCCTGGGGCTGCCATATCGACTTGGCAAGTGCACACACTTGCAAGTCCCCAAACCTTCCCTTTGCTACATGTTAGTCACCCCTAAGGTAGGCCCACGGTACCCCTGTGGGCAGGGTGCGGTGTATGCAAAAGGTAGGACATGCCCGGGTGTGTGCGGCATGTCCTGATAGTGAATTACAGCCTAGTTCGTTTTTCACTATTGCAAGGCTACCTGTTCCCCCTAGGCCAGAACGGGCAGTTTTGATTATTACAGTTTATAATCCTAACTGACCCCGGGAACATGGTAGAAATTCGAGTTTAGTATGCCTGGACTCAGAATGATAAAATGCATCTTTTAGTGAAGTTGGTTTTAACATTCTGCGTTTGAAAATACCACTTTTAGAAAGTGGGTATTTTCTTGCCTAACCATCCAAGCCTGCCTCTGCGAGGTTGTGTATTCCTTGTCTGGAATGTGAGTGACAGGGGCTGGGGGATGCCAGGAGACAGGGTGAGTCAGCGCAGGGCTGAATAGCCAGATCGACCTGTAGATGGGTGGGAGGGGTCGCACCTGGGCCCTGAATAGGACAGTGCCTTCCCTCCACAATGCTGGCTCCACCTCCTGTGGTGCGTCTGATGTCCCTGGCCTACTCACTGAAAGAAGGGACGGAGACTTGTCAACAAAGTGCTCCAGAACTGGTTTGGACTAGGCGAAGGCCTCTCTGCCTTCAGAGAACAAAGGAATTTGGGATATAAATATTGGGGCCCTGACCCCATGAATTTAGATCTCGCTGGAATCAAGGAACCTGCCAAGACGAAGAGCTGGAAGAGCTGCCAGGAGGAGTACTGCCCCTTTGCTGTGTTGTTGCTTTGTTGGGTTGGCCTGCAGTTGCTGCTTCTGTCTTGGGCAGTGAAAGGACTGGACTGAACTTTCTCCAAACTTGTGCTGAGTATCTCCAAGGGCCAGAAACCGAGCTGGCCTCCTGTTAAGAAGTCTCAGGGACTGCAAAGACTTCACAAGCCTCTGGGTACCGCTTCTGGAACGCTGTTTCAGTTGCCACAGAGGAAGGGAACTGCAACCGACTCCGTCAACCGAATCCATCCCTGGCCGGTGACCTGTTTGCACCGCAGACCGCATCGCCCCGCTTCACATCGCAACCCTGGTCTCACCGTGGCGACGTCCGACGCCGCCAACATCGAGCCGCTGCTTGCACCGTTACCTGTGGGCACCGCAGTTCGCATCGCATCGCTTCACTGAACCAACCGGACCCGACCAACGAGGTCGCTGCAACTGGCTCAAGAGTCGTGACCGCACCGCATTTGGGGCACCGCTCGCACGTCTGCGACGCACCGCTCCGACTCGCACCGCTGTCCGACGCCAGCTCCCGCACTCCGGCTAGGTCGCCTGCATCGCAACCTGTCAGCACCGCATCGAGCATCGTCTCACCCTGCATCGCACGCCTTGGACTCACCGACTCCGTCTGCACGACGCTCATCGAGCCGCTGCCTGCACCGCATCGAGGGACACCGCACCTTGCATCGCTCCGTCTTGCACCGCAACCGCGACGAACGCCCGACCGGCTCGTACACACCGTACCAGCCACAACGAGAAAAGGTACTGTGACCAAGTCTGTTCATGACTCTGCTGACCCGTATCGACGCGGTCGGCTGGAACTGTTAGACTCTGGGGTTTTCAGCATCACGGTAGGCTCGGACGGAGCTACCGACTCGTACGAACTTTGCTTTTGTGCTATTCCTGCAAAGAAGAAGTTACCGTATCAAGTATTCATTCGTAAAGTATAGTATTGTGGATTTTTGTCGTAATTGGTCTTGTCTTGAGTATATAAAATATTGGTTATTTTTCTAAACTGGTGTGGTGTCCGTTTGTAGTGCTTACACTGTATTACTGTTGGTTATGTGCAAATGCTTTACACACTGCCTCTGAATTAAGCCCGACTGCTCGTGCCAAGCTACCACGAGGGTGAGCAGGGGTTACTTCACGAGTGTAACAACCCTTACCCTGACTAGGAAGAAGGGTCCCTACTTGGACCAAGGTGCAAGCCCTTGCCAACTAGAGATCCCATTTCTAACATTGGTTGTCAGCGGTGAGGATAGGACTTGTGTTTGCACTTGACTTACAGTGATTGGTGTGCACTACTACCATATCGCAGACCATTACGTACCACATACTGGTTCTTTTCCTTTGGCCTATTTTTGATCTTGCCAGTTTTTAACTCACGACTTTCGTCATGCCTGAATCAATTGCATCATCCGTTGCATCTCTGGAAGTTATCTTTGAGGAGGACAGGTTGGAATCCTACGCCGTAAAGGAGCTACGAGCAATTTGTAAAAACCTGAAAGTCCAAATTAAAGGCCTCACAAGGAAGGAGGAGCTACAGAAGGCGCTGAGGGCCTGGGTAGCAGCCAGACATGCCAATGGGCAGCCTGGTAATCTCAGTGAGGAGGCGGAGGAGCCTATTTCCAGGGTGGATGTGCTTTTGGGTAGGGGGAACCCGCCAGGTCAGGCAGCAGCAGTCTGTCCCCAGAGGAGCTGGAGGACAGGCGGGAGGCAAGGCAGTTTGAGCTGCAGAAGCTCAGGCTGGAGAGTGAGCGGGAGGAGAAGAGATTGGCCATAGAGGAGAGGAAGATGCTCTTAGAGCATGAGAGAGAACTGAAGGAGCTAGAACTTAGGAGTAAGTCAGGCTCAGATGGTGGCAGCAATTCGTCCAGAAAAGCAGACAGGATTGTGCACATTCCCAAGAATGTAGGCAAGGAGTTCAAGAAGGGGGATGACATACAAAGGTGGTTTCAGGGTTATGAGGCAGCCATACACATGAATGGGGTCCCTGAGGAGAATTGGGGAGCAGGATTGTGGCCACTTTTCCCGGAAGAAGCAAGGGATGCTCTGATAGCTTTGGGTAAGGGTATCACCTCACCTATGCTGACATGAAGGATGCCCTTCTCACGAAGTATGGTCTTACTCCTGAAAAGTACAGGGATCAGTTCAGGTCCAGTAAGAAGTCCGATGCCAACACTTGGTTGGAATGTGTGGATGTGTTCTGCAGGTCTCTGGATGGTTGGGTGAAGGGCAGTAGTGTAACAGATTTTCAGGGGCTCTACAACTTGATTGCATGGGAGCACTTGTCTAGTCTATGTTTTGCAGATCTGCGCCAGCACCTAGTTGATAGTAAGCTAACTGACCCCAGGAAGCTTGCTATGGAAGCAGACCGCTGGGTGAGTACCAGGGTCCACAAGAAAGCGTTTGGGGAGACTCAGCCAAAGGTGGGCAGGGTCCCCAGCAGAAAGGTGGGGGGACAAGGGTAAAGCACAGGAGTTCTCTAAAGGGCACCAAACTAGTACCCAGGGTAAAGGTTCCCAGCCCCCGGTGATAAGAAGAAAGGGGTCTCTACAGGGAAGCCTGTTGAGACCGGCCCCACAAGTGTTATGCATGTGACCAGGTAGGTCACTTTAAGGGGGACCCCAAGTGCCCGAAGGGGACACAGCCACCCACCGGTGGACAGTCCAAAGTGTTGGCTAGTGTAGCGCTTGGGGAGGAGGGGTGCCCACAGGAGGGTGGGGATCCCGCAGAAATGACCCTTGTCTCACTAGGGGACAGTGAGATGGTCCCAGGAAACCAGGTGCCCCCTAACACAAAGAAATATAGCACATGGGTGACCATTAATGGGAACAGGGTAGAGGCTCTCAGAGATACTGGAGCCAGTGTGACCTCAGTCCGGTGTCACCTGGTGTCTGAGAAGCAAGTAGTCCCAGGAGCATTCCACCAAGTAGTTGCTGTCGACAACTCTGAGCGCCAGTGTATGGTGGCGCAGGTTCCCTTTGAATGGGGGGGGTCTCAGGTCCCTTGAGGGTGGTTGTGAGCCCTACCATGCCTGTAGATTGTCTGCTAGGAAACGACCTGGAGCAGTCCTCATGGAAGGAGGTTGAGCTCAGGTCTCACTTGGAGATGCTTGGGTTGCCAGAGTGGGCATGCGTGTCTACTCGGTCAATGGCGGCCAGAAAGGGTGATCAAGAGGACTTGGAGCCTGAAACAGTGGCCCAAGTCCCTGCCAAGAGAAAGGGCAGGGGCGCGGGAAACCGGCCCCGAAGTTCCCACGGACCGGGAGGAGGCGGACCTCGAGGGGGACGCCCGGTGCCTACAGGGGAGCAGGTAGCCGAACTGGGAGACATCTCTGAGCTGACCCATTGGCAGCAAGAAGGGGGTCCCACCAGGGAGGAGTTCTGCAGGGAGCAGAGCGAGTGCCCTACTCTGGAGGGTCTGCGGCGGCAGGCTGCAGACCAGGCAGCTGGTAATCAGTCCGGGTCACATCTGATCTACTGGGAGAGCGGTCTCCTATACAGTGAGCCTAAGGTTGCTGAGCCTGGGTCAGCCCGTGTGCTGGTGGTACCCCAATGCTTCAGGACCTTCCTACTGGGTCTGGCTCATGACGTGCCTTTGGCAGGACATTTGGGGCAGGACAAGACCTTTGACAGGCTTGTCACCCACTTCTTTTGGCCCCAAATGCGAAGGCAGTCAGATGCACACTGTAGGTCTTGCCAAACTTGCCAGGCAAGTGGTAAGAGTGGGAGGAAGGTCAAAGCTCCTCTCCAACCTTTTCCTGTTGTTGGAACACCCTTTGAAAGGGTAGGGATGGATATTGTGGGGCCACTGGATCCCAAGACAGCCATGGGCAACAGGTACATCCTGGTCTTGGTGGACCATGCCACCCGGTACCCGGTACCCGGTACCCTCTCAGGACAACGACGGCGCCAGTGGTGGGCCGGGCGTTAATGGGGATCTTTTCCCGTGTGGGATTCCCCAGAGAGGTGGATTCTGATAGGGGGACCAATTTCATATCGAAGTATATGACATCCCTGTGGAAGGAGTGTGGGGTAACCTACAAGTTCACCACTCCTTACCACCCACAAGGAAACGGTCTGGTGGAGAGATTCAACCAGACCTTGAAAGGCATGATCAAGGGTCTAACAGAACCCATGAGGCGTAAGTGGGACGTCCTCTTGCCATGCCTACTCTTTGCATACAGGGAGGTGCCTCAGAAGTCTCTTGGGTACAGCCCCTTTGAGCTCCTGTATGGCCACCCTGTCAGAGGACCTCTGAGTTTGGTAAAGGAAGGCTGGGAGGCAGCCTCCCAGGAAAACTCCCCAGGATGTATTTAGCTACATGCTGGCCTTTAGAAACCAAACTGCCCGCTTCAGGAAACTCGCTCAGGCAAACCTAGAAGCAAGCCACGAAGAAATGAAGAGATGGTATGACCAGAACGCCACTCTGGTCGAATTTCAACCTGGGCAAACAGTGTGGGTCATGGCCCCAGTAGCACCTTGTGCCTTGCAGGACAAGTGGACTTGGCCATATGAGGTAAAGGAGCGCAAAAGTGACGTCACCTACCTGGTGGATTTGCAGGCTCCAAGGAACCCTTTGAGGGTCCTTCACGTGAACCGCCTCAAGCCCCACTTCGAGAGGTCCGAAGTGAGTATGCTCTTGGCGACAGATGATGGGGTGGAAGAGGAGAGCGAGCCTCTCCCTGACCTCCTGTCTACCAAGGAGCATGATGGGTCAGTAGAGGGTGTGATCCTCTCCCCTACTCTGACTCAGGAGCAGCAGGGGGCTGTCGCCAGTTGTTGGGACAGTTCGCCCCGCTGTTCTCTCTGACCCCCCGGTGTTACTCACTGGTGTACCCATGACGTGGACACCGGTGACAGCCATCCTGTGAAGCACAAGATTTACAGGTTGACTGACCGGGTCAGAGCCAGCATCAAGGAGGAGGTCTCTAAGATGTTGGCGTTAGGGGTGATTGAGCCCTCCCACAGTCCTTGGGCCAGCCCAGTGGTCTTGGTCCCAAAGGCTGCGGTGCCCGGTGCCACTCCAGAACTCCGGTTTTGTGTGGACTACCGTGGGCTCAATGCCGTCACCAGGACTGACGCGCACCCCATCCCCAGAGCTGATGAGCTCATTGATCGGTTGGGAGCTGCCCGGTTCCTCAGCACGTTTGATTTAACGTCTGGGTACTGGCAGATTGCCTTAACCGATGGGGCCAAGGAGAGATCAGCATTCTCAACCCCAGAAGGTCATTACCAATTCCGGGTGATGCCCTTTGGGTTGAAGAATGCCCCTGCCACCTTTCAGAGGTTGGTCAATCAGGTGTTGGCCGGGCTGGAGGATTTCAGTGCCGCCTACCTGGATGACATTGCTGTGTTCAGTTCCAGCTGGGAAGAACATTTACAGCACCTTGAGAAAGTGTTGAGGGCTCTGCAAGGTGCAGGCCTCACGATCAAGGCCAGTAAGTGCCAGATCGGGCAGGGTTCTGTGGTGTGCTTGGGACACCAGGTAGGAAGCGGCCAGGTGGCGCCCCTACAACCCAAGATTGACACCATTCTGGCTTGGGAGCCCCCAAGACCCAGACAGAGGTGAGAGCCTTCTTAGGTCTCACCGGCTACTACCGGAGATTTGTTAAGGGCTATGGCACCATCGTTGCCCCCTTAACAGAGCTGACCTCTAAGAGGCAGCCCAGGAAAGTGATCTGGACTGAGTCCTGCCAGAAAGCTTTTGATGCCCTGAAGGCAGCCATGTGCACGGCGCCCGTGCTCAAGGCACCTGACTTCTCCAAAGAATTTGTCGTGCAGACTGACGCTTCAGAGCATGGTGTGGGAGCGGTGCTCTCACAAATGAACGAAGAGGGCCTGGATCAGCCTGTAGTCTTCCTTAGCAGGAGACTACTTCCCAGGGAACAGAGGTGGAGTGCCATAGAAAGGGAAGCTTTTGCTGTGGTCTGGGCGCTGAAGAAGTTGAGACCATACCTGTTTGGGACTCACTTCCGGGTTCAGACAGACCACAGGCCCCTCAGATGGTTGATGCAAATGAGGGGTGAGAATCCAAAACTGCTGAGGTGGTCCATCTCCCTACAGGGAATGGACTTTACGGTGGAGCACCGTCCTGGTACAGAACACGCCAACGCAGATGGTCTGTCCAGGTTCTTCCGCCTTAGTGAAGAGAACTCCAATGGGGTTGGGTAGTTCTCCCTACTTTCAGCTGGAGGGGACATGTGTTAGACTTGGCATCTTTTGGCGTGTTTCCCCTGACTTTTTGCTTTCTGACCTCCCGGTTTTGACTCTGTTTTTGCTGGTGTGATGATTCTGCGCACTTTCCTCACTGCGGTCCAGTGGGAAAGTGCAAGTGCTCCTGTATAAAATGTGTTATGGATTGGTGTTTCCATGATTGGCCTATTTGGTTTATGTGTCAGTCCCTTGTAAAGTGCACTGCGAGTGCCAGGGCCTATAGACCAAATGCTGTTGGTGGGCTGCAGCACTGGATTGTGCCACCCACGCAAACAGCCCGTAAAGTGTAACTCGGGCCTGCCATCGCAGAGCCTGTGCGCAGCCTGGGGCTGCCATGTCGACTTGGCAAGTGCACACACTTGCAAGTCCCCAAACCTTCCCTTTGCTACATGTTAGTCACCCCTAAGGTAGGCCCACGGTACCCCTGTGGGCAGGGTGCGGTGTATGCGAAAGGTAGGACATGCCCGGGTGTGTGCGGCATGTCCTGATAGTGAATTACAGCCTAGTTCGTTTTTCACTATTGCAAGGCTACCTGTTCCCCTAGGCCAGAACGGGCAGTTTTGATTATTACAGTTTATAATCCTAACTGACCCCGGGAACATGGTAGAAATTCGAGTTTAGTATGCCTGGACTCAGAATGATAAAATGCATCTTTTAGTGAAGTTGGTTTTAACATTCTGCGTTTGAAAATACCACTTTTAGAAAGTGGGTATTTTCTTGCCTAACCATCCAAGCCTGCCTCTGCGAGGTTGTGTATTCCTTGTCTGGAATGTGAGTGACAGGGGCTGGGGGATGCCAGGAGACAGGGTGAGTCAGCGCAGGGCTGAATAGCCAGATCGACCTGTAGATGGGTGGGAGGGGTCGCACCTGGGCCCTGAATAGGACAGTGCCTTCCCTCCACAATGCTGGCTCCACCTCCTGTGGTGCGTCTGATGTCCCTGGCCTACTCACTGAAAGAAGGGACGGAGACTTGTCAACAAAGTGCTCCAGAACTGGTTTGGACTAGTCGAAGGCCTCTCTGCCTTCAGAGAACAAAGGAATTTGGAATATAAATATTGGGGCCCTGACCCCATGAATTTAGATCTCGCTGGAATCAAGGAACCTGCCAAGACGAAGAGCTGGAAGAGCTGCCAGGAGGAGTACTGCCCCTTTGCTGTGTTGTTGCTTTGTTGGGTTGGCCTGCAGTTGCTGCTTCTGTCTTGGGCAGTGAAAGGACTGGACTGAACTTTCTCCAAACTTGTGCTGAGTATCTCCAAGGGCCAGAAACCGAGCTGGCCTCCTGTTAAGAAGTCTCAGGGACTGCAAAGACTTCACAAGCCTCTGGGTACCGCTTCTGGAACGCTGTTTCAGTTGCCACAGAGGAAGGGAACTGCAACCGACTCCGTCAATCGAATCCATCCCTGGCCGGTGACCTGTTTGCACCGCAGACCGCATCGCCCCGCTTCACATCGCAACCCTGGTCTCACCGTGGGCGACGTCCGACGCCGCCAACATCGAGCCGCTGCTTGCACCGTGACCTGTGGGCACTGCAGTTCGCATCGCATCGCTTCACTGAACCAACCGGACCCGACCAACGAGGTCGCTGCAACTGGCTCAAGAGTCGTGACCGCACCGCATTTGGGGCACCGCTCGCACGTCTGCGACGCACCGCTGTCCGACGCCAGCTCCCGCACTCCGGCTAGGTCGCCTGCATCGCAACCTGTCAGCACCGCATCGAGCATCGTCTCACCCTGCATCGCACGCCTTGGACTCACCGACTCCGTCTGCACGACGCTCATCGAGCCGCTGCCTGCACCGCATCGAGGGACACCGCACCTTGCATCGCTCCGTCTTGCACCGCAACCGCGACGAACGCCGACCGGCTCGTACACACCGTACCAGCCACAACGAGAAAAGGTACTGTGACCGAGTCTGTTCATGACTCTGCTGACCCGTATCGACGCGGTCGGCTGGAACTGTTAGACTCTGGGGTTTTCAGCATCACAGTAGGCTCGGACGGAGCTACCGACTCGTACGAACTTTGCTTTTGTGCTATTCCTGCAAAGAAGAAGTTACCGTATCAAGTATTCATTCGTAAAGTATAGTATTGTGGATTTTTGTCGTAATTGGTCTTGTCTTGAGTATATAAAATATTGGTTATTTTTCTAAACTGGTGTGGTGTCCGTTTGTAGTGCTTACACTGTATTACTGTTGGTTATGTGCAAATGCTTTACACACTGCCTCTGAATTAAGCCCGACTGCTCGTGCCAAGCTACCACGAGGGTGAGCAGGGGTTACTTCACGAGTGTAACAACCCTTACCCTGACTAGGAAGAAGGGTCCCTACTTGGACCAAGGTGCAAGCCCTTGCCAACTAGAGATCCCATTTCTAACAGGGATTTAAAGGGGTAGAAAGAATAGGCGTCCAGGGGCTCGGGAGGAAGAAGCTTCGGATGGCTTCATTCCCACCCCACCCAACCACTGAGACTCCTCGCCACCACGGACCACTCCTGCCTCGGATCGGACAGACTCACCTGAGGCCTGGCCTGCAGCTTCAGTGGCAGGCGCGAGCGGGCAGCAGAAGAGGGCAAAGGCAAGGCTAGCCAGGCAGGGGCTAGTAATAATTAAATTATGGCCGGGGCGCCGCACGGTGACGGCCTTTCTCAGTAGTCTGGCTGGGTCATGGGATGCCCACCTCACTCGTCATGCGCACTTTTAATTGCGCTGCTGCACAATGCGCATGACTGTATGGCATTGGTCACCAGCCCCACCCTATGCCCCACCCTGAAGACGCGCAGACGCGGAGACATCTGTATAGCTGCCAAGGTTTCAGATTGCCATGTGTGACATTTTCATAATTTCAGTGTAATTATGAGTGACATTCAACAACTATGAGTGACACTTTCTCGTGAGCAAAATCAAGCAATGAAGGCAAGGGAATCAAATATCAGAACCCACGCGCTCCTATAAAAGTAAATTAAATGAGTGGCACAACTTTGCAGACAGACTAGTAACTGCTGAGTTTGGTGTGCCTCGATCTCTGTATGACTCGGAGCACTGCCCGCATCAGGTCTCGGTCCCGTGTGCAGAAGGCCTCAAACTGTACAGCAATTATTGCACTGACCCTTTTGGCTGCAGGCCTTACTTTCTATGTATAATAGACTGCAGGTTCATTCTGTGTGTAGCAGTGGGCACCACAGAGTGTGCAGCTGTGTGATGCTGTTTGCGTGCAAGTGGCTTGCATCTGTGTGCACAGTGTAGCTGTGCACGATGCTATGTGCATGCAGGAGGCTTGCAACTGTGTGCCCAGTGTAGTTGTGCACTATGCTGTATGGATGCAGTAGGCTAGCGTCTGTGTGCACAGTGTAGCTGTGCGCTATGCTGTATGGGTGCAGGAGGCTTGTGTCTGTGTGCACAGTGTAGCTGTGCACGGTGCTATGTGCATGCAGGAGGCTTGCGTCTGTGTGCACAGTGAACTGTGCGCTATGCTGTATGGGTGCAAGAGGCTTGCGTTTGTGTGCACAGTGTAGCTGTGCATGTTGCTCTGTGCATGCAGGAGGCTTGCGTCTGTGTGCACAGTGAACTGTGTGCTATGATGTATGGGTGCAGGAGGCTTGCGTCTGTTTGTACGGTATAACTCGGTGCAGCAGACCTTAGAGAGCATGTCTCAGGCCGCACCTCTCAGACTCTGCCTACATGCGGCTGGATGTCTGTGTGCAGCAAGCTTCAGACTGCATACAATGCGCCCAGGCCTCAAACTCTGTGCAGCACGCCTCAGATTTGTCATCCAGCCCCATGGCTCAGACTCTGTGTGCACAAGACCCCTGTCTGTGACTGTTAGCTCCAGTTTAAGGCTTTTGCTGCTCAGCAGGCATCTGGCTATCTAGTGAAGCAGGCCGCGTGGTGCTTAAGTTTAGCATTCTGGGGTTCAGTCTCCAAGTACACGATTATTTTAGTTTGCCATTTTCTATAGCGCGAACAAGACCATATGGGGTATCAGAGCGCTTTATAATTAACCCTAGGCACACAGTTTCTTGAAATTAATATGCAGCTGTATTTCCATACATGCGACGCCAGCAGCCTCAGTACTTTTAATCTGTTCGAAAAGTACCTGGCTGCCAATAAATATAGGTAATCCCGTCCCCGCTTTCAGTATTGCTGAAATAAAATGTCTTTAAATGTCCACGGTCCGGATCGCATTTCATTCCAACTCAATTCAGGAAAGCACGCCTCTTTACACTATATATTCAGCAGTGAGCGAAGGGAACAAACCTGAGACCTGCAGTGGACCGCTGATCACTCTTTGCTTAAGTGTTTCTCTACTAGGAACTTTTTAAGGACATTGCAGATGCCCGTGTTTACGGTGCGCACAAGCTGCAGCCCATGTTAGCACTTGACTTTTTGGGTGAGATAAGAGTAAACCAACTCTATTACACTGAAATAAATTGACACACGTTACCTCATTGTCGTGAAGCCTGAGGTAATTCCTCAGGAGACAGATCATTGTCTTTGGCACTGGAACAGACATGGCATGAATCGGGCGGTGGAACCAACTTGTTCAGGGGATTGAGGAATGAAGAAAGATTACCGGCCTCGCTCGCCTCTCTGTGGCGAGGACGGTCTCTCGGCAAATTAATTTTCCGTGGTGCGAGGGAGGTGTGGGGGGGTAGAGTGGGGTGCTTGATTTTAATTGCAGCTCTTCTGATAGCTGAGCATGATGCGGCGGGACGGTGCAAGCAGGCAGCTCTGCTGCGAGCGCCATGATTTGCCGCAAATACCTCTAGCCAGCCCCCCACATTGCGGCAGCAGGATGTGACATCACCCGCGCCACGGCAGGAATCAATCTCCTTTTCTGATTAAATACTCCGGCCCTGGCCCGTGCGCGCACCATTTAATTAATGAGTAGGCCATGCACCATTTAATTCATGAAGAGGCTTCCTTGCTCCGCTGAGCGAGGGGGCCCCTGGAGCGCGGGGGCCCCCCGCAACGCGAGGGCTGCGGGGGCTTGTGTTACGCCCCTGGGCGGTCCCACTGGGGTAATTACAATGTGACCGCCACCACGCGGTCGCTATACCTATATTTTACATTGCAGCGGGTGTTGCTAGCTGCAGCACTCGCCGCAATGTAAAAATTGGGACATGTAACATAACCCTGCACTATGTGGCAGGCACCATGCGGTGCCTGCTACATAGTGCAGGGATATGTAGGGGGGCACAATAGGTGCCCCCCAGTGCCCAAATCTGGGGTGGAGGGGGAAAGTCCATTTCCGCCTGCCTTTTCCCGCCATGAAAAAGGCAGGCGGAAAGGGACATCATAATCCCTACGGCAGTGCCTGGCAGGCACCGCCAGCGTTGTAGGGATATGATTCCCCTCTGACAGTCTGACGGGCTCTTTGAGCCTGTCGGAACCGTAGCGGTCGGTCTTCCCGACCGCCAAAGACATACCCACCATTGTAATGTGGCGGTCGTAAAACCTGCTTATGGTGGTGGTGAAACCGCCACCGAAAGGCTGTCGGTGGCGGTTTTACCGCCATCGTAATTAGGCCCTATGTTTCTGGATTATTTACAATAGGCACGTTGTTCAGAGAGTGATAGTCCCAGCATTCTATGTCTTAAATACTGTTTTCAAAAATATCGTTCTATTGCAATTAATACTAGAATATCTTAACAGAATGAAGTGATCATATTATAACTGATATCTAAGTCACAATATTTGTCAGCTGATATTTTTGTTATCAACATTTTGACACGCAATCTCATGTACAGAGTCATTTTCAGTGAATATTTATTGTTTTCTGGATATGTGTATATTTCTGGATTGCAGAAGAGCTGAGCTGTTCTGATGATGATAAGGACGTTGGTCCAGATCCTTGGAACAAAGAAGTATAAGTTTCTCTGTTTAGTTTCTCTTTTTGGCCAGTACGTTTGTGGAACGGACTTCATTCATGCATGATTCACTTAAAGTAGTATTTGTATTATGTGGAGTTGCATAAAGACTACCTGTGTCAGTGTTATATTTTCATTCAAGAGGAAGTCTCTATTTATCTTTGTGTTCTGCAATGGATGGTATTCCTGTGAACACGATTTTAATTAATAGAAAATAATGCTTGAATTAAATGTGTTAGCATCATCAGGCTTCAGTTGATTAGGCAGCAGTCAGACTGCATTGGCATTCATTGTACAGTGTCAAAACGTAATATGCTTTTAAATTAGATGAATGAGCTTCCTATGTGCATATTTTTTTCTGTGTTTTTTTTCGTTTCCATAAATAAGCAAAAATAGAATGTATTTCATGGTACTGTTTATTTGTAAAGCAGAAAAGTATTCATTTATGTTCCTTGATAAGAAAGCCATGTGAAGAATGTTTCTGTATTTCCAACAAAGTCAAAGGATCTTCATCCGAGTCTGCTCTAAGACTAGTTCATTAGTTGTACTGTCTATTGTTTTTATAAATTTCATAAATGTCATGTTATTTCCTTAATTTCCAATGTTCGCATTATTACAATTGTGCATGAACGTAGATGATCCTAAATGTTTCTTTTTTGATGTATCAAAATGTCTTGAAAAGCTATTGGTTTATGTGTAACTTTATAGTACAGCCCCATTATATCAGATCTCACCATGCCCAGTGTGTGTCTTTCACTGCCTGAAATCTATAAAGTGTGCCCTTTTTGGGAGATTTGGGGGATATGCAAAACTTTTTGCTTACTACCACAAAGGCAAACTCCACATCAGTCTGTCTGTTTATTTATACTTTGATTTTTCTTGACTTTTGAATTGACCAGATGATGTTAGTACTCTTGCTGAACTATGCTTTGATTCTGGCTATTTCCTTGCTTTGGAGATTGACAATTTCATTATTTGATGCATCATTGATGCTGATTTGAATTCGACTAACTACATTTTGCCCTCTGCAATGATTCTTAAATTTAAATAAAACTATATAGTTTTGACTTTGAATTCTGCCCTGTGAAGGTATCTTTTATTTGCACAAAGGTCATCGTCTTATGAGGTTCACACAGCTGTGGTCCTACATCTCAGCCCTTTTGGCTTATTATTTAAAAGCGTTGACATACCTGAGAATGCACAGAAGGAACAGTGTTAGGGATAGGCCCTGTGTAGTGCCACCTTGTATTTCTAAACTCTGAGTTAATTTGCAGCATATCAGAACCACTGCCATCAGCTTGGGATAACTGATAGACTCAACTCAGTATAACCAGTCACATTGTATTCTTTAGAATACATATATTAATTATTCCCAGTTAATGGAGTCGTTAGACACCCTGGCTATTTCCTCCTCAATGCCATCAACATTTTCATGACATAGAAGAGGGCAATCAGGTTAAACACTATGACCCATATGTACGAACTAATTTAGCATTTCTTAACAGTCCGAATCGCTATTTTGGTCCGTTAAGAAATGATAAATTGTCTTTTAGTATGTATGAAAGGCATATGCGGCGTAGCAAAATGCGATTCCTATCCATTAGAAATTGCATTTTGCGATTCGCAAAATAGAAAATAGCAAATAGGGATTTCCTATTTGCAATATCCTAACCAAATGTACACAGCATTTCCTAATTGCAAAATGGGCACCATCGATTCTGAACAGGTGGCAACCAAGTGAAAACTGAAAAAATGCACCAAAAATGCATCAGAAACATACACAATCATGACAAAATCAATAGTATGTATCCTTTTCTAAATAATAATAAAACATTTAGGGGATATTCTCAAGAACGTTTGATAATTTTTGCAAAATTAGCTTAACGCAACTTTGCACATCGCAGTCTATCGCGGGAAAATAACACTGTGTTAACGTTGTATTCTAAACCCGGCGGCACCATTCGATAGTCTCACGACAACGCGCCAAATGATCGCGTTAAAATTAACACAACGCAGAAAAAACGTGAAACACGAACGCGAAAAAAGTTGCGATGTGGCCAACCGCGATAAAAAAATCTGCGATAACCAGCGACAGGCCTGCAATTCCCACACGTCATGCGGGAAAATGCACTATAAAAGCACCGAAAAACACAAACAAAATAATTCAAACTGCGTAGCACCATGGAGGAAGCCGGAGCAAGTACAGAGGACAACCAGAACCCCACAAGCCCCCAGGAGGACCAGCCTGGGACCTCTAGGTCACCGAAGGGCAAGGAGAAGAAGACGAGGAAGACGAGGTTCAGTCCGCAGTAAAATAGGATCATCATCACGGAGGTGATAGAACACCACCAACAACTGTTCGTCACCTCCAACGTGTCATTGGCAAATAAAAATGCAATATGGCAGTCCATCCTGGACAAGGTGAATGCAGTCGGAGTGAGGAGGAGGACAATTGGAGAGGTCAAGAGGCGCTGGAATGATGCGAAGCGCAAAACCAAGAAGAAACTCGCTGACAACCATCAGGCAGCAATGCAGACTGGAGGTGGCAGTCCAGCGGAACACCAGGAGCTGGATGAGATGGAGGAAATGGTGGTCACAGTCATCAGTGGGGAGACGGTGGCAGGAGTTGGGGGTCCGGACACTGCTCGACATGACCTGACACAACAGCACCAGGGTGAGTACCGAACAGGGACTGGGGGGTCAGGGGGAGGTGGGCACAATGGCACCCATGCACAATTAAGTAGAGCACACTGCACACCCACAATGACTCTGGATCATGTCTCTGATCCCCTTGGCACACTGCAGCACACATACAAACAGCAAGTAGGCCCCCGTCCTCTATGGGCACAAAGGGGTCCCTCCCCACACAGCACCAATCTCACAACCAACCCATTCACAAATGTCAAAACCAGCAAAGCTGCATGTCTGTGAGCCACCATGACAATGCAAGTGACACTGCATGACGAATAGCATGGCTGCAGTCCAATTATCATGGCATGGTGCACGCCATGACACTGGGGTGGCTGAGTGTGGAACACATCCGTAAAGGAGCAAGTCACACTCTGACACATCCACGTGCACAAACAACCCCTGACGTCAACAACACATCTGCGGATAAACCATGCCCAAGAGTCCAAAATCCGAACTAGAGCGGAAATTAGCCAAGTCTGCAACATCTCAGCACTGTAGAAGCACAGAAGTCAAAGGCACACCTCCTCAAAGGGATAAGGGGCAGCAAAATCACAGCTGCAGGGGCGACTCTCCCACAATGCAGCACACATACAGAGCAATAACAGCACATCAACATTGACGACAATGTGGTACAAACTGCAACACTTTCACTACAGAACAGAGGACACAACTGGTTCCGCTTGTGCGTAGAAACTGGCCAATCACATCTGGCATAGCAGGAAACTGTGAGATGAAAATGTACGAGTACAACCTCACATCCGTGATGTAGTTCAAATGTCCACTGTCCCCCATCAGATAGTCAGCTCCTCCCAAACAGTCCCTGTTGGAAATGGCCCTTTTTGCAGGGTCACCCCTAAACTTTTTGCCTGCCTCCTGTATTTTTGCTGACCTGTTTCTGTTGGTTTTATGACTCTGGGCACCTTACCACTGCTGTTCAGTGCTAAAGTGCATATGCTCTCCCTTTGTAAATATGACTATGTGAATTGGTATATCCATGATTGGCTTATTTGGTTTATCTGTTAGTCCCTAGTAGAGTAGCCTGTGTGTGCCCAGGGCTGGTAACCCAAATGCTGCTGGTGGGCATGCAGCGCTGGTTTGCGCCACCCACAGAAGCAGCTTGTAAAGTGTGTCTCAGACCTGCCACTGCAGTGTCTGTGTGCAGTCCAGAACTGCCATCTTGGCTGTGAAGTGCACCCACTTCCCAGCCCCTGAACCTTCCCTTGGCATCATGTAAGTCACCCCTATGGTAGGGCGCATTGTATGTGTAATGTAGGACATGCCTTGTTGTGTGTAGCATGTCCTGGTAGTGAATTACACCCAATTTCGTTTTTCACTACTGTAAGGCTACCTGTTCCTCATAGGCTAGAATGGGCAGTTTGACTATTACATCCTATAGTCCTAACTGATCCCAGGAACATGGTAGAAAAACGAATTTAGTATGCCTGAGCTCAGAATATTAAAATACATCTTTTAGTGAAGTTTATTTTTATATTCTGTGTTTGAAAATACCACTTTTAGAAAGTAGGTATTTTCTTGCCTAAGCCTTCCAGTGTGCTCTGCTGTTATGTGTATTGGCTGTCTGGTTTTGGAGGAGCAGGGCAGGCTGAGTCAGACCTGGGTTGAATAGAGAGATCTGCATTTAGAGTATGGGGAGGGGTGGCTCCTTGACCTGAATAGGGCTGTGCCTGGCAAGGTGAATGCTGGCTCCACCTCCTACTGTGTGTCTGATAGCAGACCCCCTCTTTCTGAAAGGAAGGATGCAGCCTGGTAAACAAAGTGCTCCAGGACTGAGCAGAACTGGTTCTGGCTGGGTTCAGTGACTTGTAGCTTCTGAGAACAAAGACTTTTGGGTTATAAATATCTGTGCTCAAACCCCTACAATTTGTATTGCCCTGGATTTCAAGACCAACCTCTGTCCGTGGAACTGAAGGAAGCTGCAGGAGAGGACTGTCCTTGTGTTGTGTGTTGTTCCCTGGATTGGCCTGCAGTAGTTGCCATTGGACTGGAAAGAAGAGGGAAAAGGAACTGGAAGAGTACTTATTAATCTTGAACCTGCAATCACCCAAGGGCTAGAGAGAGAGCTAGCCTCCTGACTGAAGTCTCAGGCCCAGTAGACTTCATTTCGTCGCTAACGCATGTTTGCGAGCCGCTGCAGCCGAGAGCGTGAGAAAAATCATCGCGCTGCTGCCGCTGGGTGCTCGCAACACGAAATCGTCGCTAACGCCCCTTTGCGAGCCGCTGCAGCTGAGACGCGCTGGAAAAGTCATCGCGCTGCTGTCGCCGAGCGCTCGCAACCCCTAAAGAAATTATCGCTTCAAGACATCGCTTTGCGGACACCGTGCGTCCGCCATTTTGATCGCATAGCACCGGATTTCGTCGCTCCCTCGCGGAGCGCCATTTGTTCGCATCGCAACACAATCGCACAACAGGATCGTCGCATCGTCTTCGCCCTCGCGGCAAGGCCTCAGCGCATCGGCGGCCTAGCGTGCAGAAATTTGTCGCATCGTCTCCGCACACGCAACAGGATCGTCGCATCGTCTTCGCCCTCGCGGCAAGGCCTCAGCGCATCGGCGGCCTAGCGTGAAGAAGTTTGTCGCATCGTCTCTGCACGCATCAGCAGATCGGCGCATCATCCTCCCTTGCGGCAAGGATTTTAACGCATCGCCGGCCTCGCGTGAGGAAACTCATCGCTAACACTTCTTTGCGACATTTGTGTTGGTTTTGCTACTAAATTCAGGTACTTTGTGGGAGAAAGGGTCGCAGAGACCACTGCTTTGAATTTGAACCTTATTTCTGCAACCTTTGAACTATTTTTGACAGCCTGTCAACAGCAGTCCTATTTTTGACAGTATTGTGGCTTTTACAGTTATTGGTCTTGTGATAAGTCTACATATATATATATATAAAGATACTTATGTTTTATAACTACTTGTGTGGTGTCCCTTTGTAGTGTTCCTCACTGAGTTACTGTGTATGGTCATAAATGCTTAACACATTGCCTCTGAGATTAGCCTAACTGCTCGTGCTACGTTACCACAGGGTGGAGCAGGGGTTGTCAAAGGGGTGCAGCCCTTCACTCTGACTTAGAAAGAAGGGTCCCTGCTTGGACAGTGGCCATCCACTGCCAATCAGAGACCCCCATTTCTAACATTGGTGGTCAGCGGTGAGGATCTGGACTTGCATTTATGATCGCATACAGTAATTATAGTGTACACTACTAGTGAGTGCAGACCATAACGTACCACATACATTTTTGAGAGTTTTTGATTCTATTTTTGATTGATATTGCCAGTTATTGCTACAATGGGTCTTGCTGAAATGAGACCTACCTTTTATCTAGAGGATCTGTTGACCTACAGTCTAGAGGAGCTAAGGATGTTCTGTGTGGAGAGGGGCTTAGCAGTGAGTAGGAAGGAGACTCAGCTATCCCTGCAGATATCCCTGAGACGTTGGCAACTAGAGAGATGGAGATTCATGGAGTCCCTGTACGCCGCCCAAGAGAGTAGTTGGTCTGAGGGTGGCTCTAGAGAGTTTGAAGTGGAGGAAGAAAGTGTTATGGAGTATCCCATAGGTAGGGAGTTCTTTGAGGAGTCTAGTGCACAGGGTAGCACCCAATCCCCTTCCTGGTCCCTAGAGGAGTTGGGCAGACAGAGGGAGAGGGAGCACCAGCTGGAATTGGAGAGGCTCCAAACAGAGGTTGCCCAGTTGGAGGCACACCTAGCGCAGATAGCAGAAATGGAGAAGTTAGCTCAGGAGGGTAGATTATCCCCTGAGCACAGTTTTAAGTGTCTGGATTCACCAGTGAGGGTGGGGTCCAGTGGTGGCAGCAGAATTGAGGTATACAGTGATGACAGTGTAGTACACCCACCCAGAGATGTGGTACCTGACTTGAAGGAGGGGGTTGATCTACACCAGGGGATTCAAGGATATGAGGTAGCTCCATTGATGTGCAGTGTCCCTGAGGTGGACTGGGGAACTAGCGCAGGGGCCCATAGTCCTAGTGAAGGGAGGGACACTCTACTGACTCTGGATGAGAGGTGCAGGGAGAGGGGTTCCCCCGTGGTTGAAGTCCTGGTGTATGAATGTGAGGACCGCCCAGAAGAGTGTGGGTTGAGTGTTAGAGACAGTCAGTTGATGTCTCGCCCATTTCAGGAGTGTGGTGTGGGGTACGTGTGTGAGGCACTGGATTGGGAGGTACAGGTTAGCACCTGTGTGGAGCTGTGTAATCCAATTGTGGGAGAGCATATTGTGAGTTCCTGTTTTCCAGAGCTAAACCAACACCTGTCAGATTGCGAGATCTCTGATCCTAGGGAACTTGCACAGGAGGCAGACCTCTGGGTGAGTACCAGAGGTCCTGTGGAGGCACTAGGGAATGACCCTAAGAGGAGGGGTTCAGAAGTTTTCCAACCCAGAGTGCTGGAAAGGGTTAGGAGTGTTACAGCTGGGTCCCCTTGTTGTGAGGAGGTTGTAGGGCCTCACAGCCTGTCTCGTGGGGGTAGGAGTGAGACTGGGATAGGTCCCGAAGTGCACCAACCTCAGTCTCCAGGACTGGATGGTTCCATGAGGGAACACCAGGTGGGGAGCCTAGTCTGTCTGGATGGACCGCCCATTGTGGGGGGTCCCCCCCTGTTAGGTGAGCTGGGAGTGCCTGTAGTCAGGCCTCCATCAGTTCTTGTGTCTGGCAGTGCCACTCCTAGAGGGAGGGTACACAAGTCCAGCATGAGGGGTGAAAAGGGGAAGGAGTCCCCAGTGGGAGAACCAGTGGGTCAGGGGCCAGTCAGAAGGGCTGAGCCCCATAGGAGTGACCAGGGTGACACCACTTCTGTCCTGGGGGATCTTTGCGTGCTGTCAGGTGGACAGGGGTCGGGAGAACTGCACCAGGCAGTTGTTCAGCCCCAGGGGTTGGTCCCTGAGTTGGTAAGTCAGATCCAGGTGTTGTCTGACCTGGAGGGAGGGACAACTGTAAGTAGTGTCCCGACCATTTTTTTCTCTAAGAGCACCACTTCAGGTGGGAGGGTGCAGTATGCTGGAAGGGGGTGCAGAGGGAGGGAGTCCTCGCCTCTGACCCCAGTGCCACCTGAGGGTTTTTCCAGGTTGGTAGGTCAGTTGCAGGGTCCAGGCCCTGAACTGGTGGAGGGGGGTCTGTGTGCTCCCCAGGAAGTCCTGGTTGACCAGGCAGTTGTTCAACCGCCGGGGTTGGTCCCTGGGATGGTAAGTCAGGTCCAGGTGTTGTCTGAGCTGGAGGGGGGGACAACTGTAAGCAGTGTCCCGACCATTTTTTTTTCTAAGAGCACCACTCCAGGTGGGAGGGTGCAGTATGCTGGAAGGGGGTGCAGAGGGAGGGAGGCCTCGCCTCTGACCCCGGTGCAACCTGAGGGTCTTTCAGGTTGGTAGATCAGTTGCAGGGTCCAAACCCTGAACTGGTGGAGGGGTGTGTTTTCCTTGAGGAGGGCCTGTGTGCCTCCCAGAAAGTCCTGGTGTGCCCGGCAGACTGTCGCACAACTCTAGAGGAGTGTGCTTTCCTTGGGGGGGATTGGTGTACTCCCCCAGAAGTCCTGGGTTGCCAGGCACAGGTCCAGCCTAAGGGTACAGACCCTGGGTTGGGGGGCCAGGTTCAGGGTGTCCCCCCTGACCTGGAGGAAGGGGCAACTGCTAACAGTGCCCCTACCAGTTTGTGTTATGGGGGCACCTCTCCAGGTGGGAGAGTGCCAGGCCCCAGTAAAGGGGGCGGGGAGAGGGCAGCCTCACCCCTGACCTCCGCCCAGTCTAAGGGTACAGACCCTATGCTGGGATACCAGTTGCAGGATAGAACACCTGAACTGGTGGGCAAGTTGTGCAGGACACCTGCCACAGGTGCCCTGACGATTCTGGAAAAGGGTACTGCTCCAGGTGGGAGGGTACCGAGCCCCAAAGAGGAGGACCGGGTGTGGGAGAGCCCACCCCAGTCTCTGGCCCAGCCACTGGATACAAGCCCAGGGTTGGTGGGTCAGTATCAGGATGCCTTGCCTGACCTGACCAGAGGGAGAATGAACAAAAGGTGCCAAGCACCTGGGGTTACTGCCCCCCACTCTCTGATGCCACAAATGTTTGAGCAGCCTGAGGCCTGGGTCTCATCACTTTCTATTGTCAGTGGCTACTGTGACTTGTTGTCTATCTGTTGGGACACTCCTGGGGGCCAGTTAAGGTTAGGTGCTGCCCGGGTGGTGTCCACAGGCAAGGGGAAGAGTTCCCCCTGGGTTGTCTTGGTGGGCCCTGAGAGTGTGGACAGAGGGATACACCAGGGTTCAGATTGGTGTAGACCTGGAATATGCCCCTGCAGTTGTGGGCCAGTTCCGTGTTTTATCGCCCAAAGCAGGGAATCCTATCAGGGTAGTGATTGGTCTACCCTGCGTTTTGGCTGGAAGGGGGTTGTGTTGGAAATGGCCCTTTTTGCAGGGTCACCCCTAAACTTTTTGCCTGCCTCCTGTATTTTTGCTGACCTGTTTCTGTTGGTTTTATGACTCTGGGCACTTTACCACTGCTGTTCAGTGCTAAAGTGCATATGCTCTCCCTTTGTAAATATGACTATGTGAATTGGTATATCCATGATTGGCTTATTTGGTTTATCTGTTAGTCCCTAGTAGAGTGGCCTGTGTGTGCCCAGGGCTGGTAACCCAAATGCTGCTGGTGGGCATGCAGCGCTGGTTTGCGCCACCCACAGAAGCAGCTTGTAAAGTGTGTCTCAGACCTGCCACTGCAGTGTCTGTGTGCAGTCCAGAACTGCCATCTTGGCTGTGAAGTGCACCCACTTCCCAGCCCCTGAACCTTCCCTTGGCATCATGTAAGTCACCCCTATGGTAGGGCGCATTGTATGTGTAAGGTAGGACATGCCTTGTTGTGTGTAGCATGTCCTGGTAGTGAATTACACCCAATTTCGTTTTTCACTACTGTAAGGCTACCTGTTCCTCTTAGGCTAGAATGGGCAGTTTGACTATTACATCCTATAGTCCTAACTGACCCCAGGAACATGGTAGAAAAACGAATTTAGTATGCCTGAGCTCAGAATATTAAAATACATCTTTTAGTGAAGTTTATTTTTATATTCTGTGTTTGAAAATACCACTTTTAGAAAGTAGGTATTTTCTTGCCTAAGCCTTCCAGTGTGCTCTGCTGTTATGTGTATTGGCTGTCTGGTTTTGGAGGGGCAGGGCAGGCTGAGTCAGACCTGGGTTGAATAGAGAGATCTGCATTTAGAGTATGGGGAGGGGTGGCTCCTTGACCTGAATAGGGCTGTGCCTGGCAAGGTGAATGCTGGCTCCACCTCCTACTGTGTGTCTGATAGCAGACCCCCTCTTTCTGAAAGGAAGGATGCAGCCTGGTAAACAAAGTGCTCCAGGACTGAGCAGAACTGGTTCTGGCTGGGTTCAGTGACTTGTAGCTTCTGAGAACAAAGACTTTTGGGGTATAAATATCTGTGCTCAAACCCCTACAATTTGTATTGCCCTGGATTTCAAGACCAACCTCTGTCCGTGGAACTGAAGGAAGCTGCAGGAGAGGACTGTCCTTGTGTTGTGTGTTGTTCCCTGGATTGGCCTGCAGTAGTTGCCATTGGACTGGAAAGAAGAGGGAAAAGGAACTGGAAGAGTACTTTTTAATCTTGAACCTGCAATCACCCAAGGGCTAGAGAGAGAGCTAGCCTCCTGACTGAAGTCTCAGGCCCAGTAGACTTCATTTCGTCGCTAACGCATGTTTGCGAGCCGCTGCAGCCGAGAGCGTGAGAAAAATCATCGCGCTGCTGCCGCTGGGTGCTCGCAACACGAAATCGTCGCTAACGCCCCTTTGCGAGCCGCTGCAGCTGAGACGCGCTGGAAAAGTCATCGCGCTGCTGTCGCCGAGCGCTCGCAACCCCTAAAGAAATTATCACTTCAAGACATCGCTTTGCGGACACCGTGCGTCTGCCATTTTGATCGCATAGCACCGGATTTCGTCGCTCCCTCGCGGAGCGCCATTTGTTCGCATCGCAACACAATCGCACAACAGGATCGTCGCATCGTCTTCGCCCTCGCGGCAAGGCCTCAGCGCATCGGCGGCCTAGCGTGCAGAAATTTGTCGCATCGTCTCCGCACACGCAACAGGATCGTCGCATCGTCTTCGCCCTCGCGGCAAAGCCTCAGCGCATCGGCGGCCTAGCGTGAAGAAGTTTGTCGCATCGTCTCCGCACGCATCAGCAGATCGGCGCATCATCCTCCCTTGCGGCAAGGATTTTAACGCATCGCCGGCCTCGCATGAGGAAACTCATCGCTAACACTTCTTTGCAACATTTTTGTTGGTTTTGCTACTAAATTCAGGTACTTTGTGGGCGAAAGGGTCGCAGAGACCACTGCTTTGAATTTGAACCTTATTTCTGCAACCTTTGAACTATTTTTGACAGCCTGTCAACAGCAGTCCTATTTTTGACAGTATTGTGGCTTTTACAGTTATTGGTCTTGTGATAAGTCTACATATATATATATATAAAGATACTTATGTTTTATAACTACTTGTGTGGTGTCCCTTTGTAGTGTTCCTCACTGAGTTACTGTGTATGGTCATAAATGCTTAACACATTGCCTCTGAGATTAGCCTAACTGCTCGTGCTACGTTACCACAGGGTGGAGCAGGGGTTGTCAAAGGGGTGCAGCCCTTCACTCTGACTTAGAAAGAAGGGTCCCTGCTTGGACAGTGGCCATCCACTGCCAATCAGAGACCCCCATTTCTAACAGTCCCAATGTACATTGTCATGCAGTCTGTATGTAAACTTGAACAATGCGTCAACATACATGTCAACACAATGTTAAAATGCATCTCCCCTTCACATTGCAGAGGGACAATCAACACCTCCTGCAGAGCAGACCAGACAACTCATCAGTGATGATGAAGAGGACCTCCACACCTTCGACACCGACGCCCTACAACAGCTCATGGACATCTTAGGCAACCCACCTCCAGGAGCAGGGCAGCCCAGCTGCATCGAGGAGACCCCACCCCCTGCACAGACCACACAGCAGGAAGCACCCACCACCACGGCTGGCTCCCAGTACCTCACCGAAGCACACATCGCATTCCAAGGCCAGGTGTTAGACTGCCAGAAGGAAGTGGCTGAACAGGTGTGGGTGGGTTTCGACCTCATGGCAGCCGAACTAGATTACATACGTGGGTGTCTAATTCCCATCAGGGAGCACTTACACTCCCCAACGGGCACCCACACTGCGACAGAGACACACGCATGTGCACATTTCCAGTACTGAACCACGCCAGAGCCCCGGGATAATCATTCACACGCCTACGCTGTAATTGCGTACACAGGCCCAGTCCACTCCTCTTACGTATAAAGGGGGACGACAAAGCTACATGTCCAAGGTCTTACCCACTGCCTGAGGTGACATGGTTGCGTCCGCTGTACACAGCACAATGTAATGTGGTAGGGCCCGGGGCCATCATGCATACGTAATGAGCACACGGACACACTTGGATAGATAGTTGAACTGGCTACAGGCACGTGCGCCCGGCCACTTTTCATTACCAGGGTCACCTGACCAGTGATGCCTTTGCTGGATGGGTGTGGGATGAGTGTGAGCCAGCCCTCAGGGAGTGGTTGGTGCTGGCAATAACTTGAACGGTGATCACTATTAAAGCGGAAACAGAAAACACCAACATAACACAAACAACTGCGAAGCATCATGGTGGTAGCCGGAGCAAGTACAGAGGTCACCCAATATTCAATCAGAAGGGTCCATGACTTGAGCTGCACAGAGTTAGTGGCCCCGGATGCACTGCGGCCGGCACAGGCACACTGCCACGGGACGGTGACTTGCGGTGCACTGAGGTAGGGCCACGAGAGCTGAGTGGGTCCTCATCGATGTCGAAGGTGAATGTCGCGGAGTGTTTTGGGGGACATTGGAAGGTGTTCTTCCAGGGCATGATGCAGAGGGCAGAACCAAGCAGAAACAGGCAATATGGAGGAGATGAATGCTACAGACTCATTTTTAACACCAAGTCAGTATAAGCTACATGATGATGAGGACAACCCCCAGGCCATAGACTCAGAAGCCACCAAAGTTCAACCAGAGAGTGTCCATGATTTTCAGGGCACAGAGTTAGTGGCACCAGAGCTAAAAGGGGATGCAGTCTGCGATGAGGCCTGTACAATGGTATAAACTCTGCCATAAAAAAATCAAGACTCAGTTCCAAATGTGTGACCTACTTGATCGCAGTGTAGGCCGGAGGCAGCGGTCAGCAGGGGCCCACAGCCACGTGTCGTTGGCTTGCGATGCACAGAGTTAGTGGCACCAGTGCAGTTGTTGGTAGTGTTCGATCACCTCCATAACGATGATCCTTTTTTCCTCCGGACTGAACCGCGTCTTCCTCTTACTCCTCTCCTTGCGTACAATGATATGAACTCGGCCATTGAATAATCAAGACTCAGTTCCAAATGTGTGACCTACTTGACCGCAGTGTACGCCGAAGGCAGTAGTCAGCAAGGGCCCACAGACACATGTCGTTGGCTTGCGATGCACAGAGTTGGTGGCACCAGATCGAAGGGAGTACAGTGATATAAATGCTGCCATTAACATATGAACTCGGACATCATGAAATCAAGACTCAGTTCCAAATGTGTGACCTACTGGACCGCAGTGTAGGCCGGAGGCAGCGGTGGAGTACGTCAACGAGAAAGGAGTGCTGGGGGCCTGTGTCGCGGAGGCCGTGATGGTCTGAGGAGGCTGCCAAGGTCGCAGGCCTCGTGCTTGGAGCTTGCACCGGCACGTGGTGGGCCCTCTTTGACACACGCCGGTGTCGGCAGGTGAGCAGTGAGGCCTGGTTCGGCAGGGGCGGCCAAGACGGGTCTGGGGACCAGCGGCCTGGGGTGCAGCAGGCGCACAGGATCGCAGGCACCGCCGCTCACGGCGTCGCCCTCGTGGCGGGCTGAGGGGTGCCGCCCTGGAAGACACGTTGGCCATTCCGGAAGAGAACCACGCCCGGAGCAACAGGCTTTTTATTCACACCCCTACGCTGGCCTGGCATACGCTGGGCCAGCCCACTCCGCTCACGCTTACAGGGGGGGACGTAACAAGCTACATTTCCGCGCTCTTCCCCACTGCCTGGGGTAACATGGTTGCGTCCGCTGTCCACTAAACTCCAAACACCAGCAGTATATGTCGACATGGACATGTCTGTGGTCTGCATACTGCAGTCTGGCCAGCACATCCACGCCACACTTGGCATTGTGTACATTCTCATTCATGGGTCACTTGCCTCATTCGCACATGCCTGGTTCCCACCTCTCCCCACATTCTGCTATTGTGTGGCTGAGGTGCCATGCCGTAGATGGCTTGTGTACATGGCTAGCCCAGGTTACCACAGTAAGTTGTGCTGTCGTGTCTGGTAGGTGGGCATGTTGTTTGGCATGTTGTATGTGAGTTTGTAATGTGTGCATTCCCAGAGTCGTGAGTTGCATGACTGTGGAGTTGAGGTGTGTGGTGTGTTCATTTGGTACTTACCAACGAGCAATGCATTCCCGTGGGTGCCAGCCTCAAAGCGCTGGTTGATGATGGACTGTCGGAAGATGAAGGAATCATGCACACTGCCTGGGTAGTTGGCGACGACATTGGTGAAGAGTCCCAGGTGGTCCACTATTGCCTGCACATTGATGGAATGCGTGTGCTTCCTGTTGCGGTAATTGTGTGCAGTGGCGGCAGGGGGCACGAGGAGTACATGTGTGCAGTCGATTGCCCCTACACGTGCGGGAAGCCAGCTATGGCGTAGAAGCCTTGCTTGGTCTCCAGCTGTTCCTGCGCAGTGTGTGGGAAGTAAAGGTGCTGGGGTACCAAGCTGATGATGGCATCCAAGACAGGTGTGAGGAACTTGGATAGGGCTGGCTGTGAGACTCCTCCGACTCTGGCAGCTGTTGGTTGGAAGGTACCGGAGGCCAACAGGTGCAGCACAGCCAGCAGCTTTGTCTGCGGAGGGATGTTGGTTGTCCGCTGTGTTGGTACCGTCAGCCTGTGGGCAATGATGGTCAGGATGCGGAGGATGGTTGTCCTTTGAGCCTGTAGTAGGCAATGACATCCTCTGGTGTTAAGTCTGTGAGGCTGGTGCGTTTTCTGAAGGTCCGCTGTCTTTGTCTGTGCTGCCTCTGTGGTAGTCTGGGGGAGGGCCCGGGGGGGGGTGGTGGGCCTGGGTGTGGTGGCGGTTTGTGTTGTGGCCCTCTTGGGGCTCCGAGCTGCATGATCAGTAGCTGCATGGCATCTGTAGTTCTTCAGGTGTGGCTCTGGTCTGGGCTCCCTTTTATGGTGCAGGTTGTCGTCCGACTTAACACCAGGTAAGAGCAGGTGTTAAATCCCTGCTGCTAACGCGCCTTATCGCCTGTTTTGGGATCTTATCGCCGATCTGGCTGGTTGTTGAGAATATTGCGAAGTGGTGTTATCGCAGCTTTTTGCACGGGAACGCCTACTCTGCATCTCATTAGCGTTAGTTGCCGGTGTCATCGGTGGCAATGTTTTTTGCGGCTGCTATCGCAGAAAAACTGGCGATATCGGCTGTTAGCACCAGCTTGTGAATAGGGTGATAAATCTATTGCCACTTTGGCTGCGATAAAGTGCCGCTAACTCGGCGATAAGTCCTTGAGAATATGCCCCTTAGAGTCATCTGAAGAACATGCGAAAAATAAAACAGGTAAAATAAGAAAGAAATTTAGGGCCAAGGCAAGTCTATCTCCAGCACAGTATTCTAGCCACAGTGTCTGTGTGTCAAAGCCTCTGAATCTCTTGAGGAGTGCTGTAATAATGACAGCAGTAGAGGTGTAACCGCAGGGAGTAAATTCCCACTATCGCCAGTCCAGTCTGAGACACTGAAGAATGACAGTCCACAGCTGGCTTGTGGAACATATCAAAGTAAAAGGTAACGGAGGTGGAAACAAGTAGAGGGAAGGAACCATTAGGATGGGAAAATTTAAAGGGAACTGCAACATAGGCATGTATAACTTCTAAATGGCATCAATGTAGATACAATCTTTAAAGCCATGTCAAAATGAGATCTGCCTCTGCCCATGCTACAGTGCCCACTCATATACCAGGAGTCAGTTCCTCGTGTTGTCTTGTGTTCTGCAAAACTGGCACTACGTGGGTACAACCAGGAATAAAAAATAGCATGTCACCCAATGTGCAGGTTATGCCTAACATCTTGTGCTTTTTGTCGTGCTGACATAGGTGGGCATGACTTTCCTTCAGCCTTTTCTGCCATTCCCATGCTCATATTATATAGGTGTCGGGAGCTAATGTCTCACGATGTCTCCCTGGCCTAATGTAAACAATCAGGCTTAAAACGCAGAATATTGGCCTGATATACGCAAGCATTTAATTCCATGAAAAATTATCCGGATTCTTCAAAATTAAAACGAGGAAGTCAAAACATTTGCATTAAAAGTAGACAAAAACGAAGCACTGTTAATTATGCAAAATGTTCTGGTAAACGTACCAGCAACTTTCATCAATGTGCACATGACAATTCATACACATTAATCAGATCCATATCTGGAGTGTGCCTCAAAGGTGTGTTGTGGCCCAGATCTAGAGGGAACAAACCAATAATCTCCAAGTATTGGGGTCACGTCAGGGGACACAGCAGTCCACAGCAGTGTTTTAGTGCACAGTGAATTTCTACTCTAGAGCCTATCTGTATAAATGGATTTTGCATTTCCAAATTAGTGATTTCCTACTTTGCGATTTCCTAATAGATATTGCGATTCCATAGGAATCCATAGGAATTTGGAAATTGCAAATTACATACATTCCATTTGCGATTCCCAAATAGCGATTTCTACAGATTCGCTATTTGAGAATTGCAAATTAGAAATTTTGTACATATGGGCCCTAATTCCTTTCTGGAACTGATAAATGCTTATTAGAAAACCATTCTTCACCTGTACATGAGTTGCTGTTAGCTGGCTGAGTATCCTCAGCTCAAGGAGCATTAATACAGATGTGAATTAAACTGTCTTCCCTTGCCCTTAGTCCATCTCTGAGATTACCACTAGTACTAGTTGTATGATGAAATAGCACAGACAAAAATATCAGAGATAAAAACATCACCCCAAAAAATATCATAGACAAAGATTTCACCTTTACATGCTCAATACGTAAAGTGAAAAATATTTTCAACACAAATATAAAAGCCCACAATATCAGCAAAAAAGGTAAATATATCGAATTGTAACTAATATAGACTATATTAACTTTAAAACATAAATTTACTTAAAACATATTCCATTAAAAAAGATATATAATAGTTTAATACATTATAATTTAACCTAAATTTAAAAAAGGTAATACAATACAAATTAATTATACTTACAAACACTACATAATTAAATAAGGCATACAACAACTTCACTAACATTACAATAAATTCATAAAACAAACTGCTGCAAAAATAAATAATGAAAAATGTATTACATTAAACTAACTTTTACAATTAAAACAGCAATAAAATGTATCTTAAAATAAATCTGATAAAAAATAGACTTGGAGGGGTCACAAGTAGGAAAAATTGTTGTGCTCTGGAGGTATCAAACTTATTATTCCCACTGCGACCTGAGCAACAATAAGGGAAGTATTGGACCTCTGAGGGTTCATATTTACTATTCCCACTCCAACCTAAGCAATAATAAGGAAAATGTTGGATTTAGGAGGAGTCAGACCTTCTATTTCCACTTCAGCATAAGCAACAGAAGTGAAAATGTAAAAATGTATAAAGCTCAGGTTTAATTTTCCCTGTCCTATAATAATAAAATAAGAATTACATATATATTAGAGAACTAAACATAACAATATGTCCATAGATATCTATAAAATAATTGTAACATTTTATACAAAATAATCAAAACAAAGAAATATAAAATTGACATATAAAATTGTGAATACAATTATATTGAAAATGTATCAATTCAAAATAATTAAAATTAATTTAAAATACTTCCCACCTTATTGCCCTAAAATCCCAAATACCACAAAAACAAATGTAATTAATAACAGAAAAAAATATTTTAAAAAGTAATAACACACTAAAAAATGATTTATATTTGAAAAACATTTATATAATTATCTTAATCAATTATCTAATTAAACAATTAACACATAAAATTACCACAAGTTTATATTTATCTGATAAATTTCTAAAAATATTTATATATTTAATTATCTAAATAACAAATGAAAGCTTATAAAACAAATTCAAAATCAATTGAATATAAATATTTAGAAACATCCCAACCTATTCGCCTGCAAACCCTAAAAACCCACCAAAAAAGTTTGACAGAAAAAAAAATACTTAAACCATATTACCAAATCAAAAAAATACACTACAAATAATTAAAGATACTTAACACTGAAATAATAACAACGTATAATACAGAATCTAATAAAACAATATTCTTACCTTTTATATTCTCTCTCACACTATTATGGTAGAATATCCTACCAATGTCTTCCTCAGTGAATTTCAAAGCTCTCTTGTCATGCCACCGTAGAAAAGTTAAAAAAAAGTAACTCTTAGGGCCCGATTACGATGGGGGCTGAAACGGCTCCGCATCGTAACCGGCTGGTCGAATTCCTTTCCGACCGACCCATTTTGATAGGGTCGGTTGGAAGGGAGTCCGAATTGGATTTTCGAATGGCCTCCGACGGGCTCGGCCGTCCGCCATTTGGAAAAACTTCAGTAATCCCTCGGCCGACTCTTTCCGGCCGAAGGATTACGATGGCAGATCCCCTTTCCGACACAGAAAGGCTTTGGGAATCTGTCTTTGGGAGTCCCCCGCAATGCCTCCATGAGTGCAAGGTTGCCAAATGGTGGCCTAGGGGGGACCTATGGTGCCCCCCCTGATGATCCCTGTATGTGGTGGCAGGCACCTTGAGGTGCCTGCCACTGGGTGCAGGGATGAACTGCACCTCTGCTCTTTACAATGAGAGCATGCATTCCGTTCGGATTGCATGCTCCCATTGTAAAGTATATTATTGCGACCGAACAGGGTTCGGTCCCATCCTACTTGCTGGGCTGGAACCGACGACAGGAGGTCGTTCGGTTCCAGTTCCCAAATGATGTCGGAGGTCGTAATTGGGCCCTAAGTTGTGCAATATATAAAATTTCAGCAAAGACCTGACTCTCCAAGGTGATTTGTTGAACTGCGTGGAGTTTATAGGCTTTTTGATCTTACCTTTTCACGGCTATACAATTTGATTCCAGTGCTCATCCTACAAATATGACAGGTTTTCCTTCACTGTATGGTCACGGTTAGATTTGAGTTGAATGTTTTCTTTCTGAGTGATTACTGAAGTGCTTTTACCTCTATTTGATTTTGCACTGCTAATTTTCCAATAGCCTATCCACACTCATGATCTGAGAGACTTGTTCTACTCTCTAGGATGTGCCACTCTCTATGCACTGAATTTATAATCCCAGACACGACAGAACCTCCCACCCTTTTTGCTACCAGTTGGAACTTTCTTTTGCCAAATCACAACTTGGTCCTCAAGCACTTTTACTTCCATTTCAAATTTGTTCGTACTCATGATCAGGATATGAGTTCTGAGGGACAGTACCTCCTTAAGCCCACAATTCAGCACACCGACTGTCAAATCTCACCTGTATCCCTGCAAGAGCGATAAGAATAAAGTGAAGCAAGGTCCAAACTTCCTCCTACCACCAAGACTGCCCAACAATGTCAAAGCTAGTCAAGGTGAAATCGGGAAGAGGGGAAGGGAAGAGAAAAAACACAAGGTCCTGCGGAGTCAGCACATGGAGATGTGTGGTGCCCAGTTTGTCTTTATGTGTCTCCTGCATACAGAGAAGAGAATATGGTCATCAGTGTATGTGTTGAGCCTACAGGAATTATACAACAGAGATTCATATATCTTTATAACGGTATAGAAATACCTGTAACAATCCCCTCTTCAGTAGTTTAAGTCAGTGACTGCATACACAGGAGTGGTATACAATCTATGAAACAGAAAGCGAGAGCATAAGTTTTAGGGGTTAAACAGTTTATCTATTGTGTTATATAGAAAGTCAAGAAAGTACAAACATATTAAAAAGGTTTCTGTAATCAGCACTAAAGTAAGGTCCAAAATGTAGTCCTTCCAAATCCTGGAATAGTATATACAATGACTTTTTATATTTTTTAACTAGCAACAAAACAAAGAATAGCACAAAAAATGTAGGTGCTTTTTTGTCCTTTTAATAATATGTTTCTTAATAAAACAGAAACTGTGCACCAAACAATATCTTGTCTTTCTCTTATGCCACTACAATGCAGTACAATGAAAAGAACGGGATCTCCAATAGCCAGAAGACTATATCAAATAAGTATAGGCATATGACTCATAGTTGAAAATGTCTGGGCGCAAAGCGCGTTACCACCTTTGTAGTTTTGTGATTCTTTAAATAGTCTTGTCTATTATGTTTTGCAGGTAGCTCTAGACACGAGATTAAGAGCGGAGTAGAAGTGGAAAAGGACGCAGAGGAAGCTCAAAGAGGACCGTTGAGCTGCAGTCCGTGGGAGTTGTCGACCGCAACATTAAGTTAACCCGGAAGTGGAAAAGGTAAGTGAGTGAGGGCAGGAGAATCGCTCACGCGTCAACTAGAACGCAAAGAGATCTTCCACCTGGGAAGGCCAGCTTTATACTGGCAATGCTCCACTCTGCTACAGGCCCGGCCGGGATTGGTACAAGCCCAACAGTACACTCTCCCCCCCCAAGAAGGTTTGTGAGGGTATCGCCTGTGAAAGAGTCACAGCAAACGAGGGGCATGGAGATGTGTAATGACGAGGCTTGAGGCATAAATGGACGACATCGTTTATTATGACAAAAGGGCAATAACCATCCCACAGACACTCCACAGCATCCGTGGTCGGACAACCCATCACGCCGCTCCAACTGTCAGCTGGCGAGGAGCTCGCAACCACACCACATGACGCAACACACTGCCCACGCAGGGCAAATACTACATATATCTCTTTTCCTTATAAAAATAAATAAGAAACACATATAAAATAAACAACGACATAAGTACAGTCTCTACAAGATGTGAAGATAACAGAATTAATCTAAAGCTACACACATGTTGATTGCGACATAAAGTTATACAATACAACAGTTCTCATAGATACAATAATGAATATAAAAAACACAAAAAAGCAACCTCATTATATAAAGTAAACCAGAACACAGTACAGATAAAAGCTCTGCAAAAAACCCATCTGTATCTGAAAGGAATTCATACATGTCTAACACTTCTATGTAAAGGTTCTGAGGATTTCTTATACCTATCAGTGGAACCCTGTTGTGGAGTGCATTTGTTCCGATTGGCGGGAAAAATGACTTGGACCCCTCCATCCAACATTTTAGGGTCAGCTTTGGCACTTTTACTCATGTTCCACCAATTGCAACCATTTACACGTACTGCACTGCCACAAATCTTATCAATTGTCATCGGCTCACAGTATTTTGTGTCACCTTTCTTCACAAACATACTTTTCTTAATGCAAACAACATCTCCCACCTCAAAGCTTTTAGTCGATACACTCTTCTTTTTGTCACAAAACATTTATTGATTCATTTGTGCATTTTCCACTGTGTTCCTCACAATACTGTCTAAATCAGTTAATGATTAATTCTTTTTAAGAAATCCAGGTTGGCTTAAACTCAGTAGCAGGCTTTCTACCCCTCAATACCTTTAAAGTAGAAACACTGGTAGAGGAATGTGGCGTTGTTCTATAAAACCACAAGATGGTTCTAACAGCTACAGGTATCACACATTCATGAACAATTGCCCAGTGCATACATTCACCTAAAACCCTGTTCAGGTGCTCAACCATACCAATGGTTTGAGGATGGTAAAGCGAACTCTTGAGGGGCCCGATTCACAAAAGTAATCTGAGACAAAATCCTAACTTTACGACTTTTGGTATTCACAAAAGGCATTTAGGAGCAGTGAAGTTAGGATTCCTAACTTTACTGCTCCTAAACTGAGACAAAATCCTAACTTTACGACTTTCGATATTCACAAAAGACATTTAGGAGTAGTAAAGTTAGAAATCGTAGCTTTACTACTCCTAAATGCCTTTTGTGAATACCGTAAGTCGTAAAGTTAGGATTTTGTCTCAGTTTAGGAGTAGTAAAGTTAGGAATCCTAACTTTACTGCTCCTAAATGCCTTTTGTAAATACCGAAAGTCGTAAAGTTAGGATTTTGTCTCAGATTACTTCTGTGAATCGGGCCCCATGTGTTTTACTCTACTCTCTTTTTAAAATGATTCCATCTCTGTAGAGACAAACTGAACTCCATTGTCAGAAACAATTTGCTCCTGAAACCCCTCTCGCATGAAAACTTTCTTCAAAAATTCTACCACTGTTTTTGAATCAGGCTCTCCTATAAATTTTACTTCTGGCTATCTACAGTAAAAATCGACCATTACTAGCGCAAAGCAAGAATGATGGGGTAAAGACTGGAAAGGTCCCATAAGATCAATCCCCAGATTTACCCAAGGATTTTAAGCTAGTGGAATGGGGGTCAAAGGAGGTGTAGCTGGTCGTAATACCATGTCTATCCTGGCACAAATTACACAATCATGTACAAGACTCGCAATATCTCTATCCATCTGTGGCCACCAAACATTTTCATAAACTCTACACCCCAGAAGCCCTTCATGTGCTTTTCACATTTTCCGGTGGAACAATCTTCTCCAATCTCATCACTAACCCATTTTCTACAGACAACTTATCACACACCTTGACATAAGGTTGCATGGTTACATCAAGATTCCTTTCTTCCGGCCAACCTTCAACAATAAACTTGGTTATTGACTTCAAAATACTATCCTGCACAGCAGTCTTTTCACATTCTTCCTCTGAAACAGCACAGGCATTATCAACTTCAACTGCTGCTATTATACAATCATCTAGATCTTTATCTTCATATGAACCAGTAATATTTTTAGCTTTTTCTGTTTCACCAATGTTCAGAGGAAAACATGAGAGAAATTTTGCACAAATGTTTTTGCCACCTGCAATGTGTTCAACATTAAACTGATATTGAAGTAGCCTTGTGGTCAATCTGGCTATACGGGAAGTATAGTTTCTGTTGGATGTATCTCCTAAAATGGATACCAAGGCTTATGATCTGTTTGTAAGACAAACCTACTCCAAAGGTAGCCTCTAAATTGTTCAATAGTCCACCAACACGCTAGAAGTTCTTTTTCAATTACTGAATAATGCAATTCAGCATTTCTAAGTACCCTAGATGCAAATCCAATTTTTTGTTCTTCCTCGCCAACATGTTGTGTTAGCACCACGCCCAAACCTAGGTTACTTAACGTTCAACAAACAAGGAACAGCAGGCTCATAAGTTTTCAAATACTTAACCTCAATCAGCTGTTTCTTTAACCATAGAAAAGCTGTCTCAAACACCCCATCCCATTTAAAATCAGTGTTTATTTTTAACAAATTAGAAATTGGCCTGACTTTAGTCACGTAGTCAGGTATAAATCTTGAATAAAATTCACTTAAACCTAAAAAAGATTTCACACCATTTTTATCTTGTGGTGCAGGTGCTTATAGAATTGCTTTCACTAAGCCTGGTCTTGTTTGTACTCCCTTTTCAGAGATAACTTGTCCTAAGTATTCTACTGACCCTTTGCTGAACTCACACTTTTCACTTTTCAAAACAACCCCTTGCTCTTGAAAAATATTTAAAACTTTGCACAAAATTTCATCATAGGTCATTTTGTCTGGAGCATAAATAAGAACATCATCTTGGAAGATGGCAACATTCTTAACCTCTTTCAAGAGATTAACCATAAGACGTTGGAATACTGTTGCAGCCGAAGCAAGACCAAAAGGCATGAATCAATATTGGAATGTTCCTGAAGGCGAAACAAAGGCTGTGAGATGTCTTGATTCAGGATCTAATTCCATGTGGTGGTATGCAGCCACCAAATCAAGTTTCGGAAAAGTTTTTGCTCCAGCAACCATGGCCAACATTTCAGTAATGTTGGGAAGGGAATGAGAGTCAATCCAGATTTCTTTGCTTAGGCTGAGAAGATCTACACATACCCTAAGATCATGGTTTTTCTTGCTAGCAACCACCAGTGGAGAAAGCCATGTGGAAGACTCTATTGGTACCTTTATTACACAGCAGTGTGATCTCCTTTTCTAGGTCTTTCCTCACACTAAGTGGAACACTTTTCATTTTGTGATTAATGGGTATAGCACCATCTTTAATTTGTATGCAATTCTTAAAGCCTTTTATTTTGCTCAACTCACCAGAAAATATCATGGAATAGTTGTTTAAAATCTCTTCAACAGAACTATCATCTCTAATAGCTAAAATGTATTCCTTCACACCTGGACACAACATCATGTCAAAAATACCTTGGTGGAACCATCCAAATATATTTAACCCCTTGATTACAACATAAATGTTTTCTTGAATACGTCTTCCCTTGAATTCCATCACATCTTCTAAATAGCCCAGTAGCTCTATCTTGCGGCCCTCATAAGAAACTGGGGACTGATCCTGTGGCAATAATTGTCTGATTCCCGAGTTGCTTAAGAATAAAGCTTGTGTGATCATCATAATGCGTGCACAAGAGTCAACCAATAAGTATAATTTTCTGTCACCCACTGATAAATCCACATAAGGATCAACGCAGTCTCACAAGGTCACCAGTTTTCACATTGTCATTGCCTACATTGAAAACCATATCCCTCAAATTTGAAATCATAACATCCACCTCACTATCACTGTTGTCCTTGACATACCTTTGTACCTACCTTTCTTTCGCTTTTCCAAAATGCCCAGTCTTGCCACAAGACGTACACACTACATTTTTAGCTGGACAAATGTTTCCACCCCTGTTGTGACCAGGATTGCCACATCTTAAACATATATCAGTGCATCAGAAGATACTCTTCTGTGAAAATTCTCTCCTCCCTTTGGAGACATCAGCAGACAAACACACAGGATTTACTAATTCTGTTTTTCTGTCCTCTAACTTTTTAATGGATTTCTGAGCCATTTTAATACTCTTGTCCACTCTCACACTCTCTTCTAACAATGGATTGCTTAACGTTAACAACTTTTGTCTTTTAGCTCTGTCTGAGCAATGACTTATAAATTGATCCCTTACTAATTGATCACTAAAGTTTTGAAACTCACATTCAGCAGCCAACTTCCTTAATGCAGTTATATAAGTGTCAACATCTTCACCAACTTTTTGCTCTCTTTCGAAAAACTTATGACGCAAAACAACCAGACTCGGTTGCAGGTCAAACCTATTGGCCAGTTTTTTTATTGTATCCTGGTATTCATCGAACTCCTCATCATCTGTCACTGCCAGTGCAGGTAAATGTTTGAATGTTTCTCTCCCTTCAAAATCTAAAGAATGGAGTAAAAGAAACTTTTTTCTTTCTGGTCTAAACCTATGTGCCCAAATAGCACCAAGAAATGTTTCAAATGCATCTAACCACTACCACCACAAAATAGGGGTGTCACCTGGTGTCTCCAAAAATGGTGGTGGTGGATTCACTGCCTGCATTGTTTTAATCTAATATGTGCACTAGATAACGCACCTCTTGCTAAAATAAAACTAAATTTCCAGAATATTACTATTAATTAAATATGAAGGAGAAAAAAAAATACAGAATGGATAAAATGGAACATAAGATAAAAATACAAACTAAAGCACCATTGAATAGGATGTACCATCCAAATTTCTTTAAAACCACAAAAATGTGCATTCAACTGCAGATTCAAAAACACACAGCATAATCTGAGTATGTTTTCACAAGAGAAAATATTGGTGTGTGCCTCACCGCGCTGACAAGCATAAGGTGTGCGTGTCACCGCTCACTTTCAGTAACAATACATTGGCGTGTGCATCACTGCGCTGACAAGCATAAGGTGTGCGTGCCACCACTGAGTTTCAATAACAATACATTGGTGTGTGCATCACCACGCTGACAAGCATAAGGTGTGCGTGTCACCACTGAGTTTCATTAGCAATACATTGGTGTTCCCATCACCATGCTGGCAAGCGACGCTGCCTCTTTGAGCGCGTGTGTTGTGGATTATCAGGAGTACAAAACTGTGTTACGGCGCTTACAATCCCAACTTTGTCTTGGAAAGCATAATGTTTGACAAAGTGCAGATGCTCCAAAACGTCAATGTCATAGATTTCACACACATGCTAAATATAGAGCTGAAGCTGAAGACTGCCTCTATGGAGTTGAGAGTCCAATCACTTGCTACACACTGTAAGCCATAAAGAACTGTACTTACAAAATCACACGGTACCAACCAGGCAGCGTATCACAAACTGGTGCGCTAAAGGGGACGTTACCTCCACAACTTCCTGATTCACCCTCAGAAATGGAGTCATAACAAGCCACCATGCCACATCACCCGCAGGCTCATCAACTCCTGGGACCACCTTTGGTAGACAGAGTCTCAAGAAGGCATCCGACTCGTTTCCAATAGACTATCCCAGCAATTTCTCGGACCCTCCTCTGTAGGCAGAGTCTTGACACGATGTCCCACGTTGCTTTAATCATAAAACATTAACACTGTGCTGCTGCCCACCAAGCGAATTCCTGTACGATCTGACAGTGATGAGATCCTCGAGATGACAGAGTATGTCGTATACGTGAGTTCTTTCTGGGATGAGGGTTAAAATCATTGCCACAATATTTATGTAATGACGAGGCTTGAGGCATAAATAGATGACATTGTTTATTATGACAAAAGAGCAATAATCAGCCCACAGACACTCCACAGCATCCTTTGTCGAACCGTCCCGCCACACCGCTCCAACTGTCAGCTGGCGAGGCGCTTCCGACCACACCACATGATGCACAATGACCATGCAGGGAACACCCACACGGGGCAGATACTACAAGATGCCAAGTAGGTTCCCATGTTTGATCCTCAGGCCCATATCCCTTCCAATGCACCAGCCATTGCAACCTTCGTCTAACCCTCTGGGAGTCCAAAATTGCTTCCACTTCAATTTCTGGTTCATCATCCACCAACATGGATGGCGGTTTGACAGGAAACTGAGTTCCAAACATCACAGGCTTCAACAGTGAGACATGAAAGACTGGATGTATTTTTAGGGGGGAGGCATTTCCAACTTCATGGTGACGGGATTTATTATCTTAATGATCTTGTAGGGGTCAATAAAACATGGCTTGAATTTTCATGTACCCTTCACTGCAATATTGTGTGTGGATAACCACACCATTTCCCTTATAGAATAAACAGGGCTGGGGTGGTGACGGAGAGCCGTATTCTTCTTGTACATAGCCTTGGCCTTCTCTAAATTGACTTGAGCTGTTATCTGTATGTCATGTATGTGATCTACCAGATCCTGAGCTGCTGGAATGGTGGAAGTGACAGGAGGGTGCAAAGGCAAAAGACGAGGATGAAAACCATAGTTGCAGGAGAAAAAGTTGTGGAAGAATGCATGCCATTGTTAAAGGCGAATTCAGCTGCCCATAAAAATGTGTCCATTGGAGGAGTGCAATAACTGACACCCCAAATATTGCTCCAGGCATTGGTTCACTCTCTTGGTTTGACCATCCGCTTGAAGGTAATGGCTAGATGATAGGTGGATATCCATCTGTAAAATGGCAGTCATACCTTTCCAAAATGTAGACACAAACTGGGAACCCCGGTCAGAAACTACAACAGATGGGAGCCAATGTGCTGTAAGAACACTGAGGCCAACTCCTTGGATGTAGGTAATTCCTTCAAGGAAATGAAATGGGACATCTTAGTTACCATATCAACCACCACTAGAATAACGGTGAAACCCTGTTCAGAGTTTTGGTAGTTATACAAGGAAGTCCATGGAAATAAAATGCCAAGGAGCAGGAGGAGTGGGCATGGGATTTAGAAGGCTGGCAGGTGCCTGATGGGAACTCTTGCTTTGTGCACGGATATGACATTTTTGTACATTTTGTTTGGCATTGGTTGACAGTGTGGGCCACGAAAAATACCTTCTAAGGAGTTCGATAGTCTTTTTCTTCCCATGATGACCAGTGAGTATATGTGAATGGCACCTTTCCAAAGCTTGCTGCTGCTGAGCTACTGTAGGGATAACTAAACTCCCTTGTATGTATAGGAGATTATGTCCTCTTAGAGGTTGCTGGGTAGCAGGAGGATCTGATAAACATGATTTGAAGCATTTCATCCAAGTAATCCTGGAGGCAAATGTTTTCTTTTTCAGTCAACGCATAAATCTTACTGCAGGGAAAATGTGCTCCTGTAATTAAGTCAATACGACATTCATATGGTCGATAAGGTGGAAGAGAAGAAGCTTTTTGTCAAACACCTCTGCCAAATCCTGATAACACAAAGTTAATTCAGATACAACTGTTTCGGTTATCACAGCTATCTCCTTCTGACTTTCTATCCCCTGTGTACAGTGCTTTTCAAGCCACGGTATGCCAGGTATGTCCTGAAACTGTGGTGATTGAATCAGATCAAAACAGACATGTTCTCTATGAGACTCTTGCATAATGAGACATACTTTATCAATGGTATGATTATGGGACCAGACTTTATGGTACTAGCATCAATGGTTTTAACTTCATCAACGTACTCCTTGGTCATAAAAAGGATATTCATTTGTTTCACCCACTGTAAGTCCATAAAATTTCCTGTTGCTCCAGAATTTATCATGATCTGTAAGTTTGTTGAATGCTCACCCCATGTGATATGGGTGCTGACAAAGAAATGTTGATGAGGAGATAAGGAAGTGTCTTGTGCTGAGGTTTGTGAGACGATTAGACCAGAACTACCCGAAGTGCTTGTCCCAACAGGCTTCGGGCACTTTAGTTTCCTGAGTCTCCTCTTAGGTTTCACAGGACAGTCACATCAAATTTTTTCCTGTTTACCACAGTATAAACATAACTTCTTCTCTCTACGTCTCTGACGCTCTTCTTCACAAAGGCCCCTGAATGCTAACAATCTTCATTGGTTCGGGTTCTTCTATAATTTTTTCAGGATCTCTTCTGTTCTCTTTATATAGTAGAACTCTGTTGTCAGGAAACCCTTTCTCTCTACATTTCTTGCTTAATATGTGATCTACAACCTAAACAAATATGGGGCATATTAGCAAGACCCACGTTAAAATTATCGCCATTTTAGCGGCAGGAAACTGCCGCTAAAACGGCGATAATGGGCTTGCTAATATGCGTTATGGAATTCCAATAGAAGCCCAGGTTAGATGTCCTGCACATCTAACATGGGCTTCTATTGAATTCTATAACGCATATTAGCAAGCCCATTATCGCTGTTTTAGCGGCAGTTTCCTGCCGCTAAAACGGCGATAATTTTAACGTGGGTCTTGCTAATATGCCCCTATATCTTTTAGGTCATCTTTAAGTCCTCAATAAATTAAAGCACTGCGTTTGGCTTCTGACCAACCTGCTTCTACAACAAGTCCATTGAAACTAGATACATAAGTCATAAGGTCTTTAGTGCTTTGCTTTAAGTTCAACAACTCTGTGCCTACATATTGCATAAACGACTGCGGTGGAAAAGTCTTCCCAACTCATCTTTAAAGGAAGTGTAATTGTATAACATTGTATAACATTGGGTCATTACGTTCAACTAGGGGAATAGACCATGTAGCTGCAGTTCCACCTTGGTATGATAAGACAAATGCTGCCTTAACCTGTTCTGTAGAGAAACACAAGGCTTTGCACATAAAGTGCAACTGGAATTAAATAATGAACGTAGCAAATTTTGTGGGGTCTCATCTAAACCATTCAGGAGGTGCCAATTGAATAGTAGGAGGGGTAGTAACATGAATAACTGGAGTGCTTGTACCAGAGGAAGAGGCTGGAGAAAACAGGGTTCCAGCAGCCCACTGACTTCTCTCAGTAGCCAGATTAGGGATACTACTCTGCTGCATAGTGTCTACTCTAAGAGTAAGGGCTTGAGTTTCCTTCTGTATGTTCCCTGTGGGATAAATCTTTCTCTTATACCACAAGAATGCAGGTACAATGAAAAGAACGGGATCTCCAATAGCTAGAAGAACATATCAGCTAAGTGTAGGCATATGACTCATAATTGAAAATGCCTGGGTGCAAAGCGCGTACCACCTTTGTAGAATTGTGATTCTTTAAATGGTCTTGACCTTTATGTTTTGCAGGAAGTTCCAAACACGGGATCAAGAGCAAAGTAGAAGCAGAGGAGGACACCAAGCAAGTTCAAAGAGGACCGTCGAACCTCAGACTGCGGAAGTCACCGACCGCGACGTTAGGTGAACCCAGAAGCAGAAAAGGTAACTGAGCGAGGGGGGAAGAATCGCTCACATTTCAACTAGAGCATGAAGCGATCTTCCACTCGCAAAGGCCGGCTTTATACTGGCAATGCTTCACCCCTGCCACAGGCCCGGCCAGGAACGGAACAACCCGCCACTGACTGAATAATACACCAGAGTTTCTCTGTGGCTAAATGAAGCGAAGAATTGTGGGGAGGGTACTGCATGGAAGTAGACCTGGAACAAAATCCAAAGAGATGATAAGTGTTATATCTTTGTCCTGATATTCTTTATTGCCAATAAGTTAAAGAATGATTGATTACCTAAGAACCTATGAACACAGCAGATCAAGGAAGCATTTCTAATCACTGTTCATCAAGCTGTTTCACCTGAGGAAACAAAATGTACACCACCTCAATATTGCCATATGAACATTAGTTATCACACACATTCAATATCTTGTTATTTGATGTTTTCCCCACAATTTCTGACCTGCTGAGCATTCTATAGTCATTTGCAGGAAATTACTTCACTTCATTTAAATATTTCTGTGTTCACTATTATATTTGCAATACATTACCTAATGGTATCATTTATGGGTAGTCTCTTCCATTTTCACAATACAAGTTGACTTAGAATTCAAGTACTGCAGTCCAACTATTCTCTTTTAAAGTGTTTTCAACCTCCAACAGAAGGTATTCTCTTTGTGGCAGTGTTGAAATTTGACAAAATGTGCTCTCCCAAAACTGTAGATGCCACTGTCTGCAACTTCACAGATTACAATTTGAACATTTGTATCTCTGGCTATGTGTCCCAAGACTGGCAAATCTCTTTGAGTCTGTTGTCATCTCTACTCTACTCGCTTGAAGGACCAGCAACCCAGCCGCTTGCAGGAGAATGTTCAGTAATCTGCAAGGCAGCAAGGGTGAGGACCCTCTATTTTGAGCAGTTCCGTGATGGCGAATGAGACAAATGTAATCTCACAAGACTTCACTTTTCTTGCAAGATCCTCCTACATTTGGCTCAGAACTGTTCTTCCCACATTTTGCACACAGACATAAAATGCAAAACTAGCCTCATCATAGAAGTTCTCTATTTTTGTTGTGAGGCGGAGGAAAGTGTCCTTTTTCTGTGGTCACCCCCTTGCCTCCCACTTTTTGCTCCAATGCCAAAGGTTAGGACTCTGAAAATGCACTGGAGCCTGCTGCCCAGGCCTCAGTGTCAGTGCTCCCTCCCTAAGACTGTTATGTGTGAATTAGTAACCCCAACTGGCAAAGGAGTTTAATCCATTTAAAAGTCCCTAGTATATGGTACCAATGGTACCCAGGGCATGGGTGTTAAAGGGGTCAGCAGGGCCTGATGCACTGTTTGTGCCACTAAGTTACCCAAGTAAACTACTGACAGCAGGCCTGTCATTGCAGACTAAAGGAGCAGTACTCGAACTCGACTTTGCCCGCACCATGTGTGGCAAAGCCAATGCACTATTTTTAATAAAAGCCATTCACCACTAAGAAAGTCCTCCTAAAGTCCAGTAGGCAGGGTGCATTATGTCAAAGGTGTGGACATGTAAGTGTAAGCTTATATGTCCCTATAGTGGCCTTTACCTTTAAAGGGCACTACAAGTGATAGACAGTCCAAAGGTTAACATGGGCTGGCACCCAGGCAAACCCAAGGTTGTCAGCTTCATTATGGTACTGCCTAAATATGTCATGTTTGGTATCAAACAACGTGCCTCCTCACCCCTGACATGAATTTTGCGTCAAGGACGATGTGGTATGCACTCAGGTGGCTACCTTAGAGTTTGCGCACCTGGTTTTCCTAGCCTTTCCTGTTCTCTGGCTGCCAGCTCATGCCTGCTGCCGACAAGACAGGAATCTGACCACCTGCAAGGAGGTGTGATCTCTCCCAGGAGTAAAAAAAATGGCCTATATGGGAAGGAGGTCACACTTCCGACTCTGACAGGCTGACTATTGAAGTGGCACATCAAGGCGGTGAGCTTCAAAGGCTTCACTGTGATATGCAGCCAGGCTGCATCCCAAAGGAGAAAACAGGTGTCCCCCTGCTTCATGCACATTTGCACCGGGGCAGGTGGTAAAATTAGGTAGTCAGGAGGTGTACACCCCCAGAAGGATATCCACACCTCTAGGGTGGGCTACCTGGTCTGGACATCTGACAAAGACTTCTGCCATTTTTAAAAGTGATAGAATAGTGGGTTCTTAGTAGTAAGGTGATCTACGCCCAATGTGGTCACTTTAGGGGCAGATTAGCCGCTGGGACTAGCAGCCCATTGGCCACTTGCATCCACAGCCCTAACAATCTAGGATTTAAGGGACACTCTTGACACCAGGACCTCAGTTCTGATCTGACTTGTAACAAGGACAAAAGAAGAGACCCAAACCAAAGGTGTAATACTCTGCACCTGTGGCAACCTTCCAGGAAATGCACAAATGTGGCTCGTCCTGGACCAAAGGTATCAACAGACTCCCCTGGACTAGTGGCACTAGCCCCCTGCAACCGCAGGTAAAAACAGTGTACCGGAAACAAAGAATCTCTGGCCATTGGGCCCTCTGAGGGGTTGCCCAGAAGTAAATGGTCCAGTGCTTTGTGGGGATCGAAGTCCTGCCCTCCACAAAGTTTCAGGTGTCTATCGTGTTCCCCTGGACCTCCGGATGTCGAAATAACTTTCTGCTGTGCTTACCGCTGCCAAGGCTTAGTGGTCACCAGTGTGGCAACCACAACCTTTACTCGACATTGCACCTCGAGGGAACTCCGCAAAAAATGTCATACAACCTCAGCAGGGACTTTGTTGTCAACATTTTGCACCGTTCCCAACCGGCATCGTGCAAGCGGTTGGATCATTTTACCACTTTTATGAAGCAGCTTCATTTGGGGACAAATTTGTCCAACCCACATGTTATGATCTGTGGCCCAAAATCTATCAAAAGCTGATGCCATAATATTTCTGGAATTTGGGTGGGGTGGGATCAGATTGGTTACTCATCACAGACATGACAGATATCCTGTTCACCTTATTACAGATGTCATAACATAAAATCCACTTGTAATAAGGTGGATGGGATACCCGTCACATTTGTGATGGAGTAATCCAACCACCAAACTCTAAAACCTATCCTAAGCCCTAAGCTAAAATCTTTGACCAGGACAACCCGCTTGATGTATATGACTTCCGCTTGATCATGGTTAAATTGTGCAAATTGATCTTTTTCTAGGCATTTTACTTTTTCTAGCCTCTTTTTGCTTCAAAACTTCAAACAATCATGTCTATGATTTCCCGTTTAAATAATTGTAATAATTTTAGTTTATTTTTTGGCAGACCTATTGGCATTTCCAATGCGTGCTACATTAGTCATGAATGTGTGCAACTTTGATGTGTCTTCCCTCTTCCACTCTTTCACCTCATTGAGATTCACCCTCTGTAAAATTGCAAATATCAACAATGTGTATAGAGATAGCAATTTGAGTTTACAAAATGCATATTTGCAAAAAAAATGGACTTTAGTACTGCATAGGTCATGCTCATGTAATGAACATGAAAGCAGTTGTAGTTCTGTAGCTCACTTTGGATACAGTTATTTGCATTGATTTTACAGATTAATTGGAAACACAAATACAACTTCAAAAGAAGAAATCAGATACATGTAAGTTAAAACCAATACTCTCAATACATCTACCAGATTTATCTTGAATGACGTAAATATGATGTCATCTGTATGACACATATGAAAAGTTTAGCGCACTTCGAAGTCGAGAGGAATTTAGAAAATAGTTTTTACAACATCACGTTAATATATCCATATGTAAGTCCGTTTTTATATAGCGCAGCTACTCACCCTTACGGGTCTCAAGGCGCTGGGGGCCGTAGTGGAAATTAAGTGAGCTATTGCCCAGAGTAGTGCTGAGCTGCCGCCGGAGCCGGGGATCGAACCGTGAACCCTGTGCTCCAAAGTCAGCTGCCCTGGCCGCTGCACCACACCTCTCCACTATCCATGAAGAATTAAGAGCCAACTAATTGTAACATGTTATCAAAATGTCAGCCATTATGGTGTATTTATACTTTTTGATTATCTGTAAAGTATGCCACGTTACCATGGAATAAAGAGTCCTATGTTACAGTATTTTTAAAACCTGCTCCATATGTGGCATTCCAGCGCAGCCTTGCTCCTTACAGGTATCTCATAGCGCCTTGCACAAAGCAATTAAAAATAATTTGCTCATTCATTGAGCTTATGAATAGAGAGCAAATGTACTCAATCTGCCCATCACCATTTCCAAGCCAATTGTTTAAATATTTCTATTTGTCTATTGCCCACGGATGAGGTGGCATTTTCTTCAGTACAAAATTCCACAGGCTCGTCAATACATAAAGAGTTCCCGAAAATTATTTTTCTACTGTTAAGCAGTAATGAACTTAATGGAAAGTGAGCATATCATATTTTGAAGGGTTTCTTTTGAAGAATAATAAAATGCTTAAGCCATTATTCTTTGTAGAACGGTGCTCAGTAATTGAAACATACTTTTGTGCAAAGTCTGCAAGCAGAACTGGTACAATGGAAGAATTGGGAATTTGATTTAGGCTCAAGATGCATTCCCTTATTCATATAGTCCCTTCCTTAGGCGCTGATTACTAGAGTGCAGGATAATTCCGACCCCTGCCCAAACCCCTGTTTGCACATTGTTAGACCTATCAGCCTTAAGGTCTTCTTACTTCAAACGTTTTCATTTCACCCTTCCTTTTTTTGTTGATCTTGTTTTTGCTGGCCTTAGGACTCTGCGCACTCTACCACTGTTAACCAGTGCTAAAGTGCTTGTGCCCACTAATTAAAACATGGTAATATTGGCTTATCCCCAACTGGCATATTTAATTTATTTATAAGTCCCTAGTAAATTGGTACTACATGTACCCAGGGCCTGTAAATTAAATGCTACTAGTGAGCGTGCAGCACTTATTTTTTTACAAATAAACTGCCATCTCGACCTGGCAAAACAAACTTCTTCCCAGGCCCAAACCTTCCTTTTTAATACATATAAGTCACCCCTATGTTAGGCCCTACACAGCCAAGAGGGTAGGGTGCAGCGTTTCTAAAAATTTGGACATGTACTTTTAAGTTTTACATGTCCTGGTAGTGACTTGTTCACTACTGAAAGGCCTACCTCTCCCATAGGATAACATTGGGAGTTACCTTATAACATTTAATAAGCTGTAGCTTCCAAATAGGAACAAGTCACCAGTTCATGGTTGGTGTCTTTGGAATTGTAAAGAAAAATCCTCTTTTATGGTGAAGTCAGATTTTAAATTACAACTTTGAAAATGCCACTTTTAGAAGGTTGGCATTTTCCTGCCTTATCAATTTAGTGCCATCAGCCTGTCTCTGGGTCACATGACTGGGTGTAGTTCCTCTCAGCCAGCCAAACACAATAGAGAGCTTAGGTGTGCCTGGATGGGCCATCACTACCAGGATGGGAGGACGGAGATGGGCACAGCCATGCTTACACTTTAATATGCATGGTACTGCCCCCAACACAGAGGGATGCCTACTCCATGCAGTCAGTGTTGAGCCAGGGAAAGCAGGAAGCCTGTTGACTTCAAAAGGAAATCTCTAGAAGCTTCTTTCACTTCAAAGGAAGGCCCAGGTATTCAACATTGGACCTCAGACACCAACCCTTCAGTACACTTCTGGACCTGTGGATACTCTGCCAGGAAGTAGGACTGCTGTGCTGCTGAAAGGACCTCCACTCTGCTAGACTGCTTCTCTGAAGAGCTGCTGTGCTGACCTATTGCCTGCTGCTCTCCCTTTGCCTGGGTGAGAAGGACTGTACCTGCATTTGTTGAACCCAGGACCCCAGAGTGACTCCAAGGGCTAGTTGGCTGGCCTCCTGACTAGTACAGGGACCGAAGGCTCAAAGAACCTTTAAACCAGCACCTGGAATCTGCCATCTGTGTGTCCCACCCTGCCAAGTGGTGCCACCCCAGTCCTGAACCCCTTGAGGTGAGTCTGAAGGTGCTCTGCCAGCCCACCTGTAGACCCAGCACAATAGACGCATCCCCTCTGCATGCGGCACAATCCGGAGCAGAACTGATTCATTCCGTCTACTGCGAGGTTTCTCTCAGCACAAGAACTCCACATCGGCCTCGCAGCCCGCACCAGGACCACGGGTTTGCGAAGCTTCTCAGACGCATCTACTCACATCGCATATCTCTCATTGACGGCAGCCTCGATAATGATGCAAGTTCTTGCATCGCAGTCTCGCAGCTCCTCAGAACCAAAGCATCGCCTCGACTGCGCAACGCATCCACTTCGCATTTCAGGCCCTCGTCGACAGGATCCTCGTGACGATGCAGGACCTTGGATTGTAGCTTCACAGCTCATCAGAACTAATGCATCATCTCAGCTGCATACCTCATCCTCGACGCAGGACCTCGCAATGCTCCGCAACCAGGATTTAAGGTACTCTTGTTCAGTGATCTTAACTAGGTCCCTGTAGCTGGCCTGCACTCCATCAAGGTCGGCCTCAGCTTGTGACTTTGTCCCGGTCTGGTGAGAACAGACATCCACAATTGTCGCTGTGTGCTGTGTGTCTCTATTTTGACTGCTCTGTGCCATGCTACCAGGGGATTGAGCATAGGTTAATTTGGGGGTGCTTGTGACTTCACCTTGACAAGGATTGTTGTTTCTGCTTGAGTAGGGTTTTACCCCCTCAAGCAGCAACCCACTTTCTTACATGCATGGATCTGAGTTAGAAGTTGTGTGATGTTTACCATACTCAGTAAATTTATTGCTGTTATTATTAAACTAAAACTCAATGCGGGAAAAACAGAGGTGCTGTTTTTCGGCAATGGCCTTGTGCCTGCTTCAGATCTGTGGTGGCCAGTAGAAATGGGCCCTCCACCTTCTCCTAGCACGAGTATTAAAAATCTTGGGGTGAGATGGGAGGCGGAGCTCTCTTTCTCGGCCCAAATCCAACAGGTCACCGCTTCGTGTTTTAGTAAAATGAGAAATCTTCGTAAATTTCTTCATTTTATGCCAGAAGATTGCCGTAAAGCCGTAGTCCATGCCACAGTGACATCTAGGCTGGATTACGTAAACGGCCTATATCTTGGCCTGCCTAAATATTCGATTAGACGTCTGCAGATGGTGCAGAATGCGGCTGCGAGACTAATTAGACGCATCCCTTTTCGACATCATGTCTCTCCGCATTTACAGGAACTACACTGGCTCCCGGTAGCCAAAAGAATTGAATTTAAGGCCCTGACTTTGGCCTATCGGGCTCTTCAGGGAAGATGTCCTAGCTATCTTAAACAAAGACTTGGCCGGTATAAGCAAAATCGCTCTCTGCGGTCAAACTCTCAGAATTTGCTCCACGCTCCCCGCTTTGTGAAAGCCCGTCTGGGCGGTAGGGCGCTCACAGTAAGAACGGCTAAATTGTGGAATGCCCTACCTGGGTTTCTCCGCCAAGCTAACACTGAGACCAGTTTTAGAAAAGCGCTGAAGACATGGCTTTTTAGCAACGATTAGGTCTGACTTCAGTGCCTAAACTTATGTGCACGCGCTGCTTGCTGCTAGAGCGCCGGGACACCTCTGTTTTTGAGGTAGCTGTTCGCGCTATATAAATTTCAGTATTATTATTAGTATTATTATTAGAAGCTGTAGAGGTTGTAGATGACATGGGACAAAATGAAACCCTGGGATACTCCACAAGTGATCAGAATCTTCTGGGACCTGAAGATGCCCGTGTGAATGAACTGGTGGTGGTTACATGGATGTGAGGAGGACCAGTGAAGGACGTTTCTAGTGAATTCCATTAGAAACTTTATGGTGTTGACGTTTAGTTCTTGAGTTTGTGTGTTTTTGTTGCAGTTGTATCAGAGGGTGAATGGAAGGATTTGTTATTGGATTGATGATATTATGCATGAGTGTTTAAGATGGGTTACATAGTGAGTGTGTGATGACTTGAGTGTTTGCACTCATCAGTGACACAAAAGGCACTTTCATTCATAAGCCAGACTGATTGGTAAAAAAATACATTTGTTTTGGTGGTCAGAATGGTGTTATCTATGATCTTGAAGGCAGACATCTCTGTTTTGCAGAATGATTTGAACTTGGATTGATAGTAGTGCAGCGGGTGATTGTCATTGATAGGATCTTGAAGATGTGCATTGGCTGCTTTTTTAATGATCTTGGCAAAGAAGGGTAGATACATTATGGACTAATATTTTGTGAGGTCTCATTATACATATAGAGTAAAATAACGGAAATGATGTGTAAAAGGCTACATGCGGTTGGGGCTCCTATCAGAACTGCCTTGATGAACCACAATGGTATACGACCTGACCGTGGGTGTTCTCCATCTCTCCAATGACATGCTTTATTGCCTACTGCTATCACTGCTGAGGGCATTGGAATTGTGTTGTTTCAATTAAGGCCCTGCATTTCTACCATCCTAACTTCACTGCTGTGATACACTACACAAGACCTTAGATGCCCTGCTATGTTCCATACTCTCATCATTGCACCACCTGCCCTACTGTTGATGTTCCAACATTCTAGGTTAGGAGATAAGATTCTGGGTGAGATAGGCTTGAACGCAGGCATACAAGCAAAAACGAGACTGCAAGGAGCTTATCACACAGTAAAACAGGTAATGCAACATAATTTTTTTACATTTGGACTGCATCATATTGGTTCTGTCAATGCTTGTTTGTGTAGAGGGGAGCTAGCACAGGGAAAAGCATCTGAAAAATGAATAGTACAGAAAGTATAGCAACACTTTTCCACTAATCCATTTTTTAGATGCTTTTTTCAGTGTTCGTTCTCCACTGCTCATAGGCAAATAGACAGACCCTCATGCATTTCAATGAGGGAGGTGGATCACACTTAGAAAGCCAGTAGAAAAATGGTGACACTATAAACCAAGATAGGATGGACAATGATGTAAGCCAATGTTTGAAGGTTCCAAGAAGGATGCTGATCTAAAGCCTGTATAGTAAGTATACATTAAAATATGTACACTATGAATGGCCCAAGCCCTATGCATGTTAAACAAAACAAAAAGACAGGAAAAAAACAAACAATGTCCCAGCTTAGCAAGGAGATGCCTGACCTACTTGATTCCAAGCTATTAGGGATGTATGATTATCTGGGGTGTATTGAGGAAACACTTAGGGCCTTATTACGAGTACGGCGGTCCTGGGACCGTAGTACTCACTGTGGCGGTCCGACCACCAACAGTCATCTGCCCTATTACGAGTATGGTGGTGGGACTGCCACAAGACCACCGCCTCTGCCAGGATCAAGGATCTTCAATGGGCCTGAATATGCTGGCGAGAGCATATTACAACCTGCATTTTCACCGCCCATTTTCATGCTGGGGACCCCGCAATGAAAAGAGTGGCGGAAATGCAGGTAAGGGATCCCTAATAGAGCCCCAAGCCATCTCCTGCATGTGGGGATGTGTGCTGGGGGGGGACATGTTGTGACCCCCTGGAATTGCACCTTGGTTCCTGCACGGTGTGGCATACATGATATGGTGCACACCACACTGTGCAGGAACGTGCTGCAGGCTCTCTCACGGAGGCAGTTTGCTTGTTACGCTCTCCTATGAGCCTAAAATACTGCCGCCATGAGACTGTCGCTCCGCTGCCCCGCCTGCCCTGGATTAAACTCGTAATCCAGAGCGCGGGTGCACCACAGGCTTGGCGCTCTTCCTGGGACCGCGGGGGTGGCAGTCCCAGCCGAAGACCACCAAACTCATATTAAGCCCTTTAGTGAATTAGATGTGAGGATGGCTAAGGATTCCATGGGAGGGTATGGCTTGCCAACAAGGCATGGGTCTTGAAGCACAGGCAGGGAGCCACGGTCCGAGCCGGTGGGTGAATGGAGGTGGAAATTGCATACTAGTGTGACAACTGGAGATACTACCCCGCATGTTGGCAATGACTGTCATCCGTCTGTTACTGTGATGGTTGGTCCACACTCACGTGCTCTCCACCTACCCCCTGCCCAGGTCGGCCCAGCGCAGAAAAGTGCTTCCCTCTGTGATCTACCACCTGCAGCATATCCCTATGTTACTGTCCTGGCAAATATTCTAATGGTATGCTACCCATCGTCTCCACAAAAATATTAGTTGTACAGGTTACATTTTTCCAGAGGTACTTATGGCAAGAAGACTGGGCTGGGTCAGGAAGTTGCACAAAGAATATACCAGGGATTGTGTCATTTTTACATTTAGAAACCCAAGGGCTGCCAGAGACCTTATCTGGGTCCCAAAGCAAGGGTATGTCAAATCCGGCAAATAAAATAAAAATGGGTATTTTGATTGTGATAGTTCAATTAAATTTGACAAGTTATATGATTCTATTGGTGACTTGGAAGTCAAACATGCTTATTTGTGCAAAGGTAATAAAACCATTTTAGGTGGAGATTTTAATGCCAAAATTGGAATAACACAGATGAAAAATAAGTGCAATACGTGGGCTAATAATGGCATGGGACATTATCATAATTATAGGGACCAGAGAGGACTTCTCTAATTAAGTCATTTGACCTGGCTAATGTGAACGAATTTTGTGATCCTAATTATCATGTTAAGGCCACCTTTGAGAGGGACGGGTGTTCTACAACTATTGATTATATTTTTTGTCACCCATGATTTGTTGCCCAGGGTATCTAGGGCGGCTATTGTCACTAGTGCATATAGTGATCACAACCCCTAAGCTTAGACATATGTCTACCTACGAGGGTGAGGAGAGCAATGAGTATGGCATCTGAATTAATAACAGTTAAGACCCAAGGATTGCGACTGGCCTGGAAAAATGCTGATATGAATATCTTTATGACAAACTTTTGCCTGAACCATCTCCCCCTGTTGATAAAATGCCTTACTGCTTCTGACGACTATAGTGAGATGGCCAACCTGTTTGTTCAGTTGAATTTAGTTGCAAGTAGTCTGCTTATGAAACCAAGCAGAGCGGGGTCCCATGAGGCTAAGTGATTTGGTTAGTACTGTAGGAAGGCCTTGATGTTGTTAAATGAGGCTCTAAAAGAGTTAGCGAGGGACGTATGTAAAATCCAAAAACGCAGAGCAGAATATAAGGCCGCACTGTGGAATAGGAGTAGGAACCACCAAAATAAATCCTGGGGGGAGTTGGTTAGGACATGTATGCTGAAGGACACTAGGGCTTTTTGACTGTAGGCCAATAAGACCAAATATGTGAGTGCTAAGTCTAACACAGTTATTTCTACCATTTGCCCAGAAGCCAGGGTAGACCACTTTAAAGGAGTGTAAAGACTTAGTGCCTCTAATCGTAATATTGAGGCGGAGGTGGCCTTTCCATTAGCCCTGTAATTTACCCTTGATGAAATTATGGAGGCAATCAACAAAAGCCCCACTAATAATGTGCCAAGGCTTGTTCTGGACCCCTCGGGGTGACTGGGACCCTCTACTCTCTTGCTGCTCACACCCGACGGACCTCCTACCCAAGATGTCTTCTTCATCTTGTTCGCCTTCTGCACAGGCACTTTTAACCGAGATGAGTCTCTTTCAACTGAAACCGGTTGAGTACTTATTTCGCGCTGTGAAAAAAAAATCTGAGATACGACCCGGGGATGTCCTTCTGTTTGACGTGGAACATAAAGCATGCTTTAAACATGCGGCTCTCTGCTTCGAACCTGGCTTGATCATACACCTTTGTGTGCGAGGCAATACCTTTAAAGCAGGAATAGCGCCCGGAAGAGAGAAGAGAGGGCGTCGAAGAGCCACTCGTCCTGGCACATCTTTTCCACAGAACCCGAAAACCGCTTTTTAATATATGCCAGGGCAAGAATATTAGCACCATGATACCTCCGGGTCTAGCCAGTGATATGTAAAACTTTGCAAATAATACCACGGTGCCCGAGCAACTTTGGCTGATGCCCGGTGGAGCTGTCATATGCAGCTATAGAGAAGTTTGGCTCTGGTTCACCCCTCGGCCGGCACCTACCCAGCCGGACATCGGACATCGTTTTCCTCGCCTCCCCCTTGTGTTTTCCTACCTGCATTCCCTACCCCAGTTTACCATTCCCCCTCTACCTCTTCACTCCGCATAAGACGTGTGTAAGCGCTAATAATTCTCACATTATTGTGTAATCTCATGTTTTGTCTTTTCTCCTATGTCTATACTTGTCTATGTAATTATGGAACCTGTAACTCACTGATCCTCATGTAAAGCGCTCTGATACCTCCGGGTCTAGCCAGCGCTATATAAAACTTTGCAAATAAACAAATAAATGCTCCATGTCCGGACAGTGTCCCTATGGACCTGTGTAAAACTTTATCAGATCTGTGGGGCCCCCTCTTGTGTAATTGCTTTATTGCTGCTTGCAAGGGGGGACTCCCACAGTTATGGTATACTGCTGTAATTGTCCTGATTTTCAGAAGGGAAACCATCAATCCCCAGGGTCTTATCAGCCAATATCACTGCTGGATTCAGCTGTGAAGCTGGTGGGGAGAGCTGTTCTAGAGCGTCTCCTAACCTGGGTCAAGTAGACGAACATGCTGTCGGAGGGGCAGTATGGGCTCCGTGAGGGGCTCGGCACGATGGAGCAATGTCTAGATTTACATCTGTTGGCCAGTAAGTATACTGTTGCGAAGCAGGGCACTATCTTCCTGGACTTCATGGGCCTTTCCTGTGCCTTCAACAGTATGGTCCAGTTGAAATTATGGGAGATGTTATCTGGCCTAGGAGTGGAGGACGACTTGGTGCAGTTCTTAAGAGCATTACACTCAGTTGCAGCTGCTGCCAATATGCAGTGGCGGGGTGGCAGGGCAGCAGCGGTGGTGGGGTGGGGTGGGGAGGGAAGAACTGAATTTAAAATAAATAAATAAATGTATCTGATCCTGCAGCCGCCCTGTGCATCAGTGCTCCTCTGTTTTCCTGCTGCTTATGGTAGTCCCTGGGACAGACTCCTCATCCGATCCAGATGCAGCTCTCATACTATGAGAGCAGCACCAGGATTGGCCTGAGTGGGCTGGTTTGACGCTCTGCTCAGGCACAGGGAGTCTGTGTCGTTTCTCCACCCGGCTGTAGTAAACAGCCGGGTGGAGAAACCTAAATGCGCATGTCTGTTTGGCCGGCCTGAGACGGCCAGCCAACCAGACATGCGCACTTAGAAGTGCACATCTACCACTCCCCCCTCCCATGGCCCGGACCCACAAAATCCATGCACATGCTGGCTCAGCCAGCAGCTGAAAAATAAAACAATAGTAAAATATTGGTTTATTTTTCAGCTGCTGGCTCTGAGCCAGTGGGGTGATGCTCGTCCACCATGCGGAGAAGCTGCCACTGATTACACTATGACCTGTCAGCATCAGTGAGTTTGGCCCATTAGGTGAATGGACAGACAGCTTCAAGTTGGGGAGAGGGTTGTGGCGGGGCTGTATCCTGGTCCCTGTATTGTTTCTTTTGTTTATTAACGGCTTTGGCACTGCCCTCTCCAATACAGTGTCGGATGCCGCCACAATTGGTAGGAAAAAGGTCCCAGTTTTATTATAAGCAGACAATGCTGTTTTATTACCCAGAACCCCTAATGGACTTAATATTTTGCTTCAAGAAATTGTATCTTCTATGGAGATGCTAGGCTTGGTTACCAATCAAAAGAAAAATGTTAATATGGTTTGCAAGCCTAGACATTACAAGATGCGGGGTATGTTTTTTACAAGGTCAGCCCGTTGGCCAGACCTGGGACTTTTCATATTTGGGCATTGTTATGGATACTAGGGGAAACTGGGGACCGTGTCTAGCTAAAGCAAGACAATAAATTTTAAGTTTGGTAAGGCATATCTTTAACCTGTCCAAGCGCATTGGAAAAAGACCTGTAGCCCCCCTCTTGGAGGTTTATAAGAGAAAGTGTCTCCCAAACCTCACTTACTGTTCAGGAATCTGAGGATATTTCGATACAAGCTCCCTCCAAGTTGGGCAAAATATGGTGCTTAGACGAATTCCACCTGCATATTCCACTTATATCATGCATCGGGAGCTTGGGCTGGAGTGCATTGAAGATACTGTTAAGTTGGCCCCCCTGCTTCTGTGGTGCTAGATGTGGGCAAACTCACACGAATCATTAAACAGAAAGATTATTTACAATTCCCCCACATGTGAGAGAGGCTTGAAAATCCCCTGGTTTGATTACCTAAATCAAGAGTGACGTAGCTCGGTAGGCCGACCCTTTTTACTAACCCATCCACTAAAACCAAAACAGATATGGCCTGGGTTATCTACATTGAAGGAAAGGTCGAGAGCCTTTAGGGAGGATTCTGAACTTAACAAATGGACTTTCAGAGAGTATGCAAAGTTATACAGTTCTCCAACTTTGGAACCATATTTAGAATGGATCGATAGCTCCTGGGATAGACAATTGTTAACCAGTCGCGGCTCCTGGAGGGAGTTCTGTGGGGCGGCGGGGGAGGGGCAGGGTGGGGCGTAGTAAACTCCGGCATACGGCCGAACGGAGTTAAGTACATAAATGAATAAATAAAACTAATTACATTGCGCGCGCCGCATCGCCAAAGGGCGATGCGGTGCGCGCAATGTAATTTGTTTGATTTATTTATGTACTTACTTCCGTTCGGCCGTACGCCGGAGTTTACTACCCCTACCCTGACCCTCCCCACCCCACCGCCCCGCAGAACTCCCTCCAGGAGCCGCGACTGTTGTTAACTAGGTTCAGATTTGGATTTGTGAGGTGGCACTTTGGTTTCCTCCTCGGTCAGTATGAGCCATCAAAAGTATTGACACAGCCTTGGGATGAATCCTCCTCACAAAGCTTGTTACACCTTACTTTTTTTTTTATTTTATATTGTTTTTACTAAATGGTTTTTAATTCCTTTTATAAGGGAGCGAGGAATTAGAACTTCTCGATTAGCTTTGGTGTATCTGCAACAACTTGATTCCCCATCTAACTGTGTTAATATTTGCTTTTTTTTTAAATGCGGAATTAGCAGAAGGACATTATTGATGTTTTAACTGGATTGTTCTTCTCATGGTGGACTGTAACATTTATTTAATTGAGCGTCCTGTTGTGATTGAAGACTTTTAATAAAAAGATTTTCATTTTTGGTATTTGACCTTGGACCGCATTTGATTTTATGTTATGGGTATTTGTGTTTTGGCTGTATTTATTTTTCATGTAAGAAGGAAAGAAATATGTACTTTATTGAAATAGCTCTGTAAGCTATGACCATGACACTGATTTTTGCACTCTATTTGCACCCACTTACTGTGTAAAATGGAAATATTTATGCACTTTATTAAACTAGCTTCACAATTTGTATTACAGTATTTTTCTGGTGCCCTATGCTGGTGTTTTTTTTATTATTAATATGTATCAATTGTCTTTTTTTAATTTTATTGAAATGACACACTGTTTTCTATGGCTACATTTGTAACTGAAATAAAGTGAATTTGAATTTGATAAACAATGAATGAGGGGCCTCAGAGGGATTCCTTCAGCAGAGCTAGAAACAAAAAACTAAATCAAACAAATTACCCAAAAGTGATGAAGCAATTTTTGGAACATCACCTTCTAGGAAAATGAAAAACTGAGATTATTACATGTTTTACAGGCAGCATCACACTCCATAAGATATACTTTGAAATGTCTGATTTTTGTTAGCATACTGCAGAGAATAATACAACATAGGTGTAAAACTGGTTTCACTTGGAAGGATAAATGAGTCAAACAGATTTACACTGTCCATCCATATTTACACCACCTGGCGATCTAGGTTTGATGCACTTGACAGTTAACAGTTTGCTCTCTTTAAGTGATACAGTCTCATTCCCTGGACATATGGTCTCTGTTGGCCAAAGCTGGATGATCACACAACAGGAGTCAGAAAATCGACATTGTGTAAACAGCCTTGAGGGTATTGAAGCATATTAATAAGGATGCTTATTAGGGATACAGCATTTTCAAGTTCATCGATGAAATCAGAGCCTTTTCTAAGAAAAGTTTGAATTATAAGGCCATCTGTATGCAGTATGCAAGTTAGCATGATTAAATGCTAGCAACAGAATCCGCTAATTGCATTTAGGTAAAGTAGCTTTGAAATGCAGATACCTCCTGCTTCTTTGGTTCAGTATTTCAAGGAATGTCTTAAAAGTTGTTGGAAGCAGCGAGTCAAGAGATGTTTGAATAAAATGCAAGCTAAAGTTTAGATGGAGTATCTGGATCTGAAGTAAATTAAAATAAACAGGTTCTAGGTTTCCTAGCTCATCGGTAGGCAATAATTTGTGATAAATTAATTTATGTATGTATGCATCTCTTTCTCTCTTTTTCTTTCTTTCTTTCTCGCTCTCTTTCTTTCCATCTTTGTTCCTTTTGTTGGTTTTGTAAGGAGATGCATGTTAACATTTTCATTACATAACAGCATTATTAGGATAATAGACGGGCACATATACAGATATAGTGCTTGATGTTCCAAGTGGTTGCACTCATTTCTGGGAATGTCGACCGAGAAGAGGAACAGAGGCAGAAACAGGACAAAGAAATAGGGCTTCTCCCGACAAATTTTTCATTTACAAAAATGCTGAAATCTTGGCTATTTTAGTCCTGCTAATCCTGTCTACGCAGCAGTGGCGGCTGCCGCAAACTTCATGTGGGGGCGGGACGGGGGATTAGGGAAATAATTAACCCTGGGCGAAGTTCGCGGAGTTGCGCTTCGCGAAACTCCGTGAAGTGGACAAAAACTCCGCCGCGCTACGCGGAGCTCCGCAAGCGGCAGAGTGCGATAGAAAAATGCAGTTCGCTGTGATTTTCAGTGCCGGATGCTTGTCTGCACTGTGCAATCATCGATAACGGCACCATGCACAGCGCAAGCGAGCGGTGCTTTCCTTTCTGCCGCTCGAGTAGATTTTTACTCGAGCAGCAGATTTCTCAACTTGAACGGGCAGTTTCTCAACGCGAGCGGTCGCGAGCATACGCCACCACTCGCAATGAGAAACCCGACCCCCCCGCGTTGAGAAATCTCGCCGGGAGGTTTATTTTCCACGCTCATGCTCGCCAACTTGATGTTAACGATCGCGAACGAGGAAAAATCTCGCCGGGAGGTGGATTTTCCTCGCTCGCCAACTTGACGTTGGTGAACGCGAGCGAGGAAAAAAACTCCGCTCAGCTGTGCGACGCGGAGTTTTTCGGAACTCCACGAGCTCCGCGTAACGCGGAGTGCGGAAAACTCTGCAAACTCCGCGAGCGGAGCGGAGTTCACTGCCCAGGGTTAGAAATAATAAGAATACAAAAAAAAACTCCGGCTGCAGGCTCTGCAAGCACCGGTGTACCGACGGATAGAGCGGTGCTTCTTTCCTGAGCTGTTGCCAGGTAGAGGTGTGGTTGCTTACCCAGCAGTGGCGGGTAATCCTTCCCTTTGGAATGCACAGATTAAGAAGATTCTCTGTTTTTATATCCTTTTTGTTGTAGCACCTACACTGATTTAGCAGCAGCTATATAGGTCCTGATGAAAGCCCTGCCTACAATTAGGTGTATGGCTGAAACATGTTGACCATCACTATCTACTTTACCTTTGCGGTTTAAATTTACACCGCTGGTATATGGTTTTTAATCCTGGCAAAGGGCGTATCTAAATAAAGTATCTCCTTTTGCGCTCTTTAGCTGGTTTTAATCTTCACCACCTGCACATTTATTTATTTTTTGTTGCGCTGCGCCCTCGTTCACACAGTTGTCTCTTCATTTGTGGATTTATAATATTCCATTAGTTATTCAAAACATCCCTGAGCTCCTCCCTGTTATGTTATGTTATGTTATAATGTACTTGTAAAGCGCTCGGCTACTCAGAAGAGTGTCCCGGCGCTAGACGGAGCCCTAAATTATCCTGATAATACCAGGCTAACACTACTGCTGAAATAACCAGGTTTTAAGTTGTTTACGGAAAGTCAGTAAATCGGGTACTTGTCTGAGATGCTGAGGCAGACTATTCCAGCTACGGGCAACCTGAACTTGAAAAGAGCGTCCCCCTCTGCACAAACGGGAGAATCTAGGGACCGCTAGAAGATACTGGTGAGAGGATCTTAAAGATCTCCCAGGTGCATAACGAAGTACTCTCTTCCTGATATAGTGGGCCCCCAAACCATGGAGAGCCTTAAAAGCCAGAACTAATGCCTTGAAAAGAATTCTGTTTCGAATAGGGAGCCAATGCAAAGCAATCAGGTGGGGGAAATCCGGGTTCTGGGGCCCAGCCTGAGAACTGCCCTGGCTGCCGCATTTTGGACAACCTGAAGCTTGTTTATCAGAAACTCCGGAAGACCTAAATATAAAACATTTACATAGTCCAGCCTAGAGGCAATGAGGGCCTGAACCACTATCTTTCTATGAGAGAAAGATAACATGGGCAGGAATTTCCTGAGCATTTTAAGAAGACCGAAACAAGAACCTGCAACAGACTGAACCTGGGTTTTCATGGAAAGGGAATCATCCAATTTCACCCCCAAGTTCTTGACTGTCCTAACCGAAGACTGAGGAGGTGACATATCAGCTGGCCACCATTGTTTCCATACATCCTGGGGTGGTGATCCGAAAAAAATGATTTTGGATTTCTCAGGATTACATTTAAGTTCATTAAGTCTGAGCCAGGAGAAGACTTTTTTCAAGCAATTTTTGATCAGCTCACCATCAAAGTCTTCACCCTTCTCACACGTGAACAGCAGCTGCGTATCATCAGCGTAAGAAATGATTGTTGCCTCACAAGCTTCGACCAAAGGGGCGAGGGGGCCATATAGAGATTGAACAAAGTAGGGCTCAAAATAGAGCCCTGTGGAACACCCACTTTCAGAGGCGGGATAGTAGCAGAAAAGGGGGGGGGCCAGACCTCCTGGTTTCTGTCCTCTAAAAAAGACGAGAACCATTTCAACACCGTGTCCCCAAGGCCGCACTCCTGCAGTCTCTGCAGGAGGTGGACATGGGGCACGGTGTCAAACGCTGCAGATAAATCCAGGAGGATCAGTACTGCTTTTCCTCCTTTATCCAATTTTCCTTTTATAGCCTCAGAGATTTCAAGTAGAGCGGTTTCTGTGCTGAAGTTGGAACGAAACCCAGACTGGCTCGGATGAAGAAGATTGTTAGATTCCGCGTACTCGGTAATCACTGAGTTTACATATTTCTCTAAGGCCTTTGCAAAAAACGGAAGGAGAGAAATTGGTCTATAATTGGTTAGAACTAAAGGATCGGCAGAGGGCTTTTTCAGCAATGGGAGTATTTTAGCGCATTTCCATATCCGTGGAACCTGCCCATTACTTAATGATGAGTTAAATACTGTGTTAGCCTTCATATTAATAATCTCCGCCACGGAAGCCAATATTTTCGCGGGGCATGAATCAACAGGAGACCCTGACTTAAGGCCCTTCATAATCTCCAGAGATGTCGCTGGAAGAAGGGGGGGAAACTGTGTAAGGGAAGATTTTTATCTTCCTCTGAAAGAGACACAGCAAAGGAGGTAAAAAGTCTAGCCACTGCATTAGGAGCAGAGAAATCTTTAACAATTTTGAAAATTTCTTTACATTTATTTCCGGAGGACTCAATTTTAGATGCGAAGAAATCTTCTTTTCCTCACGGATTTTAGTATGATATGCATTTAAGGCAATTTTATAAATTTCTTTATTTTCCGGGCTAAAATCCTTCCTCCATGCTCTTTCCAGGCGTTTGCAAACACTTTTGCACTGCCTCAAAGCTTGATTGAACCAAGGGGAGGAATACCTTGTAACCTTGCAGGGCCGCGATGTTTGGGGGGCAAGTGCCCAGGTACTTTGCTTCAACCAATTCTCAAGCTTATTGGAATCACTCTCAGTGTTGCCGCTGAAAGAAATAGCGTGTAGAGCCAACTCCTCACTCAATGCTTCAGGAGTGACTCTATAAAAAGGTCTGGAAGTAAAAAACTGTTTCTTTGCCGGGACTTGGGGTTCTCTTATAAGTTTACCTATCCTAAAGCTGATCAAATAGTGGTCTGTCCATATTAAAGGTACAGGGGCATCCATTTCAACATTGACACTTGAAAAAATTTGATCCAGAGTATGGCCTTTATTGTGAGTAGGATGGGACACACAGGGGAAAAGATTCATGCAGGGTTGTAGCCCTCAGAGGAACTATGTTTTTCCTCTGGGAGGAGAATCCCAAATGATGAAGCATGTCACCTATGGTGAGTGAGGGATTTCGTCCTGAAAAGGGAAGTGCCCAAAGATAGATCTGTGGCACTTAGTCATTTGGTTCTGTACTCTATATCTTTATATATTTTTAAACCTTGGAGTAGTGGTTCACCACACTTTTTGAATGTTTTTGTTATAGACCCAAGGATTCTGTATTGTTTTGTTACAAAAATAACGTACCTGTTCTGCTGCCGATACTGCCATCCGCCTTGGTGCTCTTTTTCTCTCTAATGGTGTCCCAGCAGTCCCTGGGACACCAGCACAGGCTCCCCACCCAATCCCGGTGCTGCTCTCAATAGCATGAGAGCAGTGCCAGAATTGTTCTGAGCTGCTCGGTTTGCCACTCAAACAGTGCCTGGGAGTCTGTGCTGTTTCTCCAACCCTGCTGTGCAACACAGCTGGGTTGGAGAAACCTAAGTGGCATGATGGTTTGGCCGGCCTAAGATGGCCTGCCAAACTGTCATGCACACTTACAGTGCTGCACTACTCCTCCCCTGCTGTCATCATGCCCCCCCGCCCAGACTTGGCTGGCTCTAGAGGGGAAAGAAAAATAAAATGATAATAACTTGTTATTATCATTTTATTTTTTCCTGTTTTTTCAGCAGGCGGGGCGATGCTCCTCCGTCATAGCGGAAGAGCCACCACTGCTACTCAGCCGGCATTTCTACTCCTCTGTCAATAGCACCGGAACGTCTTCAAAACAGCGGTGCATTACTGATTGACATATTCATTAATTCATTCATTCAGTGATAGCGGAAGTAAGCAGAGCTAAAAAACAGTGAGTTGAAAAGTTATGAACTTGATAGTTCTTGAATAAAGAGGCATGAAGTCGAATCCTGAGTTGGAAGCGTTGGTATTCAGCAGCGCCAGTAGCACAGTCCTAAGATTGCTTTTACGTATTTTTTTACAAATTAATCATTGGAGAAGATTCTTCCCTCTGTGCTAGCGAGAGGTCATGCAACAGTAGTCATGTCCTGAATGCAATTTTGTGTTTGAAAACAGCAATGAACCCTGAATGGTGAGGGAGTTTCAGTGCTGTAACCATTTTTCTATGGTGTTAATTGTGCTGTAGCTGTTCTTGATAACTGATAATATTCTCTAAAATTAACTGGCTAATGCATCAGGTTTGTAATGGTTTAGCCACATAATCTCTTAAAGCTAATTACTTGAGATATCCCCTGGAGAAAGCTATGCTTCACTGACCTGACCAGCCTACTGATTCTCAAACTGTATTTTGTAACTACAGTCAAGCAAAGAATGTCCTACTAAGCTTCTTCCATTGGGAACTAACTTATTTTTTTCATTTAAAGCTGACATATTTTCTTTCTGCCTAATGAGTAGAGTGCCTACATCTTTGGGATAACTTTATTCATTCAATATCAGCTCTGCCATCTCACAGGATGGCTTGTTATTAAAGGAGCTAACTATTATTATGTATTATTATTATTATAATTTTTTATTATTAAATGTCTTGGCGCAAGTGGTTAACCCTCCTAATAATTGTGACAAGCTCTTAGAGTTAGTCGTACAGTACAATACTTCTCTGAACATGGTTGAGAAAAGACGTTTGTCTAAACTAGACGACAACAGGATTAAGGAAATTTTTTAGCCAATAGAATTAGGTTGCATAAAAGGTCCCATATCTACGGAAGAGAGAGAAAGCCGATGGTTTGCGGTTGTTTTGTGGACAGATTTTTTAAAGATTTCAGAAGTAAAATTAAGACTTTTAAGAGTAAGGTTTGCGGCGATGCTACCTATTGATAGATTGTGTACACCGTGCAGTCAGCTGTGGTTCACTTGATATCTCTCACGAAGATAACTTTGATAGGAGGCCAAGAAAAGTGGTGCTAGATGTTTATTCAGTAGCTTCTGAGAATTACATGGCTATTTGATTTGCTGAGTCCTTGCAAATTCCAATCATTAAAAAGTAGGATTCCTAAGGATGTTAAGGCAGTGGATTGTTCTAATGTATCTTTTGGTTTAGTGAAATGTTATACCCCTATGATTTCTCAAGTTTGTTTTGGAAATCATCGGGAGAAAATTCATTTTGATGTGATTGATGTTCCTCAGTGTAAAGTTATCTGGATATGCCTTGGCTGACCTTACATAAACGGTATATTGATTGGGTTGCCAGGACAGTTTAATTGAATTCCAACTATTGTCACAATGTTCTGAGAATTGTGAGGGTATCCAGGCACTGAGTAGGGGAGGCCTGAGGGTGGTGGAGGAGATCATGCCTGTTTCGTCTGGAACAGTCATGTCTTGAGGTTCCTTCAGAAGTCCATGGGGGAGTGGGAAGTTCTGAGATGTTTCAGGAGGTCGTTCAAAGTCTTCGCTGTGAGGTATGAGAAGGAACATCCTCCGCTTTTGCTCTTTTTGATGCGAGGGAGGTGTGCTCTTGCCTGGGATGAAGATCGAAGGTGTCTGGTGAATTGGTATAAATTGAGGCGGTGGTCGAAATAAGCTGGACCAATGTTGTGGAAAGCTTTGCATGCGTGGGTGAGTAGCTTGAACTTACATCTACTGGGAGGCAGTGTAGATTGCTGAGGTATGGAAGGAAAATGCTACTTACCAGTATGCATCTGTTCTTGGCATGTAGAGCTGCAGATCCTCACACTGTGCATTAGATCGCCATCTGGTGTTGGGCTCGGATGCTTGCACTTTGTTGTTGTCTTCGAAGAAGTCTTTGTAGTCATGTGATAGGTGACTCCTCCTTTGGACAATAGTGCGCATGGGCATCGACTCCATCCTCAGATTGTTTTTCGCCATATTGGGGAGTGATGGAGTTAGTAGAAAAGGAAAGAGATGTCCATGTGTGTGTATCTAATTAAGATAGGACTGGAACACATACAGGTCCCGGGAAGTGGGTGGGCGTAGGAGGATCTGCAGCTCTACATGCCAAGAACAGATGCATACTGGTAAGTAGCATTTTCTGTTCGAGGCATGTGAGCTGCAGAGCTCACACTGTGCATAGACTGTACAGCAGTATCTCCCCTAGCGGTGGTCACCTGTATGTGCTGCAGTAGTTTGAAAAAAGGTTTTAAGGACAGCTTGGCCCACTGAAGCTTGTTGCTTGGCTTGCACATCAACACAATAGTGTTTAGTGAAGGTGTGTATTGTAGACCATGTGGCTGCCTTACATATGTCTTCTAGGGGAATGTTCCCTAAGAATGCCATGGAAGCCCCTAGTTTGCGTGTTGAGTGCGCTCTAGGGGGAACTGATAATGTGCGTTTGGCTTTTTGGTAGCAGATTTGGATACATTTAACAATCCACCTTGCAACCCCAGCTTTTGAGATGGGATTACCCTTGTGTGGTGGAGAGAAAGCTACAAACAATTGTTTGGTTTTGCGAAAAGACTTGGTTCTGTCAATGTAATACATAAGGGCTCTCTTGACATCTAGGGTGTGGAGAGCTCTTTCTGCCACGGAATCTGGGTTTTGGAAGAACACGGGTAGTTCTACTGATTGGTTAAGGTGGAAAGGCGAAATGACTTTGGGAAGGAATTTTAGGTTTGTCCTGAGAACTATTTTATTATGATGTATTTGTAAGAAGGGCTCTTGTATAGTTAAAGCCTGTATCTCACGGACTCTCCTGAGAGAAGTTATTGCAATCAGGAACGCAACTTTCCATGTAAGGAATTGAAGTTCACATTTATGTAGGGGTTCAAAAGGTGGTCCCATGAGCCTGGTAAGTACTATATTAAGATTCCACACTGGGGAAGGTGGTAATCTGGGAGGTATGATCCGCTTAAGGCCTTCCATAAAGGCTTTAATGGCGGGGACTCTAAACAGTGATAAGTGTTGCCTGTTTTGTAAGTAAGCAGCAAGGGCTGCGAGGTGCAGACGTATGGATGAGTATGCAAGATTACATCTTTGCAAATGTAGCAAGTAGCAAATGATGTTTTGCGTGGAGGCCTGTAATGGTTGGATATGATTGTTAGTGCAGTAAATAGCTAATCTTTTCCATTTTGCTGCATAGCAGGCTCTGGTAGTTGGGCGTCTAGCCTCTTTAATAATGTTCATACAGTCTGGCGGTAGGTTAAGGTAACCGAATTCTAGGACTTCAGGAGCCAAATCGCAAGGTTCAGTTGAGATGGATCTGGGTGCCTTATCTCTCCATGGCTCTGTGTCAGCATTGATGGGGAGAGGTGTAGTCTTTGGTATGGGACTACCGATAGTTCTAGTAGTGTGGTGAACCACAGTTGGCGTGCCCATGTGGGAGCTACTAGTATCATTTTTAGAGACTGTTGTTGGAGCTTGCGTACTACAAGTGGGATCAGTGGTAGCGGTGGAAAAGCGTACACAAATCTGCCGGACCAGTTCATCCATATCGCATTGCCCTGGGACTGCGGGTGTGGAAACCTGGTGGCGAAGGTTGGGCATTTTGGGTTTTGGTGTGTGGCGAACAGATCTATGTCTGGCTGGCCCCACATCTGGAAAAAAGGTAGAAGAACTTGTGGATGTAGCTCCCACTCGTGAATCTGTTGTATCTGTCGACTTAACAGATCGGCAATTTGATTGTGAACCCCTGGTAGGTGTTCTGCTAGAAGGTATATGTTTTGTGGAATGGCCCACCTCCAAATGTCCTGTGCCAGTTGGGACAGTGGTGGAGAGTGTCCCCCCCCCTGTTTTTGTATATAGTACATGGCTGTGATGTTGTCTGTTCGGATCAGGATAGCCTTGTTCTGTACGTGGAGTTGAAACGATTTGAGAGCTAGGAATATAGCTAGTAACTCTAGGTGGTTGATGTGGAGCAGCTTCTGTTGAGTGGTCCACTTGCCTTGTGTTGTATGATCTAACAGGTGTGCTCCCCATCCTGTGAGTGATGCGTCCGTGGTTAGTACTATTTGTGGAACCGGCTCTAGGAACGGCCGCCCTTTGGACAAATTTTTGGTGTTCCACCACTGCAGAGAGCGATGTGTGCGGCTGTCCACCAACACCAGATCTGTAAGATGTCCGTGAGCCTGGTTCCATTGGTGCGCTAGGCACTCCTGTAGAGGACGCATTTGAAGTTTGGCATAAGGGACGATGAAAATGCAAGATGCCATCATGCCGATTAGCTGCATAAACACTCTGGCTGGGAGAGAGTGTTGTATTTGAAACCTGGGGATAAGGGTTTGTATACTGGCTATCCTGGCTGGGCTGGGGTAAGCTAGAGCAGTGGAAGTGTTTATTGTGGCTCCCAGATATTGAAGTATATGGGAGGGCTGAAGGTGCGACTTGGTGTAGTTTACTGTGAACCCCAAGTTGTGTAATGTTTGTATTGTTTGGTGAGTGTGTTGGACACACTGGTTGAATGATCTGGCTTTGATGAGCCAGTCGTCCAGGTATGGGAAGACATGTATTTGTTGTCTTCGTAGGTGCGCTGCTACTACTGCAAGGCATTTGGTAAACACTCTTGGAGCAGTGGTGACTCCGAATGGAAGTACTTTGAACTGGTAGTGCTGTCCATTGAGTACGAACCTTAGATACTTCCTGTGAGCAGGATGTATGGGAATGTGGAAATAGGCGTCCTTGAGGTCTAATGTGGCAAGGAAGTCTTGTTGTTGTAGTAAGGGAAGCACTTGCTGGAGAGTGATCATGTGAAAATGATCTGAATGGATATACTGATTGAGGGGTCTGAGGTCTAAAATAGGCCTTAGAGTGCCATCCTTTTGGGGATTAGGAAATACAGGGAGTAAACCCCTGTGCCCCTCTGTAGTAGAGGAACTGGCTCTATGGCGTGCTTTTGAAGCAGGGAAAGTACCTCTTGCTGTAAAAGCGTAAGATGGTCTGCGGACATTGGACGCTGCTTGGGTGGTATGTTGGGGGGTAGCTGTTAGTTCCAGGCAGTAGCCATGTTGGATAATTTGTCTTACCCACCTGTCTGTTGTAATGGAGTTCCAGACAGGTAGGAACTGTGATAGCCGTCCCCCGACAGGGGTGGTGTGGTCGGGGGGAAGTGGAGGGAAGTCACTGTTTAGGAGTGGTGGAGGTACGGGTGTTATTATTACCTCGACCTCTGCCCTTAGTGTTGTTGCCTCTGTAACCACCTCTAAAGTATCCTCTATTGGGAGAGGTTTGGGTGGTGCTTTTATATGAAGAGGAATTGTCTGTGGTGTTCCTAGAGCCCCCTCTGTAGAAGGAGCGGCGAAAGGAGCCACGTTGTTGTGGGGACTGCAATGCTCCCATTGACTTGGCAGTGTCAGTGTCCTTTTTCATTTTTTCCAGTGCTGTGTCAACAGCAGGACCAAAGAGTTGGTTTTGGTTAAATGGCTGATTTAAGATGGTAGTTTGGACTTCTGGCTTAAAACCTGAAATACGGAGCCAGGCGTGCCGTCTGATGAGTACGCTAGTGTTGGACGGACCTAGCGGCGGTGTCGGCTGCATCCAGGGCGCACTTAATGGAGGCATTTGAAATAAGTTTGCCCTCCTGAATGAGGTCATTGGCCTGTGTCTTGTACTGATCAGGTAGGTGTTGTAATAGGGTCTCTAGCTGATCATAGTGGGCCCTATCGTACCTAGCTAGTAGTGCCTGGGTGTTAGCTATGCGCCAGATGTTGGTGGCCTGCGCAGCTACACGTTTGCCAGATGAATCCAATAATTTTTACTCCTTGTCAGGGGGCGGAGCATCCCCTGAAGTTTGGGAATTAGCTCGTTTACGAGCATTAGAGACGACCAGGGAGTCAAGAGGGAGCTGACCTTTGATGTAGGCGGGGTCATCAGGGGCAGGTCTATACTTTTTATCTATTCTAGGGTTAAGGATCCTGGCCCTTACAGGGTCGTTGAATATTTCAGGGGCATGTTTAATGACACCTTTGATCATGGGTAAAGTTTGAACAGTTTTTTGAGACTGTTCAAAGGTGTCTAGAAGGAAATCTTCCTCTGGTTGGTTGGTGTTTATATGCACCCCGTGAAAGACAGCAGCCCTTTGGATAAGTTGTCCAAAACCAATGTGATCATCTGGTGGAGATGGTTTTGTGGGATAAGGTGGAGGGCTGGGGAGGTCTGTAGGATCTAGGGGTCGTTGTAGCCCCAGTCGTCCTGTGGTGGGTTATCTGGGTCTAGAAGTAGATTATCAGGGTCATCACCATACCCCATGTCGTCCTGATATTCATGTGGTGGAGAAGTTACAGGCTGAGGCGGTGTAACAGGGATGTGGAGAGGAGGGGTGTTAGATAGAGGTATAGGAGAAGAAGGAGGCATAGGGGAAGTAGAAGAGTCCTTCTTGTTTGGAGGGACAGGCTTGTGGCGTGGCACAGAGGAGATATGTCCAGTGTTAGGATTAATATGTATTTTCTGTTGATTAGGATCGATGGGATCCGGTCGAAACAGTTCCTCCTCCTGAATATTTGGCTTCGGCGCCGACTTTTTCGGTTCCGAGCGCGGTGATGGCTTCTTTGGATGTTCTTTTGTCTTAGAAGGCGTAGGGGAGTCCTTCGGCTTAGCTATCGGCTCGAACAGCTTCGGTTTAGGGGCTGTGTCGTGGAGCCTGGGTTTCGGCGCGAGTGATCCGCATGCTTGGAGGTGGATTTTGGGACCAAACCGGATTTCGGCGCCGGGTGTTCTTTCGGTTTCGGCGCCGAAGGTGCCGGTGGAACGGACACGTGTGGTTTGGTCGGTGCCGAGGAGCCGGAAGGCTTTATTTTCTTCTTCGGCGCCGAGCCGGAAGGCGTGGCGTCCGGAGCACATTTACGGTCGCGACTGGGGCCCGCAGGCGAAGTGTTGACCGGTGCCTTCGTTTTGCAGGTGGGGTTGGGGCAGGGGCGGTAGTACTCACTCGTTGCCCTGGAGTGATGGAACCGTCTGAGTCCTCTGCCTCCGAGACGATAGTGAGGTCTTTGGAATCTTCCTCCGGAACATCGGGACCCTCATCGAAGATATTGACGGGTTCCGGAGCGGACCGTTGCGCCATGATGTGCCTTCGGGCTCGACGATCGCGAATGGTCTTTTTGGAGCGGAAGGAAGCGCAGGCTGGACAGGTGGCCTCGTTATGGTCAGGTGAGAGGCACAGGTTACAGACCTTGTGGTGGTCACTGTGGGGGAACTTTGCTTCACACTGGGGGCATTTCCGGAAGGGCGTCCTTTCCATGGGCAGTAGGCCTTACGGCGTCGATGGGCCCAACGGCCCGCGTCGACGGCTGGAAAGGAGATCGAGGAAGGGACGTCGAGATGTTGATATTAAGTCGTGAAAAACGCTGAAAATGAAGTTTCGAACCGGAGGGTCGAGGTTGCATCCGAACCCGATGGCGGAAAAACAATCTGAGGATGGAGTCGATGCCCATGCGCACTATTGTCCAAAGGAGGAGTCACCTATCACATGACTACAAAGACTTCTTCGAAGACAACAACAAAGTGCAAGCATCCGAGCCCAACACCAGATGGCGATCTAATGCACAGTGTGAGCTCTGCAGCTCACATGCCTCGAACAGATGTGGTTATTTTGCCGGTCATTTGCAGGACGTTCATGAGTCTAGCCGCGGCATTCTGGGTGGTTTGTAGTCGGCGTAGGACATGTGCTGGGATTCCATTGTTCAAGGCGTTTCCGTATTCAAGTCCATTTGTGATAATAGCCTGGGTGAGCATTTGTCTGGTGTTCAGTGGGATCCACTTGAAAATCTTGCATATCATTCGCAGGATGTGGAAGCATGATGAGGAGATGTAGCAAGGGGGAGTTCAGTCAGTGAGTAATGAAGACATCCAGTTGAGGGCTGGTCTGCATATACCGAAGTGCTGAAGCTTTCTGATGAGTGGCTTGTGGGAGACCGTATCGAAGGCTGCAGAGAGGTCAAGGAGGATGAGTGTGGTGGTTTCTCCTCAGTTGAGGATGCTTCTGATGTCATTGCTGGCTGCAATGAGAACTGCCTCTGTTCTGTGGTTGGTGCAAAAGCCTGTCTAGGAGTTGATGGAGCTCTAGGTTGTCTGCGAGTTGGTTATTGATGGCTTTCTCTATGAGTTTAGCTGGAAAAGGCAAGAGCAAGATGGATCTGTTGCTGCTGAGGGTGGTAGGATACGCTGTTGGTTTCTTCAATAGGCCGTAGACTTCAGCATTTTTTCAGCAAGACAGGAATGTGGCAATGGTTATGGAGGTGTTGATGATAGCACGGAGGAGATGATGGTTCTTTCAAGGGTGTATATGAAATGGGGGCACGGGTCTGAGAGGCTAGTACTGATCTGGGTGGTAGTTTCTGTATTCGAGAGGGGCTTGCAGTTGCTTAGCTGCTGTTTGGTGATGAAGGAGATGTATGGCTGGTCGTGGGAGTTTGTATCGCTGATCTGTGGGCTGAATGTGTTGTAGATCTTGGCAATCTTCTGCTCAAAGAAGTTTGAGATGTCATTGCCGAGCGCTTGGGATGGGATGATGTAGTAGTGGTAGATGCAGGATTGGAGAACTCCTTGCTGATGGAGAAGAGTTCTTTGCCATTGTTGAAGCTGCTTTGAGTCTGAGAGTTTGGGGTGATTGTGGCTTTGTATGTGAATTTTGCAGTTGTGTTTTTGTCGTCTCCATTTTCTCTCAAGTAGTTTGCAGTGATGCTTGGACTCCTTGAGGTTGTTTGTGTACCAGCTGGGTCATTTGTTGTTTTTGTAGGTCTTGTTTCTGGTGGGAGCGGTGTGGTTGGCACAGTCAGAGAGCCATTTGTCCACATTGAGGTTCCCATTGTGGTTGGGTGGGTGCTCCTGTCGGGTCTTCCAATATTTTGCCCCAGTGTGTTGATGGTGCTTTGTTTTTTTTTATGGGGTGGCTTGGTGGGCAGATATCTTGAAATGTCTGATGTAGCGGTCAGACCATGTGAGTGGGGTCATGTGGGTGGTGGTGAACCTGTTGCAGGAGGAGGAAATAGGGTCGAGGGTATCGCCTGTTGTGTGGGTTGGTCCTTGGATGAGCTGGGTGAGTCTGAGGTTGCTGCGGTTGTCGAGGAGGGTCATGGTTTTAGGGTCTATGTTGTCTTCCAGGCGGAAATTGAGGTCCCTGAGGACAACAGTTGTATGCTTTCATATGCCTCTAGAAAAAATCGTGCTTCTAATATTTTTGCAGAAGTGAGTATTTTGCCAGTGGTTGGCTGTGATATTCTGTTAGCCCCTTGTTATAAAAAAAGGCAAATATGTTACCCAATACAGAAGTTATGACTGAAAGATTGATTTAAAATCAAGTGCATCAATTCCTTTGTAGTCGAGCTTATGAACTTGCTGAATCTGAAGAGAATATTTTTGAAAGTATCTAGATAAAAATCGATTTTTTAGGCCCTCACAATATTTAGGACTTTAGGCCTCTTCCCTTTTATTTGTGATACCCAAGAAAGGGAGAGTGTGATTATATATAGACTACAGAGCCCTTAATGAAATTGCTAAGAAAATTGTTATCCTCTGCCATTTGATATCTGTTTTACTAGACAACATTAGAAATGCTAAGATATTTACAACTGTGGATTTCAAAGAAGTTCTGATAAGGAATAGCATTAGACAAGGTGATGAATGGAAAATGGCTTTTGTACTAAGTATGGATTTATTGAATAACAAGTCATGCCTTTTAATATTTTCAATAATACTGGGGCATTTACATTTTTTATTGATGTTGAACAGAGAAGAAGTTGTAATGCTTTCTGTATTGTCTATTTAGATGATATTTTAATCTGCTCTGACAACTTGGAAACTCCCATATCACATATTAAGGAAGTGCTGCAGCATAAATGTTTTTCTCTTGACTTTTAAGGAACATCATTATATCTGAAGGCATTTCGATGGATGAAAAGAAAGTAGAAGCAATAGCGCAATGGCCTATGCAATCTTTGTTTAGATAATTCTGAGACATTTTAGGTTTACCAATTTTTATATAATGTCCATTCATCAATATTCTGACTCTTGTTTGGTCCGAAGGATCAGGTCAGGAATTTTGTTTTTTGAAAGACTGTTTTTCTATGTCCCAGTTTCACAACATCCAAATGTAGAGTGCCCTTTCATTGCTTCACTTCATGCGATGGGAGGTGTTTTGTCTCAGAGAACTTCAAACACTGGTTATGTTAACCAAGTGACATACATTTGCCAAGACATTTTCACCAGTAGACTTAACTTATATTATCATGGATAAGGAACTTTTGCCCATTATGATATGCTGTGAAGAACAGAAACATCATTTATTGGGGTGAAACACACCATGCAAGAGTACACAGATCACATTAATTTGCAGTTCTTGGAATCAGCCTGAGCACTTACCAATAGACAACTCAGATGCATTTTATGATTGACTTTGTGATAAATTATAGACCAGGCCGTAAGAATTGGAAGGCACATGCAGAAAGACATTCTAGAGACAAAGATATTTGGTTAAAGAAACAAGGGAATAGACATGAAATAGGTGGCTTGTTGCATCATGAAAAAGATGTGTATTTGTCAAAGGATCAGCAAAGAAAATAGGCTATGAATTGGCTTTATGACTCTTGGGGGCATATTACCAAGAACGGCGTTAAAATTATCACTGCTTTAGCGGCAGGAAACTGCCGCTAAAGCGGTGATAATGGGCTTGATAATATGCCCTTGAGAATTCCAATAGAAGCCCATGTTCTGGTGTAAACATGGGCTTCTATTGGAATTCTCAAGGGCATATTATCAAGCCCATTATCGCCGCTTTAGCGGCAGTTTCCTGCCGCTAAAGCGGCGATAATTTTAACGCCGTTCTTGGTAATATGCCCCTTGGATGGCTGCACATCCTGGGTTTGCTAAGGCTTTTTCTTTGGCAGCCAAAAGATTTGATGGCCATGTTTATTTATTTACTGATGTTAAAGTCATGTAAAAACCTGCTCAATCCATTTTGAAATCAAGAGTTTACATAGTAAACCCATGAGCTTGTTGAGCCCATTTCCTGTTCGACCTTGAAATCCAGTACCGAATTTACTAACCGTTCATGCAAGAGAACTTGATGTGTTGCAAGAAAGGGAGAGACCAGATATGTGTTGTATCTACTAAGCTATGGCACACTTCTGCTCTCTCATAGCACTGGTGCACTTCAGGCAGCCTTGAGCCAAAGCAGGCACTCTTGAAACTGTGGTGCAAGGGTGCCTGAGTTACAGGAAGGATTGTTTTTGTGTAGGGAGGGATGCCATGCCGAACAAAAACACTCCTTAGAAGCATAATTCTCTTTTGATGTGTGCTGCAGAATGCAGCACACATGAAAAGAGGAAGCAACAAGGAGAAATGAAGATTTTTCTCCATGTTACACCAGTGTCTGGAAGGACCACCATTTTGGCTAGAACCCAGGATTACTGTCTTTAGTAAATCTGGGTTTGCGTTACAATACATAGGTGGATGCATAGGAGCACCAATGCTCCACCCATTTAATGCCTAGCCGATGCAGTGGAATGTAAAGCAGCTCAAGGCACTTGCGCCTTGCTTCTTCTTTTTACAAAGCTGCACAAGGCAACATAAATCAGCATTTGTGTGGCTTTGTAAATGTCAACTAGCATTTTGCGCTGTGGCCTAACCATGACACATAATGTTAGTAAATCTGAGCCCCAGTGTCATCAAATATTAGTGCTGAGTTGCCCAATGATTCTAGTAGTTGGGGACAGTTTGACTAAAATTGGTCATTTTATACCTTCTCCTGGTTTGCCCAAATCCAAAGAGTTAGCACAGATTTGTGTTTTACAGCATGTTATTCACTTGCTATAGGTTCTCATTCTGAAAAGGCTATCAGTTTATTTCAGAATTTTGGTCTTCCTTTGTGAAAGGAGCTTGATTAGGAAGTTTGCTGTCCACTAGTTTCTTTCCTCTAATGGAAGAGACAGACTGAAGGACTGTTAGTATGTTCTATACAATTTTTGTCTCATTTGTCTTAATAATTTTTATTGTTCTCCATGTCCTTATTTATACAATTTTTGATTTTTGGTTATTTGCTGTTCATATGATGTCTCTGCTTCTTCGTAAAATGTTTTTTGAATATGTCTGCCTATTTTCATGTTTTTCTTTCTCTGTTTTTCTTCCTTTCTGCTTTTGTGTTATTATTTTCGTACATTAAATGTAATTTTATGTCACTTTCAGCCCTGATGAAGTTCTCAATGAGAGAACGATACGCGTTGGCTGAGTGTAATGCTTCTATATCATGAGAAAATTAGCAATTGAAAATAAAGACTTTCTTTGAAAATCCAATATCAATCTCTGGACTTCATTGCCTGGCGCACGCCCACCCCTTGCTTCGTATAGGATCTGAATCACAGAGACGTCACTTGACGGCTGATGCCCGGGCTTGTTGCGCTGCACTTTTACTATATTTGAAACTAGCGTGAGGTGCAGAAGCATTAGTCCGCCGTTGTTTTCTCCATTGTTAGACTGAAAGACTGAATCAATGTGTTGAACAGTATTTGACATATCAAGCGTTGACACAAGAGGAGGATGGGAGCAATACATGGTTGGCAGAGTCAACTTATAAGAACACAAGCACTCATCTATTGAAATACCACCCATCTTTGTAGGTAAAACATCTTCCCTGAATATTTCCTCTGGATCAGTTTTTGTCTACCTCAGTTCCTCCTGTGCAAGATTATTAAATGAGGTGATTAATATTCAGTAATCTGCACAGGAAGTCTTGGGAAAACCTTAAAGAGCCTTTTATTTTTTTTATAATCATAAAAGAAGTCCCTGCGCCTTGGTATGTTGTAGGTAAGAAGTAGTGGTTACTCACAAAAAATTAATATTGAAAAAAATCTCATAAATTGCAACCTAGGATTTCGTCCAGTTTTGACATGTTGTGGATTTAGTTGCTACATGGTTATTAAAGTCTTGTTCTGTGAAGACATATTGCTTCACATCCTATGCCAGTTCAGTTGAATCAAGAAAATCTATATGAGGTGCAGAATATATAGGATGTAAATATTTCCAAATGAAGACTGTGTTACTTATATTGGGAGGATGTTGATCCTGGGCAAAGATCATGAGAAAATACTTCCAATCTTCATGCTCCACATTTGTTGCAATCATTTATGAAAGACATCCTGACAAACCAGGATCTGCACTGCTAAGATAATGGCCTTTGAGGGAAGTGGACTGTGAATAAGTGTAGCTGGGGTACTGCACCTCTTTGTGCGATCCAAGCATGTGGAGGCAGTACTCTAAACTAAATCTGCTCATGCTAGGCTTGTTTCAGCAAAGGAAAGGCTGGTGATCTTTACAGCGTGCTAACTCTGTTTTATCTAAGGCTGCATGCACACGGAGTGCACACTGTGTATTAGAACATTGGCAATGAACTTCGTTTTCCATCAGACTACAAACTTTCCAATGTAGCCGTCCAGGATTATTTAGTATTATTCTCCTAATGGTACATGGTGCCCTTTTCTAGGCAATCATGCAACAATCTTGCTGCTGTCAGAACTTCAGAAGCTGGGTTTTATTCTACTAAGGGAACCCTATAAAAAACATGGATGACTCTTAAAGGGGATTATTGCATTTTTAATTATGAATGGCATGTATATGAGGGGTCGCCAGAGAGCCGGGATGCAAGAAGGTGGCACTTCTGTGAGGCTCTTGCAGTCAGGGGCAGGAATCTGCATAATCCTTCCCCATTGGCAGCTGGAGTTGAAACATTTGGTGCTGTATGCTGTCCACTTCAGGCTGGGGGACTGGGACAGACACCCAAACCACATTAATAGCCTAGTGATAGCCACGGGGTGACTGCAGCCTGACGACATTGGTGCCTTCCGAGCCCAGGCTGCTGTGGCCTGATCCCGTGGGGCAGAGGCATGGGACTGCGACTGCCTCAGACTCTCCTGTCGATGGGAGGGCGGAGGCCGTGGCCTGCTGCGACAATGTGCCACATGGAGCAATTAGGAGTCAGACAGAGGGTGTGATGCAGGCGGATCAGCCTACCTGTCTGGAAGACAACCTGCTGAGATTGGGCCCCGCTGACACTGGTTTGCACGGCGGGACTACAATACTGTGATGGAGGGGGCAGGGAGTGGAACTTCCCCTGGTGAAGCCATTAGCTCTACAGCATAGGGCCTGGGAAGAGGCCCTTAAGGATGGCACAGCTTCATCCTCCTTTCCGGTGGACTTTACTTACACATGAAGCACCTATATACTGTGGGCTGCACTGTGACAGTGGTATGGAGTTTCTGGGATGGCTGGAACTAATGTACACATGTGTCAGATCACTGATCTGTTGAAGTCCTTGCAGTGCCCCGCTGGCAGGTATACCATAACAAGAAGACTCTCTGCAATAATGGAGGATGGAGGACGGAGGATACTATTGCTTGTTTCCCTGAGACGCTGGGTCTGTTTGTGAACTCCCCATGGACTAAGTTGAGAAGGGGGAAAAGTGGGACCCACCCTCAACTGGAGCACGGGAGGCCCCCGTCTCCAATGCGCTGAGAAGTCCCTGCCCTTCTTTCGACCTATACACTACAGCTGCTCATCGCACCCTATACAGGACATTTCACGGAAAACATCCTGCCCCCAGAAAATATCAGCCTACAATGGGCAAATCAGATGGTGGCCCAAAACTCCAATTTGACTTTCTGGCGGACTCCCCTGGAGGGCTCAGACTAGGGACATGATGATGGACGAAACCAGTCTACCCCCAGTGGAACGCATGGGTTTTGCTACTCACAATGAAGAGTAACCTGACATCCATCGAGTCCAAAACGGACTCCATCAGCACCAGTATGGATACCATTACACAGAAATTGGAGAAGCTTGATGGTCGTTTACAGGAAGGCGAGCAGTGTATCTCAGAGGTTGAAGATAAATGTCATCCCGGGGAGATACCCTCCTCAACACTGAAAAAGTCCTGAAGGTGATAGCAGCCAAGAACAAGGATTTGGAGGGGCACTCCTGTCATAATAATATCTGAATCTTGGGAGTGCCCGAATCCACCAACATGGGCAAACTATAGGACTATGTAAAAAAACTGTTGGTGCCTCTCTTTGGGTAGGACTCATTGTCCCGCCTGCTCATAGTGGAACAAGCTCATCGATCGCTCGCCAGTTGACCCCCGTCTGGATCGCCTCCTGCCCAATAATTGCCCAGCTCTTAAATTTCTGCAATCAAGACACCGCCCTTTGAATGGTCATTGAGAGAGGACATTGAACTTTGGCAATTATATTTTATTGTTCCCGGATTTTACGGTTGCGGTTCAGGAGGCGAGGCGCAAGTTCATTCTGGTCAAATCCAGCAGACTCCCATCCCCTATGCCATGCTCTACCTGACCCAACTCCAGATTACTGTGCAAGGCAAGCAACATTTCTTCACCACTCCTCAACAGGCATCCGAGTTTCTACATGGGCTGCCGGACCCGGACTCCAGGGAGGACTGTTCAGCTGGTCCATCCCAGTTCACCTCACCCATGCGTGATCCGAACTGAGCTAGGCATGCTTGGACTGTCGAAAGTGACAACCAATATGCAGACCCCATATGGCCCTGCTTCGAACTCATACGGCTTACTTATGTACTATGTAATTGTGAACATTGGCCTGTTCCAGTGACTCTAACCTGTGCACCCTGCACGCAGGGTGGGGAACTGTACTATCTTCACCCCTGACTCCCTCAATACGTCGAGGATGACCCCGCTTTTTCTCTGGTCCTATCCCAAATATTACGCCTCTGATTCAACCTACCTTAGGGATGGGTTTTAAAATGTTTTGTTGTATTTTTTGCTATCCTGTTCTTTTGCTGGAGGGAGGTCTTGATTTCCTTGCGGGATTGGGCTATCAGTGTGGGTGGAAGGTGGTATCTATGTTGTTGGGAATTGATGTTGCGATGTATAATTTGTCCCCTTGGTAATGTCTCAGAATTCATAATAAGCCAACTATAGTCCGCTGCCCGTCACACATACTAGATATAGTTTCATCCTTTCACTAGCCTGGCTGGTGAGTTGAGAAATATCCTTGGTACCCCACATACACCATACAAATGCATCACTTGGAATGTACAAACCCCGAATGACCCTCGTAAACGCAGGCATATAGTGTGCTAGTTGCAGCGATACGGGGTCAGTGTGGCATTGTTGCAGGAAGCACACCTAGCTGCATATTCTTCCCGACTATTCGCTGTGAAATAGGCATCATACAAGCTATTTTCCTCATACTCCACTTACGCCAGAGGTTTGGTGCTCCTGATATGATGAAGATTATCATTTGCGCCACAGGGATCCTTGGTTGATGACCAAGCCAGATATGTAATTTTATGGGGAGATTGATGTCACACACTATTACATTGGTTAACTGCTATGGGCCCAATACAGATGAAACAGGTTTCTTTGACCGACTGTGGAGATAGATTGCATCTACAGAACCCTCTCTCCTGTTCTGTGGTAGTGATTTTAATTGTACTCTCAATGAGCATACGGACTCCTCACATGTTCCCCTTAGTTATCGTGGCACAGCACCTCGCCACTTGAGGGACATTGTTTCGGACCACGACCTCCTAGCCATCTGGTGTAGCCGCCACCCCCATGATAGAGAGGGCACCTTTCATTCAGGTGTGCATGGGGGTTGGTTCAGGTTGGACTACTTGTCGATCTCCCGGGGAATGAGACCATGGATATAGGTCAGTCATACGGCATTCACCTTCTCGGATCACTCTCCCATTATGCTTACACTAGCTATCCCTACGCAAACCCCACTGGGCTCAAATGTGCGTCTCTCCCCACTCATCTTGCTGGACAGCCAGTTTGCAGAGGAGCTCAGACAGGCGGTCTATGATTTTTTTAAAGGAATGAAGGGACTGCAGAGGTGATCGGGACAGCCTGGGAGGCCTTAAAGGTCACCATTAGGTGGATATGCCCGGTCAAAATTGGAGGAGTGATGCGATCCCTCCATGACCACCTAACTAGGCTGGAAAGGGAACACAAATGGTTAGAAGCAATCCGTTACCAAAGACCCCATTTAGCCCTGCAGATTAAACCGACGTTGAGAGAATACCAGGATGTGGCCACCAGGGAATGTCGGTTTCACTGTAAATATGCAGTTGCATGGGCATATGGAGAGTGGGAAAGACAGGGGAGTATGGTTGCTACTATGATAAAGTGATCATGGACGTCTATGAATTGCTAAGCCTCAAGGATAAGCAAGGGTGTGTACACAGTGACACTGCCACCATATTGCAGACATTCACTGCTTTCTACTGTTCTCTCTATACGACCCAGTGGAGGGAACCTGAGGAAGTGGACTCTTATCTAGAAGATATGGCGTTGGGTTGGCTAAGGGATGCCCAGGACTTCACCAGCAATGAAATCTGTGAAGCGATACAACAGCTACAAGCTGACAAAGCCCCAAGTCCCGATGGGATCCCTGCCAAATTCTATAAGATGTACCCTGACATTCTGATCCCAATTCTACTTGCCGTCTTCAAGGAGGCACGACAGGTGGGACAGCTCCCTGTGACTATGTGCAATGTCTTAATCATTGCACTGCTAAGACCTGGAAAACCCCCGGACCCATGCAATTCCTACAGACCTCACCCCTAAATTAATTGCGATGATAAATGGTGAAATTACTGGCCAATAGGCTAAATCTCCTGATGACACACCCGGTACGCCCCAAACAGTCGGGATGCATCCCTGAGTGCAAAACTTGCAGATACTATTTGCAGTCCTGTAAGACATCAACCCAGAGCTGGCTGCTGTGGCAGTATTTTTAGAGCCCACGAATGCCTCTGATTCCCTTGAATGGGACTATCTGCAGGCCATATTCTCCAGGATGGGCTTTTCATGTACATTTATGTCCTAGTTTAAGCTACTCCAGTCAAACCCCATGGCAAAGGTGTGCATTAACGGGCAGTTTCAGATTCTTTTGTAATATTGAGAGGTACTAGACAGGGATGCCCACTCTCAACCCTGCTTTTTACCCTGGATGTATGTGGATGGCGTTACACTTCACCTCAGGGAGTCTCCTTTGAGCATAAATAATATTTTGAGGTAGTTTTTCAAACTCGGAGGACTATCGGGCATCCAAATTATTTGAGAAAATGCTCAGCTTTTTCTTCTAATCCCAGCCCCGACTTTCCATTGCAGTGGTGCACCAAGGTTCTCAAATAACTGGTTATAAGGATACACCATGACAAGAAAGAGGTGATCCGCTCTAATTACGGTGTCACACTAAACACCATCACTGACCAGATCACCACAATAGATCTCTCTCCCACTATCACTTGCATGGCGCATAGCATTAATGAAGAAGGTACTCCTACTTAAACTACTGTATCTCTTTCTGAATATCCCTATTCCACTCTCCCAAGAATTCTTTCAAACATTGAAATCCTGGGTTAGCCTGGGCAGGAAAACAACCCCTTATTAAATGGTGAACCCTTACTTTGTCATTTCAGGAGGGGGGATTTCAAGCTCTATTATTCCTGCACTCAGGCACGCCATGCATTTCACTGGTACCATCCCACCCCTTTCCTTCCCATTTTGCTGTAGAACAGAGCTATATGGCGTTACTCTCTCCCACCTCATTTTTTAATATCCCTTCAGCAAAACCCTCTGATAATCTAGCCACAGTTGCTTGCACCAATGCAGCCTGGCAGAGGCTGTACCATAAAGTAGGAGAGCGCTTTATATACTCCCCCATCTCCCTCTTGAGTATCACCCCATGTTACCTGCCATGCATGAATCTTTGGGAAAGCTCTAACTTCAAAAAAGTGTCTAACTCGGGAGATTTATGCCGTAGTGGTCTGTTTCTCACATAGGCAGACTACATAGGCAACTCATTGGTCTCCTCTTTGGATATGCTCACATATATTAGACTGAAATGCAACTCCAAAGCTGCTGTCATAGATTTCCCAGATGAACCTCCTACCTTTTTCACACTGCACAACATGCTTCAGACCACAAGCACTAAGCACCTGGTCTCCTCCCTTTACCGTTACACACAGGCGGAATCCTCTAGTCCCCATTGGAAAGGCCTGTGTGAATTAGGAAAAAGATCAGGCTAGCTTGACTCCAGTGGCATGGAGAGCACGGGACCCACGGCTGGGCATGTCCGTCCCACTCGAGGTGACAAATGCAAAAAGAACAGTTGATGGACAGAGTGCTGAACAATGTCAAACAGTCACCCCAGTACAGAGATCTGAAGTCAAGCTACACAAGGTTGGCTTAAGAATTGATAATCAATATGCCACATGAGGGATGTATGGCGCAGATTTTCTACACTTTCTGTGGTCTTGTGGACAGGTGCATTCTTATTGACTCGAAGTTCAAAAAGCACTTTCTATCATGATAGAAGAGGATCTGGTGCTAACTCCACTGACGGCTGTACTAGACCATGTTAAAGAATTCTCCGCTTCATATAAGCCATATGTGGCACTGGCATTACTACCAGCCAAGAGAATGGGTAGCGTGCACCTAAGTTCAAGGACTGATCACATACTTAATATACTGTAATGAACAACAACATACTATGCAGAACTCCTGCCACTCCCTTCCAGGTCTCGAGCTATCTGGCAACCCCTACACAGTTATCCACAGACCCATTCACCAGACCTTGCTCGGAATGAGCAACCTGACCAAGCTCCTGGCAATAAACTGTGTAATTCCCCAATGGCAGAACTCTTAACTGCAATGGATGAGTGCGGAGAAGCTGCCTACGGCCAGGGTAAATGCCTCACAATGGTGTACATTTAATGCAAGACATTATTGATTGTATGATATTTGTGTGGGGGACACATGATTGAGTGGGCCTGGAAAATGTTAACGGGACACAGCATTGCCACGTTTTATGCATGATTTTACTCTGTCGCAGTTTTCTGAACTTAAAAAAACAAATCTTATTTTTTTTAAAAAGGAATGTATGCAATATTGGAAGTTTAGTAAGCACATCCAATTGCTAAAATTAGGGAACAAAAGAATATTAACATTATTGGTAACTTTGCAGGTCTACAGATGTCAAAAAGAAATGCCAATTCATTTTCAAAAAGAGAGCATGTAGTGAAGAACCTTGAGGTAGTAATATAAAGCACGTGGAAAACAGTTGTGGGCATGTGTTTTTAGATACTTATTCTTTGTGTGTTTTAGTTTTCAGAAAATACATGCTTCTTATAGAAGTACAGAGAATTAGTTACACACTGATAGTACGCAGGTAGGTTGATTCACAATTGCAGTTATGCTAAGGGGCTGATTTATATCTTGACGGTATAGATACTCCGTCGCCGTTGTTAGCTATACCACCAATATAATGGTCCACCCGCCCAATTAGGATGTAGGTGAGCCATAGGTTTAATCATAGTGGAGACTAATGCCATGATTAACCCCTCCAGTGGCCCTCTGGAGTAAGGGCCATCAGAGGCAGACCTGTAATTTCTCCCACCCAATTTAGATGGGCGAAATTAGAGGTCAGTTTTCACTGCCCATCACAGTCAGGAAAACTCTGACGGTACGGGGCTTTGAAAATTCCTAAATGCTCTTCTCGATGAGGGAGAAGTTTCCCATGGAAAGGAGAGCACTGTCATTTAGATTTTTTTTTAATCCCATTTCGGTATTTTCTTTTTGAAAATAATAAAACAAAACTGTCTGGTGGAGGGTTCTGTCATGTTGACAGAGCACTGCGCCAAACAGAAAAATGCGTTGACAGGAACCTCTGTGACAACAGTTCCTGGCAATGCTTTATAACAAACCACTGCTTGTTGGTAATTTATAAATTTGGCAGGCAGTCCCTCACCTGGGCGATGGAGTAGTTTACTACGTTGCCCTTGCGGAACAACGGAACGCCCACCAGGAATTAAATTGTCCCCTTAGTTCTTTGAATGAGAAGTAACCTTACGATATCCTTTGTCTTTTAGTGATCTACTACATTTTATAGACCTCACTGATAAGCCAAGTGATGAGGCAGATGTTGTGAAGTCCTGAGTGTCTGTTTTCTCTCTTATTCCATTCCCCTTTCCCTTCCCTACCACTGGCCCTCATATTTCTGTGTATGTGGTCACTGGTATGGGTTGTGAGAGACTGAAAAGATCAAGCAAACAAAATTACCTGACCGTTAATCACTGGGGGTACCACTTGAAGAAGTGAGATCCTAATATTCTCCCATGACTTGCTCTCAATTGAAACTTGATTTGAGCCTTCTTTTTTGGAATTCTATCTCAAAAGCTAATCTTTTTTCATCTCCAGGGGAATTCAATGCACTTTACTGGCTCCAGCCCCACATCGGTCCCGACTTCCAGCTTCTTAATTATTATGGAAATGGGGAATGTTATTGTAAGCAACTGAAGCAGAAGCTCACTTAAAATAATTCAATCATTTCTAAACTGCTTATACCTGGGAGCAAACCTTGTCAATACAACAGATTATGCCAATATAACATGAACCATATTAGAAAACTGTATATATTTGAGTGCTATATCCGCAGTATAACTGCCATTTTAGTTTAGATCTAAACTGTCTACCAGAAGTCTTACTTTGTCATCAAGTGAGGTACCTCTGGTGGCGAAGACCTGCAATATGCCAACCTGGATATCCATGCTCTCAATGTACCATTTCAAAGAATTTTAAGTGGACACCAGGGTACTACACCAATTCTTTATAATGGTAAAAACAGAAATATAATCTTCTACAAAGTATGTGTCTGGGTCCACATCTACCCTTGGTATGGCTGGGGGCAACAATTTGAGTGCTGAAGTAAACTTAGTTTGACTTATTTCCAGCTGCTTAAGAGATATGTTCTTGCTTCTTAATAAGCATTGTGCTTGGCCTTTTCCCCCATTAACTCCATACTGTTGGATATTCTAAAGAGGAAACAATGTGCTGCATAAATATCCTAATAAGTGGGATGAAGATCCACCAGAATTGCAGGTCCTCATTGCTCGTCTTGCAGCCTAATGGCGCAATGGATTTAGCAAAACACATTTCTTCTTGGGGCCGTTGCGTTGCCCATCATGTTGATCTGAGGTTGAGTTCAGTTTTTTTTATTCAGCAGACATCAAATCAGCCCTGTGTCCTACCTGCGCATCCACCCCTCACTTCAACCCCCCTCGTCCCAGCAGGGGAAGCCAGTGACCTGGTGTGAGATCCTTCATGAGAGGACAGAAGAAGGGGTAGGTAAAGTGCAGACAACAGTTCTGTAGCAGCCATGTAACATCAAATGCCACACCTTAAACTTTATCACACTGTGTCTCCCTGCAACACAACTTATGACAAAACACACCAAAACATTGCAACCCACTATCTGCCTAATAACTACCATATCTGCACATAATTGAACTGGTACACACACCATATTTCAACAATAGACTATGGTACAACAGTTATTCTTCATTACTGAATACTCACACCAGCCACAAGACCAGCTGTTGTACGTATGGCTCCCGTGGTTACCGCCTACATCCAAAGGACATGAGTTAGGCACCAAAGAGTGCATCCACCCTTCAACGCACAACCAGGCAGCAATAAGATGCACTCTTTGCTGCTAAGTATAAATGCTCCAAGCATTAGAAAGCAGGATCTACAAGGGGTATTAATGTTTGAGGGTCTATATGTTAGTGTGTTGTCCTTCTGTAATTGCTGGTACTTGATAGCGCTGTCCTTCAATGGCTTTCTTATTCAAATACATCTTTTCAACACTCACTCTTACTACAAACATCCATAATTCTGCTGAAAACATCATACCAAATGTAATTAAAAGCAGCTGAACGTATTATAACCATTAAAAGCTATTATTCTCACCTTCATTTTATTTTTTCGTTGAGGGTTTAAAAGCATTAGGCATGCAACCAATTAAGCAGATTACTAAAATGGTAAACAAAGGCATTTACATTGCAAAAGGTATAATGGGTCAATAATGATCTATTTCATGTTCGTGTTCATTACAAAAGTTGTGCAGTGACAGGAGATGGTAAAACCCTGGCAGGAGGAGGACCAATAATAATCATGACGTTGGGAATTAGATGGTGTTCAGGCGAGGAGGGGCTATAAGCAGAGCAGGTCCCTGAGCTAGGCAAAGGCAGAGTGGAAAATGTGTGTTTTCAGGTCTCAACAGGATTTTTCACTCTTCAATCCAAGGTGTTTTAAGAGGACATTTCTAGATTTATAACAAGGACTGGCTTCCATATCCTCTGTACATAGATGGGTGGATAGTCATTAAGTTCTGTCAAGTCAAACTCAAGTTCGTAGCTGCAATGTATACCAAAACAAATTACTTTGGCAGGCAGATAATGTCTTGCATGATTGCAAGGCTACTTAGAGAGCAGTGATATCACCATGCCATGAGGCTGAACATGAGGCCAGCTGGATTCCAAGTTCTTTGTTGTCTTGAAATAGCTTTTTTGCCAGTCCTGTAATTGTTTAGTAGACATTAGACTATTGCAATTTTGTGTTAGTGTTGCAAGCATACATAAAATTCTAAAGCAGATGGCTACATGCATTTTTCTGACAGGAATGGGACTAGAGTTTAAAGAAATGTAAATATCTTGCAGTTGCAGCTTTTTCTGACATAAAAATACCATATAATACTTTTTCAGATTCTGGTCCTCATGTACTAAAAATGCATTCGGTAAAATTGGTTGCAATTTGCGCACCAACTTTTACTGAATGCATTCGTATTTTGCAAACAGACCTACATATTAATAGGTCAGTTCACAGAATACAGAAACATAGTGGTTCACAATTTGACCTACCTCTTAAATATAAATGAGGTAAGTTGCAATTGTGATCCATGAAAATTAGTTACAATCATAGGCATGGTAGTCTTCTGGGGTCTTCGGGCCACCATGTCTGTGATTCCATTTAAATAATGCTATCTTTTTTTTTTTTTTAGATCGATCATCGGACACGAAGAGGGCAGAGAATGGCTCCGGTTCTACAACCAGTCCCTGAAGCTCCCAGCAGTTACCGTGCATCGCTCCGTATGTCAAGGTGAGACACGAAGTCAGGGGAAGCTGAGCGGCACGGCTGGAGCACAGAGGGAGGCTCCGAGAGGAAGCTGATCGGCACGGCAGGAGCAGAGAGGGAGGCTCCGGGTAGCTCGCCGGACCCCCGCACATGTGGTGAAGTTCTGGGCTCCTCTCCACGCAAGTGATAAGAAGCGGAGGAGGAGGGGAAGCCGAGCGAGCCACGGATGGAAGATTAGCAGGCGGCGATACATGGAGCAGGGGAGCGGGTCCAAGGCAGGAGGTGAGCGCTAGAATAAGAGTATATGCCTACCACCCACCACAACACTCCAGGGTCTCCGAGGAATAAAGGCTTATGAGGATAAGAAATAATTATAGAGAAAAAGCATCATGAAATTTTAAAGAACTTAATCTCTAAACAACCAGAAACGAAGGTCTAAAAGATTAACAGAAAGGGAAAGTGGACAATCCTTGGCCCCTTGAAAACTGGCTAGTCGATAGAGCTACATTTCGTCCAAAATGGCTGATAATACATAGAAAAGGAAAGAAGACCTACTACATCGGCGCATAGAAACAAAAATAGGACTACCATAGTTAGATATCCACAGTAAGCAAATAAGCGGCCATATTTGAACGGGCTAGCTGGTCTGACCACTCAATCCTACAGAGTCAACTCATCAGGTATTTGACCAGTTCATTAAAAGTGATAGAGGAAGAAACAGAATAAGAATACTAAGACGCTTGCATTTCATAATAGAAGCTGTCCTCACTTGCTGTCCTCACTTGCCCTATTCATAGTAAGTGAAAGAGGACTAATCCATGCTTTCACAACAATAGAAAAAGGACTGTCCTCACTTGCCCTATTCATAGTAAGTGAAAGAGGACTGATCCATGCTTTCACAACAATAGAAAGAGGACTGAGCCAGAAGCTCCCCATAATAACAGTAAGAGGACTTCTACAGTGGCCATCTTGGCATGGGCTTTTGCTCAACAGCCCTCTCAACTTACTCTACTGAAAGAGTCCTGGTAAACCTTTTCAGATGGGCCATCTTGGCGCGGTAGCACTGTCCGTAAGCAAACCTTGATAGTAGCGCAGACCTGCGGATACATCTCACCACGCAAACCGACCACTGGGACCTCCACGGGAGACAACTACTACACCGTTACCTACCCTCCTAATCTCTCCAAATCCGCCTCTAAATCCCTTAAACACTCCATCCTGAAAAGACATCCTGAGACCCTGATATCTGACCTTCGTCTCTCTGTGAACCAGGGCACTGTCATTAACGACCTCATCTTCCATTCCAGGAAAACGTCTCTCTGGCGCAATGCCTTCTCGAGCCTCCTCAAAGTACAGGAAGCCAGGAACATCCCTCACAGAAATAAAATCACAATCACTCCATCTGCAAACCTGCGGGCTGACCTTGCCATCACCTTATACAACAGTGGCATTATCCTAATTCAAGGGCATCCCAAAAACCTCATCAAATTTGCGGACCTCTTCACCCTCCTTAAAAAATATGTTCACAACCCGTCCCAGTCCACGCTCCCGCCGGTCCACCTCTCGCCCAATCCGCCAAGTGTACCATGCCTCTCACTAACCACTCATGCCAGTGACCACGTCATTGGACGACCCGGCCCTGTCACCTTGTCACCAAAGCATGCCAACCACTGCGCGCCCATACCACTGAACCTAGACCTTCAAGCGTTCCCCGCTCTGTCGGCTTCCAAAACTCCCCCTAGGGCCCACATCACACGCCAACCCAGCCCCGCTATCACGCATCCAGCACATACCATCAGAAGCGTCCCTAAACCCTTAACCTCCTGCCTATGTAATCTTCCTGCACACCGGGCTACTGAAACTCCTACTATGGCCCACAACACTGGTATTGAAACGTCTAATAGGGCCCAGAACTATGGTAGATTTAGCCCCACCACTAGGCTGCAAACTCAGTCCGACGAAATCGCTCCCACCCTTTCGGCCCCCTGCCCGCAAGATCTTCCCTCTCATAGGGACACTGATCGACCTAGCCCCCCTCACTCCATCCATATAGCTCGCATGCAACCGGCCCTCTGCCCGCCCGAACCCACCTCTAGGCTACCAGCACATTCTATCAGAACCACTCCCGTGCAACTGGCCCCCTGCCTGCCAGAACCTACCTCTCTTAGAGATATTGATAATCTCCACCGCAGAGCCACTGAATTAACACGGAGTATCCACAAGTCCATTCTGGACCTAAAACACCTCCTTCACATCACCGAACTCTCCTTCTCAAATCTCTGGCTCTCGCAGAACGTGACCCACATCCCCTTCACGAAGCCCCTCCTTCACCCACTCCCACTATCCCTGAGACACTTGCGCCCCCGCAAACAACCCTGCCACCTCTCGGAGGAGGAAATTCTTGCTCTCCTCCATACCTACAAACCCACCCCTGGCACACTTAACCCCTCAGAACTCACGGAGGAAGAAGTGGCTGACCTCCTCAGTAGCTACGATTCTTCCTGGACAACCCCATGCCCCTCAGACCTGAGGGAAGAACACCCTATCTGCACAGTTGCAACCAACCCTAACAGACCTGCTACCCTCCGCATCAGAGGGGTGGTCAATAGCAACCTAGCTAGAGTTCCCATCTCTGCTTCTACCCTTGACATTCACTCCTACCCCTCCCTAGCCGGCCTCCTAATAAACTGCCGGTCAGCTGTAAAGCATGCAACTGACGTTGCCGACCTCATCCTAAAACATAAATCAGACCTAGCGATCTTGACTGAATCTTGGCTCAAGGAATCCTCATCGCCCTACCTAGACCTCTTAGTCCCGCCCAATTACAACATCGTAAGGATGGACAGGCACTCAAAGAAAAAAGGGGGTGGCATTGCCTGCATCTACCGCTCTAACCTCCTTGTTACGGAACTGCCGGTGGACCCTACAGACTCCTGCGAATACCTCGCACGCTCCATCTCCAACAACACCTCACAACTGTGCAAACTTCACATCTTTTACCACCCACCAGGCAAGAATGACATCTTTACGGACCTCCTCATGGAAATCATCACAGCCAAGGTTTCTCCAAACTCTAATGACATTTTCCTGGGTGACTTCAACTTGCATTGGAACGATCCTAAGGACCCTCAGGTCAATGCCATCAGAGATTTCTTGGCCGACCAAGCCCTTACCCAAGCCTGCTCCCTCCCTACTCATTCAAAAGGCGCCACTCTAGACTAGATCATTGCTAAGGAATCAGCAGTCAAACTTATCTCTATTGACCCTTGTGATTGGTCTGACCACCACGCCGTCACCTTCCTCCTGCCCAGCACCCACAAGTCATGGACACCTCAACCTGTGATTCCCAAACGATGGGTTAGAGACACCAAGAACCTTGATCATGAGAAACTGGCAGCGCGTTGTGAGACCGACCTCCCCCCTCCCCCTCAGTGCACCTCGGTCGATAACCTAGCGGATCATTACTCCTCAACCATATCCGACATTCTCGATGACCTGGCACCACTAAAATTAAAAAGAACCCAGATCAAAGACAGAAATCCCTGGTTCAGCGGATCCCTCAACAAGGAAAGGAGATCCCTTCGACAGACGGAACGAAACTGGAAACAACACCCATCAGCAGCACATCTAAAACTTCTCCGCCAGGCCAGAAATGCCTACAATAAGAAAAATCCTCAACTCTAAAAAGAATTTTTCAGAACTCAACTTGACAACGCCAAAAATCGACCTCGCAAGCTGTTCGACTTGGTCAAACACCAATCCAACAAACTAGCGAAAACCTCCAAAGAAACACCTAAACCCTTAATATCAGGCGAGGAATTTTCTTCCTTCTTCTGCGACAAAATCTCTGCCCTAGGAAATGAACTTAAATCCGCAACTCACCACCAAAATCAAAATCTGCCAGCTCTACCTCTTCTCTCCGCGTTGTCATCCCAAACCTCAGCCAAAAACCTAGCGCACTGGTCCAACTTTAAAATCTATGACGAACACTTTATCTCGAGAATTCTTGCGTCCTTAAACCCGAACAATCACTTCAATGATCCTCTCCCTTCTAACTGCCTAGCTGCCGCCTCTCAGGCTATCATCCCTTCCTGGACCTCAATAATCAACGCCTCCCTCCTACAGGGCTCAATTCCTGTTTCGCTCAAGGCTGGCCAAGTTATCCCCATCCTAAAAAAACCCTCGCTGGACCCTGCTTCCGCTGAGAACTATAGATCCAACATCCCACTCCTAGCCAAAGTTCTGGAAAAATGTGTGCAACAGCAGCTGAGCCTACACATCAACAACTTTCACCTGCTAGATGACTTCCAATCCGGGTTCAGACCTGGACACAGCACGGAAACCACCCTCCTCCACATTGTGGATGACGCCCTCCAAGCCCTCGACCAAGGCAAAACCTGTCTCCTAATCCTCCTAGACCTTTCTTCTGCCTTTGATACGGTTAACCACGAAATTCTCCTTGAACGCCTGAAACTCAGGATGGGGTTGGATGGCACCGTCCTTGAATGGTTTTGATCCTTCCTCGAAAACCGCTCACAGAGAGTCCTCATCAACGGTAATCTATCCGCCCCCTCTCCGGTCACGGTTGGAGTCCCCCAAGGATCAATCCTCTCCCCTACCCTCTTCAATCTTTACCTTGAACCTCTCACCGAGGTGCTGCGTGCCGCCAATATCTCCTACCTTATGTACGCCGACAATACACAGATCTACATAAAAATCTCTTCCCCGGAGGACATCTTCTCCCTGAACGAGGCCCTGAAGCTGACAGTCCATTGGCTCACCGCCAACCAGCTTAAACTCAATGCAAACAAAACTGAATTTCTTCTGATCTCCCCACCCAAACCCAATCCAGACATCCAGGAATGGATCAAGACCATCACAGCACTAAACTGCCCTCCTACCATTGTTGACTCGGCGAAATCCCTTGGAATAACCCTTGACGGCAGCCTAAACATGCGTGGCCATATAAACTCGATGGCCAAAATGGCTAGATTCCACCTGAGTTACCTAAGAAACCTAAAACCTTTCCTCGAAGTTTCCGACCTTAAAACGGCAATCCAGGCACTAGTCATTTCCAGACTAGAATATGGATGCTCTACTCTCGCAGGGCTACCCAAGAACTCTCTGGCCCCATTGAAAGCCTGCCTCAACACCGCCGCCAGACTCCTAACTGGCTCAAAGAAATTCGACCACATCTCTCCCCACCTCAAAGTTCTGAACTGGCTTCCCTAGAGGCCAGAATCCAATTTAAACTGGCCTGCATTACTCACAAAGCTCTTTACTCCAATTCCCCTACATTTCTCGCCCAAAAACTCGTGATATCCGGAGAAGCCAGAAACTCCCGATCTGCCATAGACCTTTTGTTTCAACCAGCACGCTTCCGGAAGAAAAAAACCTACAATCGGGCCTTCTCTGGGGCCGCTCCAAGAATTTGGAACTCTCTCCCACCCGCCATCAGAAGACTTCTGTCCTTGGCACACTTTAAGAAGGAGACCAAAACCTTCTTAATGGGCAAATACCTCGTCTAATGAATACATCACAATCACCTCAGTGACATGTTCCTCCCTCCACCTCGGCATTATCCACAGCTTCTACGGACGATACCTATTCCTGAACTCCTTAGGTATCCCCCCAGGAGTTGAGACTGCGTGCCTTCTTGTATAATGTATCTACTTGTTTTAATTTTTATCCCACATGTAGCTGGGACTTTAGACTGTGTGCTTCCCTTGTATAATGTATCCCCTATTGTACCCAATTGATCCCTCCCTTCCTAACGCTTTGTATACCACCCCTAATCCTGTAAAGCGCTCTGATACCCTCACGGGTCTGGTTCGCGCCCTATAAAACTATAAAATAAATAAATAAATACAGCCGGTTTTTAGACCAAGAAAAACGAAATGTTTTCAATGAAAATAAATGTTTTAAAACTTGTTTTACTAGTAAGCAGTCGTCTCATTGACCACTGTCTTCCCCTAACTAACATTTTTTTAAACATTTACATAGAAGAAACGGTCCCTTGGTGACCTTTTACCATTTGAGAATGGGTTACCGCTCCTTTGAGATGGTGGTAAAATATTAATGTTTTGCGAACAGATTACAGTCTTAAAACATTAATAGATACCATAAGGAATGTGGAAGGGTTACTCTTAACATGTCCTTTCCAAATACCGATTCATAAAGGTTTCCTAAACCCATTTAATGATTTGAAAAACCTTTTCCAAATTGTTAAATCGGCATTGTACATTTTAAAATGGGATTTAGCATTTGCAAACCCTCTGATTTATTGATTTATAGGGCTTGCAAATGCAAAATCAGCTAGTACATTAGTCCCACTTATCTTATACTGATTGCCTGCCAATTCCTAATATATCTTTGCATGACAAACATATCTTTCAATCTGCGCTGATAACAGGCACCGACAAATTAATCACAGCTATAATATTACATTTTGGAAAACAAGCATTTAAGCTTTACTACCACTCAATTGTCAATACACTTGATTTCACAAACTGCAGTGCTGTGGCTACTACACTCTGCATTATAAACAAGTTGAACAAACGTCAATAGGAAGAATTCACTATGAAGGAAATTAGTTATAACAAATGTTATATTTAGGCTGACATGATGAAAATAAAAGTGACTGACATTTGTTATGAGTATAAAAGCATTGTGACACAAAATCAAACAAAATTATATGTGTTAAAATGTTAAGTATTTCTAACAGTGAACAATGATTGGGTTGTGGTAAGGGTTAGGTAAGGGATCAGGGTTAGAGTTACTATTAAGTGAAGAGTTTGATATAATGTTAGATTTAGCACCAGGATTAAGCTAAAGTATGGGTAATGGTAAGATATTTGATAGTGATAAATTTAGGAAGAGCCGAGGATTATTGAAACCAAGTAAACCTGCCCAGAGAACAATTGGTAAGAAAACACTACCTGCCCTCTCTGTAATTGATCCCAATGAGGGCCCCCCACCCCTACGATCCAGCTCGCTGAGAGCACACAGGAGGGGAACTTCTGGGGCAGGCTTGAAACTATGATGTCCACCTTATTGGATCCTATTTTGCAGAAAATAAGTTCAGTAGAAGCTAGATTACTAAAACTAGAGGGGACGGTTAGTTGCAAACCGCCGGTCACACCGGCAGTTAGTGCAAATACTAGTAGAGACCAATTAGCTACTAGGGGAACAGGCACGGGGGTAGGTTCATCTGCGAGCTCTGATGTAATCAGAGATGTGATAGATAAGAGTAGCTCCAACATCATTATGCCTAGTAGTGTTGATATCCCAGCTCGCACTCGTCATTCCCCTACAAGAGCAGGGGCCTCTGTGCCTTCAAGGGTTGGGAGGCTAGAAAGAAGGGAGGTACAGCCAGCGAGTCTCCCTGTTATCCACCTCCCACCGGAATCCACCCCCTTTGTAGTGGTTTTGGGGAGTGTTCCCTCCCTCCCTCAAGGGGCTAGCGAGAACTATAGGCAGCTGATAAACAAACTAAATCATTGGTTCACATATAACACCACTCTGGGTGCCCGTGTGGCTAAAAATATTCGTATGGCCCGCAGGGTGAGCTGGATAGGGAGCTCGCGAAAAATGGGCACGGGTGACTGTGTTATCGTAAACTTTGACAACCCCCACACTGCGGGCAGGATCTTATCTAGAGACATCTGCCTCGCTACCCTTTCTGGATCTGGTATCAGGGTTCTTCCTCTGGGCTTTTTTTTACAAACCAGTCCCTCTCAGGGATATGCCTGATAATATCCCCAGGGCACTTCCCCGTGGTGGGTGGTTAAATAGAATAGCACCTAGGCAACAGCCTACCTCTATGGCCCACTCATCCTTTGTAATAGATGGTCAGACTGGTGTCGATCCCTCACTGGAACTAAATAACAGATTTTCTGTCTTAAACGGGTTGGAGGAGTGTGATTGACTGAGGATCTCTACGCCCTCCGAGATTGAGCCTGTTGTACTTACCCAGTCCCCAGTAGAGGTAGTTGAGGGGCCCACAGGTGAGAGACCCAACAACTTTTTATCTTGGAATATCGCAGGGCTGGCAAATAAGCTTCAAGACCCATTGTGGGTCCGATATGTGAAGCAATTTCCGGTAATTAGCCTTCAAGAAACATGGTCAGTGGATTGCGACCTATTCTTGGAAGGTTATAAGGCTTTTTTTATCCCAGCCACCCCTTCGGCGAGTGGAAGTCCCAAGGGTGGCCTAGTTGTATACATATCTGTGGCTGTCGATTGCCAGATTCAGGTTGTGTCATCCACAAACCCAGGAATTCTGGCACTGTCAGCCAAAAGAGGGGGCACTAGATGGGGCCTTATTAACTTCTACAACTCGGTGGCATGTCCTCATGGTGCTTGTAACATTACCACCTTGGGAGCATTTATAAGACAATCTTTTGGCCCTATCCTACATAATCTTTTGGTTTCTGGCGATACATCCCTATGGTAACCCAATACTGTCCTGTAATTCTGAGTTGGGTTGGCCCCGTATGAGGGGGTTTCACTTTGAACATCATGCCCAGGGTGAATTGTTGAATAATATAATAAATGAACTGGACATGGTGGCCTTGATGTCCTTAACTGCCCCGCAAACCAAATTCTCTGTGCCAACTTTTAAAGGCCGTGGTAAGGGGTCGTTTATAGATTTTATTTTAATCTATTCTCCCTTGCAATCCTTATTTTACGGTTTTAATATTATGGAGAGCGAATTTAGTGACCACAACCCACTATGTGTTCACATGTTGGGCCCATTATCAGTACGAATTGGCGATGTCTCAACCAGGGGTGCTCTGAGACCAACTGATGGCAAGCGAAGACTTAAATGGTCTCAGATTTCCCCAGATAAATTTTACAGCAAAGTAAATGTATCCTGTGCCCTCGAGTTAGCACTATGCACAGCTGCAGGTTCCTCCCCTAATGAGATTATTGGCGCATACGAATCAATAGCGCGTAAAGTTGGCAAAATCCTAAGTGTCCCGGCTAGCAGAACTGCATTCACGGCCCCAGATGGTTTGACTCTCAGTGCTCCAAGGCAGCAAAGAAGCTGAGGGAAGCCCTGTCAGCCAAACCAAGAATTCAAACCGAGGTACGCGTTTGTCGTAAAGAATATAAGTCAGCTCTGGTTAGACGGAAGGGTGCCTTGAAGGAGGAGGCGTGGAGGGAGCTGATCGATTCAAGCACTCTTAGGAACAGCTCCAGGTTCTGGAATGTTGTGAATCGACCCCTTTTGGTCAGGAAGTGGGGGGGCCTTAGACTCTCATATTACAGAGGAGGAGTGGGTGCTTCACTTTAAATCTATGTTTGACTGCCCTACGGAGCATAGTTGCCAAGAGAGTCGGGACACAAATGTCCCTGTAATAATCTTTGAAAAGGGTGAGGTTATGGCTGGTATTGCAGAGCTATCCATTAACAAAGCGCTGGGCCCAGATGGGATTCCTCCGGACTTATTTAAGTCCGACCCTACGTTCTGGGCCCCGATACTGGAGGCTGTGTTTAACGCAGCGGCAAAGAATGGCTGTCCTCAGTCATGGGCCTCTTCTATCATAGTCCCTGTTTTCAAGAAGGGCGATAGGAACAGCACCCACTGTTACAGGCCAATCTCCCTCATTAACTCAGTGGTCAAGGTGGTAGGACGTATTCTTTTGCAGAGATTATCAACTTGGGCAGAGGAGCATGAGATCCTGACGGATGTCCAGTATGGATTCCGGTCGGGACGTTCTACTGTTGCTCAGTGTCTCAATCTATCTATGATACTGAGCAAATATACTGTTGCACGCCCCAGCACTATCTACCTTGCCTTCATGGACTTGTCCTCCGCATTTGATTGCGTTAATAGGGTTAAATTGTGGCAGTCCATGAGGGCAATGGGGGTGGATAACAGCATTGTTAATTTCCTAGAGGACCTGCATAAATCAACTAAAGCTAATGTCAGGTTTTCTCAGGACCTTCGGGTCACTAGGGACCTTGAGATTAAGAGGGGGAGTACGGCAAGGTTGCATTTTGGCTCCATTTTTGTTTAATTTTTATATCAACGATTTGGAGACTGTACAAAGAGCAACTGGAGTTGATTACCCATGTGTAGGGCGGCGTGGTATTCCCGTCTTGCTTTATGCGGACGACGCCGTCCTTATATCTAGAACTGCAATGGGTTTGCAATCTCTTTTAATAGCATTTCCTAGATTCATGACTGATCGGGACCTGGCAATAAATAATTCCAAATCCTATGTAAGGAAAGTGGGGCAACATTCCAAAAAGAGTTTCCAATTCAGTGTTGGCCCTGCTAAGATCCCCCGTACTAACGTATTTTCCTATTTAGGGGTTCTTTTCGATGACCAATTAAAATGGGGCCCTTTAATCTCGAGGAAAAAGGGAGACCTGGCCCAGGTAAATGCTGCAATTTTTAATTTTTCCTCCAAAATAGGGAAGAAACCAACAGGAGCTATGTTGAAAGTCTATCAAGCTAAAAGCATGGCCATAGCTACCTATGGTAGCGAAATCTGGGGATATACTGCTGCAGATGCCCTTCAGGTGGCGGAGAACGACTTTCTGAAGCGCCTATTGTGTGTTCCGCGTGGAACCTCTAACCTAGTGGTCCATGAGGAACTGGGGTTCCCTACTTAAGCGATGTCCTTGCACTGCGCCCCTTGGTTTTCTGGTTGAAGTGCTGGCTGAACAAAGATTTAACTCTCAACCATTTAATTTTAAGAGAGAGCATGTCTCTCGACAATGCAGCCCGAATTCCTTGGCTTAAGTACATTAAAAGCAGTCTGGAAGGGGTAGGGCGTGGCGATCTATTTTGTAAACCTGAATCCATTGTCAAGAAGGATGTGGAATTAATCAGGGTAGCCTTCTTGACCTCAAGGAAAGTGGACAGGGAAGCGCAGGAGATGCTGAAACCTAGCGTTCGTATGTTTTTAATGCTTAAAACAACCGCGACAACGGAACCTTATCTTATGGGGTTTCTATCAACACACGAGAAGTTTTTATTAACTAGGTTTCGGATGAACCTGTTTCACCTCGTGTTAGCCAGGCCTAAGGGATACAGCAGAGGTCAAGTGCTAGCTCCCTGCGGCTGCGACGGACAGTCTCCGCAGGATTTGCTGCATTTTATGTTTCTATGTAAGTTGTATGAAACCCCCGAAGGCATTTTCTGGTTCCCATTTTAAAAGAACGAATTTTAGACAGGCCCGTCCTGCCCTTATGTATCTTCAACTGCTGAAAGAGGACTGCATCATTTTTATAGTAGGGTTTTTAAAAGCTTCTGTAAAATCTAGGGCCTGTATGGATGTGTAGACACTGGATGATCTAGGTATGTTTTATTGATTTAGTTGATCTAGCTTACGGTATAAGGTAAAGACATTTGGAAGTCATGCTTTTTGGCACTTTGCACTTTAAGGCCTCGAATAAATTTGGGCGGGTGGGTAGTGGGTTTTTATCTATAAATTGTGTAAGAGGTTTTGACTTCTTAATTATGTTTTACTGTATTACTGTTTTTATGTACCTGTATCCGTGTAACTTTTATGGTTTTCTGATGTAAAACCAAATAAAGTTTATTTCATTTGATTTGATTTGATAGTGATAAGTTTAGGATTCATTCTCTTAGTTAGGTTTAAAGTTAGAGTCTAGGTTAGACTAAGAATTAATTTTCAGTTACTGTTATGGGTGAGATGAATCAGGCTAATTGAACTGCATTTTCTTCAAAGTAACTTTGTGATGAAAGCTTTTCTACTGTATGTCATCTAATGAAAATTAAAGTTGTGTTTATTGAGGAGTCTCTGTAGTACTTCAGAATGGTATTCCTTATAACAGTCACCATTGTAACATAGATCTCTTGGAAGCCTGCCTTCAAACATGGGAAATAGAGTCAATTAGATAAAGTTATGTTAGCTCCAGCATACAGCCTTGTTCTTTTCAAACATTCAATTGCCTTTAAAGAAGTTTGTCATAGGTTATCACATTTCTACACTTCCTTTCATGAACTCTTCAAATGTATTGTTGCTCTTAGACTACATTGCTTTCCTTAACTAGCAAGAGAAGCTAGATCAATTGCTATTTTGCATCCCTGAGTTAAAACTTTTCATAAGAGGTGAGAATTGTCAATGTTTCTATTGTTCCAAAATCTGCTTTTATCTCTGTAGATTTAATCAACAATCTAGTATTGCTAGAACAGACATTTGGCTTGAAAACACCTGATGTCTCTCTAATACAATAAGACCTACCATAAGTATCAGCAACAGGTAAGAAAATGGAATGTCACATCTCACAGAAAAACTTATCAAGGAAATAGATGAGCAGAAGGATCATCTGGTCAGCTAGTACCACTGCCTGAGTGTGATACCAGAAGAATACAGACTCTCCACAATATTTGTAGTTGAGGGTCAATGGCAACAGTTGGTAATACTTCTGAGTCTAATTGTGGAACAAATAATGAACTATTGGGAAAGGAATAAATACTACATGAATATAATTGTTAGAACTGGGGGTCTCTAGTTGACAATGGTTTGCACCTTTGTCCAAATAGGGACCCTTGCTTCTAGTCAGGGTAACGGGGATACACTCCTAAAATAACCCCTGCTCACCCCCTGGTAGCTTGGCACGAGCAGACAGGCTTATCTCAGAGGCAGTGTGTAAAGCATTTGTGAACACATACAGTAATACAGTGAAAACACTACAGATGGACACCACACAGGTTGTATGTAAAAATAAGTAATCTTTATATAGACTTAACACAAGACCCAATAGCAAAAATCCACAATACTGTAATCTAAAATAGACTTAAAATGATAGATACAGTTCACGTTATCTTCAAAAATAGGATAGTCAATCAAATAAAGCTTGTAGCAACAAATAACTCCATTTGGAGTTATCACGACGTCGTGACCGGTGGAAATCCCAAAGTACGGTGCCGACCGCGAGGTGCGCGGCATCGGGCCCGGAGTCGAGCAGACCCACAAAGAACAGTACCTGGAAGTCGATGAAAACAAAGACGGTGCACGGAGTCAGGGAGGTGATGCTTCGTTGGCGCCGGCGGCGTCGGTTCCTTACAACCCCAGGTGAGGTGATGTCTCGGTTCCTTACTGCAGCGCAGGGGAGGTGAGTCGTCGGTTCCTTACTGTGTCGGGGAGGTGACGTCACGGATGGCGGCGAGGTGCCGGTTCCTTACGATGGTGCGGTGTTGATGGATTCGGGGGTCACCCACGTCGAGGATCGGCTCCGCGGTGATGAAGCCCTGGCGTTGGTGAAGTCAGGGCTGCGGTGCGAGTCGGGACGGTGCGTCGGGAGCGTCACGAGCGGTGTCCTCGGCTCCGGTGCAGGCAGCGGCCTCGGTGACGGCTTCGGAGTCGATGTTGCACGGCGTCAGCAGGCGTCGGGCCTACGGTGCAAGTCGGGGTGGTGCATCGTGCTCTTCACGAGCAGTGCCCACGGCTTCGGTGCAGGTTACGGTGTCGCTCGCCGACATCGGTGTTGCAATTTCCTTCTGTTAGCAGCTAAAACAGCAGTTCTAGATGCAGGCAAACAGAAGGGGTGAAGTCGTTGTGTCCCTGTGACTTCAGGCAGGAGGCAAGCTCAGTTCAAGCCCTTGGAGATTCTCTTCTTCAAGATGATAAAGCACAACAAAGTCTTTTCTCCTGTCCTTGGCAGAAAGCAACCACTGCAGGCCAACCCCAATTAGCAGAACAGCACAGGGGCAGTACTCCTCCTTCAGCTTCTCCGGTTCTTCTCCTTGGCAACAGGTTTCTTGATTTCCCAGAAGTGATCTAATTTCATGGGGTCTGGGCCCCAGTATTTATGGTCAAAAATCCTTTGTCCTCTGAAGGCAGAGGGTCCTGTACCTGGTCCAAACCAGTTCTGGGTGCATTCTGTCAGGAGACACCTTCTCCCTTTGTGAGTGAGGGGCAGAGTCATCAGCCGCCCGGCAGGAGGTGGAGCCAGCATTGTGGAAGGCAGGCAGAGCCCTATTCAGACCCAGGTGCAACTCCTCCATTTACATATGAAAATGACACTTTTTGCTGCTGGGAGCCAATCAAGGTAAAAAGCTGCCCCTTAACTGATGAATGACCTTCCAGGCCCAGTCGAATGCTAGCAGTGGCATTTTGCATACATTGAAATTGCTAAAGGTATTGTTTTGGGAGTCCTAGGTGAAGAGATATGATAGTCAATTGCAGACAAGTAAGAGCTTAAATTACTATTTTTGAAAGTCTGTGGTTAAAAGAGGAAACTTTTACTAAGAAGTTTGAGATAATGTCAGCAAGTCAAGGTAACTTTTGCATGTGTCATTGAGTATGGTAGTAGTACATTTTGCTGGGGTTTAAATGATAACTTTGGTTTTGCCACTGTTCAGTTTCCTTGCATTTATTAGGCAATTTCCTTTAGGCAAACACAACAGTTGGAGATAATAATTGAGTGTCGTCAGAATATTACATAATTGAAAAGCCAAAGCCTTGAATTAAACAAAGCATTGAATTTTACATGCTAGGGAATAAATTTACAGGTTAGAAAGAGAAGCACAACAAAGATGATATTTCTGGATCCAAATAAATAGGGGAAACAGGGACCATATTGGTTCTGTCACTTAGAAAAATGTGATTCTAAGATCTGACCCAATGATACCTACACTGCTTAGAATATACTGACATGATTATTACCGTAGAGAAAATGAAAACAAGCTTTTGTAGAGTTCAGCAATGAAGATAGTGGTTTGTTGATTAATGTATTTTTCTAAAATCTTAGTAGGGAAGGGCATCAGCAAGATGGGGCTGACGTATCTGAGAACAGAAGGACCCACCAAATGCATTTTCAAGAGCGGATAATGTGTGTTTTTTTCCATCTTTAAGCACTACAAATTGAGGGATTACACAGAGCTGTAAGATCAAAGGTGAAGCTAGGGCTGGCTTTTTTTTTTACCATAAATACAGCGCAAGGATCAAATAGAGAGCCAGATTTAGTAGGGATACTGAGGGATAGGATTTTGTCTAGTGAGAGTAGGACAAAATGCTCATAACAGGCTGGAGGTTTTTAGTATCTGAAGAATAAATGCAGGGAGTTGAGAGTGGCCTTGAGAGACTGCTAGATCTACAACATTGTTTTGTCTTTCAAGAAATTGTATAAGGAATCACAGAGATCTTGGAAGAGGGAAATAGATAAGAGATGGGACTCTAGGATTCATTAGATCTTTCATAATCTTAGATAATGTTTGATAAATGGTACCAACAGAATTGGCTGAGTTTATCATGTTAGAGGAAAGGGAAGCACAAACTGCCCTAATGTGTTTCTTACAGATTTTTAAAAAGCTGCAATAGTAGCATTTATTGAGAGCCTTGTTCGTTGATCTCCATGTGCCGTTTTTTTTAGTAGCAGCTGGGTGTGATGTGACTCAACTTTGGGGGACTTTTCCTGCCATGAACAGCATTCTTATATGGTGCTAAGTGTGAGGAGGCAGCAAAGATCTAGAACGGTAGTTATCAGAGGTGGACTAAGCTGAAGTAGAATCAGGGAGAGAGATGAGTGTGATGTTAAGGTGATAGTTCAAGTCTATGTAAGGAATTTTGTTTAAGGCACAGGAAGAAGTGCTGGGGGGTTAGAGATAGGTGTTGCTTTAAGGGCCCTAACGGAGAAGGGAATGGAAACGTGCTCAGATCAGATCATGGGAAAAGTAGGGTCCATTGTAGTAAACAGGCCATATGCAAATATAGGATTAAGTTAATGAGTGATAGAGGCAAAGGAGTTGGCCAAGAGATTTGAGTCAAAGGTATCTGTGGCATCCAGCCAGAAATTTAAGTCACTAAAAAAATAGAAACTTTAATGGCCAACGGGGAAACAGAATCTGCTATGTTTGTTTAAACCTATATGTTATGGCATAGCAAAAAACAACAAGGTAATGGTAGGAATGCTTGAATTAATCCCAGCCACGGACAGTCACCCAGGCCACATTCCAAATCATTGCCTACTGTGCCATTCTAGACAGATACCCACTTTATGCAAATCAGTCTTGGTCTTTCTACAATAGAAACAGACCTGCCTGAACTGACAGGCAATGCCCCTTCCAAAAGGGAACACAAGCAAGTTCAGACTGGTTTCAACCTCATTACGTCTCATCAGTGAGGTATAGCATGAGTCCTACAGCACAGTGAAAATGTTACACATATCTGGGCAGCTCCATCACACTTAGGGCATCTACTGTAAAAAACAAGGTGATAGTAGGAATACTTGAATTATTCTCAGCCACTATTGATCACTTTGGCTGCATTCCAAACCATTATTTTTTGCCCACTGACCCATTCTAAACAGAGACCCACATTATGCAATTCAGTCTTGGTCCTGTTCAGAGCTAAACCGGTCTTGGGTTGCTTGTGTGCTGTTCAGTAAGAACCTGGTGGCAGTTCGGCCTTGACTGTTGTGATTGGAGCAGGGTAAAGACTTATTTGCATAGGGCTGGGTCAAAACTGAGGTAGCATAGTGGGCAAAATAATGAAATGCTAGAATGCTCCTCTGAGCAACTGCCAAAAGTTAAACTTATTGTAAAGTATCCTCCCATCGTTTGTGTGCTTGAAGTACTACCCTAAGTGACAAGGCTGTGCCCAGATGTGGGTTGCTTGCTCACTGTGCAATTGGAACAAAGTTACACCAGACTAATGAGCCCAAGTCAGGGTGACAAGCTGGTCTTGGGATGCTTATGTTGTGTCCCAGGAAAGATCTAGCCTGGCAGTTCATACTGAATTGTTGCTTTAGGAGCAGGGTCAAGACTGATTTGCATATTGCTACGTCCAAATTAAGGTGGCATGGTGTGCAAAAGAATGGTGGGTTGGTACCCAAGTGATTGTCAGTGGTTATATTTATTGCAAGCATTCCTCCCATCACCTTTTGTGTATTTGATGTCTAGGCATAGAGCAGGTATTGCAAGGACATAGCAAAGAGACCTGTGGGGATGAATGCTCTTATTCTGGGAGAAGGTGCTAGGATAGACCTTGGTTGACTCAGAGACATTCTGGGTTGGCAGGAGATTGCCTGAGCTCAGACTGGTGCTGTCTCATTCCTTACTGTTAAAGGCAGAAGGGTGGAGGAGTAACTAGATGTGAGTGTGATCCTCCCACTGGTGCAAGGGGCAGAGTCTCTATCACTCGACATAATCCAGGTGTGGGCAGATTCATATGGGCTTGCCTCGGGCACATTTTTGGCAATCCAACAGTGTATTCTCTATCCATGTCTACTGTGAGGAAGCACTGTGGTCATAATTATGAAGTCACCTCTAGCTTCTAGATGAAGCCTCATCTATAGAGTGGCCAGTGAGGCAGTAAAACTGAAGAAACACTAAGCTGCGGGGGTGGGGGGGCAAATCAGTTCAAACGGAGGTACTGCTACTCATGACATTGACAAAGGTTTCCTTTTGTCTAAGACTACTGGGAATGCAAATCAGGTTAAAAGAAAGGTGTGCACAACATCAACAGCAAAATGTAAGCTAAAATAAGGAGGCACACAATGGGCTTGAACTAAAATAAATAATTAAATAAAGGAAAAGTACGTGGTGCCAGGCCACTCCAAAGCAGCAGATGGAAAATAATTAGCATGGAAATAACATTGAAATAAGTGTAAAGAAAAATCAAGCTGCAAGGTGGTATCCCAAGCTTATCGCCAGATCTCTCCACATTTTTCACTTAAGTGTTTGATGTGTAAAAGGAACAACGCCTTCCCACATTCCAGTAGAATAAATGTGTATTCACTTCTGGCTGCTGCTAATGTTGGAAGTGCATGTTTCACTCTGCATGTCAGAATATTATACTGAAATGGATGAGGAAGATATATGAGAACTCATATGTCTCCTCATTTTAGCTTTCTATAACCCTCACCATAGTTCATAAGACAAAATGAACTCCCTCTTTTTGTTCATTTCAAGAGGAAACGCTTTAGGTTTTGCAACTTTTATTCCATAAGGTCGGCTTCCTTCAGGTGTACCACACTTTTGTCATAAATACAAAATGTTAGCACTCTAGTAGTTTGGTGGGACACTGTGGTACACTGTAGTTGAATACTAGGGAGTTAACTGTCAAACTGCTCCTGGATTTTAAAGTACGTTTCACTCTGCATGTCAGAATGTTTTACTGACATGGCTGTAAAATATATTTGAGAACTCATAGAAAATGTGCCCTTAATGTAGCTTTCTAGAGCACAAACCATAATTTCTATGACAAAACAACCCTCCTCATGTTGTTCCTTTCGAAAGGAAATACTTTAAGTTTTACAGCTTTAATTTCATCAAAATGGTGTCAGGTGTGTAACAGTTTTGTCATGGATACAGAATGTTAGTGCATAGTTATTCATTAGAACACTGTGAGAAGCTGCAGAAGAACACTGGGGATCAACTTGCTGGCTGGAGCTGCTGTTGGGAAGTGCATGTTTAACTCAGAATATCATATGTTCTTATTACCACATTGCTGCGGAAGATAGGGTGAATTTTTAGAAGATTTGCTCTCATTTTAGCTTCTGGAGCACCTGCCATAACCTGTATGAAGAAAATCATGATAGCAAACAGTTTACTTTCAAACAGGTCTTATCAAATCCTAGTGCAGGGTCAGCATTTTTTCACAGGGTAAAATCACCCTACAACATACCACAATTCCTACAATGAGTATGATAACAGCAACATTTTTAGATCAGAACACGCTGCCAAACAGTTGGGGAACGGGCATCCCCTCCTCTACAGATGGCTTAAGCCAGAAGCCCCTGGATAGTCGGGTCCTACATGCTGTGAAGTGTAAGTACTGAGGAATAGAGTTTGGGAAGGGGAGGGTCTATTTTGCCGGTCGTGTTTATTTATGAGCCCTTTGTTAGCATATTTTGTGGTAGTCTAGATTTTTGACCATGATCAATGGCCACTAAAAGTTACTATTTTTCGTAGAGCAATACTACAAACCTCATTGGTCTATCATTTTTCTTCCTATTGCCCAACCATAAATTACAAACCTGAATGATCTCCAGATTTTTCTCCTCATTGTCCTACAATAACAGTATAAAACTGAATCGTATCCAGCTTTTCTCTGCTTTGTGTGTCTCTAACACTACACACCTCACATCATCACACCTCCTGTGCCCTTTCCCTTCCACCTACTTATGCTTATCTTATGTGTATGATTTTTGCATATTTGCCTGTAATCTGGTTGCCACAACTCTCTATTGTAGGAATTGACAGTTCCAGTAGTGGAGTTATATGTTATAAAGTGATGCATTCTGGGACATATAATCCTTGCATGATTTAGTTGAAACAACTGGGCTAAAACAGTGTTTTAACTTTTTCCTCCCAGCCCAGTCTTGGAGCCAGAGTTTATATCATTCTGGATTCTTGTTTCCATTGCTTAGACCACCAGAAATGTACCCTCTTTGGCTACACAAACTCTGGTCCCAAAGAGTTGTATGTGTATATTTTATGTGTGGTGCATTTTCAGTTTGACCAGGGTGGATGCCAAACCACTGACTTCTCAGATCTCTCTGAATAGGATGGGCCCTGGTTGCCTCCCCTAGTGCATTATCCCAGAGAAATCAGTGCTTTCCACTCCACTGCTTATGTTTACCCTGTTTAAAAAATGGTAGCTTACATTATTTAATGTGGGCTTACTTCTGCTTTTGGCATCACATGTAGTGGTGTTTGAGGTTGAAATGGAGTCTGACGAGTGGAAGATATTAAGCACAGGAAAAGTGAAATAGCTTGTCCTGGTTAATATATGGGCTGCTTGGAGTAGCCTCCTCAACCCCATAGGCACTATTGGGCAGTGCATTGTCTGTGGGGAGTGAGTGCCGATGTTTGGTGCAGCAGTTATGCTTAATGGCCTGTAGGGGCGCAAGGAAAATTCTCTTGGAGCCTTAAATAGTATGAGAAGGCCATTCATAGAAGATGCAATTTATTTTTCTCTAGTTGCTGGTCAACCCTTAACCAAGAGGAGGAGAGCGAGTGGGCTGAGGCTGCTAGCATGTGTTAGCTTGGAAAGGAGCACTAGGTGACACAGATGGAATATTCGTGTAGGCAAAGACTGAGGACAGCTTAAGGGCGTCTTCTCAACAGAGTCTATGACTGATACGGAGTCTGAATGAAGAGTTTGATTTTCTCCTGCAAAGGTCGCCTTATTCACAAACGTTGATACTCTGAAGTTGAATGCAAGGCTATTGTTAGAAATTGAGTCTCTAGTTGGCACGATGTCCAAGTAGGGATAGCAATCCTAGTCAAGGTAAATCACAACACAACCTAAATTATCCTGTGCTCACTCTCTGTTAGCTTGGCACCAAGCAGGCAGACTTAACTTAAAAAACAATGTGTGAATTATTTGTGTAATAACTCATACAGTAACTCAGTAAAAACACCACAAAAACACTCCAAAATAGTTTGGAAAAACAAAGTATGACTATAAATAAACAAGACCAAAATGACAAAAGTCCATTGTGTAGAAGTTGAGATATTGAATTTTGAAGAAATAAATGCAGTAAAGCACAAGCCAGTAGCACTAAAAAGGTTACTTTAGGTCACGCTGGGTGGGAAAAAAGGCAAAGTTCGGGCCAACCACAATGGCGCACTTATTGGCTAAAGACCCACGCAGGCCCCGATGAACAAAGTAACTTTCCTGGTTGCAAGCAGAGAGAAGCATCGATCTTCTCCACGCAGTAAGGGCGATGTGTCAACTCCAAAGATGGGTGCTGGAGTCGAGCGGCATTGAGCAATGTGCCGGTTTCTGCCACATAGTCGAGGGATCTAACCAAGCTGCTACAGTGGTGATACGCTGTCCAATGCATCGATCTCTGCAGGTAAAGATCTGGTTCTGAAGCAATACTCCGATTTTACTCCTGCAACCGGGTCGATGCGCCAGTTCTGTGTTGCAGGTATCTGGGCCACTTCCAGTGAGCCAGGCACAGGAGCAGGGGTAGAGACTTTGATACCCCTGAGTCTCAAGCAACAGGAGGCAAGCTAGCAAGCAATTTGAGACCACTTGGAAGAAGGCAGAGTCCAGCTCGCCTTCAGCAGAATCAGAGAGCCACAGGCAGCAGGGCAACAAATGGAAAAGCAGGCCTCCAGATCAGCAGTCCAGTTTCAGTCCTTTGAGCAGCACAGCAGTGCTTCTGACAGAGGTTCAGGTGTAGGTCCAGAAGTGTCTGATTTGTGTGGGTCAAGGATCCAGTACCTATACCCAAAAGTGCCTTTAAAGTGGAGGTAACATCAAAGGCTGGCCTTTGAAGTGCACACAATTCCTTTCCACCCAGGTTTGTCTGCCAGGCTAACCCAGAGGGGGTGGGCAGAGGGGGATGAATCAGTGTGCTTTGTGTGTAGACAGGATACAACCTATTGAAGTGTGTCAGCCCCTCCAATTCCTCCCTGCCGAGGAAGACCCATCAGAATCCAGAGGAGAGCTCTTAATGCTGATGAGTCTCATGTTCCTGTGTTTGTGGCTGTCTAGAGGGAATGCACAAAGTGTAGCTGTCGCCCAACCCAGACATGTATTGGAAGCAGGCTGTAAGGCACAAAAGACCTAAGAGAAGAGAAGTGTCCACTTTCTGAAAGTGGCATTTTTAAACAGTATTATTAAATCCAACTTTACCAGTAAAGATGATTTATCAAGACCATTCCAAACATATGAAACATGAAAAAGCAACTCCTTTGGACAGGAATTGCAGCTTTAAAGTGTATCAAGGATTTCCTAATGCTAGCCTATGAGAGGAGTAGACCTCACAGTAGTGAAAAATTAATTAGACTGTTTGTCACCACCAGGACATGTGAAACATAAAAGTACATTTTACTTACATAGCACCCTGCCCTCTGGGTTACCAATGGCATTCCTTAGGGGTGACTTATCTGTAATAAAAGGGGAGTCTAAGGCTTGGCACGTAGTTTGAAATACGAAGTCGAAGTGGCAGTAAACTGCACACACAGGCCACGCAATGGCAAGCCTGAGACAGGTTTGAAAGGCTACTTGTGAGAGTGGCACAATCAGAACTGCAGGCCCACTAGTAGCATTTAATTTACAGGCCCTGGATATATGGCATACCACTTTACAAGGGACTTACAGGTACATTAAATATACCTAACAAGTGTAAGTCACTCATATACAGCATAACCATCTGTATATAAGCATTTACTTAGACTATAGATGTGTACCTACATATGTGTATTGCTTTGTATAAACATGTATCATAATTTTGTATTTAAAGATATAGATATTTGTTAGTTCTGCTTAACAAATGTACATATTACATATAGTTACATTATTCTATGTTTAACATGTATATGAGTGACTGCATAAACAAGTAAATCTTCTATCATATCTATTGATCTACAATTGCTTCACTGTTGAATTACAAACAAAATAAAAAATATGAAGTACAGCAACACTTGAACGTCTGAGTTTATTAAATGCAACTTTAATGTACATTTATTACCTTCCTTATACATATATACCTTTCATGTACTTATGATATACCTTCCAGGTACTTATGTATCTTTATATTTATTACTTTGCTTCTAATTCAGCATATCCAATGCTCTACTCTATATCTCACCCTATATCTCTCACAATATACCCTCTACCTCCATTCTGACTCATCTCAAGCCTCATTCAACTACTTTCTCCAATGCACTACCCAATTTCTCACCCTATACCACTCTCAATATATCCTCCACCTCAACTCTCTGACTCGTCTCATACCTCATTCTATTACTCTTTTCAATGCACTATCCTATTTCTTACCCTATACCGCTCTCAATATATCCTCTACATCAATTCTCCAATTCATCCCAAACCCCAAACCACTACTATGATCCCCAAAATAACCCTTTCTAGACTGTTCCCTCATCTACCCCTACGTGCATTATCGCATACATCTTTTACTATAAGCCTTTCTAAACACTTCCCTCTTATTTTTCCCCCTCCACATCTCCTAATCTCATCCCAATCCCCCTCCTACTGCTATGAACTAAAAAAAACACAAAAACTTTCTAGACCCTTCCTTCTTCTATCTCTCCACTATTCCTTTTACAACCCAAATAACAGATAAAGATGTCCACCACTCAAATCAAATAAATTTTATATTTCCCTAACACCAATTCACCACTAATCCTTTTTGGGTTAAAGAGTTACTATTCGCCGCAAAGTGCTACAACTCATCAGGGGTAGCAAGCACTATATAAATGCAAACCTTAACCTCTTTTATCCCTCCACTATCTTTCTCAATACAAATACCAGACTAACCTATCCACCGCTAAAATTAATTTCATATTTCACTATACTAATTCACCACTAATCCTGCTACTCACCTAAAAAGTGCTTCGACGCCTCATCAGGGGCAATAAGTGCTATATAAATGAAATTACAATACAATTTTAATACAACACATGATGTATATTGTGACTGAACTCTGTTATCACCCTTTCTTTGTGCTACTTTTTCGGACCCTCAAATCCTGGCATTCACTACAATACATTTCAATGGGGACCATGTTCCTGAGTCCTATGTTGGCGTCCAAATCATTTTGTCCATGTTGTGGACAGCCAATCAAGGGAAGGGACTCCCTTTGGGACACACCACATGCCCCTTGAGGTCAGAATGTGCTCACCTTGGCCCCTTATATTTTTCTTTATTTTATTTTCAGGATGCTAGGACCATGTTCCTGAATCATATAATGGCTACAACAGCATATTCTTCTGGTGTGGACCAGCCAATCAGGATTGACTAGCCTGCTTTAAAGTGGCAATGGTGATCACCACTGCGTAACATGAATACATTTAAAAGGCTGAACTAATTAAATGTATTTAGCATTAATTCCCATGTAGTCTTATTTTGATTCCCTGTGTCCACTGATTTTGATACGATTGTCTTACAATGTCAGTGCTTGGCCATGTGTGGTGCTTACTTACTCCAAGGCTAGCCTGGAGTATATTTGAGCTTGTTTCAGAAATGTAGGGCTGTAATAATTTAGTAAATTGTAATTATCTTACTCTTTTGTGGAGATGTGTTTTGTATTAGCATGTTCCTCTCAAACTCCTTCAATTTCACTGAACCCTTCCCATTTAGTAGTAATTTTTCCATACTGTCCTAAAATCCTCCTTGGACCATCCTAAATTTTGCACTAATTAGAGGTGGGCATAACACGGGTAATTCAGGGAGAAAACGCATAATTATGCGAGAAGAGAAATTCTGCATATAGTGCTATGTCTTAACGCAAAAATTCCCCCTTGCGTCCAAAATGGGTGTGAAAATGCATTTTGCGCTATGAAATAGTGCTAAAGGCAACAGACCAAAAATAGCAAATGTTCTCTTGGGGAGGGATTTCCACCCAACTTACCCCCAGAATTGCCACTATTTTCTTATTGCAAAATGACCCCCTAATAAATAGCGCTAAATGTGCTGCAGGGGTAGTATATTACAGAAACTTAATCCCAGCATCTAGCACTATTTTATTATTGCAAAATGCAGCCTTGCATCCAAAACGGAGATGAGGGTGAATTTTGCGTAAGAACAAGCGCTAAATGCAGCAGAACACGTATAGTAAGTGCCTGCGGCTGCTGGTGGTCGTTAAATATGCTCTCGCAGTAGGATTGTTTTTCCCCTATTTATTCTTAACTATGAGAGCAGGCAAAACCAAGCAATTATTGGTAATTCGGCATCAAATAGTAACACAGCATTACCAAACTTATTCCAATTATGCAAGCATAATTAAAATAACACTCAGCCCAGTACTAATTTATGTACTTACATGTGCGGAGATCTCTGCCATTGTGGTTAAGATCTCTGCACAGACTGGCGAGTCATTTCAGGAGGTCTCTGGACGTAGGTTTGTAAATTGCATTTTGTGATATGTTAGTAAAACTACTATAGTACTACTTAACAAACTTATAGCAAATCTGCCTTTTTCGCGTTGTCACCCTAGAGTTTTTGCTTTTATCAAGAACTTATTTTTGCTCGCATTAGAACTCTATGGACTTTACCCCTGCTAAACAGGAGCAAGGTGCCTGTGCTCCCCTTTGAACATGGTTAAATTGGCTTATTCCTGACTGACATATTTAACTTGCCTATAAGTCCATAGTATGTGGTGTAGAAAATGCACCCAGTGTCTGGAAGTTAAATGCCACCTGTGGAATGCAGCACCTATTGTTCCATTTACATGGGTGTCCAATAAGACATGGCTTCAGGCCTACTATGTGCAGCCTGATTGCAGCAGCTTAAAAACCTGCTGTCAAATTTGTCACTATAACCCTTTTTGACAAACTGAAAATCCTACTTTTAAATATTAATAAGCCACCACCCCTGAGTACAGCTTGCCACCCTCAAAGTAGAGTGCTTGATATCTAAATGTGGAACATGTTTGGAATTAAAATAAGCATGTTCCTTCGGTGACTAGGCCCCAAAAGCTATTTTCACTGATAGGGCTTTAGCTGGATCCTAGAAAATGTAAAAGTGCAGATTACACATTTTAATCCACAGCTTGTAACTTGAAACAGCTAAAAAGGGCATTCAAAGTCTGTGGGGTATATTCACAAGAATGTGTGCGAAAAATCTCCCAAAAATGTTAACGCAACTTTACACATCGCAGTCCATCGCGGGAAAATAACCCTGTGTTAACGTGGAATTCACAACATGGCGGTACCATGCGATAATCTCCTGAAACCGCGGACAATGTCCGCGATACAACCACCGCGACGGCGATAAAAACACAAACCCCAACACCAAAAAACGTGCGATGAGCCCATTCGCGATGAGGAAATCAGCGATAAGCAGCGCCAGGCCTGCCATACACACACGGCAGGCGGGAACATCACTACAAAAGGAGAAAAAACACACAAACACAAAATGACCAACACCGAAGCACCATGGAGGCAGCCGGAGCAGGCGCAGAGGACGAGCGCAACCCCACAAGTACCCCGGACGACCAGCCCGGTACCACGGTGACAGGGAAGGGCAAGGACAAGAAGAAGAGGAAGACGAAGTACAGTCCGCAGGAGAATCGGATCCTGGTCACGGAGATGATAGAACACCATCAACAACTGTTCGTCGCCTCCAATGTGTCATTGAGCACCAGAAATGGATTATGGCAGGCCATCGTGGACAAGGTGAACGCCGTCGGAGAGCACAAAAGGTCAATGGACGAGGTCAAGAGGCGATGGAATGACATCAAGCGCTAGACCAAGGAGAAACTCGCAGGCAACCAGAAGGCAGCAATGCAGACTGGAGGTGGGAGCCCAGCGCCATAGCTGGAGCTGGATGACATGGAGGAGCTGGTGTCGACAGTCATCAGTGTGGAGACCGTGGCAGGAGTCGGGGCACCGGACACTGCTCGACATGATACAACACAACAGCAACAGGGTGAGTAACCACCAGGTACTGGGGGGACGGGGGGCGATGGCCACAATGGCACACATGCACAATCAAACAGAGCACAGTGCACACCCACAATGACTCTGGATCATGGCCCTGATCTACAGACTGTCACAATGTACATTGCCATGCTGTCTGAATGTGAACATGTACCATGCGGCTACATACATGTGGACACATTGTAACACAGCATCTCCCCTTCACATTGCAGGGGCACCGCCAACACCTCCTGCAGAGCAGTCCCAGCCACTCTTCACTGATGACGAGGAGGACACCACCAGCATCGACACCCAAGCCCTCCAAGACATCATTGAACTCATCCGCCAATCACCTCCAGGACCAGTGCAGCCCAGCTGCATCGAGGAGACCCCACCCACTCCACAAACCACCCAGCAGGAGGCACCCACAACCCCGACTGTCTCCCAAGACCCCCCCGAACAACACATGGCCTTCTAACGCCGTGTGTTGGAGGGCCAGAGGGAGATGGCTGAGCAGGTGAGGGTGGGGTTCGACCTCATGGCTACCAAACTTGATGCCATCCATGGGTGTCTGAGTCCCATCAGGGACCACCTCCAGTCCCTAACAGACACCCACACGCTGCTCCATGGTCTCCAACGAGCCCTGGCTGACATTGCTGGAGTCATGACTCGGAGACAAGAGCACCTGTCCGCTCAGAGTGGCTACAGCGATCTCAGCCAGGAGATGGCACGCATGCGGAGGCTCATGGAGAACATGGTGCGGATAGAGCCGGAAAGGATGGCAGCCACCGCTACACATCAGCAAAATGTAGCTGGGATCTACCATGCCCTGCATGTCCTCATCATGGCATTGCTGCCACAAGGCATGGCGCAGATGAATGCTGCTGCCCCCACACCATCCACATCTCCGCCCCCTGGTGTGTCAGTGCCTCCCAGTGCGGCAGGCGTATCCACTCTGGCACCTGATGTGTCACTGCCACACAGTGCGGCCGACAATCCTCCTCCGGCCCCTGATGTGTCAGTGGCACACAGTGCCGCAGCCGGTACTGCAACACCCACAGGTGGGGCAGAGCACACATCCGAGGACGTGGATGGGATTGAGTTCAGAAGGAGGCACTAGCATTCATTTCTACCACCTTGCCTGTTTCTGCTTGGTGCCGCACATGGCCCCATGACCTTCCACTGACCCCCGATACACTCCGCTGCACTCACCTTTGACCGCGACATGGACTGCTATATCCTGTTTGATGACCAATGACATGGCGACCACACTGCGGACTGTACCCTTCCTCTTCCGCAGTACTTGTCATCCCCGGATGGACTCTAGCTGGCCCTCCACGGACCCATATTGTGTAGTGTGCTTGGCACTGACCTGTACTGCTCCAGCTGCAAAACTCCACCGGATGTGCAATAAACATCCAGAAACGCACTGCTGTGTCATATCTTTCATCATTCATGTATGAATGTGTGGATGAATGTAGGGACAGTGAAATTCCTTACGTCAATGATGCTCATCTAGTGGGATGCCAGTTACAGTATGCTACATTGCCGATTGTGTTCCAGGTGCTGCTGACACTACAACAGGAAAACACGCATTAGTCACTTCCTTGTCCGGACATGGACTGAACCACGCCCAGAGCCCCCAAATCATTGTTGCAAGCCCTGCACTGGTCCGGCGTACGCCAGGCCAGACCACTCCGCTTACGCTCAGAGGGGGGCCCACATAGCTACATGTCGCAGGCGTACATGCTGGTGGTATGCAGGTCACTGGTCTAGTTGTCAGCATGTCACGGCCACTCCCTGAGGGCAGGTTTGCACACACACCACACCCATCCGGCACAGGCATCACAGGCCATGTGACCCCGCCAATATAAGGGGCCGACAACGTCACATTCCCCTCTGCCGGTGGTGACTGGATGACGGACGCTCCACGGTTCTCAATCATAAAGGGCCCATGAGTTGTTGCGCACAGGGTTAGTGGCACCCAAAGCCTTACGCCCGTCACGGGCCTACCACCACGTGGCGCTGACTGGGGTTGCACAGGGTTAGTGGCACCGAAATAGCTGAGCGGGTGTGCAGCCTGCGATGATGACGTGTGCACTGATGTGGTCTCTGCCATTGATGCCTCAGGACTCAGCGTCATGTGTGGGACCTGCTGGTCCGCGGTGCGGGTCCGCTTGATGTGGAGCATGCCATGGTGGTGGAACCTGGGCCTGGAGCTTGCACGGGCACGTGGTGTGCCCACTGGTGGACACACCATTGGCGGCAGGTGAGCAGTGTGGCCTGGGTGCGCAAGTGCGGACAGCCAGCGCTGGTCGGCGGGAGGGGGTAGGGTGCGGCTGCATGTGTGAGCAGGGACGGACAGGCGTTGTTGCCGTGTGCAGTGAGATGGACTCTGCCATGATTGACTCTGGCCTCGTTTGCAGATTGCAGACCTGGTGGCTTGTAGTGTATACCGGCACGTGGTTGGAGACACACCGGTGGCAGCAGGTGAGCAGTGGTGCCTGGGTGCGTGGGGGCGGCAGTGTCCCCCCTTCTCTCTCTCTCTCTCTCTCTCTCCCTTCCTTTCCTTCTCTCTCTCTCTCTCTCTCTCCCTTCCTTTCCTTCTCTCTCTCTCTCTCCCTTCCCTTCCTTTCCTTCTCTCTCTTTCTCTCTCTGCCTTTCTTTCATTCTCTGTTGCTCGGTGTCTCGCTCCTTTGATGTGCTCATGGCACACGTACTGATTTTGTGCTTTATTTTCCAGGCTGTGACATCGAGATTGTCCCGGACGGACCCGACAGGAGTCTTCCGCATTGGTGTTTTGTGTTGTATTTCAATAAAGTTTTTCGTTGTTACTTCAGTGCTGTGTGACTGTTTCTCGTTCTTCTGGCCACACATGTGTGTTATTTTTTGTCAATGTGCGTCATCATGCGCTTTTTGTGGCTCTTGTGTCGTGCATGGTATGTGTATGTCCGGGGGGGCCCGGGAGGGGCTGGGGGTGGTGGCGGTGGGTGTTGTGGCCCTCATGGGTATCGGAGCTGCATGATCATTGTCTCCATGGCATCTGTGGGTCTTCCGATGTGGCTCTGGGCTGGGCTCCCTTTAGTGCTGCAGGTAGTCATCCTGCTTAACACCAGCAAAAGGCAGGTGTTAAATCCCTGGTGCTACCGCGGCTTATCGCCTGTTTTTGGTTCGCATCGCAGATCTGGCAGTTCATTGTGAAAGTGGTGTTGTGGTGTTTTCGTGTGTTTTTGCACGGGAACGCCTACTCTGCATCTCATTAGGGTTAGTTGGTGGTGTCACCCGTGGAGGTAAATGTTGAGGCGGTTATCGCGGGAATACTTGCGTTGTCTGCAGTTTGCACCCGCTTGTGAATGGGGTGTTAAATCTTTCTCCACTTTTGATGAGTTAATGTGGAGATAAATCGGAGATAAGTCCTTGTGAATATCCCCCTATGTTTCATATTTTTTCAAAGTACTTTAGGAAAAGTAGTTACATTTTCACACCTGAAGCTCCTGGAAGCTAATTTGCATTGACCTGCCTGCAGCTGCAGAGCCAGTGTTTGTCCTAAATGAGGTGTGAAAACTACTTTCAAAGCAGAACAATAGCTTAGGCCTAGTGACAGGATGGACTAGGCGTAATGCATGTGATCCCTATCAGCTTAGTAAAGACAGTTGGGGTGGGCCCACAAACTTAATTTAGTGTAAGGGGAGACATGAAGAAGGCAAAACTTTTGTTCTCAATGCCCACACTAAACGTGCTGGCCATGAGCCCCATGGGAAGAAAGCTACCACCAGGAGCAGTTATGAGTGATCACAGTGGAGGGTACTGCTCATTTCCCTCTGACTGGTACACCAGCTCCCTCTAAGAGTAAGTAGAAGGTATGTGCCAACTTGAATTTTGCTAGAATGGTACAATGTGGGATAGTTTGCAGCAAGCCAAAAAAAAAGTGGAACAGTTTGCCCCTGGGAGTTTTTCTCCATTTGTTGGGTAGTGTTCAGGAGTAATCCCACCCACTGGCTAATGCAAAACACAAATGTGAAACTCTAAGGAACCTGCTGAGTAGTTTCTGGGCCTGCTAAAGATTAGAAGAGATCTGGACTTGCTGTATGTGACCTGGTATGAGCACTGATCAACTGCACCTGCTCCTTCTTGTATTCCGGATAAAGAAGTGGTCTCCATAGATCAGTTGACTGCCCTCCGGTGTGTCTACAGGGACACAACCAGTTGCAAAAGGCTAGTTTTCCAAACTGACCAATTGACCAGTACCAACTGGACCTCGCTAGTAGTCTCTGATTGTTGGACTAGGCCCTCTCTGCAGGGTCACCCCTAAACTGTTTGCCTTTTCTCTTCATTTTTTGCTGAATTCATTTTTGTTGGCCTTAATATTGTGTACTTTACCACTGCTACCCAGTGCTATAGTGATTGTGCTCTCTCCTATAAACATGGTAGACTTGGCTACACCCAATTAGAATATTTAATTTACTTGTAAGTTCCTAGTAAAGTGGCACTACCTGTGCCCACGGCCACTGGTTGTGCCATCCACTTGAGGGGCACTTTAAACATGTCTCAGGCCTGTCATTGAAGCCTGTGTGTGCAGTTTTAAACTGCCATTTTGACCTTGCAAAATAAACTTTTGCCAGGCCCAAACCTTCCTTTTTATTACATGTTAGTCACCCCTAGGGTAGGCCCTGTACAGCCCAGTGGAGAGGGTGCAATGTATTTAAATAGCAGGACATGTACCCTAACGTTTTACATGTCCTGGTAGTAAAAAACTCTCAAGGTGTACCTCTCCATTGGATAACATTGGAGTTACCTTATTACATTTTATAAGTGTAATTTCATGTTTTATGTCTTTGAAATCACAATTTAAAATTCTAACCTAGTGAAGTGAGATTTTAAATTGTAATTCTGAAAATGCCACTTTTAGAAAGTTGAAAAGACGTATGAGCCTGCACTCCTTCTCTTGAAAGAAGCCAAACATTGAATAAATGTATTCGAAAAAGTGCGTGCAAGCAGCAATGTGCGGATTGCCCCAAACCACACAAATAAAGATAATGTAGAAAACCGAGCTTTATCCTTGCGCTCTTTTGCTGTTGCACTGCAAGAAGTGGAAACAACTCCCTCCAATGTGTCAAATTCATCCAGGTATTCTGTTATACTCCAATTAACCACCATGTTTTTAACCTTCCATGTAACTGTCTAATTCTTAATGTTCTTCACCACGACGGAGACAGTGAGATAAATCTGTAATCTTTATTAGATGCTCCAAATACATGCTGTATGCCATCATAAGCTTCGTACAGCAGTACGTGCAGATTAGTCTCCAAGTAAAAATGAACACCGCATATATTGTCCCAATGCATTTCGAGCCACAGGGGCTCTTCGTCAGGGGATTCTAGAACATAAAAATGAGCAATATAACTAGATTGTTCCACAGTGATTCATATGTACTAACATGAATATCTCAACGAATCATAAACTTATAATTAATCCAGCCACTTGTTGTGTAATACCCCCACCATCGCCCAAACTTTTTAGAAAATCATAATTGTAACTGTTATACTCTGCTACCCTCCTGTTGTACTCAAACCTATATTGACTCAGAGTTTACCCTAAATAACAGAGCCCATCTCCCGATCAATATTCATACGATGCCACTGCTGACCCATCCCTTAACCCGCTGTTAACCTTCTCCAATTACGACAAAATCACTCCTGCTTTCACCGTATCTCTCGTTGTTACCTACCCGGGACTCCCTGCCTTTCCAGCTATCCCTCTATTATAACCTCATACATGCCCCCTCAATCCCTTCCTCGCTCTTAACTTAACTATTCACATGCAGTCTCCTTCGACAACCTCACCTGCTAACTCTCTTCTCCGTTGAAACCATTACATCCTCTTTCTTCCAGTTATGAATCTATGCGTTCACGTTCACCTCCTTTTAAATCACCGTTAAACGCGCTCGTAATTGCTTCCACCTGACTGCTTCCCCCACAGCCTATACTCGGTAACTTTTAGAAAGTTGGTATTTTCCTGCCTTAGCCATTTAGGGCTTGTTGCCTGTACCTGGGTCACATGACTGGCTGTAGTTGTGTGTATTCCTCTTAGACAGTAACACACATACGAGAGCTTAGGTGTGCCTGGATGGGCAATCATTGGCAGGATGGGAGGGAGGAGCTGGGCACAACCCCACTTACACTTGACCATGGTGTCACCTGTCTCCACACAACGGGCTGTATACCCCCTGTAGTTAGTCTGGAGTTAGCACAGGGAAGAAAGGATGCCTGGGGACTTCAAAGGGAAACCACTAGAAGCTTCTCCCCACTTCAAAGGCACAACTGGGTATAAATACTTGACCTCGAACACCACCACTTCAGTACACTTCTGGATCTGTGGATACTCTGCCAGGAAGAACTGCTGTGCTTCTGAAAGGACTGCCACTCTGCTGTACTACTGCTCTGAAGGAACTGCTGCTCTGCTGTGCTGACCTGCTGCCTACTGCCATCTTGCCTGGGAAAGGAGATCTGGACCTGCAACCTCATCTTGAACCCAGGACCCCAGAGTGACTCCAAGGGCTAGTCTGCTGGTCTCCTGATCTGCACCTCAGGGACATAAAAGGCTCCCCGACATCCCACCCCAGCCCCTGGACCCAGCTGCAGCAGGTTTGTGACTCCTAAGTGGTGCCACTCAGTCCTGGATCCTTGGTGTGGCTCACGGGTGCTGATATCAAGCTTTTGGGCTCTTTGCAACTGTAAACAGACCCATACGTACCGAGACTGCACCAATAGCACCGAAATCAGCGCAAACTCTGTCAGCCTGACTGCAACATCGACCACATGCTCGGACCGCCAACGCGAAGCTCGAGCAATACCCACCCATGATGCCGACTGGCTGACAGCCTCCGGCCATCCCCTCTTTGCTCCTTGTGGCCCTTTTCACTGCAAACGGGCCTCTTGACACAAAACTTGAGAAGGTAAACTTCAGTGGGACTGATCTGGGGACTGTATCTGACCTGCGCTCTACCATGGTCAGCCTGAATTATTGACTTTGACACTGTTCAATGTGACCAAATATCCTAATGTTGGTCCTTTGTGCTTTTTAGCACTATAATCATTAAATTAAAAATTCATATATCCGGTTCTACTGCTTAGATTTTTGTTGTTATGGTCTTGTATTATTTATTAAATTCAGCTTTATTCTTCTAATTTGGTATGGGATCCATTTGTGTGGTGTTTTCACTGTTTTACTGTTTGAAGTGTTGCACAAATACTTTACACATTGCCTCTAAGTTAAGCCTGACTGATCTGTGCCAATCTACCAGGGGGTTGCCAACAGGTTAATTTGGAGTTTGCTTGTACCTTACGCTCACAAGATTTGCGGTTGCTGCTTGACCAGTGCTCAGACCTGAGACAACCAACAACCCAAGTTCTTATACTGATGAAGTAAGTTCTAGCCCCTAAATGCCATGCCTGAGATTCTGGGAGCCATAGAAGTGACCCAGAGGAGCTACTCTAGACATTCTGAAAAGTTGAGAACACTTTTGGACTTCCAAGACCTACAGAGCTGTCAGCTGGACCTTGCAGTAAATGTTTCTGATTTTGATGCAACTTGGATACAGCTTCAGGCTTGCCCAGCTGGAGGATTTTGAGCTCTATAAAAAAGGATGCGTCAGAAGTTGCAGTCTTTGCCTGAGACAAACACACTTGGGGGTATATGAGCCCCTTGCGCTGCCAGTGTATCACTACTTGTGACACTCCAGCAGCGCGAACCTTGAAATCATATCTATGAGGCCACGCAAATCCACTTTACGTGGCTTTGAATGGACTCATAGATATGGAGTAAGGCAAGGCAGCTCAAATTGCTGCGTTGTCTTACTCTGAGCTCGGGAGGTGTTCCATGGGCGTTGCGGCGGGTATTCCCCTGCAACATCCATGAATTTTGACACTTCCCCAAATTTACAAAACCATATAAACCTGGAGAGGCGCCAAAATGTTATGCCTCCCGATGTGAAGGGTAACGAGGAAAAATAACTTTATTGATAGCCTACGTCAAATCTACATAAATGAGTCCCTTGATGTATCCAACATGTGCTCCATCGTGGTTAGCATGAAATCACGCCTACATCCTGGTCTACCTTTCCGCAGACTATTATTGGTGCTCAGAGCTTTTTGGCACTACATGGAGTCTTTTCTGGTGGAAATGGAATGTAAGGCTTGTTTCCAGGATGGAATGTTACAATTTGAAGTAAGCTGGAGTTGAAGCTGTGAAGCTGGAAGAGAGAGCTGGAGGTACCTGTCATCGCATCCTACCAAATAAAGTTATCTACTTTCATTTGCTGCATTGGAGTGGATCTTTACATTGGCGACGAGTTGAACCCAGTCTGCGCAGGAGGCAGACACCAAGGACAGTACCTCCACCCCTGGATGAATAACTAAGAAAACTAGAATTCAACTACTGGAGAGATATTCTACCCTACTATTATACAAACTGTGAGTACCAAATCTATTTTACGCCAGGAGATCACCTTACTCTCACAGTTCTACTCTCATCTTTGTGCCTGTCTCTGTGCAACAAACTGTTAAGTGATAATTAAACCCAAGCAATAATTTAAGCTTCCCTTGTACTGCCAAGCAACTAGTGGTTGAACCCAGGCAATAATTGAAGCTTCACTCATGCAACCAAGCAGTTAAGCAGTTAAATTGCTGGGTTTTGGGAGATACTGTGACGCTTGTGCCAATTATTGCTTGTACATCCCTGCTTGCTTCACGCTACTTTGCTAACTGCCCTTGTGTTGCTTGTGGAAGACGCTGTGCCCTGGTGTGCCCAGCACTACATCGTTGCAGGTTGCCAAGGGAATCGTCAAGTTTGGGAAGCGTTTCAGTTTAGTGGCACTGTACGTGGAGACTTGTTCATGCTGTGCCACGTCGGTGCCACAAACTACTTGAATGTAAACACTTACCAATGTGTTCGTCTGCTGATACTCCTTGCTTGTTTGGAACGCCCTTTGATCACTGGATTCCCTATTCACTGAATTCCTTCAGTTGCGATCTATTTGTCCAAAGAAAGAGAAGCACGGCACGCACGGCGCATATGACAGCGACCATTTTGGGAAGTTGGGAACACTTCCCAGGCAGTGCCCAATTTCCTAACGAAAAAAAGACGTACAGCATGCACAACGGCGGCCATTTTCAGAGTTTGGGAAAACCTCTACAGCAAATTTTCTTCGTGGGAACATCGTTTTTGCTAATTAAAGCAATGTTTCCCCGCACGCTACTTGGATCTTCTGGATTTTCACCAAATCATTCCCTACACAATGTTCTGGTTTGTTATTTTAAGGTTTTTGTTTTATTTTATTATATTAATTTGTTATTTAATCTAACATTTCATTTCTTTTCAGGTTGGACTAGAATTCACCATTGTTACTGCTTATTGAATTTACTACCATGGCTGATCAAGGCTTAACTGCTCCCCCTTCTTTTCTTCCCACACCTGGGGACCCTTCCATTCCTTGGAAGGAATGGAAAAAGTTATTTTTAACCTATGTATTAGCAACTGGTGCAGATAAATATGGACCCGTACGCAGGCAAGCCATTTTGCTTCACCACTCAGGTGTTGAAGGAAGTCGCTTGTATGAAAACCTTCCTGAGATTTCTTTAGGTGTGGGTGATGGTCAGCCAAGTAATGTTTATGAGGTGACAATGCAAATGTTAGATATGCGATTCATTACCAAGGTTAACGTTGTTTTAGAAAGACATAAGTTCTTCTGTCACACGCAAAAGGTAGATGAGGATATTGCAACCTATGTTGCTGCCTTAAGGGGACTTTCATTAACGTGTCGTTTTGAGGTATTGGGAGATTCTCTTATATGTGAGCAAATAGTGCGGTGCACCAATAACAAAAGGGTACGTGAAAAGTTTCTCATTAAGGATCCTACATTAGAAAAAGCAATTCAGATAGCCAAGGGACCTGAGCATACAGATTTGTGGATAAGAGAAATGGACAAATGTAGCAATTCAATGATGTCAAAGATCAAGCTTCTAAAGACTCTGATATTCATGCATGTGTTGACGAGACTAAGATTGTGAAGCATACTGGGAGATTAAGTAAACCTTTTAACAAACCTAGTGAATTTCCTCGTGCTACCATTACCACGCCAGGGACCAGTGCACATCTAATTGAAAGTTATTGGTGTGGTGCTCCTGGTCATATTGCTTCAAGCACTAAATGTATGGCCAAAAATGTAACTTGTAGAGCTTGTGGCAAGAGGGGACATCTTGCAAAAGTGTATAGGTCTAAAACTCGATATGTGCAAGAAGTTGATGACACCTGTGAGAGCATTCATGAATTTATGCTGTGTGTACAGGGTTCCAGTGTTCCTGAAGAAGTGTGCTACATCAGTGTTTTGAGTTGTGGTATCGCCAAAGAAAGTACTGATAAATTAGAAAAACCTCACTGCACCATAGGTCTGGATATGAATGATGTGACTATGTTAGTCGATTCAGGTAGTTTGTATACATTACTATCCAAAGAGATGAATTCTAAAGTATGGGGAAATATGTGTAATATGAACTCTTGGGACAAATCTGACATTAAGGCTATAGGTTACGGTGGGAAGACCATTGATATTTTGGGCCTTAAATGGATAGTGATTTGCTCTGGTGGAAAGAAAGTGTATGGTCGCGTGTATCTAACGAGACAAGGCTCTAATTTATTAGGTTGGCGCCATCAAAAAGATCTGGGTATTGTGCTCAATCCTAATTCTACTGAACCAGTTATGTCTACTGTTGTGAACAATGTTTATACTTTTGAGACAACTGTGATGGAGAAGTTCTCCAAGGTTTTCTCTGATAAATTGGGAAGCTCAAGAACTTCTCTCATAAAATTATTCTCAAGAAAAATGCGGTGCCCGTAGTACATAAAGTAAGAAACGTACCTCATCTAATGAGAGGTCCTCTTCAAGAAGAACTCAAGAAATTATTGGAGCAGGATATTATTGAGCCTATCGAGGCCTCAGAATGGCTGGTGCCCATTGTAGTCGCGCCCAAGGAGGGGGACAAGATTTGCTTGTGTGTCGACTTGCGTGATCTAAATAAAAATATATGGGTCGATAGGCAACCCCTGCCCAACATTTCCGAAATGCTGACTGCCATGGGCAGGGGAGTGTTATTCAGTGGGATTGATATGTCAGCAGCATATCACCAGATTGATCTTAATGAGGAATCAAGGCACCTTACCTCGTTTGTTACACCGCTGGGTACATTTCGTTACCGCAGAATGCCATTCGGCTTGGCATCTGCCTCAGCGGTGTTTCAGAGGGTTATGCAACAGATCTTTGTTGGAATGAAGGATGTTCTGTGCTTTCAGGATGATGTGCTGGTTGTGGGGAAGGATGGTGCACACCATGATAGAGTGATGAACGAGGTCTTGAAGCGAATGGAGAGTCACGTGTTGACTATAAAAAAGGAAAAATGCCAATTAAGAAAGAATTGTGTGACCTATTTAGGGCATGAGATATCTGATGCTGGGATTAAGCCCAAGAAAAGCATTGTAACTGCTGTCAAAGATGCTCCTACTTCTCTCAATAAGGAACAGCTAAAATCATTTTTAGGGCTTGCAGAATACTGTTCTAAATTTGTAAGTGGCTTTACGGAGATTGTGGAACCGCTGAGGTTATTAATGAAGAATGGTGTTGCATTTAAATGGATGACATGTGTGACAAAGCGTTCAGTAGAGTGAAGACGTGTATTCTTCATGCACCCATTCTGGGACATTTCAATGTCAAAGCTAAGACTTTCCTTACGACTGACGCCAGTGCTGTAGGAATAGGTGCTGTTTTGACCCAAGTGTATGACAGAGAGGAGAAGATTATTGGGTTTGCGTCTAGAAGACTACAAGGAGCAGAAGTATCGTATTCTGTAATTGAAAAGGAGGCCTTGGCATGCTGTTGGGGCATTAAGCATTTTAGATATTTTGTCTGGGGGTTACCTTTCAGAGTTTGCATGGATCACAAGCCCCTTGTGCATTTGTTTAAAGGGAGCAGGGGTCTGGAAGGCTGTGTGACTGCCAGAATTTCCAGATGGATGTTGTCAGTGCTTGAGTACAATTTTGAAGTGGAATATCTAAGGGGTCTGAAGAATGTCATAGCTGATTATTTATCTAGGATGCCGGTGGATGTAGTTGAAGAGGACAGGGAAGCAGCTGTTGAGGTAATTAGATATAGTGAAGAACAAGCTTTTGACAAGGAGGAGTGGGACACTGCTATGTTGCAAGATGAGGTGCTGCAACAGGTCATGAGCTGTGTGTCGGAAGGGTGGAGAGAAAATCTTATTCAAGATGTTTGTTTCAAAAGTAATTGTCACGTTAGGCAGAATTGAGTGTAAGTGAAGGGAAGTTGTGGAGAAGGAGTCAATTGGTGCCACCGGCAAGTCTTAGGAATAAGATAATAAACATAGCGCACGAGGGGCATTTGGGCAGAAACATGATGAAGAGACGTGTACGTCAGTCATTTTGGTGGCCTGGCATAGACAACGACATTGAGGGGGTTGTTAAGGAGTGTTATGCATGTGCCAAAAGTGATTAAACAAAAGTTGTGAGACAGCCTCCCCTTGCGTGTGTGGCTTTTCCCAAGAATCCTTGGGAGAGGGTGGCGATTGATTTTCTTGGTCCTATTGCCAAACTTGGTTCACGTAGTAAGTTTTTGATGGTAATAGTGGACTACCACTCCAAGTGGTTTGTCATTGAGACTGCCGATTTCATTGAAACTGAGAAAGTGATCGGATTCATGGAAAGAGTGTTCATGAATGAAGGGATACCTAAGACCCTTGTGTCAGACAATGGAGTTCAATTAGTATCCAAAAGAATGCAAGAATTCCTGTACAAATTGGGAATTAAACAAGAAAATGTTGCTCTGTTCAGACCACAGGCGAATGGCTTGGTTGAAAGAATTAACCGCTTAATAATTGATAACATTCAACTTTCAATTTCTAATGGTTTTTCATGGTCTGAGGAACTCAAGAAATTGGTGTGGTCATATAGGGTGACACCTCATTCGGTGACTGGAGTGTCGCCATTTGTCTCTCTCAGGGGGCGTGAGCCTGGTGTGAAAGAAGTTCCTGGTTGGCTTAAAAGTAAGGATTGTGTATGGGTTGATCGTGCTGCAGTGGAGAGTGATGTTGCGAAACAGCAATTGGCTGCTACAAACTATTACAATATCAGAAAAGTTGTTAAAGTTCCCGATATAAGGGATGGTGAAAGGGTTGTGGTGAAACGAGGGGGAATTGTCACCAAAGGTGAAAGCAAATTTTCGAAACCTATGCAAGTGAAAACTGTAAAAAGGAATATTTTCATCCTAAGTGATGTCTCTGCTCGGAGTACTGGAAATGTTTGTAAATGTCGTGCTCCCCAACCAATTCTTTACGATTAACGGTTCTTCCTAGGCCTGGGCGGTAAATTCCGTTCCGCTCGTGGAATTTGCGGAATTTGGGTAATTTCCCGTTCGGCGGAGAACGCGGAATTGCCAAAAATTCCGCGATCCGCAGCTTTCCGGAATTTTTTGCTTGTTCGCGCTTTCAAAATGCGTGTTCACGAGATATTTCTCCCCGAGCACGCAAACAGCGTTCGCGAACAGGAAAAAAGCATAGCGAACGGGCGGAACAAGCAATTCCGTGTGTTTGCGGAACTTTTGCGTGCTCGCGGAGATTTTTTACTGTTTCGCGGAGCTCTGCGTAGCGCGACTACGCAAATTCCGCCCACCCCTAGTTCTTCCCTCTTCATTGTTCCTTTCATGTATTGTTATGTAGGTTTCTTTCGTTACTGTATATAAGGGGGAAGATGTGTGGAGTCGTTTCTAGTGGAAATGGAATGTAAGGCTTGTTGCCAGGATGGAATGTTACTCTTTGAAGTAAGCTGGAGTTGAAGCTATGAAGCTGGAAGAGAGAGCTGGAGGTACCTGTCATTGCATCCTACCAAATAAAGATATTTACTTTCATTTGCTGCGTTGGCATGGATCTTTACACGCTATTTTCACCTAACACTTTTAAAGATCATATCATTGTTCTTCCTATTGGATTTTTGTCATTTTGGTGTCTAATAAAATGTGACCTATTTTAATAATTTGATATTTCTATTGTTTGGTCTTTTGACTTTATTAGTGTTTGGGTACCGCATAAATACTTTACACATTGCCCTACGTTAGCTTGTCTGCTCTGTGCCATAGCTTCTAGGGGTGAGTTCAGTTGGGTAGAGTTCAGGTAATTAAGTGACTTTGAGGTTCACCCTGACAAGACAGCCTGATTATTCCTCCAGGTGGGAGACCACCCGCCTCAAATAATAATTCACTTTCTTGGTGAATGTAACTGCATGACATAAATGGCCCCTAGTGGATACTTGTGCATAGCAAAGGGGCCCTGGGAAGGCTGTCAGTAGATCGAATCCGTTTTTTAGGTCGAGCATTTGAGACCTCTTGTATATACTTTAGTATATACTTATATGTGTATGTACTTTGTGGGCTCTGGAGATCAGCCCTAGGACTTGTCTTTTTCCGCTTAGGGACTCTTTTTTTCTGTTCAACTGCCTCTATTTAACTGTCTTGATAGAAAACGACCAGTAGAGGACAGTAAAATACCAGAATTGCTTTCTGCTCGTTCAACAGCCTCTATTTAACTGTCTCGATAGAAAACGACCAGTAGAGGTCAGTAACATACCAGAATTGCTTTCTGCTGAGGGACTTTCTTTTTTAAATTTTTCTGGCAACTGCCTTTTTAGGTCTCGGCTAGTCAGCGCATGCGCTGTCTCGTCGAGAGATGGTGTATACAGTATAGTGGGGGAAGCTCCGCCCACTTTCCGCCCATATTTTTGATTGGCTTCAGTCATAATTCCTGCATTGTGATTGGTGTTTGGCTTGTTAGCCCCGCCTCCTGATGTCTATGTCGTCATTTTTCTCCCTCCGAGGCTATCAGCCCCTTTACTGGAACACTATATGCTGCCCTGTGTCCCCCCACCCGCCCCCTCCCGCAGTTCGCAGTTTTTTCGCCCCTCCTCACCCCCCCACTCCTGTTCGTGCTTTTTTAAAATTGGAAGCTGCCATTTGTAATGCAATACGTCTCGCGTAAATGCGAGTCGTATTGCATTGCAAATGCTTGTTTAAAAATAGTGCGCAGTCACAAGCACGCCCACCTCGCGAAACGTAGCCGCAAAGACCGGAAGTCAGGCGTCTCGGCCCTCAGTGTGGGCGGGGCTCCCGTGCACCGAGGAGAGTCCCGCACACCGGCCAGAGGAAGACTGAGCTTCCCCAATTGCTCCGACGCCAGAGAGGGGGATCGGAGCCTCGCAGGCTTCCAGAAAAAGAGCAGGGCTCCATGCTGCTGATCGCCGCAACACAGTCCGGTGAGTAGGGCCGGTCGGGCGCACATTGTTGGTGCCGAGTGGACTGCACCGGGAGGAGCTAGTGAACAGGGCTCCCTAAGGCACTGTTAGTGCTAAGTGCTTGTTACATTTACAGCCTTCCTCGTAGGCCGCCTTGATGGGAGTCTGCAGCAGGATATTGCATGCCCTCACGGCGGATAACTAACTGCTCTTTGGCTGACTGAGTGAGTGCTGCAGCGTTGCTTCAGTGTGGCGCTCTCTTCAGAAGAAGGTAATTTTTCTAGGTAGCATGTGTGCAGCGAGGGTGTGTGCAACGAGGCTGTGTTCACAGGTAGCATGTGTACAGCGAGGGTGCGTGCAGCAGGTAGCATGTGTGCAGCAAGGGTATGTGCAGCGATGGTGTGTGTGCAGCGAGGGTGTGTGCGCAGGTACCATGTGTGCAGCAAGGGTGTGTGCAATGAGGGTGTGTGCGCAGGTACCATGTGTGCAGCGAGGGTGTGTGCATTGAGGGTGTGTTCGCAGGTAGCATGTGTGCAGCGAGGGTGTGTGCAGCAGGTAGCATGTGTGCAGCAAGGGTATGTGCAGTGATGGTGTGTGTGCAGCGAGGGTGTGTGCGCAGGTACCATGTGTGCAGCGAGGGTGTGTGCATTGAGGGTGTGTTCGCACGTAGCATGTGTGCAGCGAGGGTGTGTGCATTGAGGGTGTGTTCGCAGGTAGCATGTGTGCAGCGAGGGTGTCTGCATCAGGTAGCATGTGTGCAGCAAGGGTATGTGCAGCGATGGTGTGTGTGCAGCGAGGGTGTGTTCGCAGGTAGCATGTGTGCAGCGAGGGTGTGTGCATTGAGGGTGTGTTCGCAGGTAGCATGTGTGCAGCGAGGGTGTGTGCAGCAGATAGCCCTCCATCTTTCATCTCCCAGCACAGGCAGCATTGAGGCTCAAGCTCCTCTGTCCCTCAAGCAGCACAGACAGAGGCCATCGTCAATCTCCCCGGCAGCAGCATCGCAGCAAAGAGGCCCATACAGCACCAGTGAGGCCCGCGTCACCCCTCCGAGATGCCTACCTTCTTAGTGAACACCAACGTCTGCAAGGACGCCGTGCCCAAAACCTGCTGGGCGAGCTCACCCAGCAGCTGGCCAAAGCCACGGGCAAGCCGGCCTCGGTGAGTGCAGGCAGGGTAGGGCGAGGCGCGCAGAAGCATGCCTCTCCCTTTTTCTAGATTACATGAATGTTTATTTATTTATTTGTCTTTAAGTTTTATTTAGGCGAAGACAAGCCCCCTCGGGCGTCAGGGCGCCTCGCATTAATGCAGTTCATAATACATAAGGTACATATGGCAACAGTACCACATATTGATAAAATAATATATGGGATACAGAACGAGCTTGCAGCGGCCCTCATCATAAATTACAAAACGTTTAAACACAAACAACAAATTTCTGTGATTGTAGTTTTGTATTAAAAGTCTGAAGACCAGTCCTGTATCTTCATTACACACGAGTGCATTCTGGGAATCGTAGTCAAGGTTTAGTTAACTTGGACCCATAGACCAGAAAAAATAAAGCCTGAGCCATGCAGACATTACAACGGTAACGTAACTGAAACACAGGTCAAGTGGCTCGTTTTTCCTCTTCGACGGTATAAAAAGGTGTAGAGTTCGCTGGTAAGTTAGTTCGTTGGATTCATGCATCTGCACAGATCTGTGTGTGTGTGCAACCTCACGGTCGTGATATCAGTCCTGGATGCTTGACTTTTTATCTTTTGAAGTAGATCTAATGAGTACTGTTGAGTTGGATGATGTAGCTGGTGCTAGTCACAGCACTGAAGATGGGAGAGTTTGATGGTGTTATGTACAAATAACCGCATTCTGCGACAACAGTATTAAAGTAATACAAAAACTACATTAAACATTGCGTGTTAAAATGACTTGTCCTAGATTTAGATAATAGTTTCCCTATTGCCTAAATTAATAGTACTCAATTTACCTACCTCAGAAAGCTGGTTGGCTGAGTAGGCCTAGCTGAGATTCAAACTTGGAATCTGTATAGCTAAGCAGTGAGCGTTTAGCTCACTGAGCCATTCTAGCTGTAATGTTTGCTTGGTTTCCAGCTTGGAGCAGCGCTAGGTGACCAGTGTGCACATGTTCAGAATGGGAGCTGATGTAAATAATCTGGCATACGTGAGGGCACACAGAGTGGCTGATAGGAGTCTAGAGGTGCTCTACAAAACATTTTTGTAAAATCTGTAAGAATGATCCAATTCTGGTTCGTTGGTGGTGGTTCTGAACACTTTATGGGGCCCTTTTTCAGGGCAGCATGCACATAATTCAGATAATGACCAAATCTATGCACATGTACCCACACTCAATTAAAGCAACACCCCCTGCATTTTGTTTTTGTGACTTAATTTTCTCCCTCTTAAAACTTCCTCCGCTGCAACACTAGGTAATGGGTAAGAAAATAATTTGCCCGATGTTCTCCAAACCTCCCTTAAAAAAAAAAAAAGTTGTTAAACAAATAAGTACCTTCCACGGCGCTTCACTCTGCAAAGCAAAATCTGCTTTTTATCCCTAACGTGCGTAAATTCTAAGTCCGGTGGCTGATCGTTTTCCTTTCTTTCCGCCACTATTAGAAATTCTCTTACATGTATCTTCACAGTATAAATATATTTATAGTCCAACTGGAAACGTTCTTGTTCCTTTAACCTTAGTACCTCTCTCTGTTGTATTTCTGTTTCACTGCCTCTCAGGGGCGGACTGGCCATAGCGGGCACTGGGCATTTCCCCAATAGGCCGCTAGGGTGGGGGCCGGTTTTGGGCCCCTGGGGGGCCGTTTTTGTTACCGGGGGTCGGCAATATCGGCCCCCTGTAACAAAATCGGCCGAAACCGGCCCACGCAAACTGCTCGGCTGCACTCCCCCCTCACCCCAGGGGGGGGCGGCTGAGCAGTTTGCCAGGGCCGGTTTCTGTTCCCAGTCCGGCCCTGCTGCCTCTATTTAACTGTCTTGATAGAAAACGACCAGTAGAGGTGAGTAAAATACCAGAATTGCTTTCTGCTGAGGGACTTTCTTTTTTTATTTTTCTGGCAACTGCCTCTATTTAACTTTCTTGATGGGAAAACGACCAGCAAAGGTCAGTAAAATACCAGAATCACTTTATCATTCTCTAGATTCCAGTCCATAGAAATTGTCTTCCACGAGCACCCGTGGACAATATTTTTGTTAAATCTTGTATTTTCAGTGATATGACCACCGGAGGCCCTATTAAAAACAAAGCTTTGGACTATACCATTTCCCACTGAAAGGCAATATTTCTTTCCATGTGTTCCCATACCTGGCGTGTCACGCAGTTTGGTGCTCACTTTCCCTCCATGTTAAAGAACAGTAGATGTTTCAGCACCTAGGCTAAAGTGCTGCATAGCTAAATACATATAAGGTCCCAAAGGCGAGACCGATTGCATTGCAAATGCTTGTTTTAACTTAATTGATAGAAAACGACTAGCAGAGGTCAGTAAAATACCACAATCACTTTAGCATTCTCTAGATTCCAGTCCATAGAAATTGTCTTCCACGAGCACCCGTAGACAATAACATTTTTTCCAAATCTTGTATTTTCAGTGATATGACCACCGAAGGCCCTGATTTTTTATTTTTTATTTTTTTGAAAACATTTTTTTAATGCCAATTGTCCAAAATACAAATGAAACAGTACACTTGGCTGCTGTAATCACACCTCTTTAAAACAGTGTATATTACATTAATAGCAAAGGAGGAAATTGTGTCCCAGCGTAAAGTGACAAAACTATATGCACTCCTTTAAGAAACTTGGAAAACTACTTCATCCATCATGCATGGCAGGGTGCCACTCAGGCAGCTAGTGTTTTTCCACTCTGTGAGGAAGATCTTGAATTCAATCATGCTTTATTTAAAGCTTTTTGGCAATTTTTACTATTTTTGTTTTACGTTTTCAAATGGGTTTTTTGTGTGTTTTTTTAAATAAATTTTTTATTGGTACTTACAAAAAGAAAAGATTAAACTTACACCATTTCAGCATATTCAGTGTTAGATGATATACATGTCTTGTTTAGCTGGGTTACACAGGCAACATATATATAGCAGTATCCAAATTGCATACATGGTAGAAAGTCATTAATACAGTATTCTTTAACAATTATACATCTCAGAAGCATTAAAAGCATATTCATTGGGTAGAGTAGAGAGCCCTCTAAGTATGAAGTTCCATAGTTGCGGAAACTTATGGGCCCGTCTCTCGTGTGGGTGATTGTGCAGCACAGTGGGCTTTCAACGGGTGTTCCAGCAAATACGTTTTGAGGGGGTCCCATATGTCCTTAGGGCGGGATGAAAAGGGGAGTAGTTCGGCGTACGTGAGTGACTGTTCCTGCCAAAACACCATGTCTTGAATCCACTCCTTAAATTTTGGTGCTCTGCCACGTCCCCACCTACATGCGACTCGTCTTTTGGCTAATAAAAGAGCAAGTGACGCAAATCGGCGGGATGCCACCTCCACCCCCTCTGTGTAACCTAATATAGCCAGCAGTGGGGAGGCGTGTAATTGCAGTGATATCATCTGCTCTAATGCGCAAAAAACCTGCTGCCAATATGTCTGTATCGCACTACACGTCCTAGCGAGGTGCAGAAAGTCAGCATCATCTACACCACACCTGTCGCATTTGGCATTATCTCGCAGTTTATATCTGTAAAGTGTGGCAGGAGTATAATAGGTGCGATGGAGGAACCTATAATGTATCACGCGTAGGCAGCTGCTAGACGAAATGCGCTCAGTTTGTGTACAGCAATACCCCCACTGCTTGTCAGTTATTTCTTTGGCTATATCAGCAGCCCACTTCACCCTAGCTGGGCAATGATCCGATACCGGGTTGGCATATAGACCATGGTATAATGTTGCCACCGCATGTGATGCATCATCACTGCGCAGCATTGAATGTAACGAGTGGAGGTCTTGTGGTTCCTGCGGATAGCAGGGAGTATGCGCCCTTATGCCTTGGCGGAGTCTAACCTATAGGAAAATGTCCATGGGGGTGGGGGTCGCACCCACCAACATCTGTTGAACATCTGTTGAATTTACCATTGAGATATAGATCACCCCAGCAGCCAATGTGAAATTTGGCTTTAGTTTTATGAAACGCTCCTTCCTGTAGTAATGGTATCTCAGGGTGGTAAACCAGGGGGAGGAGAGGGGAATAAATCATGGGGGCGTGTGTATGTTTGGCGATTCGCTGCCATGCTCGTATCGTGCTCGTCATTGGTGTAGGGGCGGGGTCCCGAAGCATGACCGGGCTGAACAGAGCCCCCTCCAGAGAAATAGGATCCACCAACCAGTGTTTTGTAGCTACTTGAGGCATATATTTGGGTGGATGAAACCAATAATGAGCGTAATGCGCCTGTGCGCAGAGATAATAGAGTTTCATGTCCGGGATGTCGAACCCGCCCTGGGAGTATGGTCTGGTGAGCGTATCCCATTGTAGTCGAGGTCGTTTGCCGCCCCATGTCAGGCGTATCAGCTCCGTGCGTAGCGCGGAGAAAAAATGTCTACCTGGGTCGTATGGGATATTTAAGAAGAGAAAAAGTAGTTTTGGGAGTATGACCATTTTAATGAGCGAAGTGCGTCCCGCCATGGAGAGTGGGAGCGCTATCCATCTTGTGACACTACTTGTTATGTGTTCCAGTGTTCTGCCATAATTTAGGCGCATCAATTCATTGCGATCAGCGGTGACATAAATCCCCAAATACTTGACCTCTGCTGCGCACCATTCAATAGGGAAATCGGGCGAGAACTCTGTCGCTGAGGGTGTTAGTGGAAAAATCTGAGATTTTGCCCAGTTGATATGTATTCCGGAAAGTCCCCCGAACCGCACAAACTCGCGCAGGAGTGGGTTAAGGTTTTGCTGCGGGTCTCTAACATACAGTGTGACGTCATCGGCATATAGAGAAATTAAGATAGGACGCAGTCGACACCGAAGTGCTTTATCTTGATGATGTTGTTGAAGTATAGCAGCGATGGGCTCAACCGCGAGTGCAAAAAGGAGTGGGGACAGGAGACAGCCCTGACGGGTGCCTCGCGTGATAGAGAAGGGAGAAGAGATATGCCCATTAATCAGCACTCTGGCAGCAGGAGAGGTATATAGCAGTTTCACCCAAGATAGAAACCCTTTAGGCATTCCCATATTTTGTAGTATGATAAAGAGATAATCCCACTCGACGGAGTCGAAGGCCTTCGTGGCATCTAAAAAGACCGCCACTAGGGCCAGCTGTGGGTCGACATTTCGCAGGATAGAGAAGAGGGTGCGAAGATTGTGTGATGTTGCTCTCCCGGGAATGAAGCCCGCCTGATCCGGTAACACCAGCTTGTCCATCAGAAGGCTGAGTCTGTTTGCCAATACTTTGGCGAGGATTTTCGTGTCATTGTTGATAAGGGAAAGAGGACGGTAGGAGTCACATGAGTCAGCGGGCTTACCAGGTTTCAGCAGTGAGGTAATAAGGGCCTCTCTAAGCGACTCTGGGAGGATCCCACATTCCTGTGCCTCCTCAAACACTTCCTTCAGTATGGGGATCAGCCCCCCGCAGCGTCACTTCCAGCGCTTGTACCGAGCGCAATCAAGTAGGCAAAAAGGAGTCGCTCTATTGCGGGAGAAGTCCCGGCGAAGACGTCTATCGTACCGGGGGGGGGGGTGATAGCCCCGGCCTCTGCGCGACGGGGATTCCTCGAGGACGGCGGCTGGAGAGCGCGCGCGCTCGGGCCCCCCAGTGGCTTTTTATACCATATAAAAGAAATAATATCGATGTCACCTCATCATGGCAGTCAGGTGTAATGTCCCGGTCACCTGTAGTCCGCGTGGGTAAGCCGGCAGGGAGGTCACGTTCTCCGATCGCCTGAGTGGAGCCGGGTCAGAGGCCTGCGCTGCACGTGTGTACCCCAGACCTCGCCTGAGAGCTTAGGCCGATAGCCACTACAGCAGGATTCACAGCGGCGCTCCGCCCAGAGCTTTAGACTGGCGTCACGCAGTCCAGTGTCAGTCAAATCGGCTGAAACTCGCTCCCAAGCTGGGGAAGATGTTCCGACATAGGTGGCAGGCTATTTCAGCATTTAAAAATGAAGTTTTTGCAGGATTATGGTAGGATCGTGCCGCCAAGCGACAAGAGCCTCACAGGTGTGCGCCCATCTTGATCGCGCGCCACCTAGCGCCCCCCACCGAAGGCCCTGATTTTATAATAAAAAACTGAGCTTTGGACTATATTATTTCCCGCTGAAAGGCAATATTTCTCTCCATGTGTTCCCATACCTGGCTTGTCACACAGTTTGGTGCTTACTTTCCCTCCATGTTAAAGAACAGTAGATGTTTCAGCACCCAGGCTAATGTGATGAATAGCTAAATACATATAAGGTCCCAAAGGCGAGACCGATTGCATTGCAAATGCCTGTTTAATCTGTGATAGTTGTTGTCTAAGGCACTTGATCTACTGACTTGATCAAATGTTTGCAAAACTGGTTATTTTCGTTATTATTGCAAACAGCGTTACTGCGAGTTCAGAAAGTAAAAAAAGAAAAATTAGATTCAATGGGCAATGCCAATGCACTCTTTACGGCAGAGAATGTAATCCTTCTGATCAAACAACAAAACACTGCTGACGTCTAGAATTGCTTTAAAGTCTCTAGGGGGCAAGCAGAAATATCAGGAATAATCCTTTCAAAGCTCAACTCTAAACTCGACTATAAACCAGCAGAAAGACAATCTGAGAAATCCGCTGCCCCTGCAACATCCATGAATTTTGACACTTCTCCAAATTTACAAAACCATATAAACCTGGGGAGGCGCCAAAATGTTACGCCTCTCGAGGTGAGGCGTAACAAGGAAAAATAGCTTTATTGATAGCCCTACGTCAAATCTACATAAATGAGGTCCTTGATGTATCCAACATGTGCTCCATCGTGGTTAGCATGAAATCACGCCTACATCCCGGTCTATCTTTCTGCAGACTATTATTGGTGCTCAGAGCTTTTTGGCACTATTTTCACCTAACACTTTTAAAGATCATATCATTGTTGTTCCTATTGGATTTTTGTCAGTTTGGTGTCTAACAAAATGTGACCTATTTTAATAATTTGATTTGATATTTCTATTGTTTGGTCTTTTGACTTTATTAGTGTTTGGGTACCGCATAAATACTTTACACATTGCCCTATGTTAGATTGTCTGCTCTATGCCATAGCTTCCAGGGGGGTGAGTTCAGTTGGGGAGAATTCAGGTAATTAAGTGACTTTGAGGTTCACCCTGACAAGACAGCCTGATTATTCCTCCAGGTGGGAGACCACCCGCCTTAAATAATAATTCACTTTCTTGGTGAATGCAACTGCATGACATAAATGGCCTCTAGGCGATACTTGTGAATAGCAAAGGGGCCCTAGGGAGGCTGTCACTAGATCGAATCCGTTTTTTAGGTCGAGCATTCGAGACCTCTTGTATATACTTTAGTATATACTTATATGTGTATGTACTTTGTGGGCTCTGGAGATCAGCCCTAGGACTTGTCTGCTTCCGCTTAGGGACTTTTTTTTCTGTTCAACTGCCTCTTTTTAACTGTCTTGATAGAAAACGACCAGTAGAGGACAGTAAAATACCAGAATTGATTTCTGCTCGTTCAACTGCCTCTATTTAACTGTCTTGATAGAAAACGACCATCAGAGGTCAGTAAAATACCAGAATTGCTTTCTGCTGAGGGACTTTCTTTTTAAATTTTTCTGGCAACTGCCTCTATTTAACTTTCTTGATAGAAAACGGCCAGTAGAGGACAGTAAAATACCAGAATTGATTTCTGCTCGTTCAACTGCCTCTATTTAACTGTCTTGATAGAAAACGACCATCAGAGGTCAGTAAAATACCAGAATTGCTTTCTGCTGAGGGACTTTCTTTTTTTAATTTTTCTGGCAACTGCCTCTATTTAACTTTCTTGATAGAAAACGACCAGCTGAGATGAGTAAAATACCAGAATCACTTTAGCATTCTCTAGATTCCAGTACATAGACATGGTCTGCCACAAGCACCCGTAGACAATAATATTTTTTTCAAATCTTGTATTTTCAGTGATATGACCACCGAAGGCCCTGATTTTATATTAAAAACAGAGCTTTGGACTATATAATTTCCCGCTAAAAGGCAATATTTCTTTCCATGTGTTCCCATACCTGGCGTGTCACGCAGTTTGGTGCTTACTTTCCCTCCATGTTAAAGGACAGTAGATGTTTCAGCACCCAGGCTAATGTGCTGCATAGCTAAATACATATAAGGTCCCAAAGGCGAGACCGATTGCATTGCAAATGCCTGTTTAATCTGTGATAGTTGTTGTCTAAGGCACTTGATCTACTGATTTGATCAAATGTTTGCAAAACCGGTGGTTATTTTCGTTATTATTGCAAACAGCGTTACTGCGAGTTCAGAAAGTAAAAAAAGAAAAATGAGATTCAATGGGCAATGCCAAGGGGAGAGGATGTGGTCCGTCAGCATCCGTCGGCTAGACTGCCGACTTTGGTGCTGGAAACCAAGGTTCGAGCCTCGGGTCGCGTCCACATCCTGTGATTCTGGGCAAATCACTTAATCTCCCTGTGCCTACCAAAAAAAAAAAAAAAATGAATGTGTCCTTGTGTAACGTAACCGGTGCTCATGTAAAGCGCTCCAATACCTTCGGGTCGAGTTCGTGCTATATAAATCTACAAAAAAAAAAAAAAGGCACTCTTTACGGCAGAGAATGTAATCCTTCTGATCAAACAACAAAACACTGCTGACGTCTAGAATGGCTCTAAAGTCTCTAGGGGGCAAGCAGAAATATCAGGAATAATGCTTTCAAAGCTCAACTCTAAACTCGACTATAAACCAGCAGAAAGCAAAGACAATCTGAGAAATCCGTCTTCTCCCCCAGGCTTTTAATGATACATACGTGCGAGCCAAGCAGTGCAGCCGCAAAGGGCTGCACTGTGATTACACGAGACCTTTGCCTCAAAGCAGCTCATCTGCATACATTTAAAGCTCAGGAAGTAAAAAGCGAAAAGGGACAGCAGCCATCGACTGACACTCAAACAACGCACCCCATTGGTAGATGGTTGCGCAGTGATACACACCTCTTTAGCCTCGAGTATATGGACTTCTTTAATCAGTTTTGTTGCGACGCTGATAAGATTCCATCTGACAACGTGCCCCATGCATCAGTAAATGTATCAGTTTGCGTTATGGCTTCTTCCTTGGAAGATGCCCACGAGCGCACGGCAGCGCCGTGCGTTTTCGGCCGGTTACGCACTGACTTTGATATGTGGTGATGGATCAAGCCCGGTGTCAGACACTATTGACGCCGAATGCTTTTCGTCGCGTCTCGCCCAATGCCCTTGAGCATAATACCTGAGAGCAGCAGCTTCTCAGAGCCTAATTGGGTTACATTATTTATTGGTGCTGGGAGGCCTGATACAACACAAAGTGAACATTTTACCCTGCAAGGTGTGGGGAATTGTGTTATAGTTAAGGAAAGCGGAGCTCTCTCACTGAATGAATAAAAAGAAAAGGAAGGAAAATGTGGCAACAGCAGGAGAAAAAAGTAATAAGGCCTGGGCGCATATGCAGCAGGTTGCCGGGCATGTAAAAAACACTGAAATGGGTGAAGTTGTTTTTCACCACTGAAAGAATACAACATTTCCAAGACTTCACCTAAGGTTAAGCAAAATTGCCCTTTTCATAGGCCGTTAAGTGCTGTTAATAGCCCTCCAAGCGAAAAGCAGGAGTGCATAATGAGGAGAAAAGGAAATTAATATGAATAAGTAAAAAAGGTACACCAAGCATTCTGATTGGGTGCGTCAGTCTCCACATTTGAAAAGATAATTTGTGACGACTCATTTCTCAAATTATTCTTTATGTGAACATTTGATTTAGCTAAAGAAAGCAAATGTATTTTGTGGATTACTGACACAATATTGTGGCAAATAATACCTTTGACAAAAATATTGTGTCATAAATATCGTTTACTACAATGTCGTGCTCCTATATTTATAACGGTAAGTACCAAAATATCGGAAAAAATATATATCGTTGACAGTAATATCATCCAAAGATATACAAAAATATACATTTTTTAATTATACATATATAGTTTAAAGTAGCAAATGTTAAATATTTTAATATATACATTTAACATTATGTAAATTAAATAGATTCCACTAATATTTAATGTTATATATAGAGATATATACATTATGTGTTTTGCTTATATAAATATATATAGTTATATAGCGTAAAATATTTAATAAAAATATTTATTTTACATTCGATTTTTTTTATATCTAAAATGTATTAGTATGAAAATATTACCCTACTTACCTAACACGACTTTGTACCTTTTTCAAAGCATGCTCATGAGTCCTCTCATAACAAAGCTGTGGTTCTAAGCAACAGCTGAAGAAATGGTAAATGGAGTTCCATCTGCTCTTCACCCAAATCTATACCCATAATTTATGGACTGTTGGCTATTACCTTGGAGTCTATGGTTGGAAACTAGGATAACCACAGTGCAATACTTGAGGCTCACAACAAATTATTACCAAAGTTGGAAGATTGGTCCAGAAGGACTTAAAACGGGCATATACGGGCATATAGATCTCCAAAATCAGAAGATTGGTTTACTCCTGCTTGTAGAAATGCTAAAAAAATTCTTCTTTCTACCCTGAATTTAGGTGACAGGTTTAAGATCAGGGAATGCTAGAGCTTTTTTTAGAGAAGCCTTAAAGCTTTCTAAATCTGACTGGGAAAGCAACAGGTGGGAAGACCTTCTTGAAACACCTAGGAAAAAAGACCTTACAACCATCTGGCGCATTGTTAGTCAGAAGGATGAAGATCATGTAATGATTCCCGAGGTCCACATTGAAGCTAGGGAGTGGTCTGCCACTTTGAATCTCTTTCTTGATCTTCACATGAGCCAATACTAGGGCTGTCTTGTGTGGTGCATGTAAGTGGCCAGATAAGCAGACCTGCCCTGCCTCTGGTTATGTTCTCACTTGCTGATACTGAAGCAGCAGTTATGTCCCAAAAACAGGAAAAAGGCCCTTGGGTATGATAAGATACCTGCTCTGCTCTGATTCCACTATCTGGATAATATATATATTGATCGGGTTTCGAATGCGATAGCAGTGGGAGTTCTGATCCCTCAACATGGAAAGGTGGTGAGATTGTTCCGGTCTTCAAGAAAGGTTGTCGGAACCTTCTCATCAATTTTCGCCCCATTAGACTTTTGGACAATTTGCAAAATATTTTTGGCAGACAGGTTTTTGTGAAGCTATCAGAGTGTATTGTAAATAATGACATCTTGACACTCCTGCAAGCAGGGTTTAGACCAAAGACTGGTTCTGTGGATCAAGTCTTCCGCTTTTTGTTGATCAAATGGAAACTGTTCATGTCAGTGATGGGAAGCTTTTTCTAGCTTTTATTGATCTTCACACTGCATTCGATCTGGTCCCTGGAGTTAAGCTTTGGGGTGTGTTGGCTGGGTTGGGTGTTCCTAGCAAATTTCTTAATATCAGAAAATCTCCCTCCATGAGGGCAATTTTGCCTGGATACATTGGTCCCTCATGGCGAACTTAGAAGAGCAAATTAGTGTCAATAAAGGAGTGCAACAGGGATGTGTCCGGACTCCAACCCTTTATATTTTGTTTATTAACAGCTGTGTAGGTGTCCTTTCAGATTGCACTAATGAATCTCCAGTCTCAGCAGGCAAAAAAAGTGCCTGCATTATTATTTGTGGATGATACCAGCTTAATTTCTAAAACTGCAGTGGGGCTAGAAGCCCTCATTAGCAGATTCTCGCAGTTCTGTGAGTCAAATGGAAATCAACACGATGATATGCATATTCAAGATGGACAAGGGCCAAATGTTGCACAGCCATCATGACTGCATAACATCCACTAATAATCCACACTTGGCAAAATGGGTTACCCAATCCTGGAGGCCTGGCAGCATCATCCAATGAGACGTAACGTTTGCACGCCGTGACCACCGCGGGTGCATGTTGGTGTCCAGGCCCGGACGCGTAATATGACACAGTTCTAAAAACAAATTGTTCAGAGACGGCACTCCCGTGGTGCGGATATTTTATTCAAAATAAGATTGGCACATGTAGACAAACAAACATCTACGCGTTTCAGCTAAACCAGCCTTGTTCACGACAAGCGTGTATACCATATATATATATATATAAAGCTAGTTCCCAATTTAGGTGGAGAGCAGCTCCTGTAAAGAGCACCCTGTGACACTCTGAATTTGCTCACCTCAAAGGTCTGTTTCTCTAGCAACATTTTTAAGCATAGGATTAGCACAGTGCCATCTATGCTGAGCTACAAAGGATACATTCTTTGCCATTTCTACAGCAAAGTCTTTGATCATAGGATTAGCACAGTGCCATCTATGCCACGCTGTAAAATGACAAAAGCCTTTTACCACTCTAGGAACAGTATTACAGCTTTGGATTGGATGGGTGCTCCCTTGTATCTAGACAAATTATTGTGGTGTTCCTTTAAGTGCACTGTCCACCACTTCAGTGAATACTCTACTTTTAGTCTCGCATGAAAACACCACCTGATATTCACTGCAGTATGCTGTTAAATACTGCATGTTGAGGTCTTGTTCCTCCTGTTGGCATTTTAGTGCATGAGCAGGTTCTCTTTGTACTTCTTCACCTGCTGCATGTCCTCTCTGGTACTCAGCCTGGTCAATCTTTTTTAGGTGCATCAATGTGAGGTGCTTCCATTTTACAACAGTTCCCATTTAGTAGTGCTCGGAATGGCCATGATGAAGTTCTTGATTGCACAATGTGTGTGTGACATTTTCAGGAATTGATCTGTTTTTGTCTTGGTGGAAGCATAAAAAACTGCCACGCAACAGATTCCTTCACGTGCCTGGCTGATGGTGGTGCTGACAATGTTGTAGGCATGACAGTTATATCTTCATACTGGAATGATGATGTTAAGTTGTTTGCTGTGCTTCCACTGGCTCATGGTTCCCTCTCTTCTCTCTAGTTTTGTGAGATGCCATGATGGAGGTAGCATTCATTTCAACTCCCCATCTCAAATACCAATGGCAAATGGTATTCTGTTCACCTTTTGATACATTAAATGGCTGCTTTCATTTTTTGTTTTACTCCACCATAAGATATTGCACTTCTTCTAGACTGGACTGGACTTCTAGAGCCAATGAGAAAGTGCTACATCACTCCCACAAGTCCTTTACTTCCTTTTCTGAGTTCAGATGGGGTACCAGAGGACACAGAAGTTAAAAAAAGTTGTGTTTACTATAAAGGGGCTGTTAGAAACGGGGTAGCGTGGTGCGGAGCGGGTAGGCTAAACTCCGGAGGATTGTATAAAGCATCTGCGCAGCACACACTCCCAGGCGACACACTAGGCACACTACAAAAGAGACCACACCAGGTTTCATGGAAAATAACTTGTGTATTAGGAAAGAGCACATTAGAATGCAATCACAGGTACATATATACTGTGCCAACCGGCACTGGGTAGCAATTCGCAGGGGATTATGTACAAGGCAGGGCCAATCGGGCCGCTGCCAGAACCATCACAGCACAACTAGGATAAATGTAAGACCAGCAATACATGTGTCGCAGCCAGTAACTCCTGGCAAGATCATGAGCTTGTCGTCATAGTGCAATAAGCCTTAGGCATAAACATAAAACATCACATGAGGCATCGTCATGAGCATAAATGCATGATGCATGAATCCTAGGCCCAGTATGCATACAACCAGCAGTGCAGGCCTTAGGGAAAGAAAAGCATTATCCATATGAACATAACACCTGAGGCATTTCAATAGGCACATGAGGATGAAGTATAAAACATAGTGTACATTCAGTCCGCACCTCAGTGGCATCAATAACATTCGCATAAATCCCACTATAACATGAACACGTTGGCGCAGGCATAACCTTAGCACATCATAACATGACCCTAGGCATGGGACATAAGTCATGAGCATGAATCACCTCCTGCATTAGGCGTAAACATATGCGCTAGGCATCATTAGGGGCATAAACGACACATCATGCTTAACGTTAGGTACAAACATATGCAGTAGGCATAAGCCTGTGAGCATGAAACGCATTAGCCTCAAGCATGAAATGAAAACATCATGGCAGGTCATTAGGCGAACCCTTGGGAGCATAGAGGCATCATTAGCATAAATCAGAGTAGGCGTAAACATATCCTGCATAGAGTCAGTAGTACTCAGCATTTCCTGATTGTCATCACCAGTAATGCAGGGCAAACCTTATACATGCCCAAGCGTTGCAAAGATTAGTCCTTGGCGCCACGGCGCCTGGGGAGCCCGTACTCGGGGGCTCCTAAACCCAAATGTGCCCAACGTTGCAGCTGCCCACTGCCCAGCGGGGCAGCTGGGTAAACCCAAAAGCACTGGCGACAACAATGCGGCGATGGGAGCCCCACTCCGGGCTCTAACAGGAATCTGCCCACAAGGACACTGGTACGTTGGAGCCCCTCTTCTGGGACTCTAAAAACCAAAATGCCCCCTTCGATGCAGCGACCCGCATTTGCAGCGTCGCTGTGTAGCCCCCGGGGCACTGTGGCCCGATCCGGCCTGGAGCCCCACTCACCGGCAGTCCAGAGACTCCGCTCTTCTCCTCGGGGAAGCTCCGGTTTGCAGGCCGGCTTCCTCCTCTTCTTTTCTGACGTCGTGGGGCTCTCCTCAGCTCATGGGAGCCCCGCCGTCAGCAGCACCTCTCTGGCACCTCTCTTGACTTCACCCGGGCCCCCTCCTGGGACCCGGGACTTAGATGGGGAGCCCGCATGGCTCCGGACGGCTTCCAGGCCTCGCCCACCACCAGGCTTAGGCTTCCGGGTCGCTGCAGGCAGAGCGGCGGCCCTCTTCGCGTTCTGGGCCCGGGTTGCGGCGGTGATTATGGGCAATTAATATTCTGCAATGGTTCATTCGTAGACTGACGATGTTGTCTTACTTTGACAACATCGTCAGTCTACGAATGAACCATTGCAGAATATTAATGCTGGATGGTACAGCAATTACCCAGGATCGTGGGGTTCTCTTGTACCTTACAACGTGCATTTCATCCTTATAATTTAAAGTTACTTTGGATTATTCTATTCTCATCAACATTAAACGCCCTGATGAAGTTCTTAGTGAACGAAACGCGTTGGCTGATGTCCGTATTCTGGCTTTTCTGAAGAATAAAAAGAAAATTTATGTGGACTTATCCTGATGTTTTTGATTTCAATTCTGGTGCACCCTCCATAATAGAAATAACACGTGCTCACAGGGCGCGAGACAGCAGGCAGCTGGAAGTAAGGTATAGCGCTCACCAGGTGCTGGGCTTAGGAACGCAGGAGAGCAGGCAGGCAATACTGGGCAAGATCCGCAGGCAGTGGGCACTCATCAAGACAGGACAGCAGTTCCTAGGAACAGTCAACCCCCATAACGTGGCACTCATCCTGGCACAGCAGTCTTCACTCCAGTAAAGGGCTCTCACTGGCCCTGTGGACAGCGGGGGGGTACAGATGGGCACAGGGGCCAGCACACAGGCCCTTGCGGCGGTACCTCCTGGCAGAGGGTCCCCTCTCAATCAAAGTCCACGCACAGTCTGTCACATGGAGGCCCAGCCCCCCTATACATACCCCCCTCACCCCACCTATCAGAAAGGGCTAGAACCTTCTAGAAGGCTCTCTGGTAATCCGGTCCCAACTGGTTTTGGGGGAGGTGTAGAACACCCTGTCTGCCAGGTTTCCCTCCAAAAGCTGGAGGTCTGGGCGACAGACCCACCCCAGGGGGCGGAGTCAGCCTTGGTCACTCCGAACACTAGACCTGCAACCCACTTGAGGCAGCAGGCCCAAAGCACACAGACAGGGTGACATTTTAAAAGTGACATTCTTACAATGGCGAAAGTAAACCTGCGTACCCCATTGCGCAGCATTTAATATTCGCAGTTCACCCACATGCCAAACATGGCATACCTTTTCTCTCCCCTGGGGGGTGTTCCTAAGGTAAGCCCATGGGAGGCAGACAGCACACACACTTTGCACTGCTAACCAGCGCTAAAGTGTCCAACATCCTGAACCCACCAATTCCATCACAGCAAAAAGGCTAGGGGGAAGGCAAAAAGTTTCGGGATGACCCTGCAAGCAGGGCCAAGTCCAGCAGGGGCATTTTATTTGAAGTATCTGATCCCTTTTCTTATTCTACATAAATGGTTTTTCAAATGGGTCTCACATGGATTCAGGTCCTATTTCTTTCTTAGGATATAACAAAGGAAAATAAACATGTTGTTGGATGCAATATTTTGCAGCTGCCTGGCAGCCAACTCCAAACTATACAAATTTCCTACAATGCACACTTTGCCTCCTTCAATCTTGTGCTCATCTGCTTTCTTTGAATATGAAGTTCCAGACACCTTTGTTTCAAAGAGGGGTAAGTGAGTCAAACTTAGGTCAGGATTCTCTGCGCTCACCTACTGCGTTCATTACGCACATCACAAGAAGTTAAAGCTCTACAACTGACTAGACATTATGGGGCCGATTCCGATTCCGGCCGGAAACCTCTCCGACCGAGCCGGACCCGGAGAGAATTCCGACCGAATCAGACCCTAGCAGTCCGACCGGACGAGTACGATGCATTCGCATGCTATCGGACTCGAGTCGGTCGGACTCCCATTGAAGTCAATGGGAGCCGGTCGTACAACGCGTACGCGGGCTCCCATTGACTCAATGGGTGCGAGGCGAACAAGGGCGCCCCTACAGCGGGTACGCATCCATGCGCATCGTGCGCAGGTAGGGGGACCCATGGTTCCCCCTGTGTGCGACTCGCGCGCCTACGCGTGACAGGGGGTCCGACGCGGACCCCCAAAGTCCAGCTCCGACAGCTCTTTCGAGCCGGACGGCGCGAGTCAGTCGGACTGCTCGCGGCGCGCATCGTACTTACCCGGCCGGGAAACGTCTCCATAGCGCGGTGCGAGTCGAGTCCGAGCGAGTCGGTCGGTGCGGTTCGGACCCGTGAACGAGTCGGTCGGCGATTTTGCGTGCGCTCGCATCGTACTCGCTCGGCCGGACCCGCGTACGATTCGGTCGGGAAACAGGGCTCCGAATCGGATCCGGAAAATCCGATTCGGAGCACTACCGGCCGAGATCGGAATCGGCCCCTAAGTGATTTTTGGGTGTTTTCTGAAATTTAGTTTTGCATATTTTTACAAGTTATTAACATATTGTTCCACATTGTGTTGTCACATTTATTGTGCACTTTCTCTATGTTCAGATGTCTAACAATGAGACCACAGTCATATTCAGTGCACAACTATGCTGTGAAGTCAGCTGTCTGCACTATTTCTAAAAGCAAATGTCATTCTTTGATAGGCCTAGATTAAACCTACATTTCCACAGTTTCTGAAATATGTTTTTTATGTGTTCCACGTGTTTTGAGCTCCGATTACATTGTGAGACTGTAAAACAAGAAAGTAAACATATCTGAAGATGGTTGGGTCATATTTACAAATAAATTATGCCATGCAGCACAGCAAGTAAAGTTTCTGCACTGCATTTCATGAACGGGAGGGACCAGATCTGCAATATATGTTCAAAGAAATGATGTATTTCTGCTCCATTCATTCATGGGCTCACTTGTGGCTGCCTAGCACCAACACAGGCCCCCATGCGCTATAGAGTAAGGGTGTCTGCGTTGAGATCAGGATAGTTTTGTGCAGGAAGGCATACCTTCCTGCACAAAAACAATCCTTTGAAGCTGTTTTCTCTTTGTATGGAATAAAGCACACATGCAAAGAGGAAATAATGAGGAGAAATAAAGATATTTCTCCTCATTATGCCAGCTTCAGGCAGGCGCACTATCTAGGAGCAACCCTATGTCTGCAAATCAGTTCCCTGATAGAATATCGATGCCCAAAATATCCCCATACACAAATATCGAGTAATAAATATCGATGTTAAAAATATCGACATCCTATATTTATAATGGAATAAAAATATCGGAAAAAAATATAAATGTAAAAATATAGATGTACAAATATCGACTTTTTATATATATAAAAAGAATGTTAAATATATTAAATAATAAAATTAACTTAAAAAATTATTTGGATTTAATATACATTTTAACAAATATAATAAATAAATGTAACTTAAAAAATGTAAACACACATATATAAAATGTATATATATATATATATATATATATATATATATTTACTTTAAAACAATTAATACACTATTAATTCTAATTTATTTTAAATTTTATAACTATATAAAAATGTACAAATAAATATATATAGATATACATACACCTATAACGTAAAATCTAATAAAAAATAACATATTATAAAGTAAAACATTAAAATATTTAATAGTCTTTAAACTTAAGTTTTGCACTCCATTGAGTGCAACAGTAGGGAAAGTATTGGGTAGCAAAGGGGTAAAAATAACTATTCCCACTCCAGTGAGTGCAACAGTAGGGAAAATGTTGGCTAGCGAAGGGGTAAAAAATACTATTCCCACTCTGCTGAGTGCAACAGTAGGGAAAGTGTTAGATAGTGGAGGGGTAAAATTACTATTCCCACTCCAGTGAGTGCAAAAGTAGGGAAAGTGTTGGATAGCGGAGGGGTAAAAATACTATTCCCACTCCAGTGAGTGCAACAGTAGGGAAAGTGTTGGACAGCAGAGGGGTAAAAATTACTGTTCCCACTCCAGTGAGTTCAACAGTAGGGGAAGTGTTGGATAGCGGAGGGGTAAAACTTACTGTTCCCAGTCCAGTGAGTGCAACAGTAGGGAAAATGTTGGATAGCGGAGGGGTAAAAATTACTATTCTCACTCCATTGAGTGCAACAGTAGGGAAAGTGTTGGATAGCGAAGAGGTAAAACTTACTATTCCCACTCCAGTAAGTGCAACAGTAGGGAAAGTGTTGGATAGTGGAGAGGTAAAAATTACGATTCCCACTCCAGTGAGTGCAACAGTAGGGAAAGTGTTGGATAGCGGAGGAGTAAAAATTACTATTCCCACGCCAGTGAGTGCAACAGTAGGGAAAGTGTTGGATAGCGAAGGGGTAAAAATTACTATTCCCACTCCAGTGAGTGCAACAGTCGAGAAAGTGTTGGATAGCAGAAGGGTAAAAAAGAATATTCCCATTGGAGTCTGTTCAAAATTAAAAAAGATAAAATATAAACTACAACATAAAAGATTTTAAAAACAAAAAAGAAAACATATATAAAAATATTAAAAATGTACAAAAGATAGAAACATATTATAATGTTAAAAAGATCTAACAAATACCTAGAAATATATATTTTTTAAATTTAACAATAATTTACAATCAAATAACCATATTTATAATCAAAAACATTAATTATTACATAAATGTAATCTTTTTTATTTCCTACCATATAACACCACACAATTCACTACACATATTCAAATTTTAAAAAATGGTAGCTCCATAATTAACATAATTAATTATCAATTAAAGAAATATTATTAATTAAAGAACAAATTAAAACAGATACAAATTAATTTACTCCCCAAACGTTACCCCTATAAAACCAAAACCCACACACAAAATAAAAATAAACAATTACCATAAATATTTATGAGTTGATAAAATATTAATGATCAACTAATTATTAATGAATTAAACATAAATTACTTTCCATCCTCTTCCCCAATAAACACCACAACCCACACCTAAAAATCATTACACTATTTCCATAACTAATTTTACATTAATAAATTAATATCAATTAAAAACAACTTATTTATTAATTTAAAAGAATTTACTTCCCACCCTTTATCACTATTAACCCCACAACTCAGATCTTAAAATAATTACATGATTGCCATATTTAAATTTTAATTAATTAATTAATATTAATTAACAAATAATTATTAATTAATTATAAATAAATTACTTCCCACCCTATTCCCCTATAAACACCACCACGCGCTCCTACAAAAATAACACAATTAACATAATTAATGACCAATTAATGAATTAATATTAATAACGTGCAATCAATAATTAATTAATAATAAACTAATTCCCACAATTAACACTATAAAATATAAATTAAATAAATATTAATAAATAAAAAATATGAATACATTTATTATAATTAAATTACTTCCCACCCTATTCCCCTATAAACCCACAACCCACTACTAAAGAAATGACACACTTAACATAATTACCAATTAATTAATAAATAATAATTAACAATCAATTTATAAGTAATTAATAATAAATTAATTCTCACAATTAACACTATAAAATGTAAATTAAATGTTAATACATAAAAAAATATGAATACATTTATTATAATTAAATTACTTCCCACCCTATTCCCTTATAAACCCACAACCCGCTCCTAAAAAAATGACACAATTAACATAAGTGCCAATTAATTAATTAATAATAATTAACAACCAATTAATAATTAATTAATAATAAATTAATTCCCACATTTAACACTATAAAATCTAAATTAAATAAATACTATTTATTTATTTAGGCAATTTATTAAGCGCGCAAATACCCTTAGGTGTCTCGGCGCTGAGGACTGCTGAGTGGCGAGGGCGATGGGGAGATGTTTATTGATTGAATAACCAGGTTTTTAGTTGTTTACGGAAGGATAGCTAAGTAGGTATGGTTTTGAGATGTAGAGGGAGCGTGTTCCAGAGTTTGGCAGTAACGACAGTGAATCTTCTGTCCCCCCAGGTGGCCTTTTTTGTTCTAGGTACAGTCAGCAGATAGGATGCTGAAGATCGTAATGATCTTATGGGTCTGTAAGGGCGTAGATTTTGTCTGAGAAATTTTGGTCCTGTATTATGGATAGTCTTGTAGGCAATGCAGAGGACCTTGAACTTTGTTCTACTTTTGATGGGCAGCCAGTGTAGCTGACGGAGTTCCTTGGCGATAGGTTTAAACTTAGGAGTGCCTGTGAGAATTCTTGCTGCCGCGTTTTGTACCATCTGCAATTTATGTAGGACACCTTCCTGGGCATTGAATAGTAAGCCATTACAATAGTCTATCTTAGACATGACGAGTGTGCTAACGAGAGTTTTGCCTGCATTGGAAGGAAGGTAGGGCAGAAGTTTATTTATCATCCTGATGATAAAAAAGGAAGAAGAAACAACCGAGTTGACGTGTTGTTTGAAAGAAAGTTTGTCATCAAACATAACTCCCAGATTTCTGACCTTAGAGACAGGGGGTGGAGGTGGGCCCAACTCTGAAGGCCACCTGGAAGGAGACCAGCTGGGGGAGAGTTTTCCAAAGATCATCACCTCCGTCTTTTCAGAATTCAGTTTTAAGCAATTGTGCGCCATCCAGGAGCTGATGGCGCACATTCCTTTTTTAAAGTTATCCGAGACTGATTTGCCATTATTATGGATCTCCAACACAATCTGAGTGTCGTCTGCATAGGACGTCAGGCGTAGGTTGTGGGACTTGATGATTCTAGCTAAGTCCGACACATATATATTAAACAGGGTCGGGCTTAGCGAGGATCCCTGGGGGACCCCGCAAGGCAAAGAGAAGGGAGGGGAGTTAAAATTGCCGAACTTTACACGTTGTGTCCGGTTGGACAGGAAGGATGTAAGAAGGGTCTTAGGGGCCCATTACGATGGCGGGCGGAAGCACTACCGCCGTGCTGGCGGATGCAAAAACCACCAGTTACCGCCGGCATGCAGCAGTCCACACGCCCGCCCAATTACGATGCGAAAAGTAGGCCAAACACCGCCGGCAAGCCAGCAACACCGTCCGCCATCAAAGTGCGCCCGCACACGTAGCGGCGCAGCACAACTGACACACACCGTCCGACGAAACACGTCCCGCCCGGCGCATAAATTACGATGCCGCAAACAAACGGCTCCCACGGCAAAGAGACACCGCACGTGAAAGAGAGGCGGAAACACGGACGCAGAGCACGGACAACGAAGAAGCGGCACCCCGGGCATGAATCCAGCACTGCAGGCCCTTCCCATGCTTCTGCTGATGCACCACCAAGGACGCAACGTACCGCGGAGACGCAGGTAGGCACACACACAACAAGTGCACGCAAACAGCGCACACAGTGCAAGGGCGGATAAAGCGGACAACCCCCACC